>CM033393.1:47826644-49026644 GCA_019426215.1 Buddleja alternifolia
AGTCTCGCATAGAGGATGTTTATGTAATTTATCCTATAATCAAATAAAATCAGGATAAATGCCAAAGCATAAAGCTTACCATATTCTGCCAATAATGGTATTGGTCGGTGCATTTTTCCCGTCGCCAAGCATTAAGGTCAAACAAATTCATACCAAATGCCCATGCACAAGTCCTAGGATTAAACTTCTCCTTGATCAGAGGGTGAGAAAAGTTTAAATATTCAGAGAAGAGCCGGAATTGTTAAAGATGGTAGCATCAAAGCACAAAGAATAAATAAGAAACAACATAATTCTAAGCCTAAACATGAAGATGAAAAACACGAAGATTTAACGTGGTTCGGCATAGTTGCCTACATCCACGAATCAACCTAGATGACATCTTTATTTCTCAATGAGTATATCAATCTTTACAAGAGTGAGTTCTCATATTTATAACGGTGGAGAAGTCTAAAACCCTAACAAATTAGGAAAAAACAATCTTAAACAACTAAGGAATAATTCCTAACACAATAGGAAACAATTCCAATCAAAGTAGGACTCAAAACATGTCAAAATCCACCAAAACAGAAAAAATCGCGTCTAAAAGATGCCTACAGCTCGCTATCCGCGCTTGGGCGCCGAAACAGCCCCTGCCACTGACCGGCGCGCCTAGATGCCGGCTACTCCACGCCTGGGCGCCGTCTGGCCGCGCCTGGGCGCAGTCTTCATCCTGCGCGCCCCCGCTTCGCATTTTCAACTCCTTCTTGTCTTTTTGCGATCCCGGTCAACTCCAACCCTTCTTGGCTCTATTTTGTCTTTTCTTCTTGACCCTATTTTGATCCGACTCCACCAAACCCATCAGGAATGACCCAAATCACGTGTCAACAGCACCATTCACCTTTCCATCCATATCAACATTCCACAATGCAGTTAAATCCTTCTGAACTACAACGTCATCATCCAGAAACAGAATCTTGTTCAGCTTTGGATATAGTTCAGGCAAGTAGAACCGAAGGTGGTTGATCATCGATAAGTACTTGGGGTTTCTATATTTCATGTTAAGTCTTTAGTGGCATTCTCTGCCCTGGTCTCGAAGTAAAACTTTTGTAAATTTGCAGATTCAAGTTGCCAGAGCACTGGTGCGTATGAGGAATTCAAAAACTTGAAATTGTCCACTGCATTGATCTCAATATGGGATCCCCCTTGTATTGGCCACATCTTAAACCAAACCTTAGTAGCAGCATAATTCATCCTATCAGTAACAATGTGGAAAACATGTTTCCATGGCTCCTCTGTATTCTTAACAACCGAGTTTACCACCACAGAGATTGCAATCACATTATCTGAAAATACAGCGTAATGATACAAACTTGGGTCCTCAAATTCAGGTTTTGGCTCATCATCCTCATACTTTGTGCGATTCTCTCCTCCATAAGCCGCATAGAAAGACAGTGCAAGCTCTTAGGAGTCGATTTTGCTGCAATAGAGCTGGCAAAAGCCCCATTTTTCTTAGCTTTCAAAAGCAACTCATTGACAGCAAAAGTTGTATCTTTCAATTTCTGAATCTTTAATTGATTATCATAGGACTCCTTGGAATCTGAAATCATTAACCTAACAACCTTGATTTTATCCTTAACCTCCTTCTCAAATTGCCTCAACACATCCTCATCTATCGGCCCATCGGATCCAAATAATGCAGTGTTATATGTCGGCTTCAATTGCAAGTCCGAGAAAGTTTTAGCCAAATCATCAAACATTTTAAGCTGCTTAGATATCTCAAGCTTGAGCTTTCTGGCATATGCAGCATATGCATTCACTAAGGCAATATGATTATTTGCCTGGTTATATATCATATCTAAACTACTCTTAGCTGGATCTGACTGCAATGCTAGATAAGTTCGTTGTACATACGCATTTCCTGTAGTCTTCATAACCTATTAATGGGGAAAACAATCTCGTTTAAGTTCATATCAATTAATTTTATTCCATCTTTCATAATGCAACGATATAGTAGCAAAGTGCTGATCATATGTCACAACCACGATGCATATACCACTCCATAATTATGCCGAAAGTAGGTTGCATTTAGATGAAAGGATTTTGGACCTGAGGATTTCAAATCAATAATACAAATTCATTAATCTTGTTTTGATAATTTTGAGTTACTGTACATTCCAAATCCTCTAGCTACTAATAATTTGGGCTACTTTCTTGTATGGGGTCTTAAATCCACCTAAAACTAAAGCTCTTTCGAATTCTTAATTCCAAATCCTTTTTACACAAATTAAATCCTTCAATCCAAAACGCAACCTGGAATTCATCTTCACAGAGTACGGTCAAACCACCTAAATTTAGCATGGTGCTAAAACCATTCAAACCAAACGCAAAATCTACTAACAGTTCAGCCATAATGATTTTGACTAGCGAACTTCTTGTTTAGAAACAAATAGCTCGGCCTCCAGACAACACCCTAAACGATATACCACCGTTTTCATATGACCGATTTTTCACCTTCCCGCTCCCCTTAATTTGGTAAGAAATCATTGCAATTAAATGACTTTGATGAATCAGATACAACAATCCTTTCTAAATGAACGAGAGGTGAAAAATCGGTGGTATGAATGTTGAATGTTAGATTAGAGATACATGTACTTGGTAAACAAGAAACCCTAACTATAAATAAGGAAAAGATAAATAAAAGGAAACATAAAGAAACCTAAATTAACATAAATACTAGAAAGATATGAAAATATATTATATTATCTAACACTCCTCCGCAGTCGAAAGGTGAGAGTCTTGAACGTTGAGACTGGACCAAAGAAATCCGGTCATAAAGAATTTGAGAAGAAGATGGCGACAAATATTAAAGATAAAAGGTGGCGGCGGCTCCAAGTCCTCGTTTTCTAAGGGTGAGCGGCGGAAACTAACAAAACTAAAGGAGCAGCGACCCGCCGCCAAAGAGAGAAGGCGGCGGCATAAAATAAAAAGGCGGCGGCTCCAAATCCTCGTTTTTCAAGGGTGCGCGACAGCAACTAACAAAACTAAAGGCGCCGTCGGCCGTAGGAAAACAAAACGAAGAGAAAACGAGATAAGGGAGAAGAAGTTGGCCGCGGCGACGACCAAGAGAGACGGCGGCAAAGGCGGCCATAGGAGAAAAAAAATTAGATAAAGAAAAACTAAATTAGATAAGGGGCGCCGGACGGGGACGACTACTTTGTGTATAACGGCAGAAGCGAGAGATCGAGAGACCATGACTCGAAGCCATGGCTCTGATACCATGTTAGATTAGAAAAAACGACGTAGGGAACTTGTATTATTGAGTAATATAATTATAAAAATACATGTACTTGGTAAACAAGAAACCCTTACTATAAACAAGAAAAATATAAATAAAAGGAAACATAAAGAAACCTAAATTAATATAAATACTAGAAAGATATGAAAATATATTATATTATCTAACAATGAAAACGGTGCTATACTTCATTACGCTTCCTATTAAGAGGTGCGGAATGGAATGCACCGGTTCCTTTTCTAACTCGATTAATCACGAAAGAGGAATTAATCCGCAAATGCACAGAAAACGTAAACACAATGAAACTATCACACCGTGAGGGTGAAGTCATACAATACAAAATGTAGTATGAGTTGAGACAGTGAGTAGGGAAAATTAAATAAGTAATACAAATTTAAATGAAAAATCAGAAAATAGCATGGAAAAATGGGGAATCAGGAAATAGCACGTTACGACATGTGATATGTCGTCTTAGTGGTGAGATGACATATCACATGTCGTCTCACATAATTATAATTTTTTTTTTAATTCTACACTAAGACGACATGCTACATGTCGTCTCAGTATATTTTTTTTAATTTTTGTCAGCCGTGTCAGCAAAGCTGCTGACACGGTTGACAATGAACTGTTCACTGATTTTTTTTTCCCCGTTTTCTTGCTACAAATAACCGAGAGCTCTTCCATTTCCTCTTCTTCTTGTTCTGCTTCAAATTTCTCCACCATTTTAAGCAAAATTTTAGGCGAAAAGAGCTTGAAAAAATCAAACACATTCTCGTCTCGATCTATTCCCAACCAAAAACGTAAGGTATAATTTTAATTTTGTAAATTTTTGAGTGTATATATTTTTATTGTAAGTTATGGTTCAAAAATTGAATTTGTAGTGATAAAATCGATTTTTTAGCTATAATTTTTGCATTATTTCGTATAATTCCGAAAATGTTCGTATAATTATTGACATAATTTTTAGTATGATTTTTATGAGTTTTTGGTGTACTTTTTGGTATAATGTTGGGATTTTTTTTTTGAATTGGTTGGTATAATGTTGTATAATCATGGATTGTTGAGATTTATTTTTAATTTTTAGGTATAATTCTCGAATATGTTGGTATTATTATTGAATTAATAGGTTTTATTATGGCTTTTAGGTTAAATTTTGATATTAAGGTATAATGTAGATTTTTAGTGTGTTTGTTTTTTATGGCTTAAAATTTGATATAAGTGTTAGTTTGTAATTGTGTAGAAATTTAAGTATAATTTCAGAAATATAATTTTGAATTTATTGTTAGGGTTTAAATTTTCATATAAGTTGCAATTGAAATTTCAAATGTTTAGGTTTACATAGTATGTATAATTTCGAATGAGTAGTTATAATTTTTAGGTTTAATTTGTAATATAGAAGTATAGTTTGCATATATAAATTCTAATTTTGTAGGTATACAATTTTGAATTTTATGTATAATTTGTAGGTATTATTTTATTTTTTTACTATAATTTTAAATTTAGTGCTTAATTATGGTTTGATTTTTGATATTATATTGAAAATGTCGAGGGCGAACACAGTTGATGTTTTGGTATACACGGATGGTCAAATTATTGAAGAGTCAAATTCAGTAAGATATAGCACTCGTCCAAGCACTAGTATGAGAATATCTCGTACGATCACATACGCAAAATTGTTAGAGAAGTTATACGCGAGAACAAGAATTGATCAGAATCATTTTTCATTGAAAGTAATTATAAAGTTTGAATTTGAAACGAGAAACGTGACGAGGGAGGGCACAATGGAGATCAAAGATGATGAAACTTTAGCGCTTTTCTTGGATCCTAACAATGTTGATAGATTAATCGAGCTTTATATTGAGAAAGAACCAATCGAACATCAGAGTCAAAATAGCTCGTTGTTAACCCAAGTGACGTCGTTAACACCGCCCCAGTGCATGACGTACTTTACACAGCCCGCAGTGCCCGATTTGAATATGCAGTCACAAGCCCCATTCATGCCGTACTTTACACAGCCCGCAGTGCCCGATTTGAATATGCAGTCACAAGCCCCATTCATGTCGTATTTTACACAGCCCACAATACCCGATTTAAATACGTAGTCGCAATCACATGTGTTGGGAAATCGTGAGTATCATGAATTTTTTTCAAGTGGTTTGGGGAGTTCTACAATTCACGATTTGCATCAAGGTAGTTTATTCTTTCGTTTACATTATGTAGTTTATTTTTAAATTGCATATTTGTGTATTTCTTTGCAGAATTATAAAATGAGTTTACCTTTTTGTGATTTGCATTTATAGGTGCTTCTACATCGGGTCATTCGTTTGATAATTTTCAAAATGTACAAAATTTCCCTTTGGAGAATCGTCATTTGACGAATTTTGTAGTTCCTGACGTGGAAGCAGGTAATTATGAATCTTCTAATAAGTTTCATAATTGTTGTATCATTTGATTCATGACTTGTTATTCTTATTTTTGCATATTATCATCGTATTTATCTTTAATTGCAGGTTCGTCTAGACCAAGCCTTCATGACTTTGAGCAACCCAATTTCGGGTTTAGTGATTTTGCAGACATTGGGAATGATGATAATGGAAGTGACAATGACAGTCATGATTCTGATTGTTCGATCCATCATCATACAGACACCGTGTTGGAACAAAGGCGCAACAATGCAACAATGGATGAGGATGAAGATGATCATGATAATAATGTACCGATGAATGAAGATGCCCTCCCACAAGAGCTGAAGAAAGACTTCATGAAGTGCTCCCATTCTATTCCACCAGCTACCCAGAAGTAAAAGGAGATTCACTCTATCGACAAAGTTCAGGTTTGAGCAGGAGAATAATTTATGATGAAGCGAAAGGTAATCTTTGTAAGGGCCAAGTCTTTGACAACAAACTCAGCTTGCAAGCAGCGGTAAAAAACTACCACGTGCAGCATGCACGGCGTGAGTTTAAGGTCATAATTAGTAATCCGAGGGTGTATGCTGTAGAATGTAAAAATGGATGCCCTTTTAAACTGCGAGGAGCTTTGTTGAAGAATACTAACTTTTGGAAAATTACAAGGTATGAAGGGACACACACATGTTTTGCAGAAGATTGTTCTAAGAACCACTTTAACTTGGACATAAACACGATTGCAAATGAAATTCTACCTGAAGTGAGAAAGGATCCGTCATACAAAAGTCAGTCTAATTGTACTAGCAGTGCAGAAAAAATGGAAATTTGATATTTCATATGGGAAAGCTTGGTACAATTTGCATCGTGCAAATGAGATTATATACGGGACGTGGGAAGAGTCCATTACTAGGTTGCCTAAATTTTTGGGAGCAATAAAGAAGTGGAATCCGGGGACGGTTGTTGAATGGCGGCACAAAAATCCCGATCAAAATCCAAAAATGTTGAAATTTATGTTTTGGGCGTTCAAGCCATGTATAGATGGATTTCGACATTGTCGACGAGTCATATGTGTTGATGGGACTCATGTGTACGCACGCCACAAGGCGAAGTTGTTATGCGCGTCAACTCTGGAAGGAAATCAGAACATTTTGCCTCTAGCATTCGCTATTGTTGATAATGAGTCAAACGAGTCTTGGTTATGGTTTCTGCAATTGATCTGCAAACATTTTTTGATGTCTGATGAAGGTGTCTGCCTTATTTCAAATTGTCATAAGGGCTTATTAAATGCTACTCGATATATGCCCGCGTTTACCCCTCCACTGGGAGCGCATAGATATTGCCTCCGACATGTGACTTCAAACTTTAATGCTCAATTCAAAAGTAAATCCATGAAGGAACTCTGTTATGCGGCAGGTATGACACATAACCAACGAAAGTTTGACAAAGCAATGGAACTTATTGGCAATAAGGATCCAGTTGCGTTGAATTATCTGAAAGCTATCCCACGAGAAAAGTGGACACTGGCATATGATGGAGGAATGCGCGAAGGCATTATGACGACAAATATGGGAGAAAGCTTAAATAATGTGTTGAAAGGTACTCGACATCTTCCACCCACATCAATTGTTGAGTGCACATTTTATCGTATTGTCCAATATTTTGCTGATCGAGTGCGAATGGCTCATGCAATGAGGGCACAATCTTTTACCACATATGCGTATACAATGTACAATAAGTGGGACAAAAAATCTGCAAATCACTGGGTAGAAGTATTTTCTTGGTAGCATGAGACGGGTCACGTTAAAACGGGACGACAGATCGGGTCCGGTAATCATCATTACTCGGTCGACATCAAAGCTAAATATTGCTCTTGTGGAAAATGGACTCTTCATCGAATTCCGTGTTCACATGCAATAAAATTATGTACAAAATTAGGGATCAGGTCAACCGAGCTTGTTGAAAAATATTACCTGACCTCCGAATATTTGAAAACTTACAAAGGGAGGTTCTACCCGTTGTTGGAATCACATTATGGGGATACTCCCAATTTTGAGTTAGTCCATGACCCTGATCTGAGGAAGCCACCTACTGTAGGCCGACAACGGAGCACTCGCATTCACAATGAGATGGACTGGGCCGATTTAGACTCGGATTAGAGTAAAAAAAAACAATGAAAGCCCAAGCTCAATCCCCCGATATGTTGACCATGAAAGCCCAAGCCCGAGCTCGATCCTCCGGCATAGAATTAAGTCCCATAACCCGAACTCGGTGCCCCGACATTGATTTGACCATGATAACACGAGCTCGACCCACCGGCATTGAATTGATGGTCATCAGCCGAGCTCGATGCTTCGGCATTGAACTGACCATGATAACCGGAGCTCGAACCACCGGGATTGCCACCAAATGTGACTATATTCCGGATGCCCTTCATGCTGGATTGCAGTTTCCTAAGTGCCGTGAGATCACCAGATTGGACAATTTGTTCCACTATAGTCTGCGCCTCCGCAATTTCATTGAACTGCACAACGTAAATAACAAATAGTATCAACAAAAATATATTTCAAAGTAAAAAACCAGTTAAATAAGTATCAATGAAAAAACAATTCCAAATACTAACCACATCATGCAATAGAACGGCTGACCCAACCTGGTGTCCCGCACCTCTCCTAGTCAATCGAGGAGAAATATAACGACGAGTGATTCGGTCATACCACTGGTCGTAGTCTTCATCTGTCTGGGCTCCCCCCTCAATATAAATTCCAGGCACAATGAACTGGTCACGATTATTCCACTTTGCAATATGTCGAGCGTGTTTTTCTACCCAATTTTTGTTGGTGTTACCCTTTCGGGTAACCCTTCGAACACGTTCAGGATTGCGTGGAATGTATTGGCGGATTCCAAATTGTCGAATAACACGCTCAGGGTGATGATGCTCTACAATGGCAAAGAATACCATTGGAACTACGGCTCGCCATACGTTCTCATTCATACATTGAGGTGGCAACTCCGCAATGTCTGCATCATTCAAATTGTACGGTGTCCAAGCAAACTGAAATACAAAAAAATAATTTAGAATATATTAGTAGGACATAGATATACGTTCATAATAATTTACAAAAAAAAAAATATCCTAACTCACATGTCCATCGGCCATCTGATTTAGCCCATCTCTAATTGCCCGAACGTTGTGACTGATTGTACCAGTATTTGTTATGGGTCGATCCCACCTTCAAACAACAATCATTGAAAATAATTAAACAAAATTGAACGTTTCTTAACTAAACATAATATTCAAATAGTAAATTACAGTGAAGCATGAGGTGCTCGGGCAATGCCATTCGCGTCAACTCCCGCAATCTGTCTTGGTAGCCCATGAGGCCTTAAAATCGAAATCCTACTCCAGGCCCATATCTATTGGATGATAAATATATTCATTGAATAACCAGGAATTATTATATTAGAAATAAAAACGTGTAAATAAAATTTTTGAGCACCTGTAATAATGGCATGAAACCTCCCAAATTTTTGCATTCTACTTGGGCCCCCTTTGATAATTCTCGGTACAAATGTGTCAATACCGCACTCTCCCAACTGTAGGTGGATGCTAAGTTTATATCTTCAAACAGCCCCAACCATACTATAGGAACAACATCTCCTGTGCTGTTGGCACACATCACACCCCCGAGAAACAAAAGGCCCCAACAACGGGCTATCTGATCAACTACAGCTTCTTCAGTTTGATTAGTTATCCTGTTTGGCTCACTCAAAACATGGGAAACAAGCCTTCTGACAGGAATTCTGTAACCGTGAATTAAATCTTCCGGCGTTAAGAATAGTCCTAATTGTTGAAATACGTATAAGACATAGTCTTCAGTGTTTGCGAAGGCCTGATACGAAACTATAACCCTACCATCAACTGGTAGACCATATAAAATAGCAACATCCTAGAGAGTTATCGTAGCTTCTCCTGTCCTAAAATGAAATGTGTTCGTTTCTGGGCGCCATCTCTCAATTAGGGCCTTTACGAGGCCTAGGTCATTTATAAACTGATCTACTTGTATAGCCTATAAAATCCCATCTGATCAATCTTTTGCTTGACGCGGTGATGTACACGAGAGTTAAAGGCCTGTTTGAAATATGCATGGTCAGCTCGTCGGACACGAATAGTTAAGTCAGGATGATCAGCAACTGTCTCAAATAAATGATTGTCCTGATCATATAATACGCTCTCATCAACTGGGTCATATACATTACGATCGGCCATCCTGTATTTATATATCCACAAGAATGTTAATTTACATTGTACGATATAAGTTACACTTAATATTTAAACATAATAATTTAAACTACCAATCCAATCTGCACTTAACTACTCTAAATTAAACTTAATATTTGAAAGTTTACAAAACAAATAATCCAATTCGAAATTAAACCTAACCACTCGTAAATATACCAAACAATTCAAAATCAAACCTATACATTCATATTATACCAAACAATTCAAATATTATTCCAACTAATTCGAACATTATATCAAACATTTCCAAAATATAGCAATTAATCCAAAATTAAAGTTAACTACTCCAAATTAAGCCAATCAAAGTATTTATACCCAACAATTCTAAGTTAAACCCAGCAACTCAAAATCGAACCTAAAAATTCAAAATTATTACTATAAATTCAAACATTATACTAAACAATTACAAAATATACCTACTTATTCGAAAAAAATCTAACTACACGAAATTAAGCCTATTAATTCGAACTTATACCAAATAATTCCAAATTAAACCAACCATCTACAATAAAAAAACCTAACAATTCAAAATTAAACACTAAACATACAAATTATACCAAACATTTCAACTATACCTAACATTTTCAACATTATACCAAATATTCAAATATTATACTAAATAATTCCAAAATAACAGTAAAAATAAAAAATCAATTTACTAATTCAACAATTATACCAACTAATTTCAACATTGTAACAATACAAGAATTATTTGGTCTAATTCAAAAAGAGCATTAAAAATGGGCATTATACCTAAAAATTAAAAATAAATCTCAACGATCCAAAATTATACAACATTATACCAAACAATTCAAAACAAATTCTAACATTATACCAAAAAGCACACCATAAATTACAATAATTATACTAATATTTTCAGAATTATACGAAATATTGCAAAAATTATAGTTAAAAAAATGATTTTACTGTTACAAATTCAATTTTTGAACTATAAATTACAATAAAAATATATACATTCTAAAATTAACAAAATTAAAATTATACCTTTCGTTCTTGGTTGAGAAAGAGATAGAGAGGAGAATGTGTTCGATTTTCCAAACTCTTTTCGCCTTAAAATTACACATATTTTCGCTGAAAAATTTGAGGAGGAAACATTTAGAAGAGAGGGGAGAGAGAAGAAGAAGAAAACGAAGAAGAAGAAGATAGAAAGAAAAAAAGGAAGGAGTTCACCGAGGAGCAGGAAAAAAAAAACAAAAAAACATCAACAGTGAGACGGCATGCAGCATGCCGTCTCACTGCATGCCGTCTCACTGTTGATTGTCAGCCGTGTCAGCTAACACGGCTGACTGAAATTGAAAAAAAAAAAGGCAAAAAGGTGAGACGACATGTAGCATATCGTCTCAGTCTGAGACGACATGCCACATGTCGTCTCACATAGAATTAAAAATATATATATATATATATATATATAATTACTTGAGACTACATGTCACATGTTGTCTCAGCACTAAGACGACATATCACATGTCGTAACGTGTTATTTTCTGATTCCCCATTTTTCTATGTTATTTTTTGATTTTTCATTTAAATTTGTATTATTTATTTAATTTTCCCACAGTGAGCCTGAGTGTGAGAGAGAGAATGGGAGGAGAGAGAAATGAGATCGGAGAATGTGAAATGTGAACGCTTGAGTTTTATTTAATTTTAATTTCCACCCCCTATCTGCTTCATATTTCTCCTTTCCCGCTCCTTTCTTGTTATTGCAATGAAGTTGGTAATATTGTTTTGTTAATCAATTTAGGGACTTAAGACTCTAACAATCTTTTTTCTTTATATATATATATAATTAATATCACTAGATAATATTAATCAATGACGAAGCGGAATGAAGAGTACAACCGAAAACAAAAAGCATCTAATGTAGCACAACATGCCATTTGACATGTAAATGAAAAATAAAATAAAAACTTCATCACAGTAAGTGTCATGTCAGATATTTCGGATACAATATTTTTTAATTTTTTTTTATATGCATTGTATGATTTAGTGGTTATTAAGAAAATAAAAAATTGACTATATGCAAGAAGTGCTACGCCACCTAAATAATTTTCCTTCTTCGCAACATTATGATTCATTTTAGTAAGCATAAGACATGGGCTTCAATTTATATTCGAATTGGTGTATCTACAAATATAGTAACAATATATATTTTTGATGTGTTTACATGATTAAATCTATACATATATAATTACTATATCAAATTGTACCATATCGGCTTATCCCAAATTTTTTAAAAAATATTTTATCTTCCGCATGTATCATGGCGTGCTCGTTTGATTGCATCATTGTCCGTGCATCATTAGTTACAATTAGTCAAGGATAAGAGTACGGTGCACAAGGGCGGATCTACAACATAGTCGGGGGGGGGGGGGGGGGGGGGGGGGGGGGGGGGGGGGGGGCAGTGCCCCCACTCAATTTTTTTTTAATAAATCTATACATTTTTTTTTATTTTAATTTATAAATTGCATTAGCCCCCCACTCAAATTATTTAATGCCCCCCCTCAATTTTGAAAGTATTAAATGCCCCCCCTCAATTTTAAAAATTTATTTTTTTACTTTACAAAATTTTTTATATTTGAATTTCGCCCCCCTTAAGATCGAAAAATATCACGTTTTCTCCCTTTACTTTGACTTCGCCCCCCTAAAACCCAAAATCGTGACTATAACAAAAGAGGTATAAGAGTATAAATTATGTCAAAATTTGTAATTGAACCTAATTCTTTATTATATTTCTCCCCATAAATATAGCTTACCGTACCGCGGGGGGCTTTGCACCCCCCTTTCTCGCCCCCCTCGGTATAATCCCCAGTGCCTCTGTTGAACAAAATTTCTGGATCCGCCACTGATGGTGCACCAAGGGCAAAATGCCTTTTAACATAATCGACGGACCAAAATATAATTTGAGGTAGACTTGGGGGGTGAAGTGTTATTTAGATAAAGAACATAAATAACAATATATAATGCGTGGACTTGCGCGCCGTTTTGAACTCCCGCAAAAACGAATTCAACCCAGGATGTTTCTTCCGCTGAAAGATGTATGTATAATTTTTCTGATTTGAAATGCGTTCACCTAGCAATTTGCTAAATGAAAATCAGTTCTCTTTTCGATTTATATGGAATTATTTGCAGGAGAAGTTACAGAGTTTCAATTTCCAGATTAAATCCCTAAATTGAACACTCAGGTGAATATCTATTATTCTGGATTGCATTTTCATGGAGTAAATAATCTGGTCAATTTGTTAAGCTATACATCCGATCGATACATATTTATGAATAAGATTGTTTTTCTTTCCATTTATTTTTTTTAAATCCGTGATAGATTATTTATTTTTTCACATTCATCTGGAGTGAGCAATGTGGTGGAGAAGCTAATTCAATTGTAAGAGCAAGTAATTGTTGGTTAGTGGAGATTGATGATGCTCAAATCATGCTCATAATGAATCAATTGACTGAAAATTTCGATGCGATTTAGTGATTTCGAGGCATTTATTCGTAGATAACATATGTATGGTGTCGCGTCGTTTGTCATCTCTGCTGTATCGCTTATACTTAAGTAGATTACAGAGTTAGATGTTACTATTGATTACGGAGGGTGAAAAATTGGAAAAGTAAATAAACATGGGATTTATGTTACTCTTCATCAAATCCAGTTCAGAAGAGAAAAATGGGCAAATACTTTTAACTGCTTGTCTGATGTACATGGTTTTCGAATAGTATGCTCGTACATATTCTAATTGGTTAAGTTCTGATTGCCCTTATATTGCTTGGTTTCCTACATTCGTTTTGCTTGGCCTTCATCTTAATAAAGAGTAATGATGCTATCACAATCTTAACAAACCATTATCTTAAAACATTGTCCGTATCTGAATCCTAGATTTACAGAAGAAGAGGCGAAGTAACAGAACAGGTGAATTATTTGAATAGAAAATGCACACTAATTTTAGAGGTTTTCTTTAAATTATTCGTTTCATAAAAAAATAGAAGAAATTATCAAATTCTGAAGTATAAGTTTCGTTACACTTGTTTGTCCCAAACTTTTCCTTCAATCTCTCTGTATTTTTATTTATTTTCCCCTTGAATCCCCTGTCCGAATGAACAGATTGAGATTAGATGGTGAAAGTATAATTACAAGGGATAAATAATGTAGTAACAAGTGTTACTATGTAAATTATTTTCACAATGATTAAAAAAGGAAGCAAAATTTTATATTGTGCTTCAGAGAAACTGTTGTAATGAGGCTAATATTACCATGGCCTTCTCCGGTGGAGGCACAGACTGAAGATGATGAGACCATCCAAACATTTTGTTCCCTAATTGCCAACTGAAGAAAACCAGAGCAACTGAAGTTTCATTAGTGTGCTGTAGTGGTCCCCTGATGCCACACGACATAATTGTTAGCCAAAACAAGTTTGAATTCTCTCAGAAAAAGTTTGTTCAGTAAATTATGTGTTTGGTGTTTTGCCTTTTCTTCTTCTGTTTGTTTACCGTACACAACTGCACATCTTTTTCACACCGTCAATTGCCTGGAAGAACCACTACTTTCCCACTTGTAGAAACATTGCATGGAATTCTACGACTTTCCTTTACCTTCTGTTTTTGATTGAATTTTGTTGTACTTTGTAGTTCTTTTTTGTAAATGTAGATGATCATGGTCATCGTTGAAAGTGTCAGAAATTTTTATCCAACTATATCTTGACAGGCCAGTTCCTGGTTCAATTTTTACTGGCTACTTCTCGTGTATGAAGATTGTGTAATAGTGCCTGGATGTGTAAATTGGCTCTCACTCATTTCCTGCAGGTTCTGCAAGGAATTTTTTTTCCTGAACTTATATAACTTGAGCTCCTTGATGCCATAATTAGATTTATTATTTAAATAAGATTTTATTGCTCCAGTACTTTTATCTTATACAGATAACAATTGGAGCCTTTTTGTCCTTGACTGACATACAACAATGGACTAAAGAGTTTAAGAGAAGACAAAAATCAAAGCATCCGTCCCAACATGAAATCAGGGAACTCTAGAAATAGTCGAATACTTATTTAGTTTTAGGGCAAATCATTGCAGGGATCATCATCAAGCTCTCTCAGGCTAGGATAAGGACTAGTGAGCTTCATGTCAGTAAGCATGCGACGAAGCTCTGAAGTTTCTTCTTTGAGTTGGGCATTTTCCTGGAGTACTTGATCGTGACTCTCTGACACATGGTTCAGTTTATCTATGAGTTGGTGGTTCTCATTTCGTAGCCAGACAACCTGTGACCAAAGCTCATCCAAGTGCTTTTGTTTGCGCATGCGTGATCGTCGTGCGGATTCTCGGTTTGAAATCATTCTTCTCTGCTTCCTTTCATTTATTATGCTTAATTGTTGATCATCTGCTTCATCAGAAGTTGAATTACTGCTGAAACATGTTGATTGAGGATTGAACTCTTGAACTTGGGGTGTGATATGGAGTTGATATAAAGGGTTAGACAATCTGTTAAATGGATATGTTGGTGTATTGTTGCTAGTTAAGCCAAAATGGGATGGGAACTGAGTTGGGTTTGAAGGAAATCGATATTGGAGATCACTAATCTCACTAGGCTGCATTGTTTAATTATATTAGGTAGATATACAGAGACGATGTTATGGAGTGAGTTCCAGGAGATGTCAGCTGGTTGTTCAAGGCGAAGGGAAACTAGTGGGAAGGGGCAAATTTATAGGCTGGAAAAAGGTGTGTGGCCCCATTTTATCAAATTAGAATACAGTAGAATTTTTCAAGGATGAGGCCACAGGACTATCTTGTGTATGTGCTCATAAAGTATCTCAATCGTGCATTAAAAACATAATGCATATGTCTATACATCTACAGGGTTAATTGTATACATGTATACAATTAGGGATGGAGCCAGGATTTGGGTGGCGAATACAAAAAAAAGAGTGGGGGCGGGGGGGAATTTTAGATTTTGATGGGGCAAAATGTCAAATTTAAAAATTTTTGCCATGGAGCATGATCTAGGTAATCCATTAAAATTGTGGAATATTAGTTAGTTGTGGATAATCCTTCAAATCGAAAAATGCTCACATTAGAGAAAAAGAGAAAGAGTTCATTATTGGGGGATATAATAATTGAAAATTGATTTGGGAAAGGGTATGAAAGAAAAAGGGCCAGGAGAAAATGGGATGAGAAGTCAATTTAAAAAATGGTGGTAATTGTCAGCCAGAGTAAGATGGTTTCTACTATACTTTAGTATTTAGCCAACCATATGTAGTGACGTAAAGGAATAGGAGGAAAAATCAGGTAGAAGGTTTAGGGATGACAATCCCTTTTCTAAAAGTGGAAAACTGTATAAACAAATTGGTGACTCAACAACTACGTTTGCGGAACCATCTTTATGTAAATTCGATATCATGTAATCTTTATTTTGATTATATTTCAATATTATGGCTCAGGGCTCCTGCATGCGACATTGTTAGGTAGCGCGAGTGTCATTTTTTGGTAGAAAGGGATGTTTCAGACGAAATATTTATAACTGAACAACACATTACGCTACCCTATTCCATTCTATGGAAGAGTGATGCTAATATTTCTTTTATGATTGGCAAGTTATAAAGCTGGATAAGTACAAACAATGTGATTATTTATTAACAGCATTATGTAGACTTTTTATTGAAATGTTTTTATCAGTAAAGATGAACTGTCTTGTATCCTAATTACATCAGTTGACAGAATTTTCCATTTGCCAAACTTGATCGATGAATATCCAATTAAATTTTAACTGCTGTTATGCAAAGGTTTTACTCGAGTTATACCGGTCGACACTGAAGTTACTCTGTTGATATGACATTTTATGAATATCAGGTTTCATTTTAACCACACAAGTTACCCATTTTTCACGCAGTTTGAAAATTCTTGTACGGGTGGTGGTGGGGACGAGAAGGTGATGAGTATATGGATGTACTTTGAAATGCATTCGTCCACTGAGAAAAAAAAGCTTGTAATGCATCAAGAAGAAGAATTCTAATGGAGGTAAATGCTCTCTCCTACATATTTGAGTGGCCTGAATGGTCAACAATATCATTAGACAAATTTTGACTCCTCTTTCTTTTCTTGTCTGATTGGTTATTGCCCTGTTTTTATTTGTTAGGATCTGTTTCTATTAAATTTTCTTTCCTGATATGAGTCCTTCCATATTGAGATTGAGAGGCTGAAGATGATTAATATGGTTGAATACATACATCACCCCACCTTTTTGTCTACTGTACTTGTATTTAATATTTTTGGAAAAAGGGCCATATTCCTCCAATCAATTTGAACAATAACTATTTTTGGTTAGTTTCATGATTTACCTTACCATGATGTCTGTTTTGCTAATCCTTGTATTTTTCCTGTCACTTTGGTTACACAATTTTTGCTGATATGTTTACTGATTTCAAAAAAACCATGGAAATTTTTGTCATATATATTTATATACACACACACACACACACATACATATATATATATATTTGTGTGTGAGTGTGTGTATGTTATAAGAATAAAGATACTTTGTCCAAGAAATATAGAGAATTCTCTTACATTAAGGCATTGTTGTTTTCAGAATGACTCCAAAGTTAAAGAAGAAAACATCCCCACAACCCTTTACTCTTTGTTAAAGTTTTTTGACCAAGTGACGAAATCTATTTTCTTGATAGACTAATATTTAGGCTTTAATAGGATGGTGTCGTGTCATTTGGTTTTCATTCTTGTTTTTAGTTGACAAGGAGAATAATTATATTAGTGTTTTCTCACCATAATTGAAGTTGAACCTTGGAGAGTTTTGTTGGAATTAAATTGCATATTCCACAAGTAATCTTGTCGAACGCATTGTTTCTGGAACCAGACTTGGCTTAACCTGAATAAATACTAGTGTGAATTATGATGACTAAGTAATCGTTTTTTTAGTAGATATGCTCTCAAGAAGTTGAAACTTGCAAGAAATATATATATATATATATATATATATATATATTGCATCATATACTTGAAACAACATACTTCGAAGTACTGACTTCACCCTTGAAAGGGTAGGTGGACACCACTTGGGCTAATGCTAATGTTTTTGTGGTAAAATATGTAATGTTACCCATCCTACATCGGTTGGGGGAGCATACATAGATCACCTTATATAGCGTGATATTCTTCTCTTTTAGTAGTCGATTTTCTAGAAGTGAATTGACCCATACGAAAATGATATCAGAATAGGATCCTAAAGGTGCCAAAGAGGAACCCATATGCGAGCGCTCAAGTAGGGTCGGTCGGGGAGAGGGCCACACCCCAAGAGAGCGTGTGTGGGTTGGGAGGGGAACTGATTTTCTAGGGGTGGATTGATTAGTGATAAATAGTTGAAAAATGATCGTTTTACCGACCTAATTCTCATGTTGGTAGAATTATATATTTCAAATACAATTAGTATTAGTATTTGGACTCCATTTGAATTAAAATTTATCATTTCTGAGTGGTTATACACTTATACTTTAGGATTCCTATAGAGACGTTTTCTTGGGACTTACACATTGGCTAATAAACAATTAAAGATTTGGAGACGTATGATTTCTTTTTCTTCTTCCTATCTTTATAACACACAAAACAAATACAAATGGGAGGAACAAAAAACAATTGGGGTTGGCTGGAAACAGTGCCGTTTTGATGTGAAAGAAATGATTAATTACATATTACCCACTTGAGGCACAATCCCCTGTCAGCATATCTTATCTATCTTTCAAAAATCATGCTCATATCTCATCAAAGTCATCATTTTTCTCTTCCCATTATAGCCCCAACAGGGCTAATACATCATACAATATTGAATACAGAGATAAAATAGTAAAAATCACTCAATACACTTGCATCCAATGGTTTTGAATAGATCGGCCTCATTGGACCCGGTCTATTTTAAAATTTCCCCCACTTTACCATGCTATTTGATGGGAAAAAATCAGGAATATATTAACATTTTGAAGAAATTATTGAAAAACGTCCAAAAGAATCCAATAAATAGGGACAGTGCCCCTAGACTAACGGTCAGGGTATTGCACGGAGGGGTACTAGATTTAACATCTGCTCTGCCCCTTTATAGCATCGAATGAAATATTTTTTTGGAGAAATGTGAAAATAAGGTTGGGGGACTTGAAAAGTGAAGGCGCACGATGGTCCTTCCCTGCTGGGCCCTGGCTAACAAGCCCGCGTGAGTGTCGGGTTCACCTACTCCTCCCCAATTGGCCATGTCACTTCACCCACATGTGTCGAGCACACGCCCCACTTGAATCATGGGAAATTTTACGGTAAATTGGGATCATTAGTCTCGATGCATAATTCATCGTTGGATGCAGATGTGTTATATTAAAAAGCACTTAAATCACCCTGGTCAAACGGTAAATCAGGTAAAATTACCCGAGAATCATACATATGCTAATGGAGAAGAAAAATGAACCCAAATGAAAATGTTAAAATACCTTTCTAGGAGCATTTTAAATAAGATGAACGAAACTTATAAGAATGGTATTGGAGTATTGATTATTTTATCTGGGATTAAATTTAAGTGATTTAAAGTTGTAAATACCGGGTATAGGTGTATTGATAGGACTAGACCTTTTTTCAGGTGGTCTATAACCCTTGATGGGGCTCTCAATTTTGTGGTACTGTCATTAGTTACAGTATGCAAGCCATTTGTGCACCCCACTCAAGTAACCTATACAAAAGTTTTTCTATCAAGGTAGTGAAGGCAAATGATTTCCATACAACAATCATGTGTATAGCCCAATCAAGTTTTTGTCTGAACTCGTAGGGGCTATTTTAGCTTCCTTTTCCATACCCTTGTTGGCTTTGTTTTGTAAATTTTCTTTAAATCTTAGATGGAGTATTATATATGTTTTACTAGTTTATACGATGATCGATGTTATATGTACGCTCCCAATGTGTTTGATACGATAAGTTCTTAGATTTTATAAAATATTGTCAATTATAAGTTGTTTTTTGACATTGAGAATTATCTCATTTTTTCACTTAAATCAATGTTTTTGCTACTACAAATTAAAAGGGAAATATTTACTTTAATCAATTTCGGTAAAGTTCGTAGCAGGTTAGGGTTAGAACTAACTATATTCTATTCCCTTATTATGCCTAAATTATAGCTTAATGCTTATATAAAGTTACATGGTCATGAAATAATTGTAGCTTTTATTTTGTGAAGGTAATGACAGGATATCTTAATTTTATTTATTTATTATGAATCAGCTTGTTTATGATAAACTTAGGTAAACTGAGATGTGTTGAGATATTCTATAGAGAATCCTACTACGTTAAATCAGTTTAGGTAAAGTTGAACTAAATTCTGTAGAATCACATCATAGAGATTCCAACGACAAAGAATTTATTGAATTTTAACATATACCGACATACGTAGTCTTTTTATTACTATTAAGAATATTATAAGTTCCCTACACCTTAATTTTTCAGTTTATACCAAATATTCTATAATTAAAAAAGTTAAATAAGCTTAGCTAAATGCCATCTAAATTTCAATTGAAGTTTCATCGCTCTTATTCTAGTGATCAATATATGAAACGTCTTAATGAAGAAAAAGATTACTTCTATATCACAGTGATGAGAGGGAATTGTTTCCAAATTTAGATTCATCAAATTTAGGGCTTGTTTGGCATCCAGGATGAAATAGATAGGAATATATTGATATGTCATGATTACACTGTTTATGTGGATTAGAAAGATAATTTATCACTTATCTGACGTATGAAATTGATTATTTTTCTGCCCATGTAAAGAGGATAATTCAGCCAGATCTCATATGAGGTAATTATCAATTAATTGTTTGTGGGATCAGAATGCTGCTAGTGCAATAATACTGGGCTTTTGTCCAGCCTACTAAACAAGATATTAGGTCTAATTATATAGTGTATCACCTCTATCTAATCAACCATACCAATCGAGTGGCAGACAACATTTATAAATCCCTTTTCTAAATACTATATAAATATTAAGATTAATTCCTACACAACACAAATCCGTACCATAAAAATTAAGATTAATTCCTTAATTCGTTTGTTTGCCCGCATAAGATTAAATGTGATATAATTATACTTGATAGTTTTGGTAGAAATGGAGGGATATATTGACAAAAAACTGTTTGGTTACAGAATAAATGAGACTGATATCCTAAGGATTTATTTTCAAATTGTTTGGTTGACATTTTATATGAAGACAGTTTCAATAGAAAACCCCTAAAATACCCTATTAATTTTTTTGAATTACCAAAATTAGCCATAATTATTTACTAACAGCAGGGCAAGAGAGACATGGAATATCCTATTCAGCATATAACTAAAAGTCATCCTTTGACTTTTCACAAATCTACAAAATGAAATATCATTCAAGCTTTTATTCTTCAATTTTCCTCTTGCTTCATGTTAGGAAGAAATCAGTTCAAAAAAATATTCACTTCCATCATTATTTATCTTCTCATGGTAAGAACAAAATTGTCTTTCAAATTTGATTATTAACCTTAGAATATGATTGGGAAATAATTCTTATCTACGGTTTATAAATTAAATAAAATAATCTCGAGTATCATAATAAAATTGATGAATTATATAACATATATTTTACTTTGCATGAACATGGTTTAATACCAAAGTTTAAAGAAACTCTGCTATGTTAGTAACTAGGTTATGTATTTAGTTTTTTTTTAATTAAAAGGGTAAACTAATAATTGCTATGTTAAAGAGGTTTGGATGTAATCTCGTAATAATGGATACTATATCCAGTATCCTAGAATAGGTGTGGTAAAAAATTGGGCCTATTGTGTATCATGAGCTGAGCTTGTTGAATCAAACTAAAAATTATGAGTGATAATGGGTATATCAACTCTATAAATCCCGAGCAAGCGAAGCCTTATAATAAATCCTTATTCTACGCTTAAGAGATTGTTTTAAGACAGGACTAGTTCATCATGGGGTAATCCTTCTTGAATCATCTTCTAACTTTTCTTCCCACTTTTTCACTCTAAAATTAGTATAAAGCAAACATCTTTTACCCCATTCTTTCAGTTGTGTAATGATTAAATAAATATATTGTGTTACACAAGCATTGCCATTTTGGTGCAATAATGAATATTGCATGATAGAATATCCTGGGTGCTGCATTTGAATTATTAGTACTATTTTGGACTTGTATACAATGTGCTTGCGTACTTGTTTGTAAGTTTCTTTATGCACTAACAATTGTGGATAGAAAAAGGCGTGTTTGGCTATTAAAAGTAAATGGACCACTGCTTTTCTTCACTGAAAATGGTGTTAACAAAACATTTTGGTCATCTTTATTTTTTTTCATGTTTTATGTCAGCTGTTAATAGAAAGTATGATCTGATTGTACTGTTCGTTTTAGACGCGTGTCGAGTTAGTAGTTACTAAGACATCAAGCTACCAAATGTTATAAACTATTAGTAATATTTATTAATTATTATTGGGAATTGATATTTGCACTCCTAAATTTGATTATAGCATTCCAATTTTCTTTTTATATTGAGTAATGGACCAAAATGTCTTTATAGTTTGTAACAGAATATACATCAAGTTTTATTCTTCATTATTTTTAACTCTATAATCCAATATTTTATTATGTTAGCACTTTCATTTTTAACTATGTATGTATAATATTAAGTAAATAGGTAGAAGAAAGACAAATATATATATATATATATATATGTGTGTGTGTGTATGTATATGAAGTAACTAAAGTTATATTATAACATAAATTGATAATCATAAAAAACTTATGTAAAAAACTAGAAATAAAGTAGTACTTGGTAATATTATTAAAATAAAATTAAGCAATTAGAATTGACAATCAAATAATTTTAGGCCAAATCTGAGAGCTCAATCCCAAATATGTTTGCTCACGTACAAGCTCGCGTACCAATAATTAAATGATAATAATAATTTATTTATTAAACATATCATAAATAATTAAATACTGGTATTTATTTACTGACTCGTAAGCATGCGGTCATCTATATTTGAAGTTGAAGTCGAGGCTCAGCCCCGTCAAAAAGTTGCTGTTCTATGTCATGATTGTCAAATTATGTTGGATGTAACTTAGGTTACTTCATATATATATAAATAGATTGAAAGAATGCAACAAAAAGAAAGAATGAAAATTCTAATATAGTGAAATATGTATTATGAAGCTAAAAAAGTAGTATATGAAGTATATATTTTATTTCAATTGATGTAAATTGTGTTATAAAACTATAAGGACATTTTGGTCCATTGCTCAACACAAAAAGGAGATTGGAGTGCCATTATCAAATTTAAGAGTGCAAATTTCAATTCTCTTATTATATTGTTTTATTAGCAAATCTTTACTATTATAAAAGTATGAGTGGTTTCTTGAAACTTTTAATATACCTAATATATTTTCATCTAATTCACTTTTTTAATGGAAAAAGAGTAAAATAATAAATAATAAAAATAAATTATATATAGGTATATTATTTTATTAGGTCTCTACAATGGAATATATACAAATAGATATTGAAGTGCATTAGGTCACTCTTCTTTATTTTATTAAGTTTAGTTAGTAATGACCAACCGTGAAATTTAGGATTTTCATATTATTTAGGAAAAATTACTAAAAACCCCCCGAAAATAATTTTTCATATCTAAAAGATCCTTGAAAATATTTTTCACTCTCAAAAGCACAAACTTTTCATTCCAAATACCCCAAAAGTGAGAACTAACAATTCTTTTGACTAAACTACGCTTCACTGATTAAAGTGAATTGATCAATTATTTTTTCTTATTGAAATCGTTTTGCTTTAATTCTTTCAAATTGATGAATCATAAAATACATATATTATTTTGTAATATTAATTTTTTAAAATATTTGTTTATAATTTAATTTGATTTTAATATGGTAAGTACCCATAAATATATGTTTTAGTTTTTAAATAAGATTAAAAATTTTGAAAAATTAACATTAAAATTATAATTAGTACCAATTATCAAAATAAATTTTTTAAATAAATAAATTTTATTGCAAAACTATAAATGATTAATTTTTATTCTAGAAAGTTAAGGGCAATTAAGTACATAAATTTGTTAATCCTAAATATTGATTTTTTAGAATGAAAAGTTCACGGAGTGTGTTTTTTGGATTGACTAATATTTTCATGGGTTTTTTTGATGTAAAAGTTTATTTTAAGGGTTTTTTTAGTAATTGTCCCTATTATTTATTATTTGTTTTTGTTTTTAGTGTGTCGTCCATTACTACAAGATCAACAATTAAACTATTCGACAATTTGTAAATAATTATTTGATTATTTGATAATTCTTATATTTATTATTAATTCAAATGAACTAACTGAATGATTTGATTATTTATTAAATTATTTAAGAAATACAAAAAAATAATTATTATTGACCGGTTATATTTATAAACCATGCTATGGAGTTGAGAGTTGAGACCCTGATTTTCTCCAAAAATATAATTGAGGTTAATTTTACATGATATCAATTTTTTGAGTCGTAATGAGGAGACGGTTACAAATACACAACAAACTCAAGGAGCAAAAACTAAGATTGTTTGGTCCATAGAAAGAATGAAAGATTATGTAATAATTGACTTATTATATAATTATCAAGGTTTCAATTTTTGTATGTAATTATTTTACGTTTTGATTGGGTTTTACATGTCAATCAATGTTTAATTTTTTAAATACTTATAGTTTATTGAGTAAAAAATTTACTTTGTTAAACTAAAATTAATTAAATTTTGAATAATTCATTTTCAACTTGAATAAATATCTATATAGTTGAATTGTTTCAACGAGATCATAAGATTCACGTGCGACGCACGTGTTGTTTACTAGTGTTACTAAATGTCATGTTTTAGGTACACGAGCACCAGTTTCGTCTCTTCTAAATTAATAATTTTAGGTATAAAGCATTCTATCTGAAAGAAGTCCTTGTAAGCATCATATTTGATGCTTGTATTACATTTTCCTTTTGATGTATATTAAATCATTAAATTAAATATTCGTTATCATATTGTAAGAAGAAAGCTCTTTCCTCTTAAATTGCTCCCTCTTTGCCATTACGGCATCAATTATTAGAAATAGAAAAATGTTATTCGTTCACACAGATTCTTCGTGATGAAATTATTACAATGGCGTGGCATTAAAACGCAAAGTTTTGTGAACACAACTAATTACTAGTGCAAGTCTAGTCGAATCAGTGCGAGAATAACTCAACCTGAGGGAAGATTTTGTAAGCTCGAGTTGTGCTTCTCAAGCTTGAGATAAAGCTCTTTGTAAAGTTTCGGATTCGAGCTTCATTATGTTTGTTTTGCAAATATTTTTAGTTATTTTACTTATATTAATGTAATCGAGCTTGCGAGCTTGTGCTCGAGTTGTTTCCTTTTTCTCAAGCTCAAGCTCAAGTTCTTATAGACTTACTCATATTTGATCTTGAATATGCTACTTTTGTCAAAGGTTGAATCATTTAAAGCCACCTCGGTGTGTAGCAATTTTTGTTCGGAAGCAGAAAAAACAATAGACTTGGCTACTACATTACATTGTAAAATGTCCCAATCAATTTTTTCACTGTCATTTCCTACCCAAGTTGTCTCAAGGCAAAAATATTGGACAGATTTGCAAGAAATTAATCCAAGAAAATGACGGAAAGTTGGGGGCGCATTATTATATGTTGATTGAGGATAGTGGTAATGGAAATTGGAAGGCCTACGATGGCTAAATTTGCATTAGGCTTATAAATATGCACCCTCTTCTGTGGACATTGTAAATATTGTGGTGCCTTGTCTGTTTTATTTGCACAATTTTGTATCTAGGAATTGCAATGATCAAATTTTTGGATACACTTGCAAGAATTTTTATTGACATGATAAGAATAAAATCCTTTTACACTAAAGGAAAATGATGAGAAATATCTTGCGAAATAAACGTTGCTCGATCATCGATATTTTGTAAATAAAAGAGAAAATTAATCTTCTTGTAGAAGCTAAATGTAATTTGGATCAAGAATATGGGTCTGGGGACTATTACAAAAACAAGAGGACAAAACTTGATATTTTATAAAATAAAAGGAAATATTATCCCATAGAATAAAAGGAATAAGGGTTTGATGGGTTTGATGGAGTCTGATCAAAATATGGTCATGAAGAGGAGCCAAGAAGGGTTGGGGTTGACCGGGGTCGCAAAAGAACAAAAAAGCGGCGAAAAATTGAAGCAAGGGAGGCGCCACACGCTGATGGCGGCGCCTAGGCGCCGTCGGCAGAAAGATGGCGCCCCAGGCGCAGGCAACAGTGCTGGAGACGCGTTTTTTGACTGTTTTTCCTGGCGAATTCTGACATAGTTTTGAGTCCTACCTTGTATGGAATTGTTTTCTATTGTGTTAGGAATTATTTCCTAATTGTTTAGGATTGTTTTTTCTAACTTGTTAGGGTTTTGGACTTTTCCACCATTATAAATATGAGAACTCTGCTTGTAATTGATTGATGTACTCATTGAGAAATAAAAATGTAGTCTAGGTTGGCTCGTGGATGTAGGCAAGTTATGCCGAACCACCTTAAAATCCTTGTGTTTTTCATCTTCATGATTAGGCTTAGATTATGTTGTTTTTTAATTATTTTTCGTGCTCTGATGCCTGTCATCCCTAACATGGTCTGGGTGCGAAATTTCAATGTCAAAATTTTATTGGATAAATGGAAATTTTCAAAGTTGAGACACAGCCCCGGCTCCGTCCCTGCTTGGAAAACCATGAAAAATTGCATCTTTTTCGCATTTGAGAACTTTCAATTTTAGTTAAATATCATACAAGTACACAATGTTAGGTAACATGTATAACTTTTTCAAAGGCTGAAGTACATCCCCTCCAATGGATTGGATTTTCGCAATGTAAGTATCATGTATCTGTTAACTTTTCAAAGAAAAAGCGAAAATAAATTAAGACTCAGTATCGGGAAAGAAAGAAAAAAAAAAAAAAACGTCAGCTTCTAGACATTACTATCCAAATAGACAAAAATATTCATTTTCTTGTTGAATGAATCACATATCTTACCTTTACTTGATTTTATATGTCAGTATTCTTTATCTTTTTTCAATTATCTTAATTTTTAGTGGTCTTCCTTTATTATTGGTTTTTCTTTATTAGCTTCCACCTATCATTGAGTAAGTCAAAATAGAACGAGATATTCAAATTGCACAATGATTGATGCAATAATATTTAGTCCAGAGTCCCCACTCTCTCTAAAAATATCCTAATGGTGCTACTAAAGGATGGTTACAATGTTGAAATACAGCCACTCGCCACAGTTAGGGCCATCAGAATAAGGGTCCCTAAATTGGGCACTCTAAACATCAACTCTGCCTCTTTTGTGCATTTCTTAATAAGACAATTTCGTCTAATCTTATCCTTAAACAAAGACCTTATTCGTAAGCGTTCTTCATATACTGTTCTGGATAATCACAAAAATCTTGGCTCATAATGTTCAGGATAATCATAATAATCGATCAACTAAGATGCATCGAGCCCACTGTACACGAACATAATTGTCCTGGAGTCGTCCTAGTATCACGCTCCCGCTTTTATTTGAGCCGAGTATAACTTGTATTCCATTTTCTTCCGGAGAAGTTAGAGACTTTTGAAATTGTGCATCTTCACAAAAAATTATTCTTGTGTGTGTCGATATTGTCATAAATACTACTTGGTGTGGCAAGTTTTTTCCTTTTTTGCTTAATGAAATTGAGAATAAATAACCAATGATTTCCACACCCACCACGGGTGGTACTTGGGAGGTCCCACAAAAAAGTCCCGAGTGACCTCCACCCTACATGCGAATACCACTTGTAATGGGTTCCTACATGTGAGGGTGGAGATTATCACACGACCGTTGGTCAAGGGACCTCTCAAGCATGAACCCAAGGTCTCAGAACCTCCAAGCATCATCTATTCTCCACTACCAATGATTTAACTGCCTGTAAATGCATCAAATCATCCTCCTATGGGCGATGGATTAACGACTAAAACTTGTCACCTGCCATTTGATTTCAGTACATAACACACAACTTTTGTATACGAACCTCCCTGTATAGAGCTCAAACAAACCCTTACCCTTCACCCTTACCCTTTAATTTGGATTATCCTGAGGAGGTCTTGGCGCTCGGGATAATCACGAATCATCGATGTATTTCAAGAATGCCCGTTACTTAAAAATAACGGTGAAAATTAAAAACATAGCAAAGTACTTAAAACCAGTTAGGCCTGGCATCTAATTCAGAAGCCAAAACACAAGAAAATGTAAAAAGCAAGCAACGTTCTAAATATAAGTTGGCAACTCCAAGAAAATCCATTATCAGCTGTCTTGGTTCAAACGTTTGACCTTTAAAGAAGATAAGTGAAACAATATATGGTGCAAGATCTACGTAATATTCGTTTTCTGAGCAAAAAATGAGCCCATGGCCAAAGTTTTACCTAATGAACACAAGAACATTCACTCGGGAGACCCTGCTATAAGGTGATATGCTTCCAATGCCAATAAAAAGTAACCCATCCAATAGTATTTAACATCCAAAAAACTGCCAAATAAAATGCGACTGAGACCAAACATCCAACAATGAAAACGCCCTAACAAGCATATAACACCAGGAATAAAACAGAAGAAGGTAATGCTATCAAACTGAACTCGATAACTATAGATAACAAGCAAGGCCACAGTATTGCAGAGATTTATAAAAACATCGGAAAAACATTGAATATACATCCAGGAATCTAATGTACCCAAAACACCAATTAGAGCAAAATCATCTGATTGTAACAAACAAACAAAAAAAAAACAAAAAAAACAAATAGCAAAACCGTCTGATAATATCTGAAGACTAACTGGTAAAATACTAATCATCTCCAATATCGTACAACATCTCCCACAAAAGATTGTGTCGTTCCTCGTCACCAGGTATTAGTGGCCTTTAATTTCAAGATAACTGACAACTACAAAAACTGATACCTATAAAAGCATATAGTAAGGAGTACTAATCTTAGGAAGCAAAAACATATATCATTCCTGGTATTTGAACTTCAAAGTTCATCATCTTTCTTTTCCCCAACAAAGTGAACACATCTTTAGTGAAGTAGTTCCAAATAGAACAAAGGAATAAAATCATCTAATAGACTACGTAAGCAACAAAATATTGATTCTTGGAGTAAACTAAGTATAGTAATTTATCTGAACCAAAATAAGGTATCATCAACAAACAAGGTCACTGCTATAGCAGACTTTAACGGGCCAGTTTATGTCCCCAGCCTATGTTAACACGAGTGCTTGTACATTTAAGAGAAAATCTGTCTCCCACTGACATTGAACGACTGGCATTTCAGCTGATCCGGAATGATCTTTTGGTCAACATGTCATATTCCCAAAGCAATAGTCTCATACGGACTATCTTTCCCACTACTATGAGCTTCCATTTTGTAAATGCTTCAACTATTCTTGAAAGAAAATTCTTATAGCAAAGCATTCAACTATAAATGGCCCTACTATAAAATTTTCAGGCTACACCGTTTCGGGAAGTTAACAGTAACAGCTAGATAGAAAAGAACATGTTGCATATTGAAATATGTGTATTGGCAAACGACTGAATGTATTGAAGTAATAGAGTTTCTACATTGTAAGAAACGCTCTGATTTATGTCTGAAAAAATAAATGGACAAGTAAAATTACCAGAAATTAACATTTACAGAAGAGTAAATAAACAATCGAAAACTTATTAACTATGACACTATAACATATGCGAAAGACAAACGGTATGATTAGACAAACATGACTTTAGTATTTTGATCCAATCGAACAATCCGAAATTGATCAAACCCATCTTTCTTTTTTTTGGTAATAGAGATTGATTAAATCCCAATAGACATAAGATGCTAAAATAATTTTCTCAAACGAAAAATGAGCACCCAACTAGTTCCTCTATATATCACTCATCTAGCAACATGAGAATGCATAGGTCTACCTCAATCAACTTGCTTTTTCATCCACATTTAATAGGAGCATTGAGACTCGACTGCTAATTTGCAACTCATCTATACACTAGTCCTACGCTGATTAATTTTCCCAGACTGCCAAATCACCAACAGGGAGGCAATTCTGCAAGAGATTTTCCAGCTATCCAACTGATTACGTCTTCTGGTCACTAACAACGCACTGAGAAATGATTCGCGCATTCAAGAACAATTCAATCACAAGACTAAAACTGAAACACTAAGATGACCGACAACGTTGAGCTTCCAACTCACCTCTACTATGATTTTAGAAGGACGGTTACCATCTCCTGGCACTAAAGATTGCTAGTAATATATTGAACCATGAATCCATATAACTCCCAATGTAATAGCGACATATAAGTTTGCAACCTCACCAATAAAGGAGATATTTTTACATACCAATAACGGAATAATGTAGATACTCTAAAACCATATTCTACGCATTGATACACTTCTTCAAGGCAAAATTTCAAAATTGTAACTCACCTCAAAATCATCATCCAAACGAGCAGCAATCGCACTACCAACTCTCTCTCTCCTCCTCTTCTCATAATCTGCATCATCCGTAGGCAACTCATATCTGCAAACAGGGCATGTATTCCTAATCCTGAGCCAAGGCAAAATGCAGTCCCCATGGTATAGATGGCAACAAGGCATCCTAGTCACCTTCTCCCCAGCCGAGGCCTCATCCTTACAAACCGCGCAGACAACCACACTATTATTCTCCCCCACATCCTCCTTTGTCAGCACCACCGAAGGCAAATTCTCCACCACAGATTTTGCAGCTGGGGGACTACCCTTTAAAGCATTCCCATTCTCCACTAACTGCCCAAATAGGGTATCGTATTCCATTGTCAGGATATAATCTTCGGGAAGATTAACACGCAGAGCTTCACTCCCGTTATTACTACCTCCTTCCGAACCCTCGAAATCCAAATTCCTCTCTAAACTATTCACTGCCAATAAAACTTCCCATTCCAAATTCCGCTCTTCCTCCTCCCCTTCATCATCACCTAACCTCGAATTCTCACCCTCAGTCGACGAAATATCGGATGAAACGGATATTTCCTCGATTCGATCAATCACGGAATTCAAATTCTCCCTCTCATCGAACTGGATTCTCTCACTTACCTCCTCCCATTCAAACTCTTCCCTCTCATTTTCACTAATACGATAATTAATGTTACTAACCCCAAAACTATCGTAATTATCATCAATACTACTAATAAACCCTGAATTTACCTCAAATTCCTCCGAGTCAGACTCCGAACCCATCCCCACGACCCGAAGACCCATACTTGACCCGAGACCCGGACCAAACCCGAACTCAAGTCCTGCATCCTCCGCCCTAACAGAATCGATCTCCCAAATCGGATCCTCCGCCACGTGCGTCTGACGTGACTCGAACAGATCTGTCACGAAATTCATCTGTTCCTCATCTTCTTCAACTCCGTAGAACAAGCAATTAGGATCCTCGTACTCGCAACCTAAATTCTCGGTTTCTGCGCCTAAATCGAAGCCGAAATCGAACGACGTCGTGTAATCGTCGAAAAAAGAGGGGTTTGAAGCATTGCTCGGAGGGGAGAATGAATCGAAATCCAAAACGAAAGGGTTAGGTTGGAGATAGAAAACGTCGTCGTCTTGTTCGTGTTCCTCACGGTGGGGAGCGGCAGCGGTGGAGAGAGGTCCTCGGTTAGACGGCGGCGGACGGTGACGGAGGAGATTTGAAACCTCTGCCATTGGAGAATTTTGTGTGTATATTTTGTTTTGTTTGTGTGTGTATGTGTTTTCTCATGTGAATTTAATATCATTTGTTTGTTTGTGGTGAACTTGTGATATACGCACAAAAAAGAAATAAGAAAAATGAAATTTTTTGTTGGCATTTTCTTCTTGACTTTTTCTCTAATTAATGCTTAATTAATAGCAACTATGGTAGTATAGTTGTTGTTGTTTTTTTTGTTTTTTTTTTAATAGCAACTATAGTAGTTACATTGTTAGTAAAGGATCCTAGTACTTTTAATCCTATTATATGCTTTTTTATAAATTGAAAATATCGCGATTTCAATCGGATGGTCACCTTTATTATGAAAAAATATTTTTTAAAGATTTTTTTCTATAAAAAAGATGTTCGGTTGATAGATCATCAGATTTTTAAAAAAGAAAAATTCTCAAAATTCTAGCTACGTGTGAAGAAATTCTTGAAAAAAGAAAAGGAGATTGTGGTTTTATTTGGTTCGACACACTTTTTTGCCTCAACTAAAATCAGTCAAACATGAGTAATATAGAAATTATTTAGATTCAAATGTTAAATAGACTTGTAATGGTTTAAAATTATGGTTTTTAGCTTTATGTTATAGTGGTATATATATTTTGGGACATTTTTTTATATTTTTTGACACACGAAAATATTAAATTTTACAAATGATAATAAGGAGTGAGACAAGAAAAATCATGTGACTAGCTATTATATAACACAATTCATATTTCTATGTAATATTTCCCCCTTTTGTATTTGATCATATTTGACTTTTTTTTTTTTTTTTTTTTTGGGAAAGAAACAATAATATTAAAAAACTTCCACAATTAAACGTAGTGCTCAAGTCGATAACTCTGTACCAACTACCAAAGCCACTAGAACGACTTGAGCAATGAAATGAAAAACAGAATTACTTAACCGTTTAACAAAGAAAATAACAAAGATCTGAAACAAACTAAACAAAGAACAAGTATTTGGTCAACTTTGATTAGCGATTAAAGATGTGTCAATTAAATTAACCAACCTCTTGTTGTCTAAATTTTTGGTTAATATTACTTGCAAGAAACAATTGCTTGTCGTGGAGGCCGATAACCTACTCCAAATCACTTCAAATTTTTTGTGCTCATCTTTTATTTTATTTGTCTTTCGAGAATGAAATACAATTTCATCTCAAATTGAAAAGAAAGTGATTAATTGAGCGAAATTGACCTCTCAAATTAATCTCAAATATGTACCTCTAACCCTGTCATTAAGAATATGTAGAAAAATTATGCACATAACTATCTATTTTGAAATTATATTTCGTCTCGTATTCATTTCACATGCATAAACTATATATACAAAATTCATATTACTCGTATATCTTTAAAAAAATATTATACGGGAAGCATATGGTAAATTAACTAGACAAGTAAACTCCATACATACGTTTTGAATTTGTTTTTATTCTATTTTATTCTTAAGCGAAGTTTCGTGGTAATTTTCAACCAATTAATCTATTAAGACCAGCGTTGTCAACTTTAATGGGATAAGGATGGTTGATTGTTACTCATAATAAGAGATGCAATATCTTAGCCAAAAAGAAACTATTAAGAAATGCAATAAATTTGAATATATGAACGAATTTCATATGTCTTTTCTTTTTAGGTTTTTATCAGATGTGTCCTTATCTCAAGCGAGATTAATTCTGTCCCATAAACCAAAATAAATTAAGTTAAATAATAATTTAAATAAACTTAAAAATTACAAAAAAAAAAAATCCAATAAAATAAACTTTTATATTCAAAAAACTATGATAAAAGTTTTCAATCCAAAAAATCTATTCCACCAACTTTTCATTGAAAAAATCCCAAAATTTAGTGTTAATATATTTATAAACTTAATTGTCTTTAGCCTTCGATATTAACAATTTTCCACTTATACCTTTTTATAAATATTTAGAATATAGAATTTTTATGATGATACTAATTATAATTTTAAGTTCAAATTCTCTAAATTAAAAAAGATATTCGTTGATAATTATGGGTGATACTTGGGGCTCCCGGGGCCTGGAGACCCCACATGTATATTTATACATATGGGATTGGAGATCACCCGTTACCCCAGCTCTTGGGAGTTCCCATGCGTTACTCGATAAGTATATTAAAGTAAAAAATAAATCATATAAAAATAATTAGTATAATACAATTTATAAATTTAAAATGTCCGAAACAAAAAGATTTCTTTAAGAAAAAAATTAATCGATCAAATCTTAACCTAAGAAATAAAGGGTAATTTGTCGAAAAATTGTAAATCTTAAATTATGATTTTTTTTTTAAGAAAGAGTTTGTAGAATGAGTCTTTAGATTTGAAAATTGAAATATAAAAATTTAGGGTAATTAGTGGTTTGGTACAAAAATTTATTTTAGGGGATTTTAATAATTTTCCCTAAACTCTTTATAATAGCACAAGTAGCCCAAGAAAAACAGAATGCCTGAAACTTGTTCACATTCATGTGACGGCAAAAACACCCGCCAAGCATGAATTCAAATGCCAATGGCTTCTCATTACTTAACCAAACTCTCTCATTTCCTGTTAAAGCTACCATTCCATTATTCCCCCCTCAAACTTCCATTATTTATCTGTTCAATCTCTACATCTTCACACAAAATTCAGCTTCATCCTTTTTACAGAAAGACATTTTCGCATTTATTCCAAGAATGCTCCAACGAAAGGGCGCTCGAACCGGGCCAACAAGCCCACGCACGGATGATAGTATCCGGGTTCAAACCCACAATTTTTGTCGCCAACTGTTTGCTTCAAATGTATATAAAATGCTCCCGTTTGAAGTCTGCTAGCAATGTGTTCGACAGAATGTCTGAACGGGACAAAGTTTCGTGGAACGCGATGGTTTTTGGGTATTCGGTTAGTGGGAAGTTGGATTTGGCGCAATCCCTGTTTGATTTGATGCCTGAAAGAGATGTGATTTCGTGGAACTCTTTGATTTCGGGATACTTGCAGAATGGGAATTGTTTAGAGTCGGTTAAGGTGTTCGTACTAATGGGGAGAGAGGACGTGGGTTATGATGAGACCACTTTCTCTGTTGTTTTGAAAGCGTGTTCGTCTCTAGAAGATTATGGTTTAGGGTGTCAGGTACATGGAGTTGTAGTGAAGTTGGGTTTCGAGGGTGATGTAGTGACTGGAAGTGCAGTGTTGGATATGTATGCAAAATGCAAAAGGTTGGACGAATCACTGCATTTTTTTAATGAGATGCCAGTGAAGAACTGGGTTTCGTGGAGTGCTGTGATTGCTGGTAGTGTTCAAAATGATGAACTTGTTGGTGGATTTGAGCTGTTTAAAGAGATGCAAAGAGAGGGAGTTGGGGTCAGCCAATCTATATATGCTAGTGTTTTTAGGTTGTGCGCTGGTTTATCTGCTTCAGGGTTGGGTTGTCAGTTGCACGGTCATGCATTAAAGAATGATTTTGGAACTGATACCATTGTTGGTACATCCATGTTGGATATGTATGCAAAATGTGACAATTTGCTTGATGCTAGGAAGGTTTTCAACTTGTTGCCAAAACATAATTTGCAATCATATAATGCATTGATTATTGGCTATGCTAGAGGTGCTCGTGCATTTGAAAGTTTACAGTTATTTATGCATTTATTAAAATCTGGTCTCGGCTATGATGAAATAAGCCTATCTGGTGCACTTAGTGCCTGTGCAGTAATCAAAGGACACTTGGAAGGAGTTCAAGTACATGGATTAGCAGTTAAAAGTCCCTTTCAATACAATATTTGTGTGGCGAATGCGATTTTGGATATGTACGGTAAATGTGGAGCGTTGGCTGAAGCTCGTCGGATATTTGATGAAATGGAAAGAAGGGATAATGTCTCCTGGAATGCAGTCATCACAGCTTGTGAGCAAAATGAAGATGAGGAGACTCTATTATTATTTATTTCTATGCTTCGGTCAAGCATGGACCCTGATGAATTCACATATGGGAGTGTTTTAAAAGCTTGTGCAGGCGGTCAAGCTCTTGAATGTGGGAGGGAAATCCATGGTAGAGTCATTAAATCTGGAATGGGATTGGATTCATTCGTTGGAAGTGTTCTTGTGGATATGTATTGTAAGTGTGGAATGGTGGAAGAGGCAGAAAAGCTTCATTATAGAATGGAGGAACAAACGTTAGTTTCGTGGAATGTAATCATTTCTGGGTTCACATCGAATGAACAGAGCGAGTCGGCTCAGAAATTCTTCTCTAAAATGTTGGGAATGGGAATTAAACCCGATAATTTCACTTATGCAACGGTTCTTGATAGTTGTGCTAATGTAGCTAATGTTGGGCTAGGTAAGCAAATCCATGCTCAAACAATCAAGCAAGATTTACAGTCGGATGTATACATTATCAGTACGCTAGTCGACATGTATTCGAAATGTGGGAACATGGAGGATTCGGTTTTGATTTTTGAAAAGTCATCCAAACGTGACTTTGTGACATGGAATTCTATGGCTTGTGCCTATGCTCAACATGGTCATGGAAAAGAGACTTTACAAATGTTTGAAAAAATGCAGCTTGAGAAGGTAAAGCCGAATCACGCAACTTTTGTGGCGATCCTCCGTGCTTGCGCCCATATTGGTATTGTAGACCACGCGTTGCATTATTTCAATATAATGAAAACTCACTACGGGTTAGAACCACGGTTAGAGCATTATTCATCTATGGTTGACATATTAGGAAGATCGGGCCGACTTGTTGATGCTTTGAGATTTATCCAAGAAATGCCATTTGAGGCTGATGATGTGATTTGGAGAACTCTTCTTAGTATTTGTAAGATGCATGGGAATGTTGAGGTGGCGGAAATAGCAGCAAATTCTCTTCTGCAATTGGATGCTCAGGATTCTTCTGCTTATGTTCTTTTATCGAATATATATGCTGATGCAGAAATGTGGGGCGAGGTTTCGAAGATGAGGCGTATTATGAGGAATAGTCGGATGAAGAAAGAGCCGGGTTGTAGCTGGATCGAAGTTCAGTCCGAAGTTCATATGTTTCTTGTTGGGGATAAAGCTCATCCAAGATGTGAGGAGATATATGACAACTTGGATGTGCTAATTGGTGAGATGAAATGGGATGGTGAGTTTACAAGTGACGAAGGGATAATAGATGAGTGTAATGAAATACGGGCAGTTTCTTGTTTCTAAACTATACTGATAAAATCAATTTTGCTCAAGGGGAAAACAACATCGAAGGTTCTGTTGGAAACGAAACATCAGATATATCTGATTTGAGCTCGATTTTCAGTCTAATTTTAGTTGAGCTGTCGTGTAGCTCAGGAATTTTCAATGTCCCGTCTGAGAGACAAGCTTGGAATTTTTTTAAAGTTCGACTTATTAATATCATTGGAAAAAGATTAAAGGCAACCTAGTTAGTCATAGAGTGCATGTTCAGCTATAAGCTCACGTAATGAAAGTGTATACATTTTTCGTAGGACTCAGACTTATAACCTACAGAACATAAATTTAAACATTCTTGAAGGATTGGTGAAGTCCTGTGAGTTATACATTGAGGTGTACTTCTTCTCATAGATGTTTCTTGCATTTGGCATTCAAGCACTTACGAAAAATAAAAGAGGGTCGCGCGTGTAAGTAGCTAGTTGTGAAGTTTATTCCAGAAACGGGTATATACATTTCTAAAAGGAAGAAAGAAAATCTCCCTTACATACACCATTACTGTTATCTTTTAGATTAGTTGATCGATCTAACACCCAAGTCCCAATATAGATAATTATTTTTTCATATAAGAAACATTTCTGATAGAGAAAAACCCCATCCCAATTTCAAATACCATAAATGGAAATGAAATACCGGAGATGTACACTACAAGTGAATCTCTTCTGCAGCTATCGGTGAACAAAGACTGCAACTATATGTTTCGTACGGTTCTGAAAACCATGAACACCTATAACCTATAATATATCTCAGAACATACCGATAACAAGTTCCAAGGACTGCATATTCATGTCATGGGCATTTTTGTATCTTGGATATACACAAAGGTCTGTAAAATGAAAACTCCCTCGAGTTGCCTTAGTTACAGAACTGCCAAAACATATGATATAAGAAACACTTTGTATATATAGGATGGCAACAAAACCCTCGTCCTATGGACCTAAGTTTCCATTAACATCAAACAACAAAAAGCAGTTTCTAATATTTGGCTCAACACAAAATTACATACACTCTGCTTTTGCAGTAGTCCCATCAAAACCCTCAGATATGGTTAAGCAGCTGAAATTTTCTCCAGGGTATGTCATTGAACCCTATGGTCCACGGACAAGATTAACTGAACCATCAAGATTGTCACCTCACTGCTGAAACAGAAAAGCTGCAAATACTGCAATTATCACCAATACAAGAACTATCAAGAACACATACTTGAAGCCGAGTTGCCTTGCATCTATATTCCTCACGGTGTTATGGTTTGAGTTGTCACCATGCCCCATCTCAGTTTCAGTTGTTAACAAGTCTCGAGGCGCATTGCCAATCTGAAAAACAAATATTACTTAAAAGGGCTTTAAAAGAAATATTCCAACAGAATAATATAACGGGAATGCGTATTAAATCATGGGTAAATTACATAGACCCCTGCTTGAGCCCCCAAATTAGGAAAAATACCCCGAAGTTTAAGAAATTAGCATTACTATTTGCAACCTCAGGGGTGCATGATAATTCTCAATAAGGGAGAGCTTGCATGTAATTATCGCTTAAATCATTGCAAAGAGGAAATGATTTTAATTAAGTACCTCAGCACTGGTAGCTGAAGATCCCAATTTTTCCTCATCACTTCTTTTTGTAGAAGTACCACTCTTGATCTCATTCTCGGAGGGCATAGGTCTTTTTACTTTACCATCATGGCCTCCAATTGTAGTAACAGATGAGTCCTTCTTTATTTGCTGCAAATACTTCACTGTAACTCTCCTCTCCTTTATTAATGATGATATCTGGGAAAAGATTAACACAAAAATTTTAAGTAGCGAACCATAGCTCCCAAATGATAAGAGAAAACTACTATAGTAAGACGCCCTAGAGCTCCTATCACATCATCAAACGTTATAAAAGTTCCCATACAAGCCCCTTGGTGGGGCTTTGCTTCTTTTCTATTATTTTTGCCCACCTGGGGGTGTACAAGCCTATGCACGCTTGCATGACTTCCACGAAAAGATGAATAAATGAAAACCCAAAAAAAAATTTGCCACAAAAATGAAGATAGCACGATTTGCCAAATTTCTTTTGATGTAAGTAGGTCAAGACGTATAGCATGATCCCATCCTTCTCCCTATTCTTTATTGTTATGATTTCAAACCCAAGAAAAGGAGTGTTCACTAAGTTGTCTAGCAGGATGGCATTCCATGTGGAGCTTTATCAGGTCAATAAGAATACGAGTCTTCATATCATCTTCAATGACAAGTCTTATGACAATAACTGACATAAAGATTCCAAATCCGATGAATTTTGACTTTCCCGTAGGATAAAATCTTCCTTCATCTAGTATCTTGCTTTGCTGGGGGAAAAAAGAAAAGAATACAAATGGACATAAACCAAGTTAATGACAGTGAAGTACGAAAGACTCAAAAGCAGCAAACCTGCTTATGGAGGCGTTCTCTTTCAAGAGCCAACTGCATTACTAAATCTGCAATCAATTTAGTCCGGATCCTAATGTCTTTTGCAGTTTCCTTCTTTGCTTCATCAGCCTGGTGCAAAGATGTCTCCAAACATTGCAGTCTATGCCTTAGAAAATTAAGTTCTTCAATGAGTTCTGCATTGGACTCCGACAATATAATACACTTCTCTTCAGCACTCTCAGTCTGACTTTCGGCCTTTGAAACCTTTGATTTTAAATCTTGTATTAAGTTCTCCATATCCTTGATTGTGCAGTCCAACATGTTTTGCTTCTCTTGAGTAGCTTCAGCAGATGCCGATGCATGCAGTAGCTTAATTTCAGAGTCCTTCAACAGCGTCTCCAATTGTTCCACCCTCTTTTCAGCTTCAATGGCTTTTACCTTCAATTCTTTATTTTGCTCTGCCAAATTCTTCACATCGCGCAGTTGAGACTCATATTCGCTCAGTTTGCGGTCTTTTTCTTTCAACTGCTCATTAACATCTTGAAGTTTAGATCTCAACTCCGCTTCTATCTGAGTTGACCCATTTATAGTAAAGTGTGCCATCTGCATTCGCCCAAATAGTTCTTTTGAACTCCCCAACAGGATTTCTGCACTATTTTCTGCCTCAAACAGTCTTTCCCACATGTCTTCAGCTTCTTCTTCCATGCAGAAAACTTCTTGTTGTAGTCGAAGTCTTAAATCTTCTTCTGTTTGTCTGGATTCAGTTAGCTTTTTCTCAAGATCCATTTCCCGAGCCAAAGACTTCTCCAGCATTCTCAAGATATTCCTCTGCTGTTCCGCAGTCTGCATCTTAATCTTCGCATTTGAATCTGAAAGGCTGCCATTTTCTGAACTAGCAAGCTCCTTGTCATCTTTCCCTGTCAAAGTTTCCAGTCATTGTTAGACAAAGAAAAATATTCCCCAAGACTTAAAATTTTGGAAAAGTGTGACTTTACAATTAATGTACTCCAGGGCCTTTGGTGATTGCGCATAAATTCCAAGTTATAATTGCTGACTAGAAGTTGACTTAATATTTTTAGAAAATCGAAAAACGAAAATTCATGAATTTGGAGACGATGGAATGATCAAATAAAATTGAATGGTGATGTCCAACACCCCCCACCCCCCCAACTTCAAGCATGAATCAGAGAGAACATGTCTGTCTCATCAAGAATTATATGAAAGATGTAGCAATTCCTGTAAGGATTTCAAACAAGACCAACGAAACATTGCCTCTCAATCTAATTTATCATCTAGCATCTCATGTAAATATCAATAGTCGAAAATGAATATCTGAAATGCATACATTTCTCATCTCCAGAAGAAGCCAACAATATCCTCCGGAAGTTGGCAGATTGCATCTTTATGTCTGAGATCTGTTCAAATGACTGTTTCAAGCATTCCTCACAATCCTGCAATTTTTCTTCCATTTCTTTAACAGCATCGCCGAGCTGCTTGAATGAAGATATAACCCTTTTGGAACTAATTATCTCAGTCTGAAGTGCTGATAAAAATGTATCCACTTCTCTAACTTCAGAGTCCAAAACCCCATATAAAAGGTCAAATTCTAATGCTTTCTCAACAGAGCCTTCCAGTAGTTCTTCCTCCAAAGCAAAAGCCTCAAAATCATTTTCCCTTGAAGCAACATGCATAACAAGTATGTCCAAGTTAACCAACTTTTCGGAGGAACATGCTAAATCTAGTTCAACCCTTGTTAAAGTTTCTGCTGCACTTTGTAGCTCGCGAGTAGTGTCTCCACCAGATGAGACAACATCGAGTGAGTCAATGTTATTTGAATCAGCTTCTACTTCACTAGAACCGGCATTTTCAATAGAAGGACCGTCTTGCACACTGTCGGAACCCATTCCGTTTTCCTGTCAGCTTACTTCAGATCCTGATAAAGAAATGAATTTGCACTTCAATCAACCGAAGCTTATACTCTGCCACCAAAGAAGACTCAATAGGAAAAAATGGATTTGCAAATGGAAACTATTTTACTGATCAATACTACTACTGAGAAGTAACTTAAAGCAACCTTTTTCAAGTCTAAATGAAGCATGGTATTCATTAGCCATTATGTTTACTAGAAATGGTCTGAACTAAATATGTCGTGAATGCAGAACATTCATGTCTATATTAACGCTTAATTAAACTTTTCCGGTTATCCAAAATGTTGAAAGACAAAAAATACATTCTGCTAAGAGAAGTTTTTTCTTTATTCGAAGTGTGAGAACTTACCCCATTTAACTAATCGTGAGAGACACATGAATACCAACTAAACCACCACTTCTAAACTGTGACGAAGAATAATGTGAGAAAAACAATAGAACTAGAGAAAATAAGCTGATAATCATATATGAGGGAACAGTGAACAAACGAATCAAGGCATCACGTCAATTTTCATTTTGCTGTTCCTTTATTATCTTTCTTCTTCCTCCCCCACCTATATCAACCCCAAAATTCAATGTCTTCCTTCCTGCTCCCGATCACTCTTTATCACACAGGTCGAATCGTCACTAATCCCGAAATCTTATAATCAAAAGAAAGCATACACTTTCCTTTAAGTGAAGCGCTCAATTTTCAAATTTCTACCTTACATGAAAAATTAAGGCATTCATATTCACATATAGCTGGCAAATCCAATAACATCATAATATCAACAAAACTTACTAATTTAAAGCCACCTATAGCATCAATGCATATTCGTGGATATATATATATATATATATATATATATATATATATATATATATTTCCCCAGTACTTTGCACAGATTCAATTAAAATCTCTTCCGATCGTATACTACGATTCGCATTTACGTACGTTATACAATACACGCACTCCGAAAAAAATCTATATCTAACTGTATTTTCACTTAAATTTCCACTTTGATGATGATACGAATGCCACAAATACAACAACATTAATAAATTCTCACCTATGAATTAAAATAAAATGAAAGCGAAAAAACACATCCAAACATAAATTGAAAAAAAATAAAAATGCTGGAATGCAAAATAGGATTGTATATGCGATTGATATATAAATTACAATATTTTGACATTTAGTAATCGGAAAAAAAAAAAAGGAAAGCATTTGTGAAGGACGTACCGTTTTAGAAATGCAGAGTAGATGTGGAAATTAATTTAATTTAATTTAATAATAGGGGGATTGAATTTGATACTTGATTTTATATATTTCTATTTCTGTTAACAGAACCTGGCGAGGTGAGTACTGAGTCGGTGAATCTTTCTACCCGGGCACGTGATGTCACGTGACTCTTTCTGTTAACCTTACACGTGCGTGTCAGCTGGGCTCCGGTGACTTAAAGCCCATTAAGACTATAGATCCAAGATATATTCATTTGGGGCTACCTTTGGATTGCTCGGATTTTTATTTTTGGAGTGTTGGGCTTGGAGCTAATGATCCATCTCTAAATTATGAATGATTCAAGTCTTGTTAGGTTACTGGTATCAGATTTTATTTTTACGTGAGAGGTTCTGGGTTCGATTTCAAGTAATCACAATTTGAGAATTTTCACTCTTTATTTAGAGTTTTATAGGGTCTGTATGGCTCATGATTAAAAAACTATCGGCCCGAGTTGTTCGAGTCAGGGTATTCCCTTCGTCTAAAATTATAAATTATGAATACTTTTCTAAAATAAGCCAAATTTAGTTGGCATTTTAATTTCTTCTTTTCATGCATTTTCTATTCAATTGTTTGATAACAAACACTTTTACGATATTTTTTTATGAGCTGACATCATACCCAACACGAATAGGTTACAGTTCATATATCTATAAATTAGACGCACTGATTCGTATCTATAGTAATGGGGATTGTGCTGGGGTTTCGATTCAACTCTGAGGACGTGGTTCGATAATTTGTACTAGGGGTATTGTTGTCTTTCCATTGAATTTTAGAGGCATACTTGTGTTTTGATTTGAATATAAGGGATGGAGTTGACTAATTTCAAAATTTGAGTAGCAATTTGCTTTCTTCTTTTTCTCGAAGTATTATCAAGTTTGAAGTTTCAAGCCTATTTGCTCGTATATTGCAATTGCGACATCTCTAAAGAAAATAAATCATATATTAAAAAGCTTAACGATGTATCATGATACTAATTAAGGGTGATTTGATAATAGGTAAAATAAAGTCTGGGGATATTATAAAATATATATTATAGCCCATTATCAATATTTATTAAGTGGGTTGGTTAAAAGGGCTTTTACCCCATAACCATATGAACACCACAAATATATAAACTTTAATTACTTCACGAAGAATACTCTCTAGTCTGTCGTGAGATTACTACAGACCGATCTCTAATTACTACAGATCGAATTCCAATTTTTCGTACACGTTACAAGAATCTTTTATGAGGTTCCTACTTTTGAAATCGATACTATTTTAATCCCACGTCACTTAAATTAACAACACTTATTCAAGCAATCAGAACCACTTCAATGACCTCGTTTGGTAATGGTATTAAAAGTCAAGGATAAAAATGAAATTTTCCTCGGTCTTTTTCATATGGTGGTCGCCGCGTACGCCTAGCAGTAGTCTTTGACAGCAGCCTTATAAGTTATACATATTATACCTGTAATTCTAGTGGACTCATGAATTTCTGGGCCCACTCCCACAAAACCAAAACTCCAGCTCATTTCCCACATAAATCCTTGTCATTATATTTGGGTTATTATTTTAGTCCTGACCTCCCTCATTGGCCCAATAGTTTGAAATTTTGTAATTTAGCACTAATTCCCTAATTAAAATAACCAATACAAATTAAAAATTGTCTAAGTTACAATCACGTTTAAGTAAATAATTAGAGATCAAAATGCATGATTTGGAATCACAAGGATCCAATGCATTTTACCGCCGAGATATTAGTTCGTTACACGTCAACAAGTATTGGATGTCACAATGGTTACCACAAATTTAAGTTAAAATTCTTGTGTGAAAATGGTTACCACAAATTTAAGTTAAAATAATGAAGCTACTAATCAACTTAATTAATCATATTTAATGTAAACAAGAGATGAATGAAGTTTGCATTCAACGCCTAATTATAATTACGTAAACGGGGCCTACCTAGTTTGTGGGTGGCTCATGAGTAAACATATATGTAAAATTTAGAGAGTAATGTGACGTAAATATAATCTATATAATCACTGTCATTTATGTATGATTAATCTCTCATGAGTCCGATGATATTAAAATTGACCTAGTCTGTAATCACCAATTTATTTAAGTTGTTACGTGTCTTTACTAGTTGAATGTGATTTTAAGTGCAAAAGGCTTCTTTTTTAATTATAGATGAAGGGAGATACTCTGATGCGACAAAAGTGGATCGATAGTTTAATCATGGATCATATAGACCTTATAAGACTCCAAATAAGGAGAGAAAAATCACATCTTATGACAATCTAAAATTGAACACATGACTTCCCACATGAAAATGAAAACTGATATCACTAGTCTAACAAGTTTTGGTAGTGCAAAAGGCTTCTACGATGGACAGATTAATCGGATAAGCCTCATATATGATGGGCTATTCTAATTCACACTGGACTCTGCCGATCTCAAATGCAATTCATAAAAGAAGTGAATTACATTTATCACGTGATTGATCACTTTGCTAAATACATTTGAAATCGGTCCAAACAAATATCTCCCCTTATATGATAAAATGTTATATATCATTATGTTTTGTTGTTTATAGTAAATTAGAATGCATAGCTAGGAAATAATGATGTATCTTCCCTGTATAAATCATGAAATGCTGAAAATTTTGATTGGTTTTGGGTCCAATTTGTGAGGGGAAAATGGAGTTTTCAGTGGCCATGCATGCTCTCTAGCCTATGTACTTCAGCTACAAAAAAAAAATTATAATATTTAGCAAAGATAGTGTTGTGAAGGAAAACCATGATTGATGTTTCGTTTCGTTTCGTTTTTTATTTTAGATAAATGGTGGGGAATATTCAAGTAATAAGTATTTGGTTGCTAGATTTATAAAAAATTGTGATTTTAGAAAAAATATGTAATGATTATGATTGATATGATTTTTTTTCCTAAAAATGATCTCAAAAATGGTTTTTCTAAAAGAAGCTCACGACTACCGGCTACCAATACCACAAAACTGTGAATGAATGACATTTAACACACATTTATGAAATAAAAGACAAGATAAAATATAAACATCAATTAATGGTCCAAAGTGGCATTCTAAGTAGGAAACTCCAATATTGATTAAATATGAAAGAAACAACTAAGTAGGAAATTCCTATATTGATTAAATATGAAAGAAACAAAATAGTGCTTGAGTACCTTCTAACATGATTGATAACAACGCTAATAATAGTTCATTTACTATGATTTATAGACATCTATCAATTATCATGATAAATGAGACGCATGAGGGACACCTTGTTTATATCGTAAATGAATAAAATATATTAAATAGGGATTTCATAACTTTTACCACTAAATTTAGTGATTAACTTTTTTAATTTTCCATTTGAATGTTGCGAATTCAAAGTTACTATAGACATACCACCAATTATGTGGTGTATTATGAAATACTTGTGGCAAAGGGTAGGGGGGGAAAATGCACCATGAATTACGTTAAAATATGCATTTGGCCCAAGTTCAGATTCCTGGCAGAAATTATTAAATATGTTAATTATTGATGAATGGTGGAATATGAGTGTGATTTGTGGGACAACTTTTGTACTTGGCCCTTAGCCGCCAGCCCACTACTTGTTAATTAATATATTTAATACTATTTGATTTTAACAATTTTCCAAGACAAAAGTCTTGCACATGAGAAATTTCTTGGTGAATAAAAATTGAAATTTCAATTAACCCTAATATTTTTATTCTCTTCTTTTCTGATGATGGTTTGATGAGGCGGTTATCTCCATCACCACTATTATCAACATCATCATCGACGGACTGGATTACTGGAGCACCCTTTCTTCAAATTATATATCCCAACTTCAAATCTGACGAGATATGAATGGATCTAATGAGACAGAAATAGATCTGACGAGATGGAGACGCACAATAACCAAGGTTTTAGATAGTATTTTATATTTGTGTTTATTTTTTATTTTCTCTTTCGAATGGATTTCGATTCTCTCTCTCAAATGAGAATTTTGCTCTTAAATTAGAGTGTAGTTTTGAACACAAAAGTTTTTCTTGTATTCGTTTGTGAGTTTTTAAGATTTGTTATCTTCAAGAAACTTGATAGTTGGTGTTACAGATGTTTTTACTACATCATTTGAGTCGATATGAATTGCATTATTCCAGACAAGGTTTTAAAAACCGGACCGGACCGGCCGGTCCGACATCCGCCCGGAGCCTTTACCGGTCCGATCCGAACCTCAAAACCTTTTTGGCCTAAAACCGCTGAAAACCGCTCGAGAACCGGTCCGATCGGTGAACCTTGCGAACCGGTGCAGGTTCAATAAAACCGCCCGGTTTTCAAATGTCAAATAAATTGGTCAAAATTAAATCCTATTTTAATATTCAACCCCAAAATTAACCCCAAAAACGCAGCATCAGCAGGTGAACCTTTCTCATTCTTTCCCTCTTTCTCGTTTCATGCAGCAGAAGTAGCAGCAGGTCAGTTTCTCTTCTTCTTTTTTTTTGTTCTTTTTTTCGGCATTTATATTGAATAATTTTCGTAGTTATTCAATTTAACGGCTAGTTTTTGTGGAGTTTTTGAATTATATGCTTCAAAATCTGTAATTTGGAGAAAAAAATTAGGGCTTTTTTCGGATTTGATTCGTTAGTTAGGGACTTAGGGTACATAAACGCAAGAACATTTTGTTTAATATTAGGTTTAGGTGTTAATTGTGTTAACTGTATGTTGTGGGTTATATTTTAAGAAGATTCATTCTAGTTTAATTTCGCAGAATAAAAGTTAATGCAATTTGATTGTTAAACTAATGTTTGGGTTGTTAGAGAGTAAATTAATGTTTGTGTTGTTCTACAAGTAAATGCTTCAGGGCATCTGCAATTTGGAGAAGAGAATAGATTTTTTCAATTTTGAAATTCTCTTGTTCTAATGATTGGTTTTTTTATTTATATTTCTGTTGCATATTTATGTATTTTATTTTATTTTTTATCAAATTTTAATATATTAATAATTATTTATATTATAATTATGACATCACCCGTCCGACCACGATTGAACCACGGTCCGACCAGTGAACCTTGAACCGGTAGATTTTTCGGTTCGATAGCCGGTCCGGTTTTTAAAACATTAATTCCAGGCGTTGTAAACTTTCGATTGAATGATATATAAGACCATTTTTTCTTAAAAAAAATAAATTGAAATTTCAATATTTTGTGATCCATTATAGAATCAAGGGTATTCCATTTGAATCAATCTTGACAGCTAGACTTTATTAATACCAATAAATCTTTTTTAAATTGATCCTAACGAATAGATCTAGATGAAGAATATTGGTCTTTTTTTTGCTTGGGTTTAAAATTTTCTACGTCTTTATCTAAATCACTAATATAAAATTTGAAGAAAGGTTTCGATTAGTTTTCTTAGCATTCATAATTCATTTTTTTTTAGATCTCGGGACAAATCTTTTTCCAATGTATGATCAGAGTTGGAAAATAAATTAAAGTATATGTAATTAGAAATGAGTATTCAGAAGTTTGTTTGAGTTCAATTCATTAATATACAAATCAAATTAGAATTTTTTCAATTTGTTAACTTTTGAAGTTCGATTCCATTAGTAGAAAAAATGCTAAGTACGGACAAAATAATTACGCTATTGAGCTCAATTTGTGTTTGACTTAATTAGTCTGAGCTTGGGTGGATTAATAATCAAACCAAATAAATATGGACAACAGAATAAAGTTATCGATTTGTGTTCAATTTCATTAAAATCCTCTGAGCTTAGGTGAATTAATTGTCAAACCATGTTCAAACACAAAACTATAAACTCAGGAATAATTTAAATAAACTTAAACAATATCTTATTCAACTCGACTTCTTTCAATTACAATAATCACAACAAGATTTAATATTGTTTCCAAAACAATATATTTGAGGGTTAAATACACTTTGTACCTCTGTACTATACCATATTTCGCAAACACCTCCTTATACCATAAAATGTATCAATTCAGTGTTCTCTTTTTTCTATTAATAACTCAATTAGTCCAACAATGACCAACCTTTTAAAGACCATAATACCAATCTTTTATATGATATCGTTGAAGTCAATCACAATTAGAACTTAACCATTTAAAAATATATCTTTAGTTAGTTAATTTATTTTAAGAACCTTGTTAGTATAATTATTAATAAAACAATTAGTTCTGAGTTATATTTTTTATATAAATTATCATTTTAAAAAATTCAATGATTTTCATATTTATGCTATAAATTTATGAACTAATTAATAGTACCAAATAGCGATAATTAAAGAAGTAATCAAGCGATTAGTAGTTCGTAAATTGATATTACAAATATAAAAATATTTGCGATTTAGTATTTTTTTTAATAAATAATATATAAATAATATTACGTAGTGCACATATTAAATACTATAAACATCACATGAAGTTGTGATTATTAAGATTATGAATATTATCAACATGAAAAATAATTATCTGAAGTTATAATCTTTATTAGTTGAAGTTGTGTCATCGTAACCCAAAACTTGTTAGCCTAGTGGTATTGGCTTTGGGAGGTCCAGGGTTTAATTTTAGATTGTTATAAGTTTTGACTTTTCTCTTCTTATTTGGAGTCTTATAGGGGTCTATGTGGCCTTTGATTAAAAACTATTAGCCCGAGTTTGTCGGGTAAGGATACCCACTTTGTCTAAAATTAAAAAGAAGTCGTGTCATCATAAATGCTCGTACTTTTAAAGATGAAATTATATTCACTAAACTCACTGGATAAATTTTATAATTTGATCATTAATAACAATAAGGTTATTGGACAAGTCTCTAGCACATTACACCTAAATAGATAATACTATTTAAAAATGTCAATGTATGAACTAATTTAATTATTGTTACAACTATAAAGTAAATAGTCATTGTGATTAATTTAGGTTATAAACTAATGAAAATAAAAAAAATTACCATACTTTATTACTAACAAAAATATTAAGTTCATGTAAAGGCTTGACCAGTAACGTCAAAGATCTTTTTGATAAATTTTATAATTTAGAGAGGTATTGGCGATATAAAGTATAGTACACCGGTACAAAGTATATTGAACCCCATATTCAAACAAAAAAGAAAAAAATTAAACAACAGCTATATTCACCACTCTATAATAAAGTCTATTATAATAAAAGATTCCTTTTTTTTAATGTTAGGAAGCCACTCGTCATAATTAATATTTTGTTTTTGTAAAGTTATATCTCAGGAATTTTAAATAAATAATATAAAATAAATTAAAATTAAAAAATAATATAACAAAAATTCAGGTGCAGAAAATAGCATATTTCGCGCTGCTCGAACGCGTAATGGGCAAATTCTGCGCTCGGGCAGAACGGAATGTAATTTTTTTATTTTTTTTAAATATAGTTGCCCATTCCGCACTGCCCGAGCGCGGAATGGGCATAATTTTTTTTTTATATATTTTGTATATATATTAATTAAATCATATTTTTTTCCTTATTTCTCGCTCATTTTTTTCGTTCTTTCGTACATTTTTGAGTGTTGACTTGAAATATTAATTGTAGACTTTCATATAGATTTTGTAACCACACAAAAATGGACTTATTCCGATACTCAAGTGAAGAAATATGACAAGTAAAAAAGAACACATTAGAGCAATTTTTTAAAGAAAATAATAACTTTGTCTATGTTATCGGCTCATTTTTCTTCCTTTTTCATTCATTTTTTAGTTTTGACTTGAACACATAAATTGTAAATTTTTATATAAACTTTGTAACCACATAAGAATGGACTCATTCCGATACCTGAGTGAAGAAATATGACAAGTAAAAAAGGACACACATATACGAATTTTTCAAAAAAAAAATATTTTTTCGTCATCGTCAGGATGATTTTTCTACCTTTTTTGTACATTTTCAAGCTTCAACTTCAACACAAAAAATGTAAATTGATCCACAAAGTTTGTAACGGTATGAGAGTTGATTTATTTCGATATCCGAGTGAAAAAATACATGTTAAAAAAGATGACAAAATGTGTCTTTTTTAACATGTATTTTTTCACTCGGATATCGAAATAAATCAATTCTCATACCGTTACAAACTTTGTGAGTCGATGTACATTTTTTATGTGGAAGTCGAAGCCTGAAAATATAAAAAAAAGGTCAAAAAATTATCCCGAAGATGACGGATTTTTTTTTTCGAAAAATTCGTATATGTGTGTCTTTTTTTACTTGTCATATTTCCTCACTCAGGTATCAAAATGAGCCCATTCTTATGTGGTTACAAAGTTTATATGAAAATATACAATTTATATGTTTAAGTCAAAACTCAAAAATGAACGAAAAAGGGAGAAAAATGAGCCTGAAACATAGACAAAGTTATTATTTTCTTTAAAAAATTGCTCTAATGTGTCCTTTTTTACTTGTCATATTTCTTCACTCGAGTATCGGAATGAGTCCATTTTTGTGTGGTTACAAAGTCTATATGAAAATCTACAATTAATATGTTCAAGTAGAAACTCAAAAATGTACGAAAGAAGGAGAAAAATGAGCGAAAAATAAGGAAAAAATATGATTTAATATATATATATATATATATATATATATATATATAAATTATGCATGGGCAGTTATATTTAAAAAATAAATAAAAAATTTACATTCTGCGCTGCCCGTCCATTCCGCGTTCGGGCAGCGCGGAATGTGCTATTTTCTGCACCCGAATTTTTGTTTTAGTATTTTCTTAATTTTGATTTGTTTTTATATTATTTATTTAAATTTTTTTGAATATCTCTGGTCCTATAATTACCAGTTGTAATTCAGTGATTAGCACAAGATACATCAAGATTAATAATAAAAAATATATATTTATTATTACATAATTTATTTACTCATAAATATGCAAAGCAATAAAATATGATTCAATTTTGATGGGTCCTTTGATTTTCTTATATGAGTATTTACCATATTACTTTAATTTTAAAAGTAATGCATGTTTGATGAACTTAGAAAAATAAATATTAAAAAATAAATGATTGTCAAATGTTATTAATTATAAGAGAAATAAATGGAGCAAAATTAAGCTTTGTTTGCTTGTGTGTTTGCCTTTGTGTATTTTTATTTTGGCTCTTCGTCATTGTGTGCGTTTATTTGGATAATTTGAATTTTGGTCTTTTATTATAGATAGATCGCTTGTAATCGGAAAATTCTAAAATGGACCAAGTCCATCAAATATCACTGGATGCAGGTGATTTTGGTGTACTTTAACGTTTTATCCATATAGCTAACGAAGATAAATGGACCAACTTTAATAGTCCCGGTCTGTAATAAAATCACCTCTCGTAGTCATGTATTAATTAATAAAAAATAGTTAAAAAAAACCAAAAAAAAAAAAAAGGAACAAAAAGAAAGAAATATTATGAATAATTATTTGTGGATGTCTATTCATCTCCCAATTTGTTGGCCACTCAACTTTAATCATTACTTGTGGTGTCTATTCATCTCCCAAGTTCTTTATGACCACTTAACTTTAATCATTATGTCTACTCATCTCCCAAAAACTCTTCATCTCCGTGACTTTTCATTTTCCATCATGAGTAAATATAATTTACTCTTTAGGTAATAAACTTTTGGTATTCTAGTTTTGTGCCTATAAATAGGCAATGACATTGTATTGTAAATACACACAATAATATCAATAAAAGAGTTCTCTACTTGATTCTCTCATTTTATTCTCTCAATTTCATAATATTTGAGTTTATTTCATAACATGTTATCAGCACGATCCGTCTCAAGGTGTTAATCATTTTGAAATTTGGCTAAAGATATACATGGGGTACTCAACGTATGATGTAAAATCCATAGAGAGATTTTCATGAGTTATTATGAGTTTGTAAAGAAAATTGATGGACAAAATTTTTAAAACAAAGCAAGAAGAAAAGGTAAAGAAAAGGTACGTATATTTCAATATTTAACAAAAATAGAAATATGCAATAATTCTCTTGATGTTTGGAAAGAAGACATATGTATATGTGCAAATATTTGATTAGTATTATTCTTTTGAATAATCCTATCATGTTGAAAATATTTTAAGAAGTTGAATGATTGTTATGTTATTCATTTTATACTTTGATAATAGTATTATATTGATGAATCTTGAAAAAACTTGACTTTGTGACTCTTGATATTATGAGAAAAAATTATTTTTCTTGGGCGTTAGATGTTGAAATTCATCTTGATGCAAATAACTATACTCCATTCCCTGAAGTGAATGTGTTGAGCAATATATAAATTCATATATGCAAATAACTATACTCCATTCCCTGAAGTGAATGTGTTGAGCAATATATAATTATTTTAATCATGAGTCCCGTCCAACTAGTTCTGCTACATTCCCTGAAGTGAAAGTAGCAGCACATAACTATTTTAATCATTAAAGAAATCATGGACGTGGACGTGGTCGTAGATATGGTTATGGAAATCGTGGTGGTTATTCAAAGAATACATCTTTTCACCAGAAGTGAAAAAATAATTAAGAGAAACATGAAAGTGGCCAAAATAGCAAATTTGTGGAAAATTTATGTTATCGTTGTGGTAGTAAAGGTCATTGGTCATGTACCTGTCGTACACCAAAACATCTTGTTGACCTTTACCAACAATCGCTAAAAAGTAAAAGAAAGAAAATAGAAACAAATTTTGCTTTTGAAGAAGGCGATTCTGATCATGGCCGATTTTGATGACACTCATTTAGATGTTGTTGATTTCTATGATGATCCTACTAAAAAAATTAATCACTTGATTGGAGATGGAAGTGTTAAAAAATAAATTTGTTACGTTTTAATTCTAGTAATTTATAAATAAATATTTAAGCATGTTGTTTCCTTTTAAGATCAATAAATGAATTTATTCATATGATTGTCGTTTCTAATATTAAATAATATTGTTTGGTATTGATTTATTTCTTTTTATGTTTCAATAAAGAATGAGTATTTACTCGATCAGCAGCAACATCAATAATGAAGATATGTGTCTCGCTGATAGTGCCACAACTCACACCATTCTCAAGAATAAAAAATACTTCTCTTATTTAGTAATGCAAGAAGCCAATGTTAGTACTATATCGGGTAGTACAAAGTTAATTGAAGGCTCCGGCAGAGCGAATATATTGTTACCCGGAGGAACGCAATTTTATATTGATGAAGCATTATATTCTACAAAGTCTCAAAGAAATTTACTAAGCTTCAAAAATATCCGCCGAAATGGATATCATATTGAGACAACAAGTGATGACAATATTGAGTATCTTTACATCACTAATACAATATCTGGTGATAAATGTATATTGGAAAAATTGCCTGCATTTTCTTCAGGTTTGTACTACACGCATATATCTACTATTGAAACACATGTTATCGTAAACCAGAAGTTTACAAATCAAAATAAGTTTGTTGTTTGGCATGACCGGTTGGGCCATCCCGGATCAATTATGATGCGAAAGATAATTGAGAATTCATGTGGTCATCCATTTAAGAGCCAGCAGATTCTTCAATCGAATGATTTCTCATGTGCTGTTTGTTCACAAGGAAAGTTGACTATTCGACTATTAACAACAAAAGTAGGAAGTAAATCTCTTACGTTTTTGGAACGTATTCAAGGCAATATTTGTGGACCAATACACCCGTCGTGTGGACCATTTAGATATTTTATGGTTTTAATTGATGCATCAACAAGATGGTCACATGGATCTTTGTTATCAACTCGTAACCTGGCGTTTGCGAGATTGCTTACTCAATTGATTAGAATACGAGCACATTTTCCTGATTATCCAATTAAGAAGATACGCCTTGATAATGCGGGTGAATTTACTTCCAAAACATTCAATGACTATTGTATGTCTATTGGAATTGATGTTGAACATCCTGTAGCACATGTTCATACACAAAACGATCTAGCAGAATCGTTTATTAAGCGTCTGCAGTTAATTGCAAGACCTTTACTTATGAGATCAAAACTTCCTATTTCTTGTTGGGGACATGCTGTTTTGCATGCAGCAGCACTTATTCGCATAAGGCCAACAAGTTATCATAAGTTCTCCCCATTACACTTGGTTTTTGGTCAGGAACCAAATATTTCCCATCTAAGAATTTTTGGATGTGCGGTATATGTTCCAATTGCTCCACCACAACGCACTAAGATGGGTCCTCAAAGGAAATTGGGAATATATGTTGGATTCGATTCTCCATCGATAATAAAGTATCTAGAGCCATTGACTGGAGATTTATTTACGGCTCGATTTGCTGATTGTCATTTTGATGAATCAGATTTCCCAACATTAATAGGAGAAAATAAGCAGCTGGAAAAGAAAATTAGTTGGAATGAATTATCTTTATCTCATCTTGATCCTCGAACAAAACAAAGTGAACTGGAAGTTCAAAAGATAATTCACTTGCAAGGTTTAGCTAACCAACTGCCAGACGCATTTACTGACCTAAAAAAAGTGACTAAGTCACATGTACCAGCTGTTAATGCTCCAGTAAGAATTGTTGTCCCTGAAGGTCAAAGTAATGAGTCTACTGCACGCCTGAAGCGTGGTAGACCTATCGGTTCCAAAGATAGTCATCCTCGAAAAAGAAAAGGAGCTAAGAATCAAGATGGTCTAATCGAGGATAAAATAACTCCAGAAGAGTCCCCAGTCATAACTAATATTTCGGTTCCAGAAGAACCTCAGGTACCTGAAAATTGTGAAAATAATGAGATCTCAATCGATTATGTTATGAACGGGAAACGATGGAATCGAAATGAAGTCAACGTTGATGATAAATTTGCATATAATGTAGCGCTAAATATGATGAATGATAATGAGGATCAAGAACCAAAGTCTGTTAATGAATGTCGACAAAGAAATGATTGGCCAAAATGGAAAGACGCAATGGGAGCAGAGTTAAACTCGCTTGAAAAACGAAAAGTTTTTGGACCTGTAGTCCGTACACCTGAAGATGTAAAGCCAGTAGAATACAAATGGGTATTTGTGCGAAAACGAAATGAGAAAAATGAAATTGTAAGATATAAGGCACGTCTTGTTGCCCAAGGGTTTTCGCAACGACCTGGCATAGATTATGAGGAGACTGATTCTCCTGTGGTGGATGCAACTACTTTTCGTTATATAATAAGTCTGGCAGTGCATGAAAAATTTGATTTGCGTCGAATGGATGATGTTACAGCCTATTTGTATGACTCGCTTGATAATGATATATATATATATATGAAAATCCCTGAAGGATTTAATATGCCTGAAGCATATAATTCAAGTTCTCGAGAACATTATTCAATTAAATTAAGTAAGTCATTGTATGGACTGAAACAATCTGGACGAATGTGGTATAATCGTCTCAGTGAATATTTGTTGAAGGAAGGATATAAGAATGATCAAATTTGTCCTTGTATTTTCATGAAAAGATCTGGAAATGAGTTTGTTATAATTACAGTTTATGTTGACGATTTAAATATCGTTGGAACTCCTGAAGAGATTTCAAAAACTGTTAATTGTTTAAAGAAAGAATTTGAAATGAAAGATCTTGGAAGAACAAAATTTTGCCTTGGGTTGCAAATTGAATATTTAAAGAACGGAATTTTTGTATATCAAGATGCTTATATATCAAAGGTGTTAAAGCGATTCTACATGGATAAATCACATCCATTGAACACCCCGATGGTCGTAAGGTCACTAGATGTGAACAAAGATCCTTTTCGACCTCGAGAAAATGATGAAGAATTACTTGGTCCTGAAGTACCATATCTAAGTGCAATAGGTGCACTAATGTATCTTGCTTGTCATACTCGACCTGATATAGCATTTGCTGTTAATCTATTAGCAAGATATAGTTCTTCTCCTACACGAAGGCATTGGAATGGGGTTAAACAGGTACTCCGCTACCTTAGAGGAACAATCGATAGGGGCTTGTTTTATTCAAATGTACCTAAGTCCGAATTGGTTTGATATGCAGATGCTGGATATATGTCTGATCCTCATAATGGTCGTTCACAAACAGGCTATTTATTTACATGTGGTGGCACAGCCATTTCATGGCGATCTATGAAACAAACTATATCGGCCACATCATCTAATCATGCAGAAATCTTGGCTATTCACGAGGCAAGTCGAGAATGTGTTTGGTTAAGATCCATGATTCAACACATTCGAGGGATTTGTGGTTTATCTTCTGGAAAAATGATCCCGACGATCTTATATGAAGATAATTCCACATGTATCGCACAATTGAAAGAAGGGTACATTAAAGGAGATAGAACAAAACATATTTCACCAAATTTCTTTTTCACTCATGATCTTCAGAAGAATGGTGATATTAATGTTCAACAAATCCGTTCCAGTGATAATCTTGCTGATTTGTTCACCAAGGCACTTCCCACAGCAACGTTTGAAAAACTAGTCTACAATATTGGAGTACGTAGACTTAAAGATCTTGACTGATATTGTCATGAGGAGGAGATAATACGCGCTGCACTCTTTTTCCCTTAACCAAGGTTTTTCCCACTGGGTTTTCTTGGTAAGATTTTTAATGAGGCAGCATCTGATTGCGTATTGATATGTACTCTTTTTCCTTCACTAGGTTTTTGTCCCATTGGGTTTTTCCTAGTAAGGTTTTAACGAGGCATATTTTTAAGTGATAGACATCCAAGGGGGAGTATTATGAATAATTATTTGTGGATGTCTATTCATCTCCCAATTTGTTGGCCACTCAACTTTAATCATTACTTGTGGTGTCTATTCATCTCCCAAGTTCTTTATGACCACTTAACTTTAATCATTATGTCTACTCATCTCCCAAAAACTCTTCATCTCCGTGACTTTTCATTTTCCATCATGAGTAAATATAATTTACTCTTTAGGTAATAAACTTTTGGTATTCTAGTTTTGTGCCTATAAATAGGCAATGACATTGTATTGTAAATACACACAAGAATATCAATAAAAGAGTTCTCTACTAGATTCTCTCATTTTATTCTCTCAATTTCATAATATTTGAGTTTATTTCGTAACAAGAAAGAAATAAAAAATCGTTTGATTTTTGTTTTGAAGATTTATTGATATGTCATGTCATCGTCTTCATTTCGTTTCATTTCATTTAAACGAATCATTACACAACAAAATAAATCATAACTCTATTGGAGGGTTCTTCTCTGTTACCAGTCTGAAAGGACCCCTCAAAAGCTTCATTGAAAACGACCCCAGCGGTCGTCGTTTCATCTGGGTAGACATAATCGCCCCCCACTCCACCAATAATCAACAAAAAATTTAAATAATAATTCTTCAATTTACTGTATATATATTTTACAACCTGCAGAATAATCAAAGGTTAGATTTTTTTTATTGAACGTGTGTGTCTCATTCAATTTACATATGAAACTATTCGTGTAATAGAGTATATACTTAATTATTTTATTTTTATTTTTTTAATATCCGTTCATGAAAAACGTTGCGTGAAGAATTCTCTCTCTTTCTACTCCTTTATATATATAATTGTCATTGTGTACTTCTGTCTCCCAGCTGCCATATTTCTGAGATATAAATTTTTTGTGTTTTTGATATTTGGTTTTGATTCCTTGAATGTGATTTTTCGATTTCTGATTTTATTATTAGTTGTCTTCAATTGTTTGTTTAGGTTTGGATTTCATTTTGTTATTGAGTATTTTTCTTCTTCTAAGTGTTGGTGAATCAGATAAGGGTCAAGAAAATTCAGGGCTATTTCGACTTCGATTTCCTTGTTTTTGCTTGTTCAACTGTGAAGAAGAAGCTGTTGTTATATAAATTCTTTGATAAGAATTGATTTCTTTGAAGCATCATTCTAAGGTAGCTACTAGTTCTTAGAGAAATTCAATTAGCAAGTGTTTTATATAGCTTTCAGAGAAACGCGTATAACGTTTACGAACTGTCAGATCTTTCGAGTCTGAAGACAATTTATTTAGGAAAATTTGAGACCTTTACTTAGGTTGAGTTTTGGAGGTTAACTAGTAAGCTTTCTGTGCAGATCTTTTAGCTTGAGGAAGTCGAGACATTGGTCTGTTGTTATTAATTTCCAAAATTCGCTCTCATCTCGATTAGCTTGACAAATAACTTGAAAATGACAATTGGAAGTATAAATCCCACAAAAGAAAAGAAGTCAAGAAAGAGCAAGCAATTAATTGTTGATGAGAAATCTCCATTGTTGCCCACCAAGCATGGGGAAGAGAGTGGGTTTGATGAGTTCAATGGAGCTTCTTTTAGTGGGGCAGTGTTCAATCTGTCAACGACAATTGTTGGTGCTGGAATCATGGCTTTGCCTGCAACAATGAAGGTGTTGGGACTTATCCTTGGGATTGCTATGATCATCTTTATGGCATTCTTGACCGAGTCCTCGATTGAGCTTTTGCTTCGGTTTAGTCGAACATCAAAGTCGGTTTCTTATGGAGGTCTTATGGGTGATGCATTTGGGAAGTATGGAAGGATGTTGATCCAATTATGTGTATTAGTCAACAACATTGGTGTGCTTGTAGTGTACATGATTATCATAGGTATCTTCTTGATTGAATGGAGTTTCTTTGTTTGTGTGTGTGTGAAATCTCTATCAAGTACTTGTTATGTTGATTATTCCATTAACATTGATCTTACGAAATATTTATTGGTTAAGGTGATGTGCTCTCTGGAACAACATCTGATGGAGTCCATCATGCTGGTGTCCTGGAAGGTTGGTTTGGAGTACAATGGTGGAATGGACGATTTGTTATTCTCCTTATTACCACCCTTGTCATATTTGCACCATTGGCCAGCTTAAAACGAATTGGTGAGCCCTTTCTCCTTTGGTGTAGCAATTAAATGGAAGTTAGTACTTACTGCAATTTTCAATTTCTTGATGAAATGATAAATCACAGCTTAATGAATGATTGGGAAGCCTATCTGCACCGTTCTATACATCCGTTTGCATACATAGTGTTCATGATGAGATTGCTTATATAGATATTTGTCGGTTCGTGGGACTTCATCTTTTCTCCACGTCAAGTGAGATAGAATTTGATAATATGCTTTTAAGAAAGATTTTTTTTTATTTTACTTTTCCGATTTATGTGATTTGAACTCTTATTCCCACTTGTATGCAACTGAGAACTACATCAACAAAGGTAATGTTGTATCTAGGACAAAATTGCTGAAATACCTTGTGCATCTTTTGTTTAGAGATTTTGCAAGTAGTTTTCCCTTCTCCTCCTGTTTTCGACTGCTGAATCTTTATTTCATTTGTGTTTGCAGATTCATTGAGATACACATCTGCTTTATCAGTTGCACTGGCGGTTGTGTTCCTTGTTATTATGGTGGGGATTACACTTTTCAAGTTGGTGGATGGAAGTATTCTGATGCCTAGATTACTTCCAAATGTCACTGATCTGACGTCGTTCTTGAACCTCTTTACCGTAGTTCCTGTTCTCGTTACCGCTTACATCTGCCACTACAATGGTACGCTAATCTGATTTACTAGCTTGCATTTTGTTGTCTCTTTCTTTCTGAGAATTAGGCCATTATATAAAGAAATATACTTGGTATAAGAGCGACATATTATATTTCATACCACAGTATACTTTCTGAACTCTTGGCCTGCTTTCATCTGATGAACACTTTTTTCGCTCTGCAATCTTATTGTGCATTTATTGAAATGAAAATAAGAAAAGTTTTGGGTAACTATACAGCTAAAAACCGTGAGGTTTGGCCTAATTAGAAATAATCCGTGTTGTTTGAAGAACTGCATACCCTTGGGGTTTGATTAATTTTTAGTAGTAGAATTGATTGGATACGTACTATGAATAATCAAAACTAAATTTACGCAACATTATCCTTTGTTTGGTTTGCGGATTAAGAGAATGGGATATCGAAATTAATTACCAATCTAATACTGGATAGGGTTTAATGAAATAGTAGTCAAGGACTAGTCCAACAAAGTACAAATCAATCAAACCATTGAGGTTTTAAGGCGTTGGATTGAGGTCCTAATCAGATAAGTTATTTGGCTTCTATGAAATGGTATAATCGTACATGGATTTGGTAATTCTAACAATAATTATGTCTTGCAGTTCACTCGATAGACAATGAGCTTGAGGATAACACACAGATAAAGGCAGTAGTGAGAACCTCCCTTGCCCTGTGCTCGAGCGTGTATGTAATGACTAGCCTCTTTGGATTCCTCTTATTTGGCGATGCAACACTTGATGATGTCCTTGCCAACTTCTCCACTGACCTTGGAATTCCATTCGGAACATTGCTTAATGATGCTGTTCGTGTTAGCTATGCCGCCCACCTGATGCTTGTCTTTCCTATTATATTTTTTCCACTGCGTTTGAATTTAGATGGCCTTCTATTCCCATCTGCAAGGCCTTTGGCTTCAGACAACTTGAGATTTGCATCGCTCAGCATTGGTCTTATTAGTGTCACGTTTTTGGGTGCAAATTACATACCGAGCATTTGGGATGCTTTCCAGTTCACTGGAGCCACTGCTGCTGTTTGCATTGGTTTCATCTTGCCTGCTGCCATCACTCTCCGGTAAAAAACTCACCTTTGAATACCTCTATTTGAGAAGTGTTTGCAAACACAACTGCTTAATTGCTTATAGACTTGCTTATATACTGCTTATAGAGAATTGAAAAAGAAAAATTAGAAGTGGTAGTGTTTGCAAAAAGTGGAAAATAAACTACAGGAAATGTCTGCAAAAAAGGTGGTTTAAAGTGATAAATATGTTTAAAATAACTTTTATTCAATTAAAAAAATACCATAATCAGTTTTAAGCACTAAGCACTGCTCTACCAACTTAAAGATTATCGATTATCATCACTTAAGTTTAGAAAATTAGAAACGTAAGTCGGTTTTACAATTACTCCCAAATAACTTATTTTTAATCCTCTGTTGATAATCACGTAAAGTTAGAGTTTGCAAGATCTCCTTTGGTACTTTATTGGTCCATCGGCCTAATTATAATCACAAGTCGAATTTATTGTTTTTTGTTGGTGCAGGGACCGATATGGCATAGCCACTAATAGGGACAAGACTTTATCTATATTCATGATCGTCCTCGCCGTGTTTTCAAATATGGTGGCAATATACAGTGATGCCTATGCATTGTTCAAGAACGGTCCATCTCATCGTGAATGATTTACTTATTTTTTTGGTTGGCTAGAGACTTGAGTTGTCAGCCTTACGAACTGTGAAGATAGTCTGTAATAGAATGTATTATTCAAAGAAAATGGGGTTGTACAAGTAAGCCGTGCACAAAGACTCTACTCAATTTAAATGCTGAGTACCTTATGTGCAACTCAGGCTGCTATGGTATTGTTGTATTTGTATTGTGTTTTTCTATTTGGTGTTGCAGGAATAATAATGTATAAAGCATAATGGTGAATGCATAAATTTAGATATACTAGTAGAGTGTACGTGCGTTGCACGTAGAATACGTATTTATATGCAAAATAATTTCAATATTCAAGTACTATAAATTTTTTTTAAAAAAAATCTAATTCAAACTTGTTCATATGAGACATTTTGATATAGTATGTATTTAACTGTAGTATAAAACTGGAAAAAAAGAAGAAGATAGATTTAGAGCCTAAGTTGCAGGAGAATTGACAGATATCAAGATTATGTTTATAGTAATCTTGGAATGGTTTTGGGAAGTTGAAGAGAGTGTATTTTTATTATTTGAATGTGAAAAGTTGTTCAAATTAATAAGGTGGGTTTGATTTCTATACTATCATTATTGACTTGTATGGGTAATTTTGTTTATGACAAATTTATTAGGGGACCTTTGAGTTTGCCTGCAATTTCAGGTAAAAATTTTAAGAAAATGTAGAGTTTTAGATGTTTTAATAGAGAGTCTCAAATAATTATTTAGTTATTTAAACAAAGGTGGTAAATTTAAGTAAGGGGTAATATTGTAATATCACGATTGGAAGAAACAACTTTCAAGATCCATAATTTTATAGTAGTCTAGATATAGATATAGACAAGTAAAATGCACGTGCAACATAAGTGAATGCATATATTTAGATATACTGGTAAAATGCACGTGCGTTGCACGTGAAAACCAATTACTTTAATAGTTTATATAATTTAGAAACTTCTAATTATAGTTTGCATAACGTAAATTTCAAAATTGTTATATAACATAAAATTAATTGACTTATTTTCCTATTTAAATGGATATTTGTCCTATGAAATACTTGCATAATTTGATTGAAGAAAATATTAACTTAATTCACAAAGGGATGTAATAAATTTCTTGATAAGATAACTCTTTAGAATTGCAAGTATAAATTTCCTCAATTTTTCTCAATACATTTAGAGAAAGTATAGGTTCACTTTGATATAAATTCATTGGACTCTACACCCAAGTCATCTTTTGACCATAATCATCATCAGTTATATGAAACCATACCAAAATTGCACTAGCAGTGCATAACATAGCATAATAGTGCATATTAACACCCAACGATTCAAATAGGTTGAGAATCATCGTCATAAGGTGTACATAATGCATTGGACTGTATGTTCCTTAAATTGTTTTACAACTACCTTCAATTTTGAGATTGGGGAGAAGACGAAAGTTGTTCTTCAATATATCGGGTACACAAATCTCTAAATTAAAATTCCCGCTTGATGACAAAAAGAAGAAAAGCGAAGAAGTTACAATGGAAAATTTACTTGTACATGAAAGTATTTATCTCAATTTAAAATTAGAATTTGGAATAGTTTAGATTTATGAGTGAAATAATATCCAATGCAAATTATATTATGAGTGAGTTTGGTGATCTTCCAGCTTCACTTTGGTTTTAATGGAGGCCATTTGCAACTCTTTTCGTGAAAATTCAGTGTGATGAGTGAGGAAGATGTCAGTTTAATGGTAAAAGTTGGATGAATTATTTGTGTTATTAGGGGCTCGTTTTAGAATTCTACAAGAGTTAGATTGGAGTTATTGAATTAATAGAACTATAATATCTAATTATACATAAGCTTTTATGTATCATTAGAGGGGACCTTTGGGCTTTGAGTATGTGTCTAGGAGATGTAGAGCCTCAAGTGATATTAGCAAAATTTAATTAAGGGTAGTTAATAGAATTATTTAAGCAAAGGTAATTAAGGGTAGTTGATAGAATTATTTAAGCAAATGTTATTAATTAAATTATTTAATCAAGGATAATAGTGCAAAATCACAATTGAAGAAACACTTTTCAAGATCTATACTATAAATAGTATATATATATAAATATGATATGTCTATTCTGGTTCCCTTTTTTCCCCAAGGGAATTGATGTTTTCAATTTATGTCAGTGTCCTTAGACTTGAGACTAATTTCTTGAGGTACCAGTAGGTGATCACCAAGTTATTATTTCCATTCCTTTTATATGCATTTATTTTTCCTTTTTATAAAGTAAAATTAAATGCACTTAATCCAGTTTAAAATTCTTGGTAATAAAACTTGTTGCAGTTGCCCCTTCGAGAAAGATTTAAAAAAGAAAAAGAAAAAGAAAAAAAAGCAACATTCATGACAAAGCAGTGATGCATATATTTGTATAAGTAAATAACATTATTTTCTTCATTCAGTGTATGAAGTTCGAAGGCTTTTCACAGAACTACTGGACATTTATAAAAGGAAGGAATAAAGCTGGACACATCCCAAAGAAAACCATAACAAAGCTTATTCTGTGAAATAAATACTATACCTACCATATTTACAGCTCCCAAAACTGATGGCTATTATGGATTTCCAATGGTGGTCACAAAAGGAACCAACCTTCTATAATCTCTCCGTCTACCAAGCGCGCAACTATCCAGAACTCGCCCCAGCATCTGACGAGTATTCTGTAGTGCTACCTCTTTAGCTGACACGCCAGACTCAATCGCAGAAGATGTGGAGCCCGCCCCAAATCCAAGTCCCGCTGCAAACTGCAATGGCCCGCTTCGAGCTTTAAAAGAGGTTTGTGGAGCAAGAAACTTCTCATCGGACCCATTAAATCCATTCTCAAATTCGTACGGGTGGGACCCGGGCAAAGAGCTGCAGCTATGTAGCAATGCTTCTAGAACACTGAGAGCCTCCCAGCAAAGAGTGCTCTCCACCAGCTGTGACACAATTGCATACATATGTGGGCTCTGTGACGCATCTACTGGAGTATGCTGAAGCAAAGCCTTAAGCATAAGAAGTATAACACGTTGGTATTCGACCGGCCCTTTCTCTAGAATGCGTAGTAGATGTCCAAAAGCCAGAGCTGAGTGTTTTGGGAACCACACATTGCATAATAATGGAGAAACACAAGCGAGAAGATTTTCTATGCCTTTGATTTCTCCAGAGGCATAGGCAAGAAATACGGTTGCTAGCTCGTCCAATGATTTTGCACGACACCAGATCGCAATATTGGTTGCAACAGAACAAGCTTTTTGGTACTCGGTTACTATATCCTGGCTGAGCTGTAAGCAAAGCCAGGGAAGTATGCCTGTAATGTGCATTAATAGGCGCGTTTCTGAGTCACCAAATATTGAATTGCAAGAAGGGACCGTTATTCGAGAGAGAACCTCAATGGAAACACCATGACTAACAGTTGACATTAATCCTTTAAGCACTAAAGGCTGCACGCCCTCAAATAATGGTGATTTTGTAGTTGATGTTGGCGGTTCAGAGATGTTTCTAGAATCCATGCGCTGAAGCTCAGCACTGTATGATAAGTTTGTGTCCAGCTCATCACGTGGCATGCTAGAAAGGAGCACATTCTCGGTTGTTGTGTCCCGGAATGACAAACGGTCAATTACCCGAGAGAAAAGCTCAAGGACTTGGCAATATACATGAATAAAGTCTGTGTGCATCATGGCAACACAGCCCCAGAAAAGCTGTGGATAGAGTATTACTTTCTCGGGTTCCATATTTTCGACCATGACTTGCAAAGTCAATAAAATTTCCATAATAAAACCCAAAACTGATGGTATTGGATTGCCCAAGCATCTATGAAGGCACCGAAGAAGAGATACACATGCATCGTTTGTAACACAGGGTCGTAGTGCACGATATATTTGGTGGGACCGGCATGCCAGGTGTCTCGATGTGCATTCCATAGCCCATTTAAGAGCCTCGGCCCCCCAAGTTTCTCTAAGATCTCCTTGGAAAAATATTGCATCTACCATGCTTTGAACGAGAGCGGATAAGAGAGCTGCGCTTGGAAGCACTGTCCTGACAACGGTGGGGTCCTCATTCTCCCACATCATGCTACCTCTCTTTGACTGGACATATTTGATTAGGCTCACAACCTGCTGTTTGTTCTCTCCATCACTATTGTCCACATCATACATTTCCAAGTGGCGACCAGCAAGTGAATATAAAAGATTAACAAGCAAGTGTTGGCAGTGTTCCAACACTATATCCTCTGAACTGTCCATTGAAACAAAAGTTACATGAAAAAGCAGTGGTAAATGCTCTCGAAAATCCTCATCATTCTCATAAGCAATTTCAGCCAATAGAATCAATGCAATGTCGGCTTGTGTTAATGTGTGTTGCTGATGGCCTTGCAATGCTGATTGAAGGTCTTTAGCATTTACGCCGTGAGTTCCAATTCCAGAGAGTAATCCATCTTCCCCGGAATTCGGAGTGTCAATTACAAAATCTCCACTATCCCGAGATACATGACGACTTCGCAAGCTTCCCATTGAACTTCGAACCCCCTTTAGCGGGCCCGACACGTTAACTAATGCTGGTAGGAGTTGTCCAGATCGAGCAGGAGTTACAGGAACGATATTTAGCTCTGGAGGGATAGAACTCAATGGTCCTGAAGAATTTCGTCCACCAATAGCAGTTGTTCTCCAGCTCAAGCTTCCACTTGTATTTCTAAGTGGGCCGTCGAGGGACCCACGAACAAGTAAAGGTGACATATGAGGCTGGCTGTCCAAAACAGAGGCGATTTGAGACACTGCAGGGGCTTGAGAGAATTCTAAGACAATATTAACCCCAGCATCAACCTTATTTGCACTAGGTCCCAATGGTTCCATAGTATCTTCAAGCATGCGCTGGGCCAATTGGTAAACCAAATGATCAATTGTTCGCTGTGGGCAAATACGAGCTAAATATAAACTAACCCTCTTGGCAACAGAGAAGTATGTGGCAAATGCTCCACTAATTTCTGCTGACGCATTGGAGTCACAATCTTCAATCCCCTTTGTGATTAAAAAATCCAGAACAGGGCTTATATTCCTGGGCTTGCTAGCTATTGTGCTCCATAACTTCTCGATTTCATCAGGAAACTGATCCCCGTGGCGCCACGTCACATAATAAAGGCTTTTCAACAATCTTTCACTCCACCCCGAATCCTTCAATTTCCAGAAATTGAGATTCTCGATCCATGGAGCCATGCATGTTAAAACCTGATGCTGTGCAATTATGTCCACTGCATCAAGTTGCCTCTGCATGATCTCTTCACAAAGAAGTTGGCTCAATTCTGGGTGATCTTTAGCTAGTTTGCAAGAGAGTTTGTATTGAAATTGTTGATAAGAATCAGGAAGGTTGCCAACAATAGCAGCTTGATAGCTTCCAGAGCATTCTATACCATCCTCGGCCCATTCACGGACAGAAAGTGTCTCGAGCATTTGGAGAGCATCGTCACGAATTTGTCTAGACGGGTCCACCACTTTGTAAAGAATCAGGCTTAATAGCCTTTGAATTTCACATTTTGGTATCTCTTGACGCATATAAACTTCAGCCAGCACGCTGAAGTAGCCGTCAGCGATTGCAGCATCAGAATAATAGCACTACATAGAAATGTAAAGTTATCAGTGATTGAAGGACAGTAATTGAAAGCCAAGGCAGCAAACGCATGAATGGAATGTGTTGTGTAACTAAGCTAGCTCAGGATCCTTTATAACAACAATTTAAACTACTATGTGGTGATAGTATACATGGGTATAACTGACAATTTTGCTTCACTATGCACGGTTACCTGATCAATGCAAGCAGGGAATAGGTCTAAATTTGTGAGGAGAAGATTCTTTAAAGCCAGTTTTGCAAGAGAGACTCGATGATGACCGCCTCTATGCCTATCACGACCATTTGCTCCTCTTGCACCGTCTCCAGTGTATTTTGAATAAGCTGGAGTTCTTGGGTCGGCAGGTGAATAACCAAATGTTGCCCTCGGTGCAGGCTCAATAAATAGGCTGTTGATCCAAGAAATTACCCGGCCGCTCATTTTTCTAGCATTATCATCAAAGCAAGGTCCATATAACAGTGAGGCAATTGCATTCATGGAGGCCCATTGTATCGCTTCGACCTGTTCATTCAAGTCTTTATCAAAGGATAGTTTATCAATAGAATCTTTTGACCGTGAATGCTGACTGGACTTGTAGCGTTCAACTTCACGTCGATAATCGCTGACACCATCCTGATTCCATGTACCACCTGTGTCGTCACCCCAGGTAAGGAGGAGTTCAAAAAGTCTCTTTCTAGTTCTAATATCAAATCTCTCTGATTTTGAATCGATAAATTCGGGAGCCAAAGATCTTAGAACAGAAGCAAGTGCATATCGCAGAGGTTGCATCTCTTGAAAACTCTCAGCAGCTGCTGCCAATATCTGTCTAGTTGTTTCTTCAATGAACTTTAAGTAATGAAGGCGAAAAACTGGTTTGCGCCCTAGCATGCCAGGCCATATTTTTTCAGCAACTGTGCGGTAGATATTTGCAATGTGGATGGGCAGTTCTTCACGGCGAGACTTTTGACTCTGCATGGATATCATGTATATATTGATTCAGTGTAAACGAACAGACTGAAAGAAACTTCAGCAGGAACCGAATCAGCTAAAGATTACAATGTATACATAGTTTGCTGAAAGATTTAATAAGAATGTATAAGATTTCTCCTCACTAACAGCCTGAAGATAATGTGTTATGAATCTTACCTTTGAAATGATATTCATGCACATGACATCTGCATTTTTCACAATTATTAAAAAATGCATTTTTCTTACTCCATCAAACAAAGGCTTTTGAATAGTGCGAAATGGATAGACTCCAGACATTTATTCCATAGATAGAAAACCACACGAAAATATTTGAACTCAAGTGTAAAATTCAACTCCATTTACAAGAAAAATGAACCAAATTAACCACGGAACATCTCCCAGAGTCGAGAAATAATAAGAATGTAAGCAGAAAATGTGAACAGTTTACTTAAAGGTGTTTTGACATGAAGTATACCTTCCACTTTGGTTTTCCCTCTGTTTCTAGTGAAGCCTCGTCTATAAAAGATGCAAGCTCGCTGAACATTACTTCACATATTTCCAAATGTGAGTGACCAAGTGCCATTGTGGCTGCATGCTGCAGAGGAAAAAGAAAAAGGAAATACCTGAATAATATACATTAAACAATATATGACCTTTCTCTTTCTCCGTGTAGTTAGGAGGTCCGTTTAATAGATATAATGGGGATTTCTTGTGTGCAAGATATTTATATGTTGTCATTCTGATCACAAAAGGACGAAACAAATTTAATAAAACTACCTTCTTTAGTTTTCAAAGAAGCCGCATGTAGATCACCATATTCACATATTTGAAATTTTCAAGTAGCTGAATACCCTAGAATAGGCAACAAAATATAGCATGCAACGGGATGCTTCCGCAAGTTTAAAAACTGAGCTCTTGTTAGAACACAATTTTTTTTGTAAAGAAGTATTCTTGCTTTTCAGATGGAAAGTGATTAAAGAACGTATCATGGTAAATATTCATGATCATGGCCCCACTCGGTACTTCATTACAAATAGAGGAGTCTTCATGTACTCAAGCAGATAATATATACATACAGAGGCAAGATCTAGTATCTGGTTACACAGTATGATTTCCCTTTCAATGATAAGGGTGTTTCAATCACATTTTACATTTTCTACATACTAATCGCTGTCTCTTATACTTTTTACTAAATTCAACAGCATTAGCATCAGATATGACACTGTATGCGCACATCAAAAGCTACCTTTCACTTCGAGGAATATTATTCACATGTCATAACTTAATGATTTTCTATCTCTATGAGGTCTCATAACTAACATCATAAAAAGATCCTTAAACCGTACATATTTGTATCCTGAATGTAAGGATACTGTCATTTACCCTCTTAAGACAATTATAGCAATTCTATCTAAGAAATTGCATGGTGCTTGTGATTTATAATGAACAAAATAAAATTAGCTGGTGAGATAAACCGAGACATGAGAAAGCAGTGTGATTAGATTTAATCTTTCCAAAAGCACTGGTTTACAGTGTTCTGGAATCCACATTTTAATATGGCATTTTACGGGCATAAGTCACTTAGATACCTTTCTGTACTTATTTCTTAGAGGATTGCCATATTTTACATTATTTACTCTTCTGCAGAAACTGAAAGAAATAGTTGAGGCAAGTTGATCCTTAAATCTCATTATTATTTTCTCGTATATATTCTCCGGTTGAAATTTTGACCCTCAATTTATGATTGGAGCAGCAGCTTGACAGGATATATTATGCCTGATCTATACTGCAAGAAAAGTGGACTCTGAAATTATTTGGTTCAATAATAATCTGACCAAATATTCATCTATGTATTCTCCTCTATGCTGACTAACTTTGTCATTTGTAAAAACTGTGAGAAAAAAGAAAAATAAGATGGCAAAATTCTGATCTAGATGACTGGTGAAAGATAGTTGGCAGGCAGCAATTACTTACTACATGCGCTTCTGAACCAGACTTGAGAGAAGGAAAAATCAGATGGAAGAGTTCTTTTGTCGCTGCAGAACCCCCACCTTCTCGACCAGGGAGTGGGCTCGAGCACGCTAACATTGCATACATGAGCCATTGGTCCAGCTTATTGTCTGTATCCTGTGACTGATGAGCCCTTCCACCCAACTCAGCCGGTGTGATGTGAGCAAGACGTTGAATAACCTCTAATCTGCATAGAACATTCGATGAATTTATCTTTTCTCATGTTTAACACATCAATTAACTTTTGAAATGCAAATAAACATAGAGAATCTGAATGAATAAAGATAGCATGATATTGATATATAAACTGAGGTCAGGTTCCTTTATTCTGTAAATTATCATATTCTCTGTATTAGTTGAGACTAGATTTTCTAATAGGTCTTGATTCTCTTAATATATTGCTGCCTACTAGAACATATACCATAACATTTGACAAAATCTTTGGGATTACTTGTGCGTTCCCGATGACCAACCAAGACATATTTACTCACTTTGCTTCCAGTACAGAGCTAGGACATATCTCAGCAGCATATTTGACAATCTCACTTAGACATCGAGCCCATCTGTTCTTGTCAGAACTCTCAAATAGTATAGAATGCAGAGTCACATCAGGAGGTACAGCATCGGACTCTCGTCTCATATCAAAAGGACGTCCAGAATCCCAATAACAGCTCTGAACTATGTCATCCTGCAAAACAATGTCCCATAAATTAAACCTTGTGTCTATCTTAGAAGCAGAGAAATGAAGCAAAGTCTAACAAGAGAAGACAATGAAATCAGAGAGTGTTTCTCACCCCATTCTCTTCTAGAACGTCAATTATGAATATTGGTTCAGCTTCATATTTCAAGATATGATCTGGTCGTTCACGCATTGAAAGTTCTCGTATATCGTGCCGTAGAGAACGCACACATCTAAGTAGCTCCAAGGCAGTGTGCCTGATCTGACTATCAACAGAACTGAGGAATATAAGACCAACTGCATCTATCTCTGAAGCACGAAATTCAACTGCCTCTTGAGACTCATGAAATGAAGACCGCTTCAACCCTTCAGTTCTCTGTATACGTTTCAACTGAGCATCATGTTCTAAATTATCGTCAGACAGACAAGCTCTCCAGAAACGCATGAGTTCCAGAAGGCGTCCCAATGTTGTCTGAATGAGAAGAGGGAACTCATCAGGAAGACGAAGGATAAAATTTGCCATCCCTCGCATAACTGCAAAGCGGCGATGGGGAAGGTATCTCACTATCCGATTCAGAACCTGTACAGCTTCCTCACGAACACCAGGATCAATACTAATTCCGTGTTGAGGTATTATTTCTGTTATTTTATCACTTCGGCCAACTTCTTCTATCAGATAGGGTATACACTTCAGCACCGACCGGAAAAGATAACCTTGAGACTTTTCCTTTGTAATAGCATCTGAAGAATTATATTTCAGTTGTAGGTTCAGTTTCGTCATATAACTTGCAAAAGGCAATCCAAGAAACATATAAGGAAGACATATGCCCAAGATAATAAATCACTAGTTTATGTAAAGACTGCATAAGGTTGCATATAATGAGATACTGTAAAAGGCGAATATACGTTCAACAAGCACCAAAAGCCGTACGCATAAGGTACGAAACAATGAATTGCTCATCATATATAATTTCAACATGAAACAAAGACGGTATTGCCATAAATATATTAGTAATGTCAAATGCTAAACGTCTCTAATAAGTAAAATATGTTTAAAAAGTCACTTGCATGCAACTTTAGCTACTTAATAAGGAAACACACTGGTGAACTCAACTCATGAAGCAAATAACTTGGTTGTGGCTACCTGGAATAGACAGATAAGAGACAAAGGGTTCATCCAATGTATTCAAGGGTGCTTTTACCATAATTACTATCACAAAATTGACTTTTTTCATGCTTAAGGATTCATATATTTACTATTAAGTATTAACCATAGTAGCCCGGCAGCAGAATATGTGAACAGATCAAATTCCAACAGAAGTTGCTCAAGGGTCCTAAGAATGTTAACTATATTTTGGTTACATACCTACTTTAGTTCAAAGGTGTATTTTCAGTGGAAATAACCATAATGGACTGATTAAAGGAGAGCGATGCCTTTTTAAGTTATTTTCCTATTCGAAATCCGCACAATTAAGTTACTTGCATCCTCCGGGGTAGAACTTGCTACAGGAATAATTGTATGCAAGTCAAGCACTTGCGCAAGTTTGTTCAGTTAGGATGGTTATGTCAGTCTCACATATCTAGAAGGCATTAGATTCAGAGGAATGGGATTTCGACTTGTTACAGGAAGTATGGTGGTGGCCATGGCACACAGGAGCAGAGGCAGGTTTCGTGTGGTTGAAGTGGGGGAGGGGGGGGGGGGTGTATCGGGGGTGTTAGGGCAATGGATGTCGGCTTCTTGTGGTGATGGGTTCTTAGGGTGGCGACCAAAGCGGCAGTAGAAGCAAGGGATGTCGAAGGATGCAAAAATTGTTATGGTGGTGGTGACTAGGGCGGTAAAGAATAAATTTGTTCTCTTTGTAAATTATTATTGGATATAAGTGGAAATTGTCGCTCGATGAGTCATTTGGTGGTAAAAAGGAGTTGGAGAGAAAATGGAAGACCCCATCTCTATCACAATGAGGATTCCGATAACGGTAGTTTCTAGAAATGCAATCCAAACAAAATTAGGAATGGACTTAAGAATACGAGTTCTGTTCGCAGCCTTCCTCTTCGTTCCAAGGTCACCTTGGAAACCCATAATTTGAGGTTGAACTTCTAGAAAATTAACTTCAACTAAAAAACTACAGTAATAGATAATATGCATTTGCCAGCTGAACACTGGCATGTAAAGAGTTCAAAAATGTCAAAATAATCTTCCCTTAGCACTTATAAAGAACTGCAAGACATGTGAACAATTACCTATCGTCGTCTTTGGAGAAGTAAGAAGAGCCTGGCTGTAAGTTTTATGGCAAGATCTCAAAATCGCTTCAATTGCAGCCTTAACTTTCGGGATATAGTGACCAAGATTATGAACTGCCAAATAGCGCTAACTCAGTATATTAAGATTTTTAATTAAGAGGTCAAATACAGAAAGAGCATTTAGTAATAAAACAAGTAATAACCACCGTGAAGAATTTCCAAGCCAACATGCTGACTTGTAGGAGACATAACAATGGCAAGCAAGGCGCGAAGACCAATAACCTTCGCTTCTGGACTGTCTTGCTTGAGCAATTCCAGTATCACATGGTTCATTGCAAAATCAAGATTATGTTCCGCAATAGTCACACAGAATTCCACAAGTTTGTCATGTTGGACATCCTGAGTGAGCATTCCTTTTCTGAGGATTGTTATAAGTTGTGAGGTGACACTGTCAAGGTAATCCCATACGCGATTTCGAGGTTGTGCATCACCATGGACACTCAAATAAAACCTCAGAACACGATGTAGACAATCTAAGGCCATGAAGCGATGATTTTTATCCTGCAATAGAGATCTAAATGAATGCCAAGGAATGGTAGATAATTGTCAACCCTATGACAATCCAAAATTACAAATCAACAAAAAAATTAGGGCAACGACGAACATCTAAAACTTTGTTTGTTATAAGCCATTGTTTTGCAGAATAAATTCCCCGAAGTTACCTTAAGATGCTTGTATAGTTGTTCCATGTGAGGGCCAAAATTATTGAGGAAAATATTAGGATCACCGAGACATAGGAGAAGAGTCACCAAAGGGTAACCAACCTATAAAAGACAGATTGCTCAGTAAGTCAAAATATTCAAGATTATCATACTATGATGTTAAATTCTCCAATATGCAAAGGAAACAAATTGTTCATTTTCATAGCTTTAGATAGTAATTTTTTATTCATAAATTTCAGAAGCCAAAGTATTAGAGAACCTTATTCACAGAACTAGATCACATGCTTGAATCTTGAAGTAATAAGAGTAAAGGGTCTAATCAGAATGATGTCAACCAATTTACAAGCTTATCGAGGTAAACCTTGCAAGTACCTTGTTGAGGCAATCAAAAGTAGCCTAACTTGAGTGGTATAAATAAGTGTGCAAGTTTATCAAGGTAAAAATCACAAGTACCATTACGAGAAAAGCTGAACAAATTTTGTTTTGCAACTCATCAAGGAATAAACTCAAAATAATCACCTACAGCTGTGAAATTGGATCAAATAGAGGCATTTGCATCACAGGGTTATAATATAAACTGAAGAAAGAACTAAAAGCACAAAAAGTTGACGGAAAAGGTCTAATCAGAATGATGTCAACCAATTTACAAGCTTATCGAGGTAAACCTTGCAAGTACCTTGTTGAGGCAATCAAAAGTAGCCTAACTTGAGTGGTATAAATAAGTGTGCAAGTTTATCAAGGTAAAAATCACAAGTACCATTACGAGAAAAGCTGAATAAATTTTGATTTGCAACTCATCAAGGAATAAACTCAAAATAATCACCTACAGCTATGAAATTGGATCAAATAGAGGCATTTGCATCACAGGGTTATAATATAATATAACTGAAGAAAGAACTAAAAGCACAAAAAGTTGACGGAAAAGGTTCTTTCTATGTAATCCTAACTACTGGAACTCACAGCTATATGTTTGCTTTGTTTGTCCATCCAGTGCATGAGCTGCCCTCTTATTCGTGAAACAGCGTCATACCACAAGATGACTGCAGGTTCAACACCAGAAGGAGGCCACTGACCTTTTCCACCATCCGCAAGTTTACTTTTTCCGCCATCAGCAAGTGGTGCTAGAATGTTTGAAAGCATGTTGCACAGTGCATGATGAAGTTCACTTTTACGCTTATGAGGAGCGCGGTTTAGAGGGTTAGCTTTCGCAATAAAGGAGGCTGATGCATTTAGACCACCCTCTGTTTTGACCTGAAAATCACCTTCTCATCAATCCAATGTATTTGTAATAACATAACCAGTGACTTCAATTTACGCTTACCCCAAGCTTAAGGTAGCGCATCCCATTGATAATACTAAGTGTTTCACTTCGTGCTATACTATTATCAATTCGACGAGTATTGAGCTCCATGAAGAAGCGCTCAGTCACAGAACTAAATCTGTTTGGTCATATGTAATTGTGTGTAAGTATTTAATCAGACTCTAGATCACATTCTCAATCACAAGACTTGTTGGCAGACGTAGCAACAAGCATATAGACAATTTTTATAAACATGCCAGAATTTTCTTTGGTGTAAGAAAGATTCATTAAATATGTTATTGTGTATAACTCAATGGTGATGCACATGAAATTAATTGAATCATGATGGAGGAATTTTATAAATTCTTTTAATTTGGATTATTCACATAATCTAATCCCAACGCTTATAATTTGACAAGCATATCGTTACATACACTGTGGATGCTGCTGCAAATCACGTCGCAAACATAAAATATATTTTGTGAGGTAATCCTAACCTCTTTCATGGTTTCAAAAAGCAATTGTCCTACTAAACAACACTTTAGCATATGCTGAATTTGAGTGGAAAGAGAGGTGAGAATAAAGGTAAGGAAAACTGTGACATGAGCAGCGGAATATAAACATGAAACTTTTGCAGGGAGTCGATAGAAGTAAGATGGATTTTAGATAAGAACTTGCGGGCCCAAGTTGAAAATACTTTCCTTTTCTCTTTCTGCCTATTACGGAAACCAAACCAGGTGAAGAAACAACCATAAAGCTCCTTCTTTTTGTTCTTAGACAAAAGAAATCTTGTATATAATGATGTTCTAACTGGAAGAAGCAATATTCAAACCAGAGTAAAATGGAGAAAAAGTTGAGAAAATAAAGCAAACAATTGAGCAGATTAGAGATTATGCTAAGCCTTTCCCTGGTTTCAACACATAATTTGGCTATTCCCACCCTCAGAAGATCCAGAATCAGCCGTTGCATACTTGGATATTGAGATCTCAAAGTGTTTCCAAACAACTAATAGCAACAAAGCCCAGAGGTGATCGCTTTTGCAGCAATGAAAACATTAGCATCACATAATAGCATATCAACCCAATCTTTGAAGTGTTCTCAACAATCAGCATTTTTAATTATTTGATTACCTGATCCGTGATAAAGCACCAAGGAGCTGTGCAACCAAGTCCAGAAGAAGACCCCTCAAATCAACCAATGAAGGATACTCAACTTGGCTAACAACCCTGCAATTAGTAAATGTTGATTTGTACCGGGCAAAATCTACAGAAAAAGCCATTCTAATGTAACCACCCTTTAAACCAACCACGATGCATTAGCTGAAGCTCAGTTTAGGTTTAGTAATTAAAATCCAAGTAAACCATTCAGGTCTGACGGACAAGAAATATTTTTAGGATTTAGAAAGTATCATTTCTGTTTACAACATTTCTTATATTTTAGCAAAAGAAAAGGACATGTCCAAAGTTTTTATTCAATGAACCCTTATTCCTCACATCAAACCACAAAGCTAAAGACGAAAATTATCTAAAATGCTCTTTAGAAGAGAGAGCAAGTGGTGGACCTCAGCCTCTGGTCTAACCTAGTTTGATTAGTTACAAGTTAATTAAAATATTTAAAGATTTCATTTCAACCCGGAGACAGAAGACATCAAGTTTCAGAGGCATCAACTTAGCACATCACTTAGGAGGTCCTTACGCAAAAAAGAGAACATTGCAGAAAGGGCTCATCCCAATGTGAACCACTGGGATTTTCAAGAGTCCTCGGGCAATACAGCTAAGAGTTCTTTCTCTCTGTGGCATTTTATATTGAGTAGTTATTATTTGCCGCATACAACAAATGTTACAGCTAACAAACAATATGAATCAACAGCAGAACTTTACACACTCAGGTGCATCTTAGTTAGAGAAGAGATAACACGGATAGTTGGACATGTGGTTACGAATTGCAGGAGAGGGTCGACCTAGTGACACTGCAGAAATCATAAAGATCTCGGACACATAACTGGAAGTTAAATCAGAGAGAGAACCTAGTGGACAGTGCAGAATTCATAATTTTCTGGCCAGCCAGCCATCATCTTCTAAGTTCAGCTAACTCATCATTACCTGTCTGCATTGATTAGCCAGTCGAAGACAAAATTTTCGAGCCCAATCCAAAGTTTTTCTGCCAGTAGACAAAGCACGTTAATTTTGCAAAAGATATTTTGGAGTCCCAACCGGAGCACAGGTGTATGTATGAAGAAAGGTTATTAAGACCAGTAAATTTGAATCTTGTGCAGAGACTATCAAGAGACCATCTTAGAGCATGATCAAACCTGTAAGTCCTTCTTGCGGACAGCACTCAACGAAGCGGATACACGCCGAGCAAAATATGCACTCCACTGCAAGCTGGACAATGTAATATCAAAATAAAACTGAAGTAGAGGTAAAGGATACATGCACTTCGAATGGAACATTCTTCAAGAATCTTGCAATTGGTTGCAGTAATAAAAACAAGAATAAAATAAAACGTTGTTATGAGCACTCTAGGAATCTTTCTTTAAGTAGTATCTCACTTTTTCAACACCAAGGATGTCAAATATCAAATTTTTCTTCCATTCATTTATGTTGGTCATGGGCAATCTTTTGTTTCATCTTCTTAACAACCCCAACAAAGATGCACTTTCCTTTGGAATGATCAATGAATTCAATTTGCGCAAAAGCAACATGTCAAGGGAGTAGTACTCCTAATTTCCTTCAGTGTCTGTAGAAATTAGTCAATCTACTTTTGTGCCCTTGTATATTGTTTTGGCTTGATTGATATATATATGGGAGGGGACCCCGAAAAATCCCCCCACCATGACATAGGTGGCTTTTGGTAAAAAAAAAAAAATCAACTACAACGGACAAAAAAAATAAATACAGGCACCATTATTCTCCCAAATTAATGCCATGTTTTTCTGAGAGTTTTCCATATTGGGGGCAGTTGTACAAGTTTGTGACAGTTACTTAATAGCTGCAATTACACAATACTTCCGCTAAGAGGCTTTTATAATAATTCGGTTTCTTTTCTCCAATTACATTAGAAGCAACAACCAGGTAGAGAAGCCTTCAAAAGAAAAGGAGACTCAGAAGTTTCTTAGGCTCTGTTTGAATGTGTTTCCAATTCATTTTCAACCGTCATTTTCAAAAATATATGGGAGAATGGATTTTTTTATTTTAGTGTGAAAAAAGTGAGAAAAATAAGTGTGTTTGGTTGTGTTTCTAAAAATAGTTGAAACTGGTGATTGGTGATGTGTGAAATGATTGAAAAGTAATGATTAGATGATAGAAGATGAGAGAATGGTTAAAGAAAAATGAGAGAAGATGAGTGAGAAAAGTGATAAAAAGGAAGTGAGAGAAAAGTGATGTGAAATGTAATTTGAAAGAATGAATGAAATTTATTGGAAACTTACATGTGAAAATGAGAATGTTTTCAGTTAAAAACAGTGTAAAGTGTGTATTTTCATTTTCAGATAAAAATGAAAATGAAAAAAGTGAAAAGAAAACACAGGCAAACATTGCCTTAACATCCTTTATAATAGTGATTGCAGTGAAGATACACCTTTTTCATTGTCACTGAAGCAAGGGTAAGGAAAACTAGAAGCAGATTACACTTTAGTTCCTGTTGAGTTCCAAGCCCATAAAATGTAAGGCCTTATTTGACACATTTTACAAATTCCAACCATTTTTAGTAACATAAGCAAACACAACACACATCACATCATTTTCGTACGAATCTCCATAGGACGCATTTCCCGAGAAATTTTCAGGATTCTAACTCAAAAACATAGACAAAGAGGGCCTAAATATTTCAATTATACTTCATATAAATCTGTATGCTGTTAAGTAATTGCTAGTCCTATAAACTCGCCATATTCAATTTTTAACCCAATATTCCTCTTTCTATTGCCTTAACATCCCCTATTCAGAAAAAGATATTAATAAAGTGCCAAGTAACAGACAGCCAAAAAGAATAACCAAAACAATTAAGAAAGTTAAAATGGTTAGACGCACATTAACAAAGAGAATTGTATTCCTAAACACACACTTAGTGACATTTGAAAAGATTGTGTATTAGACAGCTTAAAATTCTAATAAGCTACATAGAGAGATAAATTTCAACAACTTTATCCACTAGGACAGAGAGAGGAGCATTTGGTCTGAAAAGTGAGAAAGATGGTGCAACTGGTAGAGGAGTTTGAAAGTGCTAATGATTCATGAGATTGAGAAGAGATAAACCTTTCTCTGAAATGTCGAAGCATCATTTGCACCTTTTGGGGATTCACTGCATAGTAACCCAAAAAACAAAGAAAAACTTATGAGCCAGCAACCTTAAACTGAGCATGTTGTGGGATTAAAAACAGAAAGAATAATGGGGAAAAACTTTACAACTTCATAGATAATTATCCTAACAAGATAATCAAAGGGATAGTAATAGAAGACTTATAACAGATATTTGTAACTAAATAAAATGAGAACAGATGTTTGGACTTGTGTCTTTTTGTCTAGTTTTCCATGCCAAACTCATGTACCTAATATCTGAAAGTGGAGAATACCTAGGCGCCATACTCTTTTGTCAACCTGATGGGATTGAGATTTTACCATCTGAAACAGTTGCATTTAAGTCACGGTTATATTGAACAGGCCAAAGTTTTCAGGCATCAGATAGGAATTACCGCATACTCCAACCAATAATTCAGATTCAGTATGGTGTTTTTGGAATAGAAACCCAAAAGACATAATCAATACCATCTGAAACAAATCTCTACAACAATACTCCATATAAAGAAGATTTTGCACAACCAAACTCAATGGTTATCTAATAGAAAGGGAAAAACCTTTCTCTCCACCGTGAAAGAGCTTCTAATAAAGGTACAGGTGTGTGTCGCGCCACCATAGCTAAAGAATCTAACACTTGCTCATAAGCTGGATCTGATGGCCGAAGGTACTGTCCATCCTGCAGTTTGCCGTGCAACATAATACTTCAGCAAGCATGTTTAATTAGGAGAAGCAAATATCATCGACAAAAAGTATTAAGAAGTCTTAAAAACTCCCAAATTGACGTCACAAAAAAGAGCTTGGCAATACTCCCAATTTTTCCTGTTCCTGATTCCCGTCTATCAAGGAATCCTTCTTGCTCTTGCATTCATCAATTATTTCCTTACAATACAGAGAATTTTACTTTCTTAAACACAAACCACGCTTAAATGCTCTACGACATACAAACCGTGTATAATCAGGCTGTTTATCTATCCTACACACACCTAATCAACATTGTATTCTACACCGTAATTCATATAGTCCTAGCAACTTGCGAGCAAATTCAGGAGGCAAAGGTAAATGCTACTAACTCACTCTAAAAAAAGAAAGCTCATAAATACTACATTCCAAAACCAACTAAATTATATACAAGCACCAGCAGAAAATCTTACTTGTACTTGAGCAGTTTCGATTCGACGCCTGGCAAGAGGAAGGAACCGCTGCAGCAGCGCCTCAACAATCAGCTTCGCCGCGCTCCCAGCCTTCATTTCCTCCTCAACCTTAAATCAAACCAATAATACACACAGCTTCCAGCTTCAATATTTCATCTAATAAGCCCTGACATTGCTTTCTTCTGCCCCCGTCATGATCCCCAATCGAATAAAACTGTCGAAATTTCGAGCATACAAATAAAAATTGACTCAAAAAACAGAGGCGAAAGGGCAAATCATTCACAAAAAGTACGTACATTGCGTTCGGTACTTCGATTGTGACAGGTTGGACCACATATAATAAATACAATCATCATTCAATAAATTACTGCACAATAATTATTGAATGGAGAAAAAGGGTTTTAGAACGTACCTTGACGAACTGGAGTGGAAAATGTCTAAAGCTTTATTCTCCATTTACAGATTGAAAATTAACTTTTCTTCTCCTTCCATTTAGATTTGCGATCTGATTAACGGAGGACATTAATTCTTTCTTTTCAGTTTGATTTTCATATGTTCTATACTGCCACTGGGCAGTTTTTAGCAACTGACGATCCGGGTCGTGTGAGGATGCGTAATTCGGGTCGGGTATGCACCCGCGTTTGCGTTTGGCTGAGCTGGGTTTAAGCGGTGGGCGGTGATAGTTTCTATGTATGGTCTAAAATTTTGATCGAAGCACCGAAATTTCGCTCAAAATTTCAGACTGTGTTTGGTTTTATTTTCAAATCAGTTTTGGCCAAAAATTTTGGCCAAAACTTGTTTGTTTTGTGTTTTTTTGATCAAAAAAGGATTTTTTTGGTCAAAAAAATTGTCAGATATTGTCTCCCTATTTGTCTTTACTTTAGGGTGCCTACTAATTACATCAATTACAATATAATCATTTAAAATTTATATTATATTATATTTTTTAATCATTAACTAATTATAAACACAATTTCAGACAAAAACTTCCATGATTTGACTGCTACAGTAACTTTTGTCTCTTTTGAAAATAAAATCAAACACAAAACCAAACACATTTTTATCAAAATACACAATTTTCAATAAACTTTTTCACCAAAATTTTCACCAAAAAAACCTCCCAAAACAAAACCAAACAAAGCCTCAGATTTTGGGGGTTTCGGAACGAAATTGAACCTTCGATTCAATTTTGCAGAATATCTTCCGAAATTTCGACCGAAACCCGAAATTTCCCCAAAATTTAAAATATTTTTGTCAAATATCTTTCGAAATTTCAGCCGAAACACGATATTTCCCGAAATCGAAATTTCGGCTGATTTTTTTTTATATTTTTAATTTTTTTAAATATCATATAATTAGAAAATTATAGGAAATTATATTTATACACATAATATGAATCGAATTCACATATTATCTACCTTGGACATATAGTAGATACTCAGTGGATATAATGCCACACCAATCCTACTCATATCCTTTGCCGCAGGTTTATGTTACTACTCCAGTCGAGTATGTTGTACCCACTGGGGTTTTTCAAGATTCAACACTAAAATGATATTATCATCATTATATGCAATATAACCAATATTCCATGTCATAGGCGGAATATTGTCAATTATATAACTAATAATTTCCAATTGCAATATGAAATTAGAGGCAGGACGAATACTAATGATAGCGATTTCGATCCTCCTAGAAACTCGATGTGGTATTGAGTAGTAACTTTTACTTAAATCTTCGTACATTTTATTTTAATGAAATTTCTATGAGATTTGGTTATTATCTTACTATCAAATTATATTTATTTCATATTTTTTGCAATAGTTTTTAGTGATATTATTTAACAAATTCATTATCCATATATTATATATAGAATATTACTGATGTAAAAGATGCATAAGAATGATAATTAAAGTTATCCAAAATTTTATTGCAAATTTCCAAATATTTTTATAAATTTCCATGATTTTTTTAAAATCGAAAACAAAATTTTGAATATCCCCGAAATTTTCATCGAAATTTCCGTAAATTTACTACTCTGATATCTACCCCGAAACCGATATTTAAAACCTTGTTTCTATGGTGGACGATTTCGGTCCATTTTTCACTAAGTAAATAATTGGGGTGAGGTGGTTTACTCGGTTACGAAAATCACCCCACTCATTTTGAATATACGGTGTAAAATAGATCGGGAGCAAAACTCTCGATCCACCTTAGAATTTTTCATGTGTCGTATATGATCTAATGTTTTAACACTCACTTGGACACATACTCACTTGGGTAGCATCTCATTTTCGCTATGTCAAGAAATAAAAAGGAGAAAAATACATCTTGCCCCTCAAAAAAAGTTTATTTTGCAGTCGAACCCTTGCAACTACCAATTATAACAATTTTGACACTTTTTTTTCAAATTGATCCGAGCTTATAAAACTTATCGAGTGTTGAAGTTTTGTTTATTATGTTAATGAATCGGAATTTGTAAATTTTAACAGTTAATTTCTAGTCAAATATCAAATAGCTTGATTTATTTTTCAATCATGCACAACAACGTTAATACTAAATGCTCAAAAAATAAAAACTCACTCCTAAAAAGTTATAAGAATTTTGGTAGCATACATATATCTCGTTTATATTATTACGAACACTATTAAAGTTAACGTTGATAAAAAAAAATTACTCATTTTACTGTATATATAATTGATAGTTCAATTTCATGATAAATAAAAATAATATAGCTATAAATAAAAACAATGTAATGCTTATCTAGAATGTAAAACTCCTTTTTACTAGTATTTTGTGCTTTATTAACAGGATACTTGCAACCTGTTTTAAATATCTACACATAACATTGATTTGCAAGGTTTATGTATACTTTTAACTATTACGTCTACTTGCGATGTAAAATGTCAAAATAAACATATTTTGACATCTACCTTATGAAGAATATTGTTCTTTAAACTTCATAACAAATGTTGTATTACTTGCCATGGATTGTAACTCATCTAACACGTAAATAGTATACAACCGTGAAAAGTATACATATTTGACATATATCTCTAGTTAGTTCATAAAGATTTTCAAAAATTATTTCTATGTTTTGGATATTTTTATAACCATTTGAGCATGAATATGCCTCTTTTGGCAATTGGTATCACGCAGAAGTTCATTTTTAGTTGTATATAACTTATTAGTATCAAATATTTAGAACCTTTGGTTCTTTGTACTAAAGATTTTTATTTTTTTATAAGAAATTTGGAATAATCTATGTTATGAAAATATGATATTACTACCAATTGATTATACTTTCGTATATAATCATAAAAGTGAGAAAGTTTTCACTTTTCAACTTATCTACTTAAAATATATTCTCAAGAGATTTTTCTAACATTGGTATAAGAATTTTTTTTGAAATTCAATTTTCAAAATCATAAAAGAAGATTGAATTTAAAAAATTCAAAGAACGAGCATAATTTTCTTTGCATAACATGTTTAATTTCCTTAAAAATAATAATTCAGAATTTAGTGATATAAGAGTCTTTTTAATTTTTTTTTTATGGATAAATCATGTGTTGAGTGTTTGATTGCGGACATTTTAATAACATAATAGTATTTTTAGTTTCAATTTGTATAAATTAAATTAAATTATTTAAAATATAAGTATAATAATTTAATATTTTTAAGAGGAGTACAAGGGATTTAATGATGAATTTGAACGGAAATATTGATTTTAATAATAATTGAAGGACTTAAAATAACGCAATGCAATTGCTGGTGGAATTGTGGAAGGGGGTAAAGTGCGACCAAATCAAAAGTGGAATATACCTTTTAAAAAAACATAATGTAAAGTCCCACTAAAAATATATGGTAAAAAATAGGACAAAATACACTTTGCCCCTTAAACTATAGCACTCTTAACAAATACCCCTCAATTGTTAAAAAATACACTTACCCTCTTCTATATTATAGAATCGCCTTGATTACTCTTACCCATTATTCTTTTTTATATTTCTCGACCATTTTTCTCCTTTTCACATTTTTTTATACATACATTAGTTATAATTTAGTCACTACATCAATATTAATTACTTACTACTTAATAATTAAAAGTATTTTTAGTACTACAATTAAATTAACTTGGTAACAACATATTATATTAATATTTGACAAAATTAAACTAATGCATCGCCACAAAATTAAATTATTTTAAATAGATATTTATAATCTTTTAAATATATTGATACAATATATATGTATCTTTAATACCCTAACCTACTATAATATATGTTGGAATTAATTCAAACATATATTGTAGTAAACTAGACTATCAAAACTACATATATATGTTATCAGAATATGACGTGTTTGAATTATATTACTTTAGTCATATATTGTAGTAAATTGGGATATTAAACATGCATATATATATATATATATATTATTGTCAAGATATACATAAAAGATATTAAATTTGTATGGATAATTTAATTTTATAACAATGCATTATTTAAATTTTGTCAAACAATAATATAATATGTTGTCACCAAATTAACTTAACGTTGGTGCTAAATATGTTACCAATTATTATATTGTGTAAATTTTAACTAGTGTATATAATAAAAAATTTATGAAAACAAAAAGAAATGGTGGTGAAGTGAAAGAATAATAATAGTTAGGGGTACTTAAAACAATTTTATAATATAAGAGGAGGACAAATTTATTTTTTAACAGCTCAGAAGATATTTATTATGAGTTCTATAATTCAGGGCAAAATGTATTTTCCTTTTTTTTTAATACAAAGAGAAGGGGGACCCTAACGATCTATCCCGACAGTCCCGGGTTTATAGTCGTTTGTCTGAGCCAAGTAAAACCTCGCAAATCTTGTTCCAAAGTATTATACAAATTCGAACTCGGGGATTACATGACACCAAGGGTTCTTTCAAAACCCTTCTTTGCCAATCCGTCTGCCAAACGATTGACTTCTCGCCAAATATTACGTATTTCAACGTGTCATGCCAGCTTCATCTTGCATCTGATTCGATCAATAAGCTCCCAGTGGTGGTGCGAGGGCGTCTCCTCTTGGATACCCCCGATAGCCTCTCTATTATCGGATTCCACCTTGCAGAAGTGCATGTCCCAAGTCAAATTTAGGCCATACAAAATAGCTGTCAACTCAGCTCCAAGCGACGTTGAAGTGCCTATACCACCACTGAACCCCCAAATCCAATAACCATGGTGATCACGAATAACTCCTCCGATGCTCGCCCAATCAGCATGAAGTTCATCTCCCGACGGACTGCGAAATAACATAAAACGCCTTTTGCGTTCCTTCAATAAAAATAAAAAAATAAATTCCTCGTGTCTATTTTATAATCGATGGCCCAAACCGGGGTTGCCGCCTCCCGGCTCCGCCATCACTCTCTCTAATTGTTGCCCCTCTCTCATCACACACACAAACCACAAAACACACACTATGACCACCGCCATGGGCCCTCCGCCACCTAAAACCCCCACCGCCACCACCACCGCCGCCGCCGCCGAGCTATCAACATCCGAACCATCAAACTCTACCGCGATGCCCCCACCGCCTCCTAGAATCCCCAATCCTTCCGAAACCGAAAACGAAGCCGAATCCTCCAATAACCACCACCAGGAGCCGCAATCAAACATTCCCCAAGCTGATACTTCTGAAAATTCCCTTCAGCTTTCAAGTTCCATCGACGATTCAAGCAACAACACTACATCCGTTGATGATGATGTTGAAAAGAAGCAGGAGCAGCGGAACAATAATGCGGCGGCGGCACCGTACACGATTCCGGAGTGGAGCGGCCCCCCCGGCCACCACTTCTCTCTCGAAATCCTTAAAGACGGCGCCATCATTGATCAATTTGATGTGTTAGTAGCTCTTCTCTTTCAGTCTCGATTGTATTATTTTGTTCTACAATGTTATGTTATTGATATGTTATACATTTACACAATCTTAGTTTAAAATAGATAATCTGAAATTTGAGCGCTGCGGTTGAAGATTGATAGGGGAACGCATGAAGAAACATTTTATTTGCTCAGCTAATTATTTGACAAACATAATTATGGATATTTTCGCTCATTTGTATTATCGTGTCATTTCTATTTCTTAAGATGTTAAAACTACCTTAGAAAAGGTTTTGTACTTGTTAGATAAGAGAAGGCGATCAAATTAGTTTTTGTTATTTATTTCCTTTAACTTTTAACTTTTTTAACTTAGCTCTAGTAAATCCTGACATACATATATTTAGATAGTCGCAAGGATCTTGTTTGAATGCATTGTATCTCACTTGGTAACTTGTTCAGGAATAAGAAGGGGGCTTACATGTTTGGCCGTGTGGATCTTTGCGATTTTGTGCTCGAGCATCCTACCATTTCCCGGTTTCACGCCGGTAAACTTTCTTAGCTATGTTTTCGATATGCTATTACCTGCTGTTTTCTGTTCTATTGTCTTTGTTGTGTGTTTCCATGAGGTTCAAATTCTGACCTGTTTCATTGGACCCAATCTTGGTTGTTTAGATTCGAGATTGTTTTTTTACTTATTCTCCTGATGTAATTGTATTTTCTGTTGAAGGTGACTACCCTAATGCGCATCGACAAATAGACACATCAATCTGAACAACATTTAGCACTTTTGACTTTTATGTTTAGAGGCATACCGCATATGTCAGAGTATTGTCCATGTTTGTTAGCTTCAGTTGTGCATTGATACATGGTTACTGTAAATTCCGACAGGAGAATAATCTATATTTTTTTTTTTTTTTGAGTAGTGGATTATTCGATAGATGGGAGGCGGTTAATAGCATTTTAAATTTATGTAATTATGTTTATCTGCTAATTTTGTGATACTCGTTTTCTTATTTATTTAAAGTGAAGACACATTCTTTTCATTTCATTGTGTCATGGTGATAATATTTGACAAAACTGTCATGTGTGATACTGTCAATTATCTGTCCGCTTTATGTCTTATAATTCAAATACGAGTGTCAGTGTGAATGTGTGATACTGATATTGAAAATAACCTGAAAGTGTTTGATAGTTTCTTTTGACTTCTGCTTCATGTTGCCAGTTCTTCAGTTCAAAAGCAATGGAGGTGCATATCTCTATGATCTTGGTAGTACACATGGGACATTTATAAACAAGAACCAGGTAAAATTTCCCATATTTAAGTTTCCATATGCAACCTCAGTAAAGATTTTAGTTGGTATATGTTTAAAATTTTTCTATGAAACTTGTATGTGACTTATCCATATTTCTGAAGTTTATGGGTATAATCGTCCCGAGGTCTAAATAGTAATGCATGTCTTGTTTATAATCAATCAAGAGTGAGAATATTAGTTTTTTGCACTAGTTTGGTCAAGAAGCCAATTGAATGATTAGCTGTAGCCGTAAAGCAGATTATTTTGACATGCTTCTATGTATCTTGCTAGTGTGACATCTCTTCTTTTTTTGGTTGATGCCTTCATCTAATTATTACTTGATCGATCATATCATTTTTTTCATCTCTTTGTTTGTCTATATTATCACAAACTTGTCAGATAAGATCTTGTTCCTGTCAAATATTACTTGATCGATCATATCATTTTTTTCATCTCTTTGTTTGTCTATATTATCACAAACTTGTCAGATAAGATCTGAATTTTTTTGTTACTGATACGTTATTGGCTAACATATCAGGTAAAGAAGAAGGTTTATGTGGATTTGCATGTCGGCGATGTCATCCGGTTTGGCCAGTAAGTAACCTGCATTAGTTCTGGCACTTGGCATTATTTCAAGTATATTTTCTCCAGAAAAAGTATTTGATTTCATGCATGAATTTATAGGTGTTGGTATTTTAAGCCACGTTTTGGTCTTCTGCCCTCGAATTCCTTGACCTTTTGTGATGAAATTGAAAATTGATAATGAAACATCTTTAGAAGTAAAGAGAGTTATTTTGTTTTAGGAAATGGAGAATGTTCATGCTTAGTCTATCTGTTTTCTTTCTTCATATTGTAACTTGAATTCTTTGTCTTTGTGCAGCTCTTCTAGGCTGTACATATTTCAAGGACCACCTGACTTGATGCCCCCAGTAAGTTTCTTTTGTCTTAATATCTAGTGTCAACTACCTTCTTGTTAGCCTAGCATATCTTATCACTGAAACCACTTATTTTTGCAAAGAAACACTTATGGGTGATGATATAACTTGCGTTCGGGTCTACGTTTAGATGACATCGGCTGTTATATGGTGCATAACTTTATTTTTAATATTGCTGAGTTCTGACAATTTTCTGTGCGGTTTTGTTTGGAAGGAAGCTGACTTGAAAAGATTAAAAAAGGCAAAGGCCCGACAAGAGATGCAAGACATGGAGGCATCACTTCTGCGAGCGAAAGTCGAAGCATCTCGGGCTGATGGAATTTCGTGGGGCATGGGTGAGGATGCTGTTGAGGAAAATGAGGTCTGTACCACGTATTTTGCTTTTTTGTAGAATAAAAGCATACAAGAAATGGTAGTGCTTCTCTGGACTATATGGCGTACAAAGGGAGTTACACCATTGAACTATTGTTGTATCATATACTCTTAGTTGCAAGCATTTATGGGCCTGCTTCTAGTGTGACCTTACAGCCGGTGAAGGAATTAGAAAACAAAATCCTACATCATTTGTTTCTCCACGCTATTAAGCGTCCTCGTCTTTGGTTGCATGTGGTCTTTGTTAATGAATACTGTGGTTTTCTAGTCTTGGCGCAATTGTCCACATATGCATTAACCATTGCATGCTTTGTCAGTTTTTAGGTTTATCTAGTTTTTTCTGATCCTTCTCTGTTTTTTCATTGACAATGATGTTTTTAACGTTTAGGATGAAGTCGATGAAATAACTTGGCAAACTTACAAGGGGCAGCTTACTGAAAAGCAGGAAAAAACTCGAGAAAAAGTTATTAAGAGACTCGAAAAGGTTAGTGAAAATCAGTTTCCACAGTGCATTATATGAACGCACTTTGTAGCTTACTTCGCTTAGTTTATCCTGATTTTTGTCTTACACATTTATTTTTGCCCAATTATGTCTGTCCGCTCTCTTTGATGTGTGAACTGAAAGAGTTCATTTTATGTAGTTTTATTTGGATCTCCTTGCTTGAGTTCTTTCTGGCTAATGAATCTCTCACCACCTAATGCTTCTTTCTCCACTTCACCTGAGAATGAAAATGTCCTAGTTGATCTTTGGGCAATGCCACCAATATCTAGCTTGTGAGTCAATAATATTAGGAAACAAGTATGTTTGTAAAAGTGAAGAAACGAAAAATATTTATTCTCGATTGAATCTCATTTAGTTTTACTTGCTGCGAAAATCCATGTTGTATCAAACAAACCTACCTCGTATGGTGGTTAACATTTTTCTTAATAAGGGACATGCTTGTACGGCAGTGTTCAATGTTATGAGATGATATAAAGTTTTTGCATAAGATCCGCCTCAAACAGTGCACTCAATGTTCAGGTCAATGACGTGTCAAGCTTTTCCATTTTGAAAACCAACTTTGGTTATAAGCTAAACATCTGGTCCAGGTTGTATGATTGCTATATTTGCGTTAGGGAAGATGCTATACTATTCTAGATTTCAATGATTGCTATATTTGCGTTAGGGAAGATGCTATACTATTCTAGATTTCAATACATATAATCTTCTTTTTGTTATATCGAAATACATACTAAGTTGAATGCTCTTTGGTATTGTGGGTCATTTAAATAAATACCAGGAAGTGTAACTTCCTTTCACCATTCAGCGATCGGAACTCTGAATTTTTTTTGGTAATATCTTTTGGCGCTGGGTGGTTTCTGGGGGACGGTGTAGCATTACCCCTTTCACCTCCTGCGCATAATTGGTTATTATTCTATCAGGTTTGTGACCTGGAACATATTGGGTTACAAATGATGGATTTGTGTTATTGAATGGTTTTATCTTATTCTGTAGATTGCTCATATGAAGAAAGAGATTGATGCTATACGGGCGAAGGATATTGCTCAAGGTGGCTTGACTCAAGGACAACAAACTCAGATTGCTCGAAATGAGCAAAGGATGTCGCAGGTAGTGATAAACGTAAAGCGTGTTTTAGATAGAGAGTTCTTCAGGAGTGCCTCTTCCTTCACTAATATGTCCCACTTATCTATATGCAGTACATTGTTTCTTTTTCGTTGGGTGGGTTCCGGAGGGGGGGGGGGTTGCGATTTGAGGATGCAGTTTTATGGAGTTAACAGTTTTAAGGATTGAGCTTTATTTAGTCTGATAGAGTTACGAAAGGGACACACATCAAAGTACCTATTTTTTGAATCAAAGCAGGTCTGCTTCCCTGCATGGCCAGCTGATTCCTTGAAAAGAGGCATTTGGCCATCTTCTTTTGGGGATGGGTGGATGGCGATTTTAGACATAATTTCACATAAATTTTTTTTGTGTTTTTAAACATATTATCACTCATCTCTTGTGAAATATGATAGCTAGTAGGGGCCCAAGATGTTGCATGTTCCGCATATGTATTAGACATATATGGAGAATAGAGATATGGAAACTAATTATGTTCCTAAGGTTAATAGTGAATGCATCCTTTTCGCTGTTGTTACTAGTTTCATCCCTGAAATTTGGCTCACTGCTAATTGCGTATAGCATCTTTTAAAGTTGGAATTCACTTTGGGAAATTCTAATACTCAAATATTTCTTATAGATAATGGAAGAGCTTGAGAACTTGGAGGAGACTTTGAATGAAAGTATTCGGGAAAGTCTTGGCGCAAGAAGTGGAAGGTCATCCCGTGGTAAGAAAAAAGGTTCAATGGAAGATGATGAAGACGAGTATACGAGGTATAGTGAAAGAATTACTTTGTTTTAGTGTGGTAAAGATAGTGTGACTTCAAGTGGAACATTCTGATTACCAAAATGTCAACTCAATGATGTTTTGTGCATCTATGTAAACCTCCAAATCGAATTTATGCGAATAAATTGCAGCAGAACAGTGTATTCTTTGTCCACACACATGCATAGTTAATCTTATGCTGATAAATTTAAATAACTATATACTAAATGGTCCTAATTAGCAGTGATGACGATGAGTTCTATGATCGGACACAGAAGTCCGCGAAGCGCAAGAGTGGTGAAAACCAATCAGTAGAAACAGCTGATTCTCTTCTTGATAAGAGGGATGCCATTGTGAAAGAGATGGAAGATAAGGAGAAGTTACTTCTGGATGAGGATAAAGTAGCAGAGAAAAATGAGATAGCCGAAGCTGGAGATGTACTTGACGCATACATGTCTGCAGTTTCATCTCAGCTAGGTATGCTTAATCCCTTATTACACATATTCATATTCTTGAATCTAACTCTATTAACTTTTTGTGGAAAATCATAAAAGCGATTGAGTAGTTATGTTGTATCTGCTCTCGGATGCATTCTAGAACATGCTAGAGAATATTTATGTGCTTTATGGCTTGTTCATCAGTGGCATACAATAATGTATTTGGCTTGCCAAATAAAGGAGCTTTTTTGCGTTTTCTTCGGAGTGTTTCAATTATACGAGTAATTACAACTCCATTCTCTTGTAAGAGTAGAGAATAATAAATATCACAGTTAACACGAATTCCCTTATTTTCGGAAAATTTAGAAAATATTTTCCCCTGAAGTTTGGTTGGAAATTGTTTAGTCATCCTCTTGAAACCATTAGAAGATTTTTGGTACCAGTCTGGATTTTGAACGTATTAAAATACTTAGTGTGATGACTCTTCAAACTAGCTGGGTTTTAATTATTTTACATCATTTCCTCTATGTTTCCAACACCCGCCCCCCACCTTGCACTCTGTTCCACGAATTCATGAAAGTGGCTTTCAGTGGATTATATGCCACAAATCTTTTCATTGACCATATTTTGTTTGTTTTCTTGTCTGGTGATAGTTTTGGACAATAAGGAAAAGATTCGTAAGGAGTTGTCTACTCTCCAATCAGAGTTGGATAGGATTATCTACTTGCTGAGAATTGCAGACCCAACAGGAGAAGCAGCTAAGAAAAGAGAAGCCAACGAACAAAAGCCTAAAACTGTTGTGACAAAAAATCCCGCTTCAGACGCAGCCAATCGCTCCTCTTCAGAAAAGAACCAAATGGTTCGCCCCTCATCAGAAAAGAGTCAAACTATTGATCCAGAAGGTTCATTGGTCAAATCCGTCAAAGATAAAGCTAATGTTGAGGCAACATTAGAATCTGACGTGAAGAGAGAAAAACCTGAGCCCACAACTGATTCAAACGAGGATGCAGCTACTGTATATACTGCTGCCAAGCCTCAATGGCTTGGTGCTATAGAGGACAGAAAAAAGCAAGAAATTTCACAAGAAGTGCCTGTAAATATGCAGGATCAGGAAACTGATCAGTTTATAGACTACAAAAATAGGGCCACTATTCTGACATCATCAGATGCTACACAGGAGGATGTGGGAATCGAAAATGCTGCCCCTGGTCTGATTATAAGGAAACGGAAGCAAGTCGAAAAATCAAAGGTTAGTGAGGTCAAGGAGTCTGAACAGACCATTGGTCCCGAGCTGAAGGCAGAAGATGCTGTGGCCTTGTTATTGAAACATTCAAGAGGATACCATGCATCGGATGAGGAAAATAGGCCTCTCAATGAAGACGTGCCACTTGAGAATAAAGGAAGAAAGGATCGGAAAAAGGCTAAAAGGGTGCTAGGTCCTGAGAGACCGTCATTTCTCAGTGATGAACCGGAACCGGAGTGGGTGCCCCCTGAAGGTAATTGACTTTTTTTTTATTAATGTGGTAAATTACATAGACACCTACTGCTTGAGACCCTAATAACAAAGAACACCTGGTCTGAGAAATCATCTCAACTTCCACTGTCAGTAGAAACAATAAAAACTACAATGCACCCCCTGTATGTAAAACCAGATTACGATTTAAAAGTCTGCTTTTCGAGTTGTTAGGGTTGGAGGGTTATGGTAATTTGCAAAACCTTATGGGGCTCTCGGTAATTATTCAATGAGTGAGGGGGTGCGTATGAAATTATCCCTTATTAATGATGTATTTGCTTATGAGATCTGAATTTTGATTTTTAATTCTCATTTGTGTACCATAATTCTTCTCCCCAGGTCAATCAGGTGATGGACGGACCTCACTAAATGATCGTCTTGGTTACTGAATGTGATGGGAGCTGCTGTAGTGTTTTAGTCATCTAAGTGAAACTTGAGACAGTAGCATTTGGCTAACTTAACGATCTGTCTGTTTTGATTGTCGATACGCGTGAAGGAGGATCGAGAAATACACTGGTTATTTCCTGTGACTGCAACTCACCAAGTCCTGAATTTAACTTATAGGCTGCCAAGTGGTATACAAAAGGTGTATTTCTTGGTTTAACCTTTTTTTTTAACACATCTCCGTTGATTAGCAACTGATATAAATTGCCATGAAGCGTAGTTGATCATCAGGGTATCAATTTAATATTTACATTCTGGGTGGGATTACGCTTCTGTTTTCTTTTCTTCCTTTATTCAAATCTGGTTATTTCCTGTGACTGCAACTCACCAAGTCCTGAATTTAACTTATAGGATGCCAAGTGATGTACAAAAGGTGTATTTCTTGGTTTAACCTTTTTTTTTTTTTTTTTTTAACACATCTCCGTTGATTAGCAACTGATATAAATTGCCATGAAGCGTAGTTGATCATCAGGGTATCAATTCAATATTTACATTTCTGGGTGGGATTACGCTTCTGTTTTCTTTTCTTCCTTTATTCAAAACTTAACAGATGATGAGCTTGATATTTACAATTATTTTTATCTTAACAAAAGTCTGCGGTTATACCTGGTATGTTTATTCTAAGAAACGCATGGATGTGACAGTTTAGTAAACGCATTATTTGGAGATGTGTTGTCGCCAGTATAATAACTACTGAATCAGCAAATTGACAAACTTGATAAACTCTGCTATTTGTTGGCATGTTTATTCAGTGTTGTAAGCGTAGTACGAATGGAATGTTCTACTTGTGGATAGGGGTGTAGCGAATCAAGTAAAGATGCATTATGTTTTGTTCTAGCTTATTTGATTGTTTATCGAGCTTGAAATTTTTCCTTTTAATGTCAAAACAAATTGAGTTCAAATAAACTTATACACTCGAGTAGTTTCATTTGCTTTCCTTGGGAAACGATTTTTCCTATTTTTGTCAGAATTTAGGGCAAACAGATTTAGTATTACTACAACGTTGCCTCCACTTAACAGATCATTCAGCTTCTTTGTTACAGAGGAGGAGAATTTTCAGAATATGATAAACAGAAGTTTGAAAGAATTAGCACACGTAATCTGCCTACTCGAAACTACTTATACTGCAACTCAAAAGCACGAACCCACAGAAGAAGTAATAAAAATAAATAAAATTACCCATTCCCAAACGAAACTAACCACCAATCTAAAACGAAAAACTGACAAAAAAAAAAAATCTAAACTATTTGGACCTCCCACCCTTTCTTAGATCTTAGTTGCCGCAGGCTTGAAACAGTCGATGTTGCACAATACTGCTGATCTCATCATATCTCCAAAGCTGCCATGATTAAATCCAACAGTCAAGGAAAAAGATATTTCAGTTTTTACAAAATAAGTCTTATTCACAAAAAGGAAAAAAATGGGACATATATGTATATTCACGACTTAAGAAACTTTTGAGAGGAACCAACCGATCTATGCTGTTTCTGGCTTTCTCTGGTTGTTCTGTAATATTATTTGCTTTCTCGGTATAATCCACACTCTTTTTTGATCTCTCTCTCTTGTCAGTGCTCGCTCTGGATTTATCTCTACGATCCGTGCTTAATTTAGGCTTTTCTCTGTGATCTGTACTTGATCTCGACTTTTCTCTCTGATCTGTGCTTTGTCTGGGCTGGCAATCTATGCTGCTTCGACCACTGTCAATTGAATCCAGAGACGGTATAGATCCATTTCTCGCATGTCCTGATTTCTCAATAGCTGTAATGAATTTCTTCAAATGCCTAATATATTCAGGGTAAAGCTCAAGGTCACAATGATTGCCACCTTTAACCCATAATGGCTCATATTTCTCTTTACAGAGATCCCAAAGCTGTTTACCGTGGGAGCAATCTACAACATCATCCGCTGTGCCCTGTAAATGTCAAATTTGTCAAGTTAACAAATATGTGTTTTATAAATGTTAGATAGACCCCTACATGTTAATCAGATCGAGGAAACTTAATTAGTCAACAGTGATGATTGAATTTAGGTTATAGTACTCTATAAGTCCATTAGCCCCACTGTTAATATTCTTCAGAGATAATTATCTACAAACCCCCTCATGTTATGGCCAATTACCAAAACCCCTTAATCCCCCCTCCCCCACCCCCCCTAAAAAAAAAAATCTTTTCTTAATTACATAAAGTCCTCATCATGTTAAAGCATTCTTACAATTACACCTTTACACAGCCTGTATATTTAAAAATTCTTAAAATTTCCCCCCTTGTAATCCTTACATTTCCCTTTACAAGTGTCGTTGTAATTTACCAAAACTTAGGAGTTTTTCGGTAATTAGCACTAAAGTGAGGAGGTGTGCATGTAATTCATAATATTCTAATAGACAGCATTTGAACAGAATGAAAGAGGAAAAAAGGAATCAAGAAGTATGCGTAAACACTTGCGAACAATGCCTAAATATAAGAATGTAACAGAAGCATTACTCCATGGAGGAAAGTTCGATAACCAAGAAAGTCTCCTAGCAAGAGTACAATTGCGTTGATTTTGCATGTATAATGTAGAGCCTCAGAACTTGCAATATGATATTAATTTTGTGTTAAATGTTGTTGTATAATGACGGACATGAAACCGACTTGATTCTGAGAGAATCAGTATATTGATATCATATAATTAATATGCCAATATTCCAGCTGATATACAATTCATATTGGAATGATTACTTCCATACTAACTTGCGGAAGAGCTCAGTGAAAATTAATCAGCTAGCTCCAGAAAAGTTGCTATACATCTATTAGTCTAAAGTAAAACAACATTGCTGATGCATCTAAATATTCGAGAAAGTTACATCTATTAGTCTAAAGTAAAACAACATTGCTGATGCATCTAAATATTCGAGAAAGTGCATCAAAGCAAATACCATAACTGAAAGACAAAAGAATTAACAAGTGTTAGCACGTACTGATTTTGCAAAAGACCAAAAAGTTAACAACTGAATATACACTAGACTTAGAATGTAATTTATACCACGATATGATCTGCACATATGGAAAGTATTCTAGCTATTAGTTGCTACCATATGCAAATAAACTGTAATACTTCCAGCATACTGCCCTGATCAAGAAAAAATACACTGTAAAGTACTTTAGAACCAAGGTTCGGCGGTAAAGACTTACATGAATAACCAAGACGGGACATTGAACTAATGGGATCTTGTCAATATTCTGTATCACAAGCAAAAGCATCGAGTCATTAGATAGACAATTCCTCCATATTATACTATGACCACATGGGGAAGAAAAAAGCATGTAATACTATACAGGACTATATTTACCTTAAAGATGTCAAACCAATATGTGTGCTTAACTGGATACATAACTCGAAGTCCAGACATGATCGGACTGTGAAGAACCACAGCCCTTAATCTAGACAAACGGGATGCCAAATCCAACGTGGGCCCACTGCCAACAGACTGCCCGTACAATATTATATCTTCTTCTTTAACTCCATACGTCTCTTGGAGGCACTTAATTGCAGCTTCTATGTCAGCATATGTGTTCTGCTCATTTGGCTAAAACCATAACAAGAGAAACAAAAGTAAGCATTTTTAACCATTACAAAGTTCCTCAAAAACTAATCCCATCTCCCATACCTTGCCAGTGGACTGTCCATACCCTGAATAGTCATACCTGCCGAAAAGGAAAATCAAATTCAAAAGTCATACTGGGGATTCAATCTTCATTTGCACAGTTATGCCAATCAGCAAATGCATTGGCTATAAACAATGAAGTTGAAAACTGTACTGTGAAAATGAGAACTCTAAAAAAAGATATAGACCTTAATACTCCATATGCACCAGATATATCATACATGCCATGTCGGTAAGCAAAACACCAACAGAAAAATAGCATCTTGCAACAAAAGCTCCATATACAAGACATTAACTGTACAACTAATTACTCTTGTCATTATAATTTTAACCAATTCAGTGACCACAAAACAGTGCCTGAACTATACGAAACAAACACTCGCAATCAAAACCTCTATCCACCTCGTAATTATTTCGTTATCTACATCACATTACTCAAAACAAAAACTGAAGCACGAATAAACCTTAGCAATTCCCCCATCGAATCACCTAACTTCCCACAACACTGTTCCCCTTGCCAAGCACATACTCCACTCCACTACATGAAAACTGCTCATAAAACTCACATCTTTATCCATTCTAACAAACTATACAACACCAAAACTTAAAACAAAAACATTAACAAATACATAACTAAAATTCTCAGATAATTTAGAAATACCCCATCAAATTGACCCGGAGGTGGATGCTGAGTTCATTGAAGAGATCATACATCTGCCCTAAATCAGCGGCGTTGCCGTGAGAGTACAATAACGTCAGCTTCGCTGCCGGATTCTTCACATACACCGCCACGATCTCGTTCCCTCTCTTCGTCTTCACTTTCAATACGTCGACGTTTTCCTTCTCCGCCACCTCCGTCATCTTCAACTTCCCCGTCGCCGCCTCCACCGCCACCTCGTACGACGGCGGATTCGGCGGAAAAAAGGCGAACTTCGCCGCCATCGACGACGTTATCGCCCCCATCTCACACCAATTAAATATCAAAACAAATTCAAAAAAATAAATGCCGAGTAAAATTGAAAAAAATTCCCCCTATTTGTAAGGTAAATTGAGATTCCTTTTCGCTAATTTTTTCGATTCTTTACGTTACGAAAAGGATAGGTTATTCACCACACACAAAAAACTCAGGGTTCAATTATTTATCGTGGGAGGGTATAAACAGATAGATACAAAAATTGTGTATGTATATGTGCGAAAGCATGGGGGGAGGAAGGAGGGATTTCCGGCGTTAAAAAGGAAGGTGGCACGTGAGACATAAAATGGTCGGAGGGTGTACGGTAATTCCCTGCACCGTTATCTCCGACCTAAAGTCGCGTTTTACTTTTGTTCACACCTAGAAGTGCGATTTTAGAGGTATTGACGTTGAAGTGGGAAATGCTCACATGGTGTGTGACGCGTGGCAGAAAAGGGCAGAGGGGTCCTGTGAGTGTACGGTTTTTTGGTGGTACTGAGGTGACGTGGGAAGTGAACTTTTGTTTGGACCTTCTTCTTAACCCTACATACTAATAATTGTTTGGATTAGATAGTTGTGTAGGGGTCTCCCTCCCAAAAGACCCCTCATGATTATGCTATAATGTTTTAAGTAGATTCTAGTGTTTTATTTGTTATGGAAAATAAATTTTTTAGTTCGAACTCGGTTTGTCCGCACTCGAGATATGCATTTGGAAAATGTAATATATTTGTCATGTAATTAACGTAAATTTAAAAAAAATGATCAATCACATAACAAGTGTATTATACTTACCATATAGTTGGTGCGATCAAACAGCGCTTAGACTAGAATTTCCCAATATGTTATCAATGAAATTTGATGTTCAATTTTGGGGGAAAAATATCCAAAAATGTATATTGTAAAGTAATGATACTATAAAATCTCAATAAATTTTAGTGGGAATATTTTTTCATGGTATATCTTGCATTAGTTATAATGAAAATTAATAATCACATTTAATATGATTCAATTCAGCTCATTACATTGTAAAAAATCATCAAATATCGGTTCGTTGGTAACTCAACATCGACTTGTTGATTAAGTTCGAAATTTGAGCAATGTAGCCAACATCCACATCCAAACCCTCAAAATACAATCGTTGGTGTGTTAGGAATGTGCCCTGAACCATGCATAGGAGAAATTAATCCCAAAGTGTGCAAATAAAAAAAAATGAATTACACCCTACACACGCATGGGTCTAAGTTAACAAATAATAAAACTTAATATTAAAAATATGCATATGAAATATAACCCACACAGCTGTCTAAACAAGAGTGGTAAGTTGTGGATGGGGGGACTTCAATTTTTGTATTCATTTCCGATCCAAATCCAGTTAGTTTTTTTATTCAGAATTTATTGAGAAGTATTAATTGAATTGAACTCGTTAAAAATTTATATACAATAGCAAATATCAGTTACATTAATATTGCAGAATGATCTCTAGTATTAATCTGAGGTCCTTCATATAATTGTACAAGAGTTCTTGAAACTTTTATATTTGCACATTACACTATACAATTAACGTATTGTTATGATCAGGGTCGGGTCGACCCTAAGATCATCTTGTCCGTTCATGATCGCCATGTGGCATTATCTAGTAAAATCATGTGTAAGACTTAGGTTCGTACAACACGAAAATATCTGTAAATACCCCATCTCATTACTAATTAGGGGCTACAATCTTTATTTTTAAATCTCTTCATATAGCATCCAATCCTCTGATACATTAGCTATAAATTTGAAGTACTTTCTCAATATACAAACTAGGACTACTTAGAGAGTGTTTGGAAACTTTAAACAAAAGTACTTTTGAGCTTTTAGCTAAAAATAAGCAATTTTGCAGTGTTTGCAAATCCCGATTCTCTAAAATTAAGCTCTTAGAAGCCAAAAGCTCCAATCTGGGTAGGAGATGTTTTTAGGTGCTTTTAAAATTCCTGCAATTAAAATAAATTTTATATGACAATTTCATCCTTGAAAATATTGTACTTTTCGAAAAAAACTAATTTATAATCACTTTTACTTACAAACACTCCCTGCAGTTTTTTTCTACTTTTTGTTTGCATTTGCAAACACTATTCACTTTTGCTTCTCAAGCGATTCTGCTTATTTTTCACTTAAAAACAATTCTCCATAAGCAGTAGAGTTTGCAAACAATCCCTTAGCCTCATATATATACGACCCTATGATTACGACTACGAGTATAACCCAAGGCTTTTCATCATCTAAGGAGGTACGTAAACAGTTTGGTCTAGTATCCAAGTGCAATCCCGACGTCTTATCATCACCTTCATATTGTACGAAGCAACCCAAATTGAGGCATACCAGTCCCCGAAATCAACCTAAATCAATATCCTAAAATGAATAAACCCTAATGTAACATTTAAAAGCCATTAGGTCTAATTGTACACTTCATTGATTGTTTTTTTTTTTTTGCTACTGATGATGAGGGGGTTACCCTAGTGCGTACACTTCATAGATTAAGAAATTAAGCCAATTAAAGTACCTAGCAAAAAATTGGTGGAAAAACTGATAAGGCCCCCATAGGCCATAAGGCCCATAACTCAATATATCATTTTATTTTCTCATTTATTTTTAAGATACCATTTTCTCTTCCCACCAGAAAAAAAAAAAAAAAAGAGAAAAAAATGGAAACTGAAGAGCTGAATGAAATGGAAATGCGAGCTACCTAACAGAGAGTAAATAGCTGTCAATCTCAAACAGAGTGAAAAATATACATACAACCAGAGAATATTATAATATTTGGAGAAAGAGAGCTAGACGAACACGGGTTAGGGTTTGATTATTCTGCTTTTTGTCAACTCTGGAAATGGATTGTTTGATCGCTGTATAAGGTATCGCATCTCAAATTCAATATATATATATATATATATTCATAGTTTCTTTACTGTGTTTTTGCCGGTTGAATTTGCATCAATGACACAATCGTTTTGCTCAAATGATTTTGTTATTTACTTCAAAGTATTAGACTTGGATCTGGTGAACGAGAGTACTATTTTGACTTGAACTTGTAAATTTGTGTATGTCATTGTTTGTTAAGAGTTTGGAATCTTAAGTGTATGGCTTTTTCTTATTGAATTATGTTACATGAATAGGGTTTTGGCATTGGTGGCTGAATCAGATACTTGGATGATATAGTTGGCCTTGAATAAATTCACAAAATTCTGTCATCTCATGGCACATAATTAGGTCTACTTAGATTGTGGGGCAAGACTTGACATTTGGTTCAAATCTATTTGACTATTTATACCATGATCGAAATGGGGGAAGCTTCCGTGTCGGGGTCTAGAACATCAAATTCGAGTTTGGTAAGAAGTAATTCTTTCCGAGAGGAGGATAATTTTCACCGTCAAACAAGTTTTGGTGGCAATGGTTCTAGGAATACCAGCCCTCTTAGTCGTATGGGATCGAGGAATACAAGCCCTTCTAGGCAGAAGTCGATTAAGACCAAACCACGGGGTTTAGATGAAGAAACTGTGGCCACGTTTAGTAAAATTGTCCAACCGGATATTCAGATGGAAGATAATATATGGGCCATGCTGCCAGAAGATCTGTTAAATGAAATCTTGGCTAGGATTCCACCATTCATGATATTTAGGCTCCGCTCTGTTTGCAAGAGATGGAATTCTATTTTGCAAGACAACAGTTTTTTGAAGTTTCATTCACAAGTGCCTTCCCACGGGCCTTGCCTTTTGACATATTGGAAAAATTCACAAACTCCTCAATGTTCAGTATTTAGCTTGCCATTGAAGCAGTGGTTTAGGATTCCATTTACATTTCTACCACAATGGGCCTTTTGGTTGGTGGGTTCTTCAGGGGGCCTTGTATGTTTCTCGGGACTTGATGGGTTGGCTTTTAAAACTTTAGTTTGTAACCCGCTAACACAAACTTGGAGGACTTTGCCAAGTATGCATTTTAATCAGCAAAGACAATTAATTATGGTAGTTGATAGGAAGAATCGATCTTTTAAAGTTATAGCCACTAGTGATATCTATGGCGACAAGTCTTTGCCCACTGAAGTATACGACTCAAAGCTAAACAAATGGCTTCTTCACCAAACTATGCCCGCTGTAAATCTTTGCTCCTCAAAGATGGCATTTTGTGATTCAAGATTGTATTTGGAAACTCTTTCTCCGCTTGGTTTAATGATGTATAGACTCGACACGGGGCATTGGGAACATATACCCGCAAAATTTCCCCGTTCATTGTTGGATGGATATCTCGTAGCTGGGACCCACAAACGCCTGTTTCTAGTTGGAAGAATAGGGCTTTATAGTACTCTTCAGAGTATGAGGATATGGGAGCTTGATCATGCAAAATTTGTTTGGGTTGAGGTAAGTAGGATGCCACCACGGTATTTTCGAGCTCTCTTGAGATTATCAGCTGAAAGATTTGAATGCTTTGGACAAGATAACTTGATATGTTTCACATCTTGGAACCAAGGGAAAGGTCTTCTCTACGATGTGGATAAGAAGGTGTGGTCTTGGATAGCTGGATGCGCTCTTCAATCGTACAACAGCCAGGTCTGCTTCTATGAGCCAAGATTTGATGCTATGATCTATTGACTTTGTCATTTGACCATGAGCACAAAGAAAGTAATATGGATATGCACAAAGCTTCTAAGGGCATATCAACTTAGCCTTGCACAGCTGTAAACAACTGAAACTCCTCATACATTTTCCATAATGAGCATTATAATCTTATGCGGTAACCGTTGTTGATATGCTGTTTCTTTTTTGTGTTGCTTAATTTCTCTGTGCATATTCCTTAAGAGTGTGATGATCATCTTTGAATTAGTGCTACTCTGCAGTTGCCATATTTTATGAGTAATAAGTAATAACCCAATTTTGCACCTTCAAATCACCTTTAAAAGTTTTGAAGGATTCTGTTTAAACATAAAGCAAGTTTGTGGTTTATTTCAAAAGCCCATTGCAACAATTTTTGCTAGTTGTTAATTCTGTGAAGTTTTATGAGCGCTTGTCTTTTGGTTTAAAATTCTGCACTCTGAAGACAGATGTTCCTCACGATACGAGAGACCATAACTGTAAGTACACTTGATTCAAACAAGTTATGGGTGCAGTAATTGTTTTATTGCAATCTACGCGCAGATGTGTGGTCGTAAAGTTGTGTTAAATATATCGTCTATGTATGTTGATAATTAGTTTTAAGCTCTCAGTTATAGGTTTCAACTAAATCTTGACTAGGATTCGCGCGCCTGTGTCTAACACCAATTTATCCACGTTATATTAGAGAAGAGCTCAACATCTATGGTCCTTTCTTCGAGTGTTCGTTTTTCTCTGTTGCGGGAGGGGGCCGTGTGTGTGTTGTGTCATGACTTATGAGCTATGAGCATTCTATTGATTCATGTTTTACGTACATAGTATGTTGAAAAAATTTATGCTAAATCAAGTTCAATAGTTCTAATGTTTTTATCTCACACAGTAAGGTGTATTGTGTGTGATTTCTACATACACACATAATCTCGACATAATCTCGTGTGTTTTCTTCCATGATCTTTTTTGGCTAAATAAATTTAAGATGGGGTTTCTATAGAGGATGCAATATAGTAATTTCTTCTTTGTTTTTCATTTTCTTTTGAATATCCTTTTCCCCATCCTCCCACATCAGTTGTGATGGATTTTTGGAAAATTCTAAGGTGGACCGAGAGAATTGCTCCCAGTCCATTTTACATCACACCTTCAAAATAAGTGGGGTGGTTTTCACACTCACCCACCCACCCTGTGTAAACCACCCCACCCCAAGTGTTTGTGCGGTGAAAAATGGATCGGGAGCAACACTCCCGGTCCACCGTAGAATTACCTTGGATTTTTGAACCAGTACGGTATTTAATCTTGCCAATATCCAGTTTTTTAGGAGTGGGCTGGGCCTATGACAAAGTAGTATGAAAGCTAGACCCTGATAACTGGTTTTTAGAGGTATATATTGGATACAAAGTGGTATGGGAGCAAGATTTTATTGGTGTCCTAGGGGATCCGTGAGTAAAACCCGAGATTGGTCCACGAAGGTCTAGTGGAGATCCATCATTGGGTAGCCCAATGTAGTTATTACGTGTTGCGTGTTTGGACTTCGTAGAGTTGTTCACGAGTAAGGGATGGCAATGATGCGGCCCATTTCATTTTATTAAAACCCATAATCTGCACTGCCCCGCCCCTTCAAATACCCGGAGGGTTCGAGTTTTACCCGTTAAACCTGAATGAGTCATGAAAATTCATTAATTCATCCAACCTACAATGACCCGACCCTAATGTGAATAATTCAACAACTAATAAGCTTACAACATAAACAAATATCATGATAATCCACAAATAATAATCAAATAACATTCATAAGTTCAAATTTAACATATATATCAATACGATACTACACCAAATTAAATAGCATCTATGGCCATGTACTTCAATTATATTACATCAAATTAAAAATAAGTCATAAAACAGAATATTCCAAATTCTTTATCAACTTAACCATAAAATAAAATGAACTAAATCTTCTAGGGTTTTTATCTATTTCTAGACTTTTCAGTTTCACAAATCACATTTGGCTCACCAATGAAATATAATAAAAAGATATAAGAAATGTTAAGTTACGCAAACTTAAGCAACATGCTTAATATTAATTAAAAATCTATTAACTAGTCATTAGTGGGCGGGTTGTGGGGCTGGTTGCACCAAACCCACTACCCGTCCCATACCCGAGCGGGTTATAAATTTAATATTCTTAATTCTTAACCCACCCTATAACCCATTTGGTGTATTCAAACCCGCTCCAACTGGGGTGGGTACGGGCCAAATACCCATTTAATCCTACTTATTGTCATCCCTATTCACGACAAAGCATGAAATTCCCGTAAGTAGTACTTCTTTTTCTCTTTTGGTTAATATCATGTGTAATTAGTTAAGTATTGCGCATGCCTACCGCTTTCTGCCCATTCAATTGATACTAGTCACTGTAGCATACTCTATGCATGTGTAAAAATAAAAAAAAGTTTTAAAAAATTCTTAAAATCAATTAATACAAAATAAAATGAATTTGACATTAAACTGTTAAATAAGCATCAAATGAATAAAATATAAAAGAAGATATATAAAGAGACAAAAATAAGGGAAAAAGAAGAGAACGTGGAAGATGAGAAAGAATTTGACAGAAATAAGGAAATATTAGGAGAAAGAGAATATAGGAGAATAAATAGGAAATAGAAATTAAAAGTTAAAAAAGAATATCTGGCCCACTCGGTCGGCAGGCTGCCTGGTCTCACGTATCGGTCCTCTCAGGCCTTAAGAAAAGGCCATATATATATATATATATATATATATATATATATACACACACATATATATACTAGGGAAATTTGTCAAGTTTTTGGAATAAAATGGCTTCACCAAAACTTGACACACCAAGGTAGTTTCTCTAAACTTTTCGCACTTTATATAGAAGTATAGATGTTCGATTCTAATTAAATGATACGGTACATTAAGTCACCTTCACATCTCAAACCTCGGGAAATTCTAATCCGCTCCCGGTTTGGCCACACTCAAGTGTATTTCACAAAATGAGTGTCCAATCAAATGATAAGTATAATACACTCTACTTCTGAAATACACTTGGGTGTGGTTGAACCCTCAAACCTCGCAGCATCCACCTCTCTATGTTAATGTCAGCTGTAGGTCTAGGGTGATAAACATCGGACTATATCTTCTATCTTACAATGGTGCCATCACACAATAGTTTTGGGGACAAATACAAAATAAATGGAATAAAAGTGGATTTTTTAGACTTTTTTGGGTGAAATTTTAAATTCAAAAATGTGTAGGGTAAATTTATTTTTATCAAAGTTGAGAGGGTGGGTGCCCCACCAGCCCCGGGCTACGTCCATGGGTGTCACATGAATGAGGGACTGATAAGTGTAAAAAACAGTAAGTAGTAATTCACTGATCACATATTAATTAAATACAATTGTAATTTTTTTGTTGATGTGACACTATTGTGGATAGAAAATCCATTCCGGATACAAAACCTTCCGCTATGATAAAAGGTCATAAAAGGGAATATGTAAAACACCAAATCCACTATGAAATTAGATTGTAAATTGTAACACATACAATTCTTAATGGACTACAACCCTTTAATCTCAACAGTTTCCTTTAGAGCTTTAGCCTTCCCAGACATTTTTTAAGGACTTGGATCAAACTCGAGCCAAGTCTAAATGAGTATTTGAACCTCACGTAGCTGCATCAGTGCCCAAACACGAAAATCCCTCAAACACGACGATTGAAGACTTAGGTTTGACCCCAACATATATAATTCGTGGGTCGGGGAGATGTTGAGAATATTGATTTGATTGTGGCAATGTTAATTCTTGTCCTGTAAATAATATTCTAGCTAGGTACATAGGTAGATGATGTTCTTAAAGTATAATAAGTTCTAAATTTGCAAAATCTCAATCGATAATCAATATAGTGAGTGATCTGACCCTTATCCGAAGACCAGGACCCACAGTCTGGAATGACTCGAATCGCCCCTTTAGTAAGACAATAAAGTGTTACGGCTGCACTCAATAATTATTAAGTTACCTACGTACCTAATAAGGATCAAGCCTACGTAGTTCTATCTTATTCTTATTTGTGAATGTTGTGGGTCGTACTCGTGAACGAATCTGCACTCCAATTTGTATGTTTATAGGATCGTACTTCTCAGTCTATAGACTCGTTAAGCATTTACGAGGCTAATTCTTGAGCGAATATCCTTTTGATTCCCCCCCATAAATGTTCTGAAGGGGGGTATTTATAGAGAACACCTTGTACAAATGGTGGTTGGGCATTCATGAGATGTTAACAGGTGGCACCAATGAACGGTGGATGACTCGTTTTGGTGGGGTCGGGTCAAACAAACGACCCGACCCGATACTGTTACTTAGCGTGGACCTAGTCTAGTGAGTTCGGTTTTTGGGCCTCCGGTGGGCCTAAACTCTTTATTCAACTGGACTTGGGCCTTATAACATAGTGTATCGTTTTTACTATATCATTAAGTCCCCCACTTCATCAGTATGAAGAATTGAATGTGGAACAACTTGAATTCATACTGGCGAAGTAGTACTTCATTCTTTATTCAGCTTATTTAATTGAGTCGTTCTCGTAGCTTATTTAGTCGAGTCGTTCTCGTAGCGTATGTAATCGAGTGGTTCTCGTATTTTCTTTTTATAATTTTAATATTGATTTCAACAAGAGAGTTACTTGACATTAAATGCTCTTTGATTCTTTAGAGACGTTACTCTGTTATTAAATGTTCTTTAACTATCTCCCCATTTCAAGAGAGGTGTCTTTCATTCTTTAGAGGCGTGTCCCATTGAATGGATAAACGTGTCTCATCGTTTGGAGAGACGTGCCGCTACAGTAAAAACACCAGCCGTCACATCGCGTTTCTCAAAAGCCGTGACTCATGATGACCTCGGTTACTGGTCATTTAACACACCTCTGCACTCTAATCGTCGGATATAAATGATCCCAACCGTTCACGTCTTTTTATCTTCCCCCTATAAATAACTCCCCAACATTTTTACTTTTTACCTTCACTTTTACTTTCCTAGAGAGAGAATTTTATAGAGAGAGAGTTGTTTTTAGAGAGAAGTGAAAAATCTTCACCTGCAACCGAGTTGAATCTGAGTTCTCTGTCACCATCGTACGTCTTCTTCTTCTTTTTTTTTTTTTAACTATGGTTCGTACTAGGTCTTCTGCTTCTGTTAATGATAATGAGATTTTGAGTTCTTCTTCTGAGGGGTCCGATTCGGATGCCATCGATCGTTTGGTCGAAGGATTCGTTCCGCCGGTCGACGTTCCCGAGTCGTCCCGAAGGAACGAAGGTGAGAAACTCGTAGATCTGGAGGGTCCCGCTAATGTGAATACACATATCACTTGGCTTAATCAAATTTCATCCGTGAGGCCATCTAGGGAAAACGAGTTGAGGGTACGATTTTTTATTCTCGCCAGCTATGAAATTCGGTTCCCCGGACCTTCAAATCGTATGCACAAACCGCCAATAGGTTTTCGTACTTTTCATCTCGCCCACTTGACTTCTGGTATTAGATTTCCTTTCCATGCCAGCATTAATGATATTTTATTAAACTACGGGCTTTGTCCCACCCAACTTTTGCCTAATTCTTATAAGCATATCAAACTTTTTATAATTTTAATGACTGCCCACAGAAAGGATGCAAGTGTAGCCAATTTTCATAGAATGCTTTATCTTAATCGCTGTAAAAAAGCGGCTCAGCGTGGTTTCTTTAATTTTTTGCCCCGTCAAGATGCTATTTTTCAAGCCCATACTCGTGACTCCTTCGGTCGGTGGAAGGATAAATATATTTATATCTCCCCCCCAAAAATTGAAAATTGGCTCGTGCCTAGACAATGGTGTGTTCGTGAAAGAGAATTAGAGATAGGGAATCCTACTTGGGAACGAGGATTTTTAGAAGAATTAATTTCTATCCCTTTTGTGCCGGAGAAATTAATGGAGGAGGCTATACTTGTTTCTTGCGGTTTGAGCTCCGCACCTATAGCCGGAGTTCCCAACTTAGGTAAGAATCGTTTCTTTTATCGTTTTTATTTATCCTGTATATTGAATGTAAGATACATCTTCTTTTGCAGAGATGGCCACCCGTGCAGCTCGTCTCGCCGCCCTTCGTGAAGAGGAAGAAATACCTGTGGCCGAGGGTGCTGCAGGTCAGCGGAGGATGGCCACTCCACCCCCTCAGCCTCTTCAAGAGACTTCTCGTGGGCGAGATCGACCCTTGATCATCACTCCTGGGTTTCGCAAAATTTCTCAGACTCGTCCAGAAGCACGAGTCGTTGTTCCAGCCGGGAATCCTACGGACCCCGAGCCTGTCGTCCATGCTGAGCGCCCTCCTACAGCTGAATTCAGCCGGGCTAAACGGCGAAGAGAGGCATCGTCCTCCGATGATCAACCGCTCGCGGGAACTCGACCCTCTGTTGTAGAACTTGTTCAGAAGTTAGAAGCCCTTACCCTGAAAGATTTTAAAGAATATAATGTATCAGATCGATGCCCAGAGGATCCGGAAAATGCTTCCCTCATTCCAGATTGGAGGATTTATCCTCAGAGTTCTATATTAGCGGGTCCTCAGGGGACAAATGTGGCCCTGGAGATGTATCGCAATATGCATCTTCCTCGTGATAAAGCTATCCTAATCGAGCAGTCGTACACTGCCGTTGAAAGGATGGGCGCCGCACATTTAATGAAGGTACTACTCGTTTATATGTTGGTCTCGTTACTTTTCATTTTGATTTATTATTTTATTTCGTTAGATAATAATACGTATCAAGAACTCGTGTAGGCTTCCGCTTGTTTACATGATTTAGCTCTGAGTTGTGCCGGGCTAAAAGACGACATAAGGGTGGAGAAGGCCAGATTCGCCAAGTATGTGGCCGATACAGCCACTGAAAGGAACTCGTTCACCACCGTGAAAAACGAGTTACTCGAGTCAAGTCGTCTCTTGACAGCGGAGAGGGTTAAACATCAAGAGAGTGTGAGGGAGTTAGAAGTTGAAATAGCTCGCTTGGAGGCCAAGATTTCTGCAGGTGAGGCTCGTTATGATTAGCTGTTGACCGAAAAGGCCGATGCATACGAGTTGGGTCGCATCGAGGGGAAGCACGAGTACCTTGCATCCCAAGAATATGCAGACGAGCTCGCTGAGAGTCGTTTTGGAAGTGCCCGCGATTTTATGAAGTCTACCATATTCGACTGTCTTCTCCTGTCTAAAGCCCTTAAGGATGAGAAGGACGGCTTCTTCAAATGCATAGACTATGGAAATCTCCTTAATGCCTTCAAGCCGGATTTTGACATTCACTGCCTCGAAGAGTGCTCCAAGCGTAATCTCCTCCGAGATTCGTTTTCAACGGAAGACGAGGATTTTGTACCTGTCGAATTTGTGGAGTTTGCCCCACTGGCTCCTTGGTACGAACCCCCAGTCAACCCAGCACAATATTCTAACCAGAGTGAAGAGAACCCAGCACAAGGCTGAAGTCATTTTATGTCTGAAGTCATTTTAGCTGTTAAACTTTTGTTTAGTTCAAGCGTTGTTAGCATTTGTTTGCGTCGTATTAATATGATCTTTGAACAGTTATTGCGTATGTTATTTTTGTATCGAATACTCTCCTTTTTTGAAATCCAATCTATTTTTCTTATTTAGACTATGGACTCATTTGATAACGATGAACTGACAGTATACATACCACACAAAAGACTATTTACTGTTTTTCAAGCTGCAAGAAGTGGGTAAAACATATATTCTTCTCGTTCAAACTATGAACTCGTAACTTATATTTTTCTGAATCAAACAATGGATTCGTTTGAGGACAACGAACAGATAGTAAGCATACAACACATCATCTTTGCAAAACATGTATTTTCAGTAGTTTTATCAAGTAAAAAATTTCAATCTCTTTCTCATACATAAAATCTTCTCAAATTATCAACATGCCATGGACGAGGCAGCTCTTTTCCTTGAAGATCTTGCAACCGATACGTCATCCCCTTTGTTATCTTCGTAATCCGATATGGCCTATCCCAATTGGCTTCCAATTTTTTTACATGCCTTGAAACTCCTACTCGTTTTAAGACTAAATCTCCCACTTGAAAGGATCGTATTCTGACCCTCCTATTGTATGCCTTCGCCATGGTACTCTTCTGTCTTAATATATTTGCATACGCTCGGTCTCTCACTTCATCAATAACCTCCAATTCGAATTCACGATTACAACGATTCGTTCCCGGATCGTAGTCCAATACTCGTTGTGTCATCATACCAATCTCCGCTGTGATAACAGCCTCAGATCCATAGACAAGACAAAACGGTGATTCCCCAGTGGAAGACCTAGGAGTCGTGCGATACGCCCATAAGAACCCTGGAAGTTCGTCTGCCCAAGCCGATCTCATGCCATCAAGTCTGGTCTTCAAGTGCTGAAGTAGGATCCGATTTGCAACCTCGGTTAGGCTATTAGCTTGTGGGTGTCCAACTGATGTAAAGTTTTGCTGAATCTTCATTTCTTTACACCAAGTTACAACAGATTTTCCATTGAATTGAGTGCCATTATCAGAAATCAAAATTCTAGGAACACCAAACCTGCATATGATGTTTTTCCAAATAAAATCTACAATTGTAGCTTCTGTAATACGGGCCACCGCCTCAGCTTCAATCCATTTCGTGAAATGTTCCATAGCCACTATAATGAACTTCTTTTGATTCTTAACTGGTGGGAATGGACCTGCAATTGAAAAATAAAAATTCTTTAACAAAACACTCGTATCATTGTTCCACACGAGTATGAGATAGATATTCACCGAGTATGTCAATGCCCGATTGGTCAAATGGATATGCAATTTTTATCACTTCCATCGGTCTCCCTGGCTGATGTATTTCATTAGAGTGCAATTGGCATGGCTTGCATCGCTTTACAAATTCTTGTGCATCCCTCACAAGCGTTGGCCAAAAGTATCTTTGCCGTGTGATTTTTTGAGCTAATGATCTTCCAGCTGAGTGATTCCCACAGCTCCCTTCGTGTATTTCTCTTAACATATATTCTGCTTCAGCAGGAGTTAGGCAACGAAGCAAGGGTCCCGCATTAGACCTCTTGTACAGCTCGCCGTTCAGCATTGTGAAACGCGCAGTTCTGCCACATAGTCTACGAGCTTCAACTTTGTCTTCCGGGAGGATTCCCTATAATAAGTATCTTACTATCGGACTCTTCCAACTCGTCTCTTCTTCCAAAGCAGTGACCATGACTTGAGATTCTAATTCTGAATGTTCCGAAACAAGTAACGACACAGAACGAGTCGCTGATCCAACGATCTGATTTGCAAATTTGGACAGTGCATCCGCTTTTTGGTTTTCATCTCTTGGTATTTGACATAGTTCAATCTTCTCGAATTCCATCATCAGTTGTTTCGTTTTGTGTAGGTATTTTATCATGGTTTTTTCTTTGGCTTCATAGGTTCCCAAGATCTGTCGCGCTACTAATTGCGAGTCGGTGAATACCTTCACATTTGTGATATCTAATGTCCCTGCCATTTTCAAACCCGCAATCAACGCTTCATACTCAGCTTCATTATTCGTAACATCAAAGTTCAGTTTGACTGCAAATTCCAAGTCATTTCCTTCAGGGGAGCGAAACCATACACCAGCTCCTCCTCGTCTCGTCATAGACGATCCATCAACATGTAGCGACCAAGGGATCGTTTCTGAGATCGAGGCCACTACATTTGGGTTTACTGTCATTTCCACAAGAAAATCTGCCATCACTTGAGCTTTTATCGACGAACGACTCCTGTATTCAATACTGAACTTTCCTAACTCGATGGCCCATTTAATCAGTCTCCCCGACACATCTGGTTTAGCAAGCACTTGTTTTAGAGGTTGATCTGTTAACACAATTATGTGATGAGATTGAAAGTAAGGTCTGAGTTTCCAGGCCGCAGTCATTAGCGCGAGAGCCCATTTTTCAATTTCTAAATAATTTAACTCAGCCCCTTGCATCAATTTGCTAACATAATACACAGGACGGTGGTCACCATCCACATCCCGTACAAGTACCGCACTCAGGGCCACTAGTGAAATTGCCAAATATAGGATCAGTGGATCTCCCGACAAGGGTTTCATTAGCAGAGGTGGAGACGACAAGTAAGATTTTAAATCATTGAAGGCGGCTTCACACTCGTTGGTCCATTCGAAGCGTTTTACATTTCTTAAGATTTTGAAGAAGTGTAGACCCTTATTTGCCGATCGTGAAATGAAACGATTTAAACTGGCCATTCTCCCTGTTAACTTCTGTACATCTTTGACATTCATTGGAGATTGCATGTTCAAGATAACATCAATTTTTTCAGGATTAGCCTCGATCCCTCGTTGGGTAACCATATACCGTAAGAACTTTCCGCCTCGTACCCCAAAGGTGCATTTATTTGGGTTTAATTTCATGCCATACCGTCTCATAATTGTGAACGACTTTTTGAGATGAGTTAAATGGTCATCCTCGTTCACACTTTTTACAAGCATATCATCCACGTAGACTTCCATTGTTTTTCCAATTTCACCCTCAAACATCATATTAACGAGTCATTGGTAAGTCGCACCTGAATTTCTCAAACCGAATGGCATGACATTGTAACAATAGACTCCTCTTGCAGTAATGAATGCAGTCTTCTCCCGATCCTCTTCTGCCATCATTATTTGATTAAAACCTTGATAAGCATCCATCATGCTTAAAAGAGCACAGCCTGCAGTAGAATCTACGAGTAAGTCTATACGAGGCAGGGGATAAGGATCACGAGGACAAACTTTATTCAAATCAGTGAAATCAGTACACATTCTCCATTTTCCTCCCGATTTGGGTACAAGGACTACATTAGCGAGCCAATCAGTAAATTGGATCTCGTTTACATATCCTACATCTAGGAGTTTCTTGACTTCTTCTTCAATTATCGAGTCTCTATCTGGGCCAAAATTCCTCCTCTTCTGCCTCACGGGTCGTGCATCCGGGTCAACATTGAGTCTATGCACGATCACAGCAGGGTCAATACCCTTAAAATCTGCAACTTTCCATGCGAACATATTGGAATTGTTTCTCAAAAAACTTATCGGCTTCGTCTCCACTCCAGGGTCCATCTCTCCTCCAATCTGGGTCGTTTTGCCCGGGTTGCCTGGTACGAGTTCAATTGATTTGTGTACTAGGGGTTCAACTCGTGCATCACCTCGCTTCTGTTTCTTGTCCAAACTTTCAATCAAAGTCTTTGCTTCTTCATCTAAGACTTCTATTCTGCCGGTCTCGCATTTTCTCTTTTTTGATTGATTTACTTTTAATGAAGTTGAATAGCACTGCCTAGCCTCCAGTTGGTTGCCACGCACTTCACCAATTCCATTGCTTGTTTTGAACTTCATCTTCAAATGCGGAGTCGAAACGATCGCTCCAAACGTATTTAGCATTGGCCGTCCACAATCATATTGTACGTAAATGGTACATCCACAACCAAAAAGGTTACACGATTCGTTTTTGATCTCGACCCCGCCCCCAATGACACATCTAACTCAATCGATCCCTTGGGCATAATCAAGGATCCCGTAAATCCAACCAAGGGACTACTGACACAACGCAACCGAGTTCCATCCAACTCCATTTTTTTTAAGACATCCCAAAAGATAATATCTGCAAAACTCCCCGTATCAACCAAGACCTTATGTACCACAAAATTCGCCACATCCATTGACATCACCATAGGATCGTTGTGGGGACCGTGCATGCCCTCATAATCGCTATCATCAAAACTGATAGCCTCGTTCCTCGAACTCGATCCACCAGTAAGCGAAGAAATTCGTCCCGGTTCCCCACGAGGGTAGCTTGAACGACTCTCCCTCACGTATCTTTTCCTCGCGTTCGAAGAATCTCCATCTGTCGGCCCCCCCGCTATCATATGTATTTCTCTACGAACACCTTGTTTGTGTGTGTCTCCTGCTTCAACTCTCCTCTCAGTAGGCTCGTGATTACGAGTACCGTCATTACGGTGATAGTCTCTGTTTTGCTCGTGATTACGAGGACCGTCATTACGGTGATGCGGAGCTTGCTCGTTATAACGAGGGTTGCCACGTGGGCGTTCATTGTTAGAACGATAATTATCGCTTCTGTGGTCTTCCCTCCTGGACTGGTCGTAGTGACGGGTCTGAGTACCCCCTTCAATAGATTTCTCCCGCGATCATTCTCGAGAACAACTGCGTGGTCGATACAATTCTGTAGCACGAGTGACTTCAGGAGCTCTTGCTTCTGCCAATGTTTGATCAATAAAATCGTTTAAAACCCCGAATTTAATGAGGCGTTCAATTTCATCTTTCAGTTGAAAACACTCTTCCGTGTCGTGACCATGATCTTTGTGGAATTCACAATATCTATTCATGTTCTTTTTTACACCATTTTCATTGGTTTTGGTCATTGAACTTGACTCGTACGCAATGCAGCAACAAGAATTCGTGTACGAGTCGAATTCAACGGGGTGTAATGGTCAAACTTTGGTCTACGTGGTCGATCAAGGTCTCTCCTTGACCCCATTCCCTCATATCGTTCAGTTTCATTTCTTTCTTTACGACCTCGAGGATCGTTCAAAATTTGCAAGTTATCCGCGTCCTTTAACTCATTCATTTCTTCTTCGTTAAAATACTCTCCCGCCAATACCATCAACTCCTCATGGATCGAGGAGGGCGGCGAGAGAGTGCATCATTAAAGTTTCCATTTTTTAAGCCTCTCATGAGGAAGCTTAACATCAATTCATTATTAAGTTCCGGGAGGTCCATGGCTTCTTGATTAAAGTAATGTATAAATTCACGCAGGGACTCGGTCGAGCCCTGCTTCAGTCCCATAATCACAGATATAGACTTTTTAGTCTTTTTGTTACTAGCAAAGTGACTTTCAAACTTATGTTTTAGTCGTGCATATGAATCTACAAAAGAGAGAGCGAGACTCATGAACCAGTCTTGAGCCCGACCCACCAGAGTCGTAGTGAAAATTCTGGCATTAATAGCATCCGATTGTCCCTGTAAAGACATTAACAACTCGTAAGATGTAATATGGGGTCTCGGATCTCCCGTTCCATCAAACTTTAGGAAATCTGGCATTCGAAAAAGTCCATTCGGAACTTCCTTCATGATTTCAGTGACAAAAGGAGAATTGTAAGCCATCAACATAGGGGCTGGCCTCGTCTGTACAAGGCCCGCAACTTTTTCCGTCCTTGCACATCTGTCCTCTTCATAGTGTACCACTCGTCGTTGTGTATTCGGCGACTCCATCGTCCTAGCTTTTCCTCTTCGTTCTCCATCCTCTTGTCGAACACTAATAACATCGTCATCGTCCAACGACTCTCCTTCCCGCTCACAATTCTCTTCTTCCCAAAACAAACTTCTTTTTGCGGATTGATCCGTACGTGGCTCTCCCACATTAGGAGCTGTCGGAGTACGGGCGAGATACTTCTGCATTTCTTCTTGAGCATATTCTTTCATCCTCCTATCCATCTCTTCTTTCGTCATCGTGATAACTGCACTCATTCCTCCATCAGCAGGCACATCAGCGATCAACTTTTCCTCCTCCCGAACTTGTCGATTCTTCATCTTAACCTCGATCTTAATACTAACGAATCTCAGCAACCTCAAAGTAGATTCCCACATACGGTGCCAATTGATCTGACCCTTATCCGAAGACCAGGACCCACAGTCTGGAATGACTCGAATTGCCCCTTTAGTAAGACAATAAAGTGTTACGACTGCACTCAATAATTATTAAGTTACCTACGTACCTAATAAGGATCAAGCCTACGTAGTTCTATCTTATTTGTGAATGTCGTGGGTCGTACTCGTGAACGAATCTGCACTCCAATTTGTATGTTTATAGGATCGTACTCCTCAGTCTATAGACTCGCTAAGCATTTACGAGGCTAATTCTTGAGCGAATATCCTTTTGATTCCCCCCCCCCTCCCCATAAATGTTCTGAGGGGGGGTATTTATAGAGAACACCTTGTACAAATGGTGGTTGGGTATTCATGAGATGTTAACAGGTGGCACCAATGAACGGTGGATGACTCGTTCTGGTGGGGTCGGGTCAAACAAACGACCCGACTCGATATTGGTACTTAGCGCGGACCTAGTCTAGTGAGTTCGATTTTTGGACCTCCAGTGGGCCTAAACTCTTTATTCAATTAGACTTGGGCCTTATAATATAGTGTATCGTTTTTACTATATCAGTGAGTATATTAATTATTGTGTCGTACGTAACCCAAAAGAGAATCAAAAGAAGACACGAGGTTGATAGTCGTGTCTTGGCATTGAGCACAAATATATGGTCCTCACTTTCATTGTCAAAGTTTCACTGTTTTTCATACAGTTTGATATTCCTCAAAAGTTCTGCCTCCGTACACATGGAGGACAAATGTGAACCTAGGTGTGTGTGTATATATATATATATGTTTATATGTTTATTGTCCGCTGATAGTAATGCTCCTTTGGTTGGATTAAGAAACTATTCCCATGGACAACCTATTAATTTCACTGTGAAATCATGTAATTAGTTTTCTCATTTCGATAATGAACAATTATTCGAAGGGGGACATGGCATTGGTACTCGTATCATTACTTTCTATCCACGTGTCTCATCCTCTTTTGTAGAGCTTCACATCAACTTTACACACTACTTGTATATATCATACATGCACTAAGTATATGTACATTGTTCGGATTAGGATTACTCACGATTTGATTGTAACTCCTGCGAAATTATTCAGAAACAAGATTAAAATGAAAGAAAAAACCTTTGTTGGGTTCATTGGGTTGGCCATCAATGACCCTTTGATCTTTACAAAAATGGGAGCGATCATAACTTAACATTGTTAACAATAATTAGTTAGCATTTTCCTTTTAGAAGGTGCGATTTGGAAATACTTAAAAATTTCATTTGGTCTATTGAGAATATCACGTACTTGGCACATGTCATGATCATATTCATGCACACAATCATTATGATTGACACTCCAAACTTCGGTTTGGAGCGATATGAAGTGGACATAACAAATTTAAAAAAACAAAAAAATAAACACGTGAACCCCTTAAAACGTATATGTATTATTCCTAGGATTTTCTTAGTCAAAAGGGTATTATGATACTTTCACTAGTCCCATATAAATGCATATATTATTTCTTAAAATTAAATGAATTACATATATATATATAGAACCGACTAATTAAGGGTGATGAGTCGTACACACTGATCTCAAGGGGGAATCACTTGGAAGTGCTGGTCCTTCCTAAGTAATATATAGTTCCTTAAACCAAACTAGCCTGTTTTTAATTAATAATTAAAGTTTCTCAAACTGTTAAAAAGAGAAGAAAGTTGAGTAATTCTATGCAAAAGCACGTTGCTGAAGCTCTTCATTTGATGCTCATGTTTTCTAATTTCAATTCGGACTTCATTAAATATTAATTAATTGGTAAGTGTTAACTCGCAAGAAATTTCCAGCCCTCCTCCTGCTTTTTCAAGAAGGAAATATATATATTTATATATATAAAGAAATTCACAATATTAACGCGTAAAATTAATGAAAATCAGGACGAACGAAAATAAGTATTTTCAAACAAGCTTTTACCAAAAGCAGTATATGTTGCATGCATGAATGTTATGTATCATCATGTATTGGCTGATTGAACCAAAACATATATATATATATATATACTAGAAAGAATCACGTGCGACGCACGTGGAAAATCAGGTGAGAAGTTAAATTTAAGTGAATAATTAAGAAATTTATGAATGTGCATGTCAAGAACTCTAAAATATTTAGGTATACATATACGCACTAGAAAGAAGCATTTATGAATGTGCATGTCAAGAGCTCTAAAATATTTAGGCAAATAAATCTAATTATTTCTTAAAATTTATGTTTATGTCTTTACCATCAAAAATAGTAATATATGTGTGTTGTAATTTAATATTTCCTGTGATCTGTCAAAATAAGATTTCATTTCTTAGAGTAAATTTTTTCTTCTAACGAGTAACAATATGACATAAAAAATATAACATAATATTCATATTTCTTCTTTGATTGTGATCAAGACAAGTAGATTTATTTCTTTAGTCATGTCACTCCTTTTAATAGCATTAAATGCAATTTTTTTTTATGTACAACAGCATTCAAAACATATTGTAAGATTTTACAGACAAAATAACTGTAAAAATCTATTCGCATCTATGGATCTTTTTGAAGTTAAATACAAAATATAACACATTCTCACTAAAATTAGGTCTATGAATTTTATTTTCAAGCATATTTTTTATTTCTTTGTCATATATTCTATTAACTTCAAACACGTATATTGAACTTGTAGATGTATAGGATGATAATTCATATGCGCAAGCGTGTAATTTATAAAAAGACTATTAAATATGTTTATGTAAGAACATAATTCATCGATATTTTTGTATTTTTACGTCTTTATTTTTTAGCATCAAATATAATGCTACATCTTTCCATAATTTTTGTTACTTCTTCTTTTAGGATTTGGGACCGCTGGGTAATAGCACAATAACATCTTTTCTCTTAATGTAATTGGACTCCTACTACTAAATAGTTTATTACTACTCAATGGACTATTTTACTTAACAAATTCAATTATTAATTATTATTAATAGTAAGGGTGTGTATAAAAGTCTTTTCACAATGGAACAAATAATTTTGTTATTCACATTTATATAGGGGCCAGAGTAGATAGATTAGATACATAGATAGATATGTATTGACCGGAAGAAATATTTAATTTATATATTCACTGTTTGCGAATTATCTCTCACTCAATATCTGCTAAAAATAATCCGCGACGTGCAACGGTTAGGACTGTCAATGAGGTCAAGCCGGCTCGAAGCTCGGCTTGATAATTTTCAAACCGAGCTTTATACAAGCCGAGCGAGAGCCCAAGGATAAGGCTTGAATTTGAATTCAAGGCGAGCATGAACGAGAGTAGGCTTTGCTTGAATTGGGCTCGGGCTCGTAAAAAAAAATATATACATGTATATATATGTTTTATACATTATACACAAAAATAAATATAGTACTTTTTTTATAAATAATTCCAGATTGCATAGAAAATATCAAGATTTAAAATTAAAGAATAGAATTCTTAAAATCAATCAACATTCAATTCTAAAATTTCCTAATATAAAACACTATACTCAAGAAATTAAAAAAGTAAAAAATTATCAATTTAAACTTACCAGACCTCATCCAATACAAATATATGACAATTCACATAAATTGACATCAAGGGCTGCTAATTTTTGTTTTCAAGAATTGTTCATTTATTTCTCCTCACAACTCACTACAAAAAGCAATTTTTTTTGTAAGTAAGTCTATTATATATTTAGTTATAATATTTTTCAATCTTAAATAATGTGTGGAGCATATATTTCAATGAAATGAGATCTTTCAAGGTACATTTTAGTTATGATTCGTCATTAGAACATGAATGATGTTATTTTTGTATGTTTTTAAGATTGTTATTTTTTTAATTTATATATTAGATTACTTTATTACTTAAAGTTTTTCAAAAGAGAACAAATTCGGGCCAGCTCGGGCTCGGCTCGAATTTTGTACTAATTTTCAAGCCGAGCCCGAGCTTTGAAATAAAAAACTAGTGCAAATTCAAGTGTTGGTGATAAAAGCTCGCATAATATCAAACCGAGCGTGAGCGTGACCAGGCTCGGCTCGCTCAGCTTGATTGACAGGCCTAGCAACGATGTAAGGTGTATGCGGACTATCAATCGGTTTCAGGTACAATTTATACTACCAAAATTGTACTTGAATTTTGGTATTATAAATTGTACCTGAAATCGATTTACGGAATTGCTAATTTAATTTATGGAAATCCTATAATTATATTTATTTATCAGGGTTTCTATTTTAGTTAACAGAAACGTCTTCATTGTGGCAGCTTTTATAATCCAGTTATAATTATGTATAGTTAATAAGGAAACTTTTAAACATGGAGACTATTTTCATCCTCATCAAGCACGCATATATATATATATATATATATATATATGTATATGGGCTTAGTCAAACATCCTCGGTGTGGTTCATATAGCAACTGGTTTATTTTTTATGTAATCACATATTAGAATTAAAGCTGCATTTTCTTCATTTACTGAGCAGAAGCCTATCAGTTCAGTGTCAACAAAAAAGCTGTGGAAAACAATTAACAACCAAATATTGCATAAATATATTCTAAATCTATTGTTAAAATACACACACACACTAGCTACAAGATTCGAGTCTAAATTTTGAACATAATTATAAGTTTAAAGTTATGTGTAGGTATCCAAAGGGATGATCGAATCTGTGAGTCAGAGCTTTGCTCTAATATTGACTGTTTTGTCTGCTCAAAAAATGTTTTCTTTTCTACCCCAACATGCCTTCTTTTTCTTCCTCTTTTTGTTCTTATATTTGAATATATATAATCAAGATGTAAGTAACAGCTCATAGTTGAAGAATATTTACTGTTGTCTCTAGATAAAAAAATGTCTATATATTGACCTCCAACTCATGAAATACTTAAGTTGATATAAGTTATTCACTTGAATTCATTTGTGTGTGTATATATATATATATGAAACACTAAATGTACTGGCATGGTATTATCAGTCATGTTTTATTTTATTTTTGATAAGAGTCATATTTTTGATATATGGATTGGAGACTCATCAGAAAAAATAAAAAAATTGATCATCCAAAGTTTAATTGCATAATATTTTTAATTACATTTAGGGTGAAAACGAGCCGAACGTGATGTTGTTCAAACTTGTTTGATACGCAATCGAGATTCAAAGTTTGTGTTTGAGCTTGTTTCCTAGTCGAGCTCGAGTAGTTTGATTTTTTTGTACATATTTATATTAATTTTAAACTAATGGAGCAGAGTTTCAAAGTTTATCAAATACAAAAAGTTGTTCAAACTTTATTTGATATGTTAACGAACCGAGCTCAAACGAGCTTTTAGCGATCGAGCTCGAATCTAGTGTCGAGTAGGTTGGTTCGTCTTTCACCCCTAATTACATTATTTATTCAGATATACATCTGCATGCTGTGATATTTCTTCAGTAAATCTCTATTTTTCTTTAATGATTATTTTAATTTTTGAGTTCTCCGAAGTCCTGTTTGTCCCAGAATCCTTTCTTAAAAAATAAAAAAGGACTAGATAGCTGTCGGAACCCTAGCTAGCTAGCTTTGACTCTACCGTTTGAACTCTATAAAAAGCCCACCTTTGCATATCATAAGCTTCTCTGTTCAGTTGTTGAAAAAACCAGTCATAAAGACATTTTTAAGAAGAAGAAGAAAAACATATCAGAAATGGCGTCTGCAAGCTATGGAGGATTAGTTCTCAGTGTTATAATCATTTTACTTGCTCTACAGTACTCTACTGCAAATGGTCATGAAGGTATACATATTATATATATATATACATACATACATATATATGTATTCTTTAATTAGCTAGTTAAGATATATTCCAAAAAATTCAAGGTATATTTTTATGTATTTTCTGTAGGAAATGTTGGAACAAAGAGAAAGTGGTTAAGGGGCAGTGATACAGGAAAAGATGTGTCTCTTGACAGTAATGTAAGCCTCTATTTATTTTTGATTAATTTTATTTACTTTTTTTTCTTGATTATGGTAATAACTATTATTAGGTGAAAATATAAATAGGATGCTTTTGATCATGATATTGCTCTTGGGGGAAGAAAAATGTTGCGAGGATTGGATAAAAAATCATCACTTATTTCAGGTACAAGTTACTATGCCTGATGTACTAATCAATTAATTTAACTATATTGTATCGTAAACTTATAAATTTATATGTTTTGTGTAGTGAAAAATAAACCATCGAATGTTGATGATCCCCGCGATGCACATTCAAGCTCCAAAAACGTGTTTACGAAACACGAGCATGCTGAGAATGATGATGACTCAAAGGCGTTTCTTGAGGCAGCTGACGAAGTTGCAAATTTGATGCGCAAGGACTACAAGGGCGCTAACCGGCCTAAACGAAAGCCCCCGATTAATAATCATGAGCCAAACAATTAATAATGTAGCTTATATATTAATATAGGTTTATTATAGGCTTCACAATTTTGTCATACAAGTGAAGTCTCCCCGAATATATATTACTCCATAGTTTAGAATTAGTTGTCTTCGTGTTTTGTTCGTAATTAGCATATATTATAGTGTTTAGAAGTGTATGATTTTTTTTATGTTTTTAGTCTTATTTTATCTTCTCAAGAACGTAGAAAACTTGTTAGTATTGTACATTATTATACAATACGTACACTTGCTTAGTTGCTTTCTTTTATATTTTCTTTTTTTTAATGTCGTAAAAATCGGATAATTATATAATTACTTTAATCTAGCTAGTTTGTGAATTTTATTATTCTTTGAGCTAGCCCTTTTCCAATTTGACTATAAACTCTATACATAGGTGGACGAAATGTGAAACATCGGAATTTTATTTAGTAATTTTACATTTCTCTTAGTGATTTTTTGGTCATATGAGCACATAAACGCAACAAAAAACAGAAAAGAAAAAATGTGATATAGAAATGTTGAACTTAAAATGTGTCTTTGGATAAATACATATATGATCGATTATTTAATAAACCAGGCTTATATATATATATATATATATAGAATAATATACATGTATTAAACTTGCAGTGTGAGGTTTTGAATATTATTGGGAATGCAAACATCGGAGCCATTGAAGCACCTGGACGCAATGGTCCTATACACAGTTTCAGTGAGATGATAGCCATCCCAAAAGTAGTGTTTTTGTGGGTTCCTGCAGGCCAGTGGCCCAAGCTCCGGGATGCAGGCTGATGTCCCATTTAACCATGTTATGCAGCACGGGTTTATTGAATCGGTCAAACCTTAATAAGGACAAAAAGAACAAAATATACCTATCAATAATCTAAGAGATATTTACTTGAGATTTAAAACTCAATTATTTAAAAATCAGGGAAAATTCTAGTCTGTTTCCGGTTCGATTATGTTCATATGTATTTCACAAGGAGAGTTTGTGAAATATATTTGGGTATGACCGAATCGAGAACGGACTAAAATTTTCCAACAATCAATTATATTGAACTTCTTACTGCATTCAAATTCTCTAGTTCAATTTAATGTTTTACGCACTTTGTATTCCAATGCACATTTGAATGTCCATTTAATTAAACCACCACTACAGTTCCACAACGGACGTCATTCAAGTCTTATACTTTGCAATCAGGATCTTATCAATCTGTAATTTGAAATATAAAACGAAAAATCAAATTGATAACTATTGAAATATATACGATCATGGGTCATTCTTAAAAACTCTCGATATTCGATTTTCTAGACAATTTCAATCGTCCAATGATGATACAGATCCATAATTGTAATCTCAATCGTTCATCAATTCTTAATGATTAGTATTCCTAATGTAATAATGTATGGATTCATTTTCTTAAAACAAAATAATAATAATAATAATAATTTATTATAACTATTAGAGTTAGAATTAGTTACCATAATTAGAAGGATTGATGATTGCATCATAGCCGAGCCTATGAGCATGGCCAAGAATGAAATCCGAGCCGTCAAGTGTAGATGTCAAATTGTGAAGCATGGGGGCAAGATAGTCATTGAATACTATAGCAAGATTGTTAATCTCCTCAACACATCGCCCGTTGTGTTTGAATTGCCTCACACTCGACGGGATACATCCAATCGGCCCGATCTCGAACATCACCACTTTTCTTGCTCCCAAATGGTACAACCTCTATATTCAAAAAGTACAACCACACTCATTAAACCATTTATTTTGAACTCTAATTAATTTTACATATTTAAGTTGGATTCGGAGATTTGTATATGGGGAAATTCTAGTCCGCTTCCGACTCGGCCAAATTGATGTGTATTTTATAAAATAACTAACCAATTATATGACAAGTTTCAATAACACGATTATTATATGTGTATAAGATGTGCAGTTACAAGGACTAGGGGTAATCTAGTAATTTCAACTCAATCTAAAAATGGAAATGAGTGGATAATTATGGGTTTGGAGGTGGCCCACTATCAATACAATACAGGTCTAGCCCATGACATATAAATACAAATTAATTACTTCGTTTCATATAAATTCACTAATTATACTTAAAAACTCTGCTTACAATTATATGAGGAGTGTTCTAGTTTGTTGTGCGGCATGTTGGATCCTAACTTTTTGTATACACACATCTCAATACACTTTTGTTGAGGTCTACAAACTTGTTTTCAGCTCTATTTTGATTCAGCATCATTATAATTACAGTGATATTTAAGAGATAATAATTATTTATAATTAATTAACGATTATAATGAAAATAAACTAACACCCACAATTTGGTGGGATTCGAACCCAATACATCATAATCTTGAAACCTCAATTTCACAAGTTGTTTAATATTTTTCTAATAAGTTAGCAATTGAGTTGGGGTAAATTCACATTGTTTAGGTCAATATGATGGGACTTCAGACATGCTTGTTTCTCAAAAAATATTACGAGAATTCAAATTTCAATATATGCACTAAAGTATTATTGATCCACGTGAGTTTTACTGCATAGATAACTAGATTATTTCGATAATTCATATTCACGAAAAAGTACATAATTCTCCTTTCTTTGTGTGTGTGTGTGTGTGTGTGTGTTTTTTTGTGTGTGTGCGTGGGGTGGGGGTGGGGGAACAATTACCTGAAATTGGATGGAAAGATGATCTATAAGAAGTTTGGCAAAAGATTGGGGAGTGTAACGTTTGCTGGTGTCGTAGCGCTGATCAAGATAGTTGTTGATGTAGTCATTGCTCCCAATAGATACTACAAATACTGATTTTGACAAATAATGTGAAAGCGCATCAGAGTTCTGATAGTGTCTTGGCAATTCCTCTTTCACTGTTCTCTCAAAGTAGTTAATCTGCTCCCCCAAATTAAGGCATTTCCCCTGATGCATGATCACACAAACCACACGGTTAATTCAATTATATAATATATATATATATATAGACACACACATATATATATGTGGTCCAAACATTTGGAAATTTTGATTTTTGATTAACAAAACTGAAAATGGATTTCGTGTGTGCAAAAGAGATTCATATTTATATATATGGAAAACCTTCGGACATAACAAAATTATTTATAGGTCTATATATTATTGTTAATTTTATCTATTTTTTTAAGTATAATAATATATAGATGATTCAGAAATTTCTTTTGTAAGCTAATGAAAATAATAGTAGATAGTATCAAAATTGTACAAAAAAAAAAAGTAATAGTATATTAATTACGTAGTTCAACTTTATTTTGTATAGAGCAAATTAATCAATAAATATTGCGACCGATCGGTGCAATTAAGCCTGATTAAATCTGTATTAATTCTAAAAAAATAATTAATTAAGGAATTAATAATATTAGTGAAGAAATTAACGTACCAAGTCGTTACCAGTATCGGGAAGAATACCACATGAACCTGATGCAAAATTTAGGCCTGTCAACTCTTCTGGTCGTAACACTCTTCGTATTAAACTCAAGTATGGCGGAGAATATGGCAATCCAAGATATTCAGCTAGCCAAAAATTTAAACATATATAAATAAATTCAAATAAATCTATATATCTTTATTTTTTATATATGAACTGATTAAAAATAAATAAATGAAGAAGACCTAAGAAATCGACGACAGTTCTTCCATTGGTAAATCGTCCCGTAGCTCCTCCATCGAAATTCATGCCGTATGGCGCGAAATTCGCCCTTGCTAGAGTTGGCAAAAGATTATTATTACCACTGTCGAACAAAGAATCACCAAAAACATATAAGGCTGGTGCTACTGCTGCAGAATTTCCTGATGGAATATTAATAATAATATTAATTATTATCAATATTTGTGTTAGCATGATCATATGTTTATTCATTTTCCTATAATAATGAAAGAAAAACCAAGAGAATTGTAAAAAAAAAAAAAAAAACAATGGATCTGCAGCAGGAAAATGAGGGTGGAACTTATATATATACAGGTAATTAGAATATATCCAGAAATTTGTATATAATTATTAACTTTCCATATAAGAAAAGATGATGATGATGTATAATGGTAATTGGAAAGTTGATGATTATGGACAGCTTTTGTAATGAATAAGATTTAATTTGCATTCTCATCCCATCCCAGGTTGTAACTGCATTTCTTGTCGTTGACGGCCCTTTTTCCATTTGTTGGCACGTAAAATATAGCTTAACCCTTAATTAGTGCTTTCTGCATTCCCAATGGTAGTAGTGACGGGGGGAAGTTGAAGAAAATAATATTTTTTTCCAATTTTTTTGTGGCTAAAAGCCTAAAACAAAGTCGAATAATTTAATATAAAACTAACATATCGTATTGGTATTTTGACAATCTTTATATCACTAAATGATAATGATAGAAAATTATTGACTTGAATTTTCAAACTTAATGATAATCACATAATTAATAATATACTGAAAGTGAATCTAAATCCATGTGAATTAAATTCGTCTTTTAAATTATGTCTTCCAGTTGGGCTGTCGACCCTTTGTATGTTCTCTAAATCATGGAGATCTGAGAGAAGAGGAAAAAGAACTACTACTTCTACTATGCAAAACTGGTGATCATAACCCCTTTAAGGGTAAGTTAGTTAATTGTTAATCAGTCTATCATAAATTAGCAATTAAGTCCTTAAATATCTACATATATTAATTAGAACCTCATACTTAATATTAGATGACTTAGGCCCCTTTGATTTTATTTGATTACTTAAGTCAGACCCTAAACTTTAAAACAATGAGATGTATAATTAAACAGCAATGCATACATGTCTGTATGCCAAAATATTAATGTTTATATATATGTACATGATATAAGTCCATAAAATTCTAACACTAAAATCTTAAATATTGTATTTGTTATATTAGATAATATAATCTATTTAATTAAAAAATCTTATTAAATTATTGATATTCTGTTCAGCCAAATAATTAAGTTGAATGCCCATACCACAAACGTATTATTTTCAAAATTCAAACGCCACGCAATCTTTTTGGCGATCCTCATTCTAGACATGTAATCTTCTTTCAAACATCCTCTCATATATAATTGGCATAACTAATTGCTTAGGCAGTTCATTGAAATAAGTCGTGAGAATTAGTGCAGAATAAATAATTAATTAATTAGTGCTTGATCAGTTCAGATTTAAACTTGATGATGAAGATGAGTACTGATTTACTAAATAATTATTATTATTATTATTATTATTATTATTGTTATTATTATTATTATTATTATAAAAATCCATTAAATTAATATTTGACCAGAATGATGAAACGAACTTTGTGGAGCTTGGCTGCATGGAGATGGACAGCCCATAATATGTGAGTCCTTATTTTATTAGGCGTTATTTTTGGACCAGCTGATATCTTAATTAAGTCGGACAAACTTATGTGTTCACTTCATATCTTTTACATTAAAATCCATATTTTATAGTATACTTACACTCTAAGAAAATAATGGCGTATACATATATCTTACAACTATGTAATTTTAGAATGAAATATTTATATGTGTGGGGTGGAATACGGGATAAATACTATTTTTTAATAAATTATTTGAATTGAGACGGAGCAATAAATTTTATTTTATTTTGGGCGTAAGTAGAAAATATTTAATCTTATTGCAGTAAGTAAAATTAATTCTATGTCAGCTCTAGTCCAATGGCTTGAATGTTAATTTTTGTGTTCATCTCTCGCACACATGTGTATCGTATATTATTGTGTGAGAGATATATATATTGAAATCATAGAACTCGGTCTAGCATATATTTTTCCGTTTACTTTACCGTGCAAATAATTAGCGACGTAGCCTTTTGTATTTTTAGGACCAAATACGTTATAGGTACAATTTTGATAGATATCTCTATAGGATGTAGTAGAAATACTAGACACATTTAGAAAGTGTTTGGCTAAGTTTATAAGCTTTTCTAAACATCTCATAAAATGTTTTAGAGCTAGGGGTGTTCACGAATCAATCGAACAGACCGAGAACCGAAATTTCGGTCCGGACCGAATTTTCGGTTTTTTTTTTTCAAATTTCGGTTTTTCGGTTTTCGGTTTTCGGTTCGGTTCGGTCGGTTAACCGAAAAATCGAAAAAAAATATTTTATTTATTTATTATTTTTTTAATTTTTTTATATAGTATAATTTAAATCAAAAATTATAAAAAAATGTGTTTCCTAGTGACAATTTATAGGAAAACTAGTCGATATAGCACACTCTATGCCTGTGCAAAAAAAAAAAAAAAAGAAACTTAAAAAAAATTGTAAAATTAATTAATACATAGTACAATATTTGACATTTAAATAAACTTGTCATTTAAATTTTTAAATAAGCATTAAATGAATAAAATATAAAAGAAAATATATATATATAAAGAGACAAAAAGAGGGGAGAGGGGAAGAAGAACATGGGAGATGAGTGGAGATGTGATAGAAATAAGAAAATATTAAGAGAGAGAAAACATGTGAGATAAAATAGGAGAGACAAAATATAAAAAAAAAAATACTTGGGGACACTTGTCAAATTTTTAGAAAAGAAATGGTTTCACCAAAAACTTGACAGTCCAAGGTAGTTTTTCTAAGGCCCTCTCACTTTATATAATAGTATAGATAAAGAAAATGAATTAAAATTAGTCATAATTAAATTTCAATTATTTATTTATATCTAATTTATTTATTTATTTATACCGAGAAATCGAACCGAACCGGTTCACATTTAAATTTCATTATGTCAATTTTAGTTAGACATGCTAAACATAATTATAAATATATAAATGTATGCGCCCCAAAAAAAAAGTGAACAACAATAACCAAACAAAAGTAAAAAAAATAAAAAAAATTATGTTTCGGTTTTAACCGAACAGAAAAAAACCGACCGAACCGATCGGTTTTTTAACCGAACCAAACCGACACTGTTCGGTTCGATTTTCGATCCGAAATTTCGATTCGGTTCGGTTAAAAAATCAACCGATGAACACCCCTATTTAGAGCTTATAAGCTCTATAAATTTGTTTGGTAAAAAAAAAACAGCTTATAAGACCAAAAAATAAGATGTTTAGGTCTTATAAATTGTTTTTAAAAAAATAAGACAACCCCACCTTTTTTAAACATCTTATAAGCTCCTAAAATCTAAAACATTTTATAAGATGTAAGAGCCTATAAGACGTTTTGGATAAGCTTAGCCAAACACCCTCTTAAACAATGGCATATATGTACATAATTGTATAGCTTCACCGAGTCATTTTTCGACATTGCGATGATCAAACATAAGTACAAAGAAACATTCCCCTACAAATTTGATACTAGCATAGTCCCTCTCCAATTTTAATTTTCTAGATCCCAATACCAATAACCTAGTCTATAATCAATTGTTTTCTGATCCCAGAACAAATAACTAAGGTTGTATCAAAATTGATTGCTGGTTTAAGTACTAAAAGGTTCAAAATCCAATCTCAAGTTGCTCCTCACCATTGATCATTCTCAATTAACATGAGCACGAACACGGGTGGTAAAAACCCGTTTGGCTGGCATATAATTTTGCTTCAACAAGTTAATCTGAGAAACTCCAAGCCATCATCGATCATCGTTTGAATCGAGCGTATTGAATCGATAAAACCTTCATACAGTGATAGCCACAAACGAGCATGCACAAAAGTTAATTGGACGGGATCATGTTTGTCACCTTTCCCCACCTTCAAGCTCTTCTTGATCCTCGATTTGCGTTTCCTCTTTATTGCTCATTTCCGCCACTCCTTCGTTACTACTTTCGCCACTCTGCCTGAAAAGAAGTGCACCCGAATCATCTTCATCAAGATCCTCTTCTTCACTTTCCTTGTCTCTCGATCGAGAGACCACATGATCACCACCGTCCATCCATGATGGACAATGGTGCATTGCTCCTAGAACATCGTGTAACTTGGAGTGAACCGAAGGGCTCGAAGCATGAGATGATACTTCAATGGAGTCATTTCTCGAGCAAGAGCACTCGGGAAGAGGGAAGGATAGAAAAGATAGTGGTTTTGATTTTGTGAATTGCTCGGCTAGTCCATCAACTAGATTTCTTCTCATTTGCCTCCGTAGCGATGTCATCCAAGTGTGGTTCGCTTGGTAATAGTGGTCATGGATCTCTTCTAAGCGCCTCGAGATCTCTTTCCTGTATTGTAAAAGATCAAAAATGTAAATTGATATACTTGCCAAATTCGAGATGTGTAAAAACAATGACAACAAGAAGAAGATGAAACATATCCCAATAACAAAGTTCCTGGTGTAAGAAAAAAGGCTAAATTTCATAGACACGCGTGAGACCCTAAATACAAAAGACACTCGGAGATTTGACAAACTACCCGTCAGTAAAAAGCAGATTACAATGTCATCCCCTGTTTTTCCTTTTTAAGTTGTCAAAATCTGACAAGGGGTGTTTTAGTAATTTAAAAAAACTCAGGGGTTTGTGGTTATTACAAATAAGTAAGGGGATGTGCGTGTAATTATACAAAGAAAAAATGGTACCTGTCTAACCGGTATGTTTTGGAGGCAGCAAATTGATAGAGCCTATGCCCCATTACCAAGCTAGCGAAATTCGGGTTTCCTCTACCATCACGATCAAATCCCGGTACGAATATATCAGCTTCAACACATATTGTGTAGTCTATTGCTTCCCATAGCAATTTATGTGCATTGGTCCTCAACTCCATAACTGTACTCTCAGGTTCATTATCACTCTCAGCCACCCAACCCCACCACCCCTCTATGTTGTAAGGATATTTTACTCGTGGTGGGGGTGGTGGAAGGGGCCGAGGACGAGGTCCAGAAGTTTTCCAAGCATCTGGTTTTCTCTTCTCCTCTTTAACCGGAGGTATAAATGTATTTGGAGATTTGTCCACAAGATTAGCTTCACGCCCATACATTTTGTTCAACTCCCATGGCGTGCTTAGAGATGTTCGGTCTACAACGTTCTCGAACATAGCGTGAAGAGGGATCAGTTTTTTCTGCCCGCCAAAGACCTCTCCACCGGAGAGGTAAATAATTGTATCCCATGAATAGCCGTATGTGCGAAGAAGAATACCTATCTGTAGAATAGTATTTCATATATGAATATTATCTTGTAAATCACTATTTATAGGATAAATTATATAGACATCCCATGCGTGAGACCCTAATTACTAAAAACACACTGAGGTTTGAGAAATTGTCATAACTTCTCATGCCAGTAAAATTATTTTATAGTTGCAGTCCCTGTCAGTAAAAGGCTAAAAGCATATTTACAATTTCAATCCTGTTTTCTGAGTTGTCACTGACAGGCTGAGATGTCTTCGTAATTTGCATAATCTCAGGGAACCTCGTGGTAATTAACGAACAAGTGAGGGAGGATTATCCCTTCTTGATATATGATTCTACATATAATCTGAAAAATAGAATCGATAACAGGAAATGCAGCGTACCTCCTCTGGCATAAGGGGACATAAACCATTAAGACGTTGCTCAGCTGAATTAACAGAAAGATTCCCTTTGACAATTCCACGTTTTATCATCCAAGCTCGCTTATGCTGGATGAGTTCAGTATGTACATCCTAGAAAGAAAAAATGGTCGGAATAAAATTAATTAGATTATGGTAAAAGTTTGTGAACAAAAAAATTAGGTAATCAATCACACACGAAAGTTCCACCTGAAAGAGTTCAGCACAACCATGATATGCTAAAGCATCCCTTGTCATACCGGGATCATAGGCTATAAATGGTCTTCCCGAAGCTCTTATTCTGTACAGTATCTTTGTAGCAAGTTCTTGGACCTCCTCTCTGAACCTTAGAGCATGAAAAGCAACACGGCATCTCAGCCTTTGATATTCTTCAAGATGTGAAGGGAGTAAGGCCTGAGTCATATAAGATTGTCAATCATAAATATTTAAGTATTGATCAATAAAACCACGCTTTAAAAGTTTCGCATCGATGAGTCGACTAAGATTGAGTTTGAATTGAAGAATTCTGGAGCTATGGATCTCAAATCCATTGAGCTTTTTCCATGACATGTTATAATGGATTTCAATGAGCATCTTCAACCAGTGCGAATAAATGCTACTTAAGGAATCAATCTTAGGTCCCCGTTTCTTATACTTAAATATTTAGTGTCGCGCCGATTTCATTTCAACACCTATTTTACTGTACTGTCCTCATAATCTAATACCCAAAGTATTATTAGACACAGCCTACTCAGTGCCCCAATGGCCAAAGTCCCCGACTCCTCCCCTGCTTATTGATATTGCCTTGAACCGACATCAATGGGCCTGAGCCTAGGCTCAATATTTGGGTCAGGGTATGGGTATGGGTATGGGTATGGGTTTAGGCCAAGATTCAGAGTCTAGGAATGGATAAGATCTACGCATTAACCGGCCTAGACGACATCAATAACATCAAAAAATTATCAAGTATGCACCTAAAGATTATATACCTGCAAGCATCCACCATCCGGGACAACTAGCTCAACAACCGAGTGCCTATTCAACACAGGCAAAACATGATGGAGATAGAAATATGGCGACGCGGAGTTGGGAACTTTGAAAGAGGGGATTTCTTTCTTTCTCCTTGCTCCTTTGAGATTCTTTGGAAGTGTTTTGACAATTTTGACATCATCTGCTAAAGCTGCCATAAATTGATCATCATTGTAGAGGTACGCGAAACTCTTGAACTGTGTACTGTATAAAATAAACGAGAAAATATAGAAATTTGTTAAAAAACAAAGGCAATTTTATAGATAAACTTAAGCACATAGAAAATGCACGAACCTAATTCCTTTGCTACTTGTTGTGGATTGAATCTCGGGAATGACTAATGTAGCATTTAGAAGCCGAGCAACTACTACTACATCACAAATCTGCAGAAACACACAAGTTTCTCATAAGTTTTCTGAATTAATATAAATAAATATGAGAGAAGGAAATAAACCACTTGGGCTGGCAATCAAACTCGTAATACTCACCGAGTTCCTGATTTCATGGAAACCGCCACGTATTCTTACGAAGATAAATCCATTCGTTTGCGACGGAGGAGCTGCAAGGTGTCAACACAGCAATTACATAACAAACGACATTACCGAGATTACCCTGTTATCAACACTTGTGATTTCCATTTTCAAATATGTACAACAAAAGGAAATCTAGATCTAACCTACATAGTTTCCTCTGGGATTTGCATATGGATGTATAGATTCGAGACGCCTCACCGGTCCCCATAGTCTTCTATACAATGCAGTCTGCACAATGGAGATAACATAGAACCTCAACACAACTCCAAATTGAAAATGAAGTACAAATCAAGGACAGTAAATGAAATCCCTTAAATCTAAATATAAAAGAGGTATAACATCCACACAAACAAATCATTATGTTACAATTAACATTGGAAAACTAAAACTACAATTTAAAAAAACCTAAAAAAGGTCAATAATGAGCAATTATCCAAACAGATTGGCCCCACTAAACACCACATTAGAAAAATAACACTCCTCCATACATCTACATACAAGTTATAATCATAATACACAAAAAGTAGCTTTAATTTTCATAATTCAGCCAAAAGTCATCTTAAACACAAGCAAAATTGAAAAAAGATGAGATCTTTTTGTCACATTACAGTTGTTGAAAGATCTGCATTTTCGAAAATGGGCCTCCAAGCAAAAATGGTGATGGAAGATTTGTACTCTGAAAAGGCGAAGCCATCAGTGTATCTGGCGAGTAGAAAGTGAGTGAAGAGAGAAAAGGCGGAGAGAACAAGGCCGAACAGCGCAACCCACTTCAGCTTCGACTTGAACACCACCGCCTTGCCTTCGCCGGCGGCGGTGGGGAGAACCCACTTCATGACGCGCCGGGAACACGCAGTGAAGGTGAGAGAGGAGTGGAGAAGGTGGGAGAGAGAGAGAGCGACTAAAAGGAAGTCAAAGAAGAGAGGTGGATAGTGACGAGTTTTGTACTATAATTGTGCTGTTGTTGTGTTGGATTGGACGAACAGAGAAATCCTTCAGACACAGGTTTGTTTGTCGTTTTTTATATGTGTATAGCACAGTTTTCTAGGCTGAGTCCCAGTCACGGTGGCGGCGCGTGGAGTGGACGCGGCTGGATTTCCGTCAGCGCCCCAGAGGAGAGAGAGGCATGAATTTTTGTATTGGCTGTTATTTATTTAAAAGTTTCAAATTTTTTAATTGCATAATTATATTGGAGGAGTCCGGGTAATTTTATGTAGATGGGGTCGCACATAATTCATTTTATTGTATGGAAGTGATAGACACTAAGACCATCTCAAATGGAGAGGTAAAACTAGCGCTAAAATAGTGCTGGTATAATTTTTATTTTTTTTTATTTAGTTAATTATTTTGTAATAGTCACAATTATTTCCATTGTAATTTGATCCCTAAACTTTGAAAAGTTACAATTAAGTCCTCAATTATGTTATTTTTTTCTCACTTAATTATATATTATTTTAATTTAACTATAAATAATAGATATTTATTAAAACTAGTACAAAATGCATATTCCACGTAAATTTAAAACATTTTAAAATTACATCCAACATAGATTAATATTATATAAAATGCAAAAATTACACAATTCAAAGGGAAATAAACATAATACAAGATAAATAAATTGGATGAATAACAAACATATTTACTTGGATGAATATGTAATATAAAATTAAAATTGAGTGTATTTGTGAAATATGAGAAATAGTATAAATGGGGTGTACAAATAATATTATTATAGTAAATACTGATATGGTGCAAAAGATAGTGCAGTACATTGGAGTGAAAGTATTGTAGCTGGTGTAAAATAGTATTATAGCTGTTGTAAAATAGTGCACAATATTGGAGATGGTCTAAGACCATTGCATTCTGTTCAACATAAATTTTTTCGAGGAGTCTCCTCGTCTTCACAACGACGAGTAATTCGAATAATTGAAGGGATTTGAAATGTTGATTTCATGGCCATCATTAATTTTATTAAATGGAGTGCATTATATGCAATAAACGTCAAAATATTCATATAATTAATGATAGAGATTTAGGGATTTATTCCGTTACTGGAGTAATATTTTACGAGGGGTTAGTAAATTATAAATAACTATTTATATGATATTGATTATGAACTACTTAATATCGAATTAAAGCAACAACTTCATTTTTATAGAAGGTAAGACAATTTGTATACTAAATTTTTTAAAATAAGTGACCATGAGGGTTAATTTGTGCATACAAATATCATTTTGGAATATTGTCAAACGCCTTGGCTTCGGCGGAAACATTATGGGCATGGATATTCCAAATACGAATATTTGAGATATTCTTGAGCATGATAGAGTTGACATGACTTCGATTAAATACATGCCTTTTATCTCAAACTCGTCGAAATAGGTCGTTAGGATAGAACCTCACTTTGATTAAAATAAAATAATATATTAGCATCCTTAAATATTATCATAAAGGTGCATTGTATTATTTATGAATATGACTAACACATATTGATTTAGTTGGTAAGGACGATTCACTTCTCTTCAAAAGATTTATATGTTTGATTTTTTCTGTCAATGTGAGAGCTGTAGTGGTGGATGATCATTTTTGTACCCGAGCTTTGGTCCTGAGGCATGCTCTGCCCCAACCGCCCAAGTAGTGACCAGAGCCGACCTTATCCAAATTTTTTATGACAAATTTTTTTATTTATGATTACAAGTCTCACTGGTGTCAGGTTATAGTTTTAACTTTTACGATTCTAAATTCACTTTTTATAAGATAAAAAAAATGCAGAAATGTCGCAAAATAATTATTTATATTGATTTTCATTTTATGGTTTTGCCCAATTGAAAGATGAATATCCAAATTAGATTAGACGGTAGAATCTTTTAGCATAAATTCAACTTTATGGGCGAGCACTTGCGGGGATGGGAAGAGCGGCGCGTGTGGTGGTATACTTTGATGTTAAAGGCAAAGAAAAGAAGTCCACGTGACTTTGAGTTGTTAGTCACGTGATTTTGCAGTGCGGTTGAAAACCTGTGTCCTGTGAGCATGGGGGAGTAGTGGTGGGCCCCTGGGGCCCGTTTCTAAATACTCCATAATATAAAGCATGGAGGAAAAGAAATTGGAAACTTATGAAAATAGAAAATTACATAAAAAAAAAAAAAATTGGTTTCCCCACGGGGTGTTTGGGCCAGCTTTCGCGCACTTCGACTAATCCCCGCTCACGGTGCGTGGCTGCCGCTGGCCAAGCATTATTTTGACAACTCTGGGAATCGGTCCAGAGAGTACACCAGATCGACCTCAAGTTGTCCCAATAATAGCCTTATACCAATGAACCAAGAGGCTTCATTGAAAATTACATAAAAATTAGGCTAGGAAAAGATTGTCCTAAAGAGTTGAAATAATTCTATCAAAAACTTTGGCAATTGGACTATGGCCCATAAAAGACACAGTTAGATTTGTGATAAATGTTTAGATATTAAAATTGCAGAGAAATCAAACGGGACTATTGCTCCTACTCGAATTAAATTTGTGATACAGTGTAAAAAGTGACTGGGTCAGGAGTGGAGAAATTATAAAATAGTTCGGATTCAAAAGAGTCCGTCTATTCAACATCATTAGATATAAGTGTTTTGAGTAATATTTACTATTTTGTCCTTGTATTCAATGTGTATAATGTACTGGCCCTGTTGGACCCAATTTAGCATAGAATCACCCGTTAGGAGTGAGTCTTTGTCAAAATATTTTGGAAAACGAGTTTAAGTGGAAAAAATCCAATCTACAATACCACAAACCAGTTATCTCTTATATAATAACCAGTAGTAGAGGCTTTAGAGTGAATAGATCATCCTACAAAATGAACTCAAAGTTTTTTTTCTAACAACAGACGAAGGGCGATATACCCTGACCCGACAAATCGGAGCCAATAATTTTCAATTATGGATCACACAGATCCTATAAGACTCCAAATAAAGAGAGAAAAACCACAACTTGTGATCTCGAAATTAAACTTAGAACCTCCTACATGACAATAAAAGTTGATACTATATAATTTTTCACTTAACAATGAAGCTGATACCATTAAACTAACAAACATTGATTAATGAATTCAATATTTTAATATTTACAGGGGTGCTCCGTGGACATAGGCTTCATAAATCCCCAACTCATCAGTTAATTATTCGGAAAACGGGCCATCTCCCATAATTCATATCATTAGTAATAAGTCCACATGTGTACTATTAATTTAAATTAAAATACTTAAATTACCTTGATCAAAATTATGACACATCAATATGGCTCGATTCTCTCTCTATATTTGAATTCTATTATTCTTTAAAAAAATTTATTATGCGATTGTAGTTATTGTTGGCGTGGAAGGGTGACAATAATAGTTTTTGTTGAAGTTGAATAGTTTTCGTGATTTGATGACTACCAAGAAAATAAAGTAAGCGTATTTTATCTTTCATGTTGAAAATAGCTCGGTCTAAAGATTATTTTTTCAAAGTACAATGACAAGGGTGAATGATTGTAAATCGAACATAAAATTCATCTTCTTAACGATAAAATTGATGTTCTTCAACTAAAGATATTGGGCAAATCCAAACTCGATGGATAAACTATTTACTTTGCAAGCCAGACGAGTCAAGAATACATCTTTACCTTTTCAATTATATCGTATGTAAGTTCTCTTTTATTCTCGATGCAATATGAAAAAGTGTTATGATGGCCTTTTAAAAGCTTTTTAACCTATATGGAGCAAGTGCGCTTCCTTTAAGTGTGTGACAATTTTTGGATCCCCACTACTCAATAAACCAATTTATTTATGATGTGAATTTCACAATATGTGCCTTTTAAAATGTCATTTTTGATGAAAATGTAACAAGTGACAATATGTCACTAATATATACTTATTTAAAATGGTTTTTTAAAAACATTATTTATTTCAATATTCTATTAAAAATCGATTAAATATTTTGGATCTTTATAAATCCATTTGAGATGAGTTTCAGAATGTTCAGTATGTACAATTTGGACGTATAATAGTTTTTCTCTAACAATGTATAAGTTTTTAAAAGTGCACAAGGAAATAAATGTTTTTGTGAGATTTAAACCATATTCCAACTAATTTTCCTTTTCAACAATACATAAAACAATCATTTTTTTTTAATACCAAGGGTTTTCCCCAGCCGGACGTCGAAAACTAATTCCTTTTAGGCGTAGAGTTCACTGAAGTGGATTTTGCCTCTCCCAACAAAGTTTTTTCCATACACACGGCCAGAAATCGAACCCTAAACAGCATGTTTAAGAAACTCAGCTATCTACCAACTGTGTTGGACCTTGTTGGTATACATAAAACAATCATAGATATTTATAAGTATCAACAAATGACCATGCATCTCTTATTCACAAGTCACAACTTTGAAGAATTTATTGTAATTTGTAAATATCCAAACTAGTAATTTAGGAATGAGACAAAAAAACAAAAAAAATTGGATTGAGTAATCATTATGAAAATATAATTTACCCCATAAAACAAATTTGAAAGTTTGTGGACAAAAGACTGAGGCTTTGTATGGTTGTGTTTTTCAAAATCAAAATTTTATTTTTTGAATCATTAAAAAATGAAAAATGCTTACATCAAACCAAATTCTACAGAAAATGCTTCAATTTTAAATCCTACAACACATTCCCCTATATAATTACTCATCATTTTATCAATTCAATCATTTCATTCTCTCTCTTCATTTATTACATAATTCAACTATCCAACACATTCTCTTTCTTAGTTTATCATAAACAAAATATTATTCTAATTTTTTTTCCTATCATCATTACATATATAACTAATTCAATCAACTTTATGTAACATTTACACAATTTTCAAATATTTCTCAAAAACACATCCAAATAAACAAAAAAAATTAATATTTTCATACAAATTTTTATAATACATATTCTTCAATAAAAAATCAAAATTCATTTTTGAAAACATAACCGGAGCCTAAGTATTATAATGTGTACTCTAGCTAATTGGCAGGCTTTGAAGGATAGGAATCAGTCAAAGCTTATATATAGATGTGGTGGGCCTTCTAAAATGACATCATTGACCCTGATGTTTTCATAGTTGACTTCGTAATCCACCCATTATAATTAATCACCAAACACTAGAAAAAATAATGGAAAAAGTCATATTGTGGTAGTGTTCAAGTTTCCATTAATTATTGACTTGTACTCAAAATTGAAATTTTCTTAAAAGTTAATTTCTCAAATGTTGAGCAAGTCAATCTTTGTGGATTTATTTATTTTATCATTAAGTCTTCTAATTCACCCTCATGTGCGTGTATAAATCTTGACTAACAAATCAAAATTGCTATCAAGAATTCAAATATATCTCCATTTTATTAGTTGTATTAATATCGAAATAGCTAAAGATTACTTATTTTGGTGATATTCGAACTCAAAGACTTATTGCAAACTCAATTTTCAATTATTGTTTGTTTGTAAGTGGAGTTAGACAGCCATTATTGCATATTTGCGTTAGCATTTAGTTTGTTATGTAATATAACTACATTTTTGGATGATCATATTTAACTTCCTTGAAATACTATCAGTTTTAAATGTTAAAGAGTAACTTGCAAATTTTGTTAAAATACCATTACACGCTATAGTCTTGCCATTTAAATGCTTATGTAAATAATTTTAGAAATTCCTCAAAAAAAAAAAAAAAAAATTAGAAAAGTCACACACAAAAAAAATCTTTGAAGTTGTGCATTGCACAATCGGCTTCCATTGATATTAAATATGTGTAACAGTGTAAGTTGTTTATGCTTAGTTTACTTGGTCTTACTTAATCCAATGAGAGTAGAATTTTGGTAGTTGATTAATCCCAAGTGGAATTTTGCTGGTTTATTAATTGAATTATCAACAAAGAAAATAGGAAAAATTACTAAAGAACCCTCTAAATAAATTTTTACATCCAAAAAACCCATGATAATATTTGTCAATCCAAACAACCCACTCCATCAACTTTTCATTCCAAAAAAATCCAATATTTTGGGTAAACAAATTTATAAACCTAATTGCCCTTAGCCATGTAGATTAAAACTTAATCGAATGTAGTTTTGTAATGAAATTTATTTATTTAAAAATTTTATATTGACAATTGATACTAATTTTGATTTTAATTTAAAATTTTTAGATTTTTTAATCTTTTTAAAAAATTTAAAACATATATTTATGATACTACCATATTGAAATCGAAAATAAATTATATACAAATATTTTAAAAAAATTAATATTACAAAATAAAATCCGTATTTTATGATTCATCAATTTGAAAGAATTAAAACAAAACGATTTCAATAAGAAAAATAATAATAAAATTATTAACTTAATAAATGAAGGGTAATTTAGTCCAAAAAGTTGTTAATCTTTATTTTTGGGGTTTTTGGAATAAAAAGTTGGTAGAATTGGTTTTTTGGAATGAAAAATATTTTCATGGATTTTTTGTCTATAAAAATTTATTTGAAGCGGTTTTTAGTAATTTTTCCTTTATTTTATTGTGCAAATTTTAGCATGTCATTGACCATACTTACCAACAATTTATTATAAGTCGTTAAAAATACCTTATGCGCGAAAAACTCTGATCAAATTTAATTTGGTTGAACTTAGATATAACTCGAAAAGTAAGCAAATTACATTCATAAGTAATTAGTTACATATCAAGTGAATTACACATAAAATCGACTACACCAAATCTTAAGGTTCATTTAGAAATTTCTACATGATATTATAAGCAGAGACGGAGTCTGAGGGCCGGGTGGCGGCATCTGATCCCCAACTTTGAAAAAGTTATTTTTTTGCCTATCAAAGTTTTACCCCATTTTCTTTGTATTTGACTCCTCAAAACCCAAATCCTAGTCCCGTCCGATTATAAACGCATGAGGTAATATTTTTATAAAAGAAACAAAAATAAACGGATTAAAAAAAAAACCACCAACCAAACACAATTATCATATATATCTAGAAAAATAAAAAGAAAAAAAGAGAACACCAACCAAACACAAAATAAATTCAAGAAATATAATAAAGGCGGACTCGCCCAAGCCAGGTCTCCCCTTCTGAACCAACACATACGGCAAATTTGGCTTTTAATGCCAAATTAAAATTTTAATTTTGCCAATGATCACACTTTAAATATTTTTTAAATTAATTTTCCAGCTCAACAAAAAGCGGTTTCACCAAATTAAAAACAAGTCCACGATATATATGTTTCATACAATTTGCTGTTCGTCAGTCGATTGAGCTGCTGCTGATCAAATTCATGGGCTTTTCTTAGTGATGGGTAATTTTTCTTGTTTCCTTTTTTAATTGTTGAAAATACAGTCAGTTATTATATTTGAAGATACAAGTGAAAGATATTGTATATTGCCCCTTTGTTTGTAGTACTTTTAGTGCGCCGTTTTGATTTTCGCACAGTTGTATAATTCTTCATGATGTTGTTGGAGATCCAGTTGATGAATTTATGAATTCAAATCGTTTGATATTTTTGTTTTCTCTGTTGATTATGTCCTTTGGTTTACTTTTTGTGAGGCTTAGCAATTTAGACAACTGGTTGTGTTTCTTTTGGGCGGTTTTGCACTGTGGTATGTTGTTTCTTGATGGTTCTCATGTTGTCATTTACGATGGTTAATTCTATGCCAGACCGAGCCCAGTAGTCCGAATGTGAATTATGTGTCAATCTCTCTGACACAAGTGTGTGTGGAAACCTCAATACACCTTAGTGGAGATATAAACATTACAACCATTGAACTCGATCTAATATATATTTTTCATTTACGATCTTTGTTTAGCTTTTTACTTCTTTCAATGCTATGTTGTTATTAGAAAATTTGATTGATCAATGTTTTTCAATATAGTAGTACTATTTAGCAGCTGGAATTCTAATGATTTAGTCATTAGAATTCAAAAAATCATTAGAATTCAAAAAGTTGATCTCGTGAGCGAGAATTGGGTAAATGTCACTAATAGTCCTCTAGTTTCATCTTTGTGTCTTTGGTCCTCAAAGTACCAAATAGCAAATGTTACGCTGATGTCCCTAAAGTGCAACTTGTCTTTAATTATCATTCTTCGGGGCATTTTTTGATGGATTTTGGCCTGATTATGGAGCATGTGCACCTTAAGTGCCATTTTTTAGGGGCAAATATGAGGTGCACATGTTGTTGTCATTGGACATGTGAGGTGTACATGTTGCCGGAACCATTCAAAACCCGTCGGAAAATGGCCTGAAAATGAAAGTGGAGCACAAACTAAACTTTAGGGACAGTAGTGTAACATTTGGTACTTTAAGAACCAAAGTGATACAAAGTTCAAAATTTAGGGACTAATAGTGACATTTGCCCGCGAGAATTTGTAGGATTTATGTGATAACACACAAAATGAATACGAGGAAGAAGAAGAAAAGAGAAAACTAAAGGAAAAGTGGAGTTGTTATCCTCTTAAACCTTTTTGTCATCTTCAATTAACTTATGCTTTTCATGTACACTTGCAGTGACCACGATACATTTCCTGCAAGATGTTCCAGATTTCTGATACTGACGAAGTACCAAAAGATGGTTCATAAAGCTGATTTGGTTATTATTGGCATCTCTGTTGGCTTGGCTGTGGGCATACTAATAGCATCTCTTGTATTTTTTGGCATTTGTTGGTACAAGAAACGCTCTAAAATTAGCCAGCATTCTTCTGCTACCCTTCCAATACGGACTAACGGCTTGGATACAAGCATTGATTCAAGCGCATCTCTTGCGAGTTCTGTGAATATTAAGGGACTGGAGTATCTTGCTCAAAAACCTCAACGTTCTTGGTGGAATAATCATAACAAGGAAAAATTTGCTTCAGCATCTGGTATTCTGAGATACTGTTACAAGTATGTTATCCAGTTGATTTAATTTTCATAAAGTCATTCACATTTGCCTCAAATGACACTCAAATGTAGTATTATAGCGAATTATGAAAGCTTGTAGTTGGTGGATGTTGCATGGTTAACTATTTCTATGCTAATTCTGAAGAAAAGTAAAATATGAATGTTCTGCTTTGAACAAGAGTGGGTAGATTTTGGAGTGGAAAGACAAATGCAATAACTCGGATGACGTTTATTAGTCTTATCGTGCAAAATGACTGCTAAACGTTTCTATGATTTTTTATTATGGTTCCTTTATTTGTTTGGGTGGCGTGGGGTGGGGGGGCGGGTGACGGGGGGAGTTGCACATAACGGAGAGATGAGAGAGATTTGAGTACAGGTGTGGGGTTGAGTTTTATTGCTGTGCTTATATAGTCTTTGTGGATCAGGACCTTTTTACTTGGTTATTGTCCTTTGTCTTGTGGAATTCACATCATAAGGGGGTTTTGCATTATATGTGAAGCGCTATTTGAGGCATGATTTATTTCCATGTGTAAACCCAGAGACATTCAGAAGGGGACACAGAACTTCACAACTATTCTGGGCCAGGGTTCATTTGGCCCGGTATATAAAGCTGTAATGCCTGCTGGTGAAGTGGTTGCTGTGAAAGTTCTTGCTTCAGATTCCAAACAAGGGGAAAGAGAGTTTCAGACAGAGGTAAATGGCTTTCTTATTTATACACTTGAAGAATATCTATAGATTAAAGTTCATTCACTCTCCCTATGACTGTCCCCATCTTTACGATAGGTTTTTAAGTTTATATATCCACATAGAGACACACACACACACACATACATATATACACAAATATTTGTGGAAACAAATTGATTTGGAATGATTACTTCCGGCATCAAATTGCAAAGAATGTTGACTACTTATGAACTTATGATTTTAGTCTTCGAACTTGTTTCCAATTTGAAATGGTTGATGCATAGTTGTTAAAGGCGTGCCATGGCGCAGCCTGTGCGCCATGCTTCATGGCATGGCGCACAGGTTCAGCATAGTGCTTGCCATTTGCGCCATTTGCGCCATGGAGGCGGTGCAAAGGCGCCCCATTGTGAAGACAGAAATCTGTCCAATTTTTCAGTCCAAATTGAAGGGTTTTTTGGTCCAAATTGGTCAAAATCGGGCCAAATTGGAGCAAATTGCAACTGTAAAAGAACAACCCACCCTCAATCGGAGCAAATTGGGGCAAATCGGAGCAAAATGCAACTGTAACAAAAGAACCCACCTTCAATCGATGCTCTTATTACCCCTTTCTCTCTCTATTTCTCTCTAAAATCGCCGTCGCCTACGCTGCCGCCGTCACCGGTGGCCTCCGCCGGTCGCCGTCACCCAACTGTGCTCCAGTGAAACCGTTTGTGGATTTTGCTTTTCTTTGCATTCCTTGGACGTTTGTTAGATATATACCAAGTTACCAACCTTTGATTCTTTTTCCTTTTTTTTTTAATGTTTAATTTTGTTTTACTTTTTTTATAACTATCATCATTATCTATTATTCTATATATAACTATAGCTGAAAATATTACAAAAAATATAGCTGAAGATTTCTATTATTCTATTGGTGAAATTTCTGATATATATATATATATATTTATATTGCTGAAATATAGACTCTTCCTTGACATTAATTTGTATTAATTTTATTTGTTTCTTTAAAAACTTGTTATTTATCTTATGGTTATTTTTGCTATTATTGTTAAAAAAACTAGCATATTGTTGATTATTTTAATATGAATAATTAATTTATTTTTTTAATCATGCGCCGTACGCCATGCGCCATGGGACCCTTTGCGCCGCACTGCGCCATTCGCAATTAACAACTATGGGTTGATGATTGATTGACCATCATTGGTGATGATATCACGTATTCAATGAAATCAGATATCTAGATCAATATTATATCCTAGAGGATATACAATGATTTGTGATATGAATTATTATTATTATTATTATTATTATTATTTTTGTGTGGCAAAAATAGCTTTTAATTAGTTAGGAACTTTTTCCTATGCCAAAAATACAAACCGCAAGCCAACCTGCTAACTTATGAACTGAATCTACTCGCTTAGTGGGCTTAAGAAACAGGGACTGTCAATGATAAATGCTTTGGGAGTTGTGTGTGGTCCTAAAATTTTGTTTCTCATCCCAACAGTCAAACTCAATTTGCTGTGGCTGTCGCAATGACTTTTAAGTTCAAGGAGATAATTTTTCAGTTGCAAAACGTTTGCAGCGAACGCAAGTTTTTACCATGTAAAGGAAAAAAGAAGAAAAATCTTTCAATTGTGAAGAAATCCTCAGAAACCAGATAAAGTAGGGAAACTTATCTTAAGAGTGTATGTACCTAACAGAGAAATCATAAAATTGCTTAAATCAACAGTCTAGGCCGCAATTTATTCATTAATTTATTATTAAAAATTTCATGTGGTGCCTCAGATAAACTGCATCTTACGTACCTTTTTTTTTAAAATGCACGTTCACTTCAGCTTCTTGATCTTAATATATATGCCCCTCCTTTTCAGGTTTCTTTGTTGGCTAGACTTCATCACCGAAATCTGGTGAATTTAGTTGGATATTGTGTTGATAAAGGACAACGGATGTTAGTTTATGAGTACATGAGCAACGGAAGCTTGGAGAACCTTCTATATAGTAAGTTCAGAATTCTTTTAGATGTCTATGGTTTGCTAGCTATCATGATTAAGGTTATGGATACTGAATAATGAGTTAAGAATTAGTAGTTTGTGATCTTGATGGGAGTTCAATAGCCTTAAAGTTACCTTTGTGACAATTGTATCGTCTTCCTAGTAGAGCATCTATCACTTGGTCCATAATGCAAATGAAAACTTTGTGCGGTAAAGGTATAATAAACGCTGCTTCTTTTAATATCTTCCAATACCTTGTTAACCATTAGCCAAAACCGGATTTGCTAGTTCATATGTAGGTAAATTGGAACTTCTTGAATATGTTTTCCATAACTTCACATATTTCATGATCAAACTCTCCTGTCTTCTCAATTCTCATCAGTTCTTTCTGTGTCTTCCTTTCCTTACATTGTTCTGGATGTAACAACTTGCTCTATTGCTCTTCAATTACACATAGATGAAAAGGAACAAGTGTTGAGTTGGGACGAACGGCTTCAAATAGCACAAGACATTTCGCATGGGATTGAGTATCTTCACGACGGGGTAGGCTGAGTGATTTTGTAATCAATTACTACTTTATTGTTTAATAAACTTTCACTAAAATTTTATTGGATTCCTTGCAACAGGCAGTGCCTCCTGTGATACATCGAGATTTGAAGTCAGCTAATATATTGCTAGATCATTCCATGAGAGCAAAGGTAAACCATAAATTTCTTCATTTGTTTCTTAAGCCCATTTTGATGAATGAAGATGAAATAATTAAGCCTTTTTACATAGGTTGCTGATTTTGGGCTGTCAAAGGAAGTGGTTTTTAATAGCCAAAATTCAGGCCTTAAGGGTACGTACGGGTATATAGATCCCGTGTATATATCCACAAACAAATTCACAGCAAAAAGTGACGTGTACAGCCTCGGGATCATTCTCTTTGAGCTCATCACTGCCATCCACCCACATCAAAACCTAATGGAATATGTCAATCTTGTAAGCATTATATTATTCCCAATACCTCTTTTCCAAATTTATGGATTTTTATTTTGAAGTTCCGGACTTAGGGTGTTGGGATAATCCCAACCGTGATTGACTGGATCCACCATACATGGACATCTGTGCTTATTTCAGGACTTTGAGTTTTGGAACTCTCTAAGAATCACTCCTAAGTTTTTAACTTGCTAGTGAATTACATAATCATCTCCTAATTGCGAAAAACACCTCAATATTTGTTAAATTATCATAACGACCTTGTCAGTAAATCTATATTACAATTTCACCATTGTTAGATTACAATTTACAATTCGAGTTGTCAGGATCTGATAGGGGTGTTTTGGTAATTTATGAAATCTTGGGGGCTCGTGGTAATTACCCATTATGAGGGTATGTGCATGTAATTGTCTCTTGAAAATTTTGGGTAATGTTTGGTTATGTTTTGGGATTGTGTTTTGGTGAGATTTATTGGCGAGAATTTTTTTGGAAACGTGCATATTTGATGAGATTGTGTTTGGTTTTATTTTGAGAGTTGATTTTTGGATTTTTTTTGGTGAGATAATATTTGGCTTTGTTTCCAAAAAGAACAGAAGTTACTGTAGCAAATCATATAAGTTTTTGTCTGTTAAAAATTAATAGTTAATATATAATATTGAGATTGTTATCATTTTTATATAGATGAATATATATATATATATATTAGCAGTTGACATATATATATATATGTATATATATGTATGTATGTATATGTTTTATTACTTAATAAATTTATAAAAATAAATTATTCAATATATGTGTATATATACAGTGATGGTCTATGATTTATGTGTATATATACATGTATACTTATATTGTACACAGTTTATTTACATGAAAAATTATATTTATATATATTCCCAATATAAATATATATTATATTTATAAATATTTGGCACACACACACATATATATATACATATAATAATGTGTTATATATATATATTTCTTACTCTTAATATTTTGTATGCATATATATAAAAATTATATTTATAAATATACCATATATATATATATAAATACTAGTAGATATGCACGTAGAATACATAAAAATTTTTAAAGTACTATATTTTGAAAAAATTTAATTACTTGTTCACACTATAGTATAAAAATGAAAAAAGAAGATGATAGATTTAGATATGACAGTATATTCGTAAGAATTCTGGTAACTACACATTATATGCATTTGCACTCTTCTTATTGACGCCATAATTATGTATGTATGCAATAAACAAAGCTCAATTTTACATTTAAAAATCTATGCTAAATCATGTAAGTGTTTATATTCATTCGTATACATAGTCTATATATAATGACTATTAATTTAATGTAAGGTGATATATGATCATTTATATTAGTGGTGGAATAAATATTAATTGTATCAATACATAGTTGATCACTATTTATATACATACTCGGTATATATATTTGTGTATTTATAAATATAATGTGAAATATACTAATTTAAAATATTCACTATTATATATAGAAGGAGGGAAGATTTGCAGTTTTAATGGCAAGAGTTCCCAGCTTTCATTTTGTGTGAATGGCAGAGGGAGAGAGAGATAATTATCTGAAAAAGAAAAAGGATATCAGAGAGATGGTATCTTAATGAGAGAGAGAGATGTAGGCTGAGCTTTTTTGAGAGACATAAATGACATGAGCAGTAATAATGATGACAATGTGCAGTGGGGGTTCAAAAATTTTGGACCCAAATTTTTATAATCTTTTCTGACCCAAATCGAGTAAACCAAGCACAAATTGACCAGAATTTTGGGCCAAAACATGCCCAAAATGTATCCAAACATAGCCTTGGTTTTTGACTTCGTCTTTTCTCTCTCTCATTCTCTTTTTAAGGCCGGTATGAGTCCCGATGGTGTGGATGAAATAATCGACACAAAGATTGTTGGAAAATGCAGACACCCCCCCACCAACCTATGGGCACTGTGAACTTTACCTCTTGTCCTATACAAATGTGCATCCGATACCTTCACCTATAGTGTTGGGTGCATTTAACCCCCTCCGACGGAATCTTGTGGGATATTGATCATTTTTCCGACGCATATGCCGTGCACATGACACCATTAAGGGTAAAATCATCATGCAGGAGGCAAAATGCTCTATAAGCCATAGGATAGGGGTTTTTCGCTAAAACTTGATGTTTGAATTTGAATTTGAATTTTTTTCTAATATTTACGTTTCTTTTTATATTTTTAGTTAACAAATATTGATTAAAAATTTGAAAACTAAGGAAAAAAAAAGTCTAATAAGAACCAGTAAAATTAAGAAAATTCGAAAAAAATTAGGGAAACAAAATCAGAAATCTGTCAGAAAAATTCAGAAAGAATTAGAAAACAATCTGAATAATTAGAAAAATAAAAAAATAGAAATCATTTAAAAATGAAAGTTGAAATTGATTTGCTTCTTCTAATTCGTTGAAGTGTTTTAAAAAAACTATGTGTCCTTGTTGTGTTTCAATTTTCCTTTTTTTTTTATTTAATGAATTTTTTTTGCTTTTTTTTTTTAGTATTTTTCTTGTTTTTCAGATTTTTCTCTAATTCTTTCTGATTTAATTTTTGATTTTTTCTGATATTTGACCTGATTTTTCTTTTTAAAATTTTCCCTTATTTTTCTGAATTTCCCTTCACTTTTCTAGTTCTTTATTTATCTTTTTATTAGTTTTCAAGTTTTTTTTATGGCATGATCCATAATTTTTAATTCATAATATAAAAAGAAATGTTAAATATTATAAATTAGTATTCAAATTCAAATTCAAACATCAAGATTTAGTGAAACCCCCCTATCCTATGGTGTATAGAGCACTTTGTCTCCTGAGTGACGATTTTATCCTCAGTGGTGTCATGTGCACGGCACATGTGCCGGAAAAATGAGGAATATTCCACAAGGTTCCGTCGGAGGGGGGTTAAATGCACTAGACACCAAAGGTGAGGGTGTCGGGTGCATATTTGTACAGGACAACGGGTAAAGTGCACAACCCCCATAGGTTGGAGGTGTTTGCTATTATCTCAAAATATATTACAATTTCACCATTGTCATATTACAATTTGAGTTGTCAGGAGGGTGTTTTGGTAATTTACAAAATCTCGTTACCCATTATGAGGGTATGTGCATCTAAATTGTCTGTTGAAATTTTTGGTTTTTGACTTCGTCTTTTCTCTCTCTCAGGCCAGTATGAGTCCAGATGGTGTGGATGAAATAATCGACACAAAGATTGTTGGAAAATGCAACCTGGAAGAAGTGAGGAATCTCGCCAAAATTGCACATAAGTGCTTGCATAAAACACCTAGGAAGCGCCCTTCAATAGGAGAAGCTTTGCAGGCTATTTCGAGAATAAAGCAGAGACGCCTCGTCAAAGAAGATACAATGTCGTTTGTCAGAGAAGATTTCTCGAGGGCTGTGAGCCGGATAGAATGTCAGCAAATTGAGTTGAGAAGAATGGCAAGCATAGATGAAAGGTTAAACGGATGAGAGATCTCTATTTTGGGCTCTTTTTATTCTTTTCCACGTTGCTAGAGACCGGAACATGGTGATAATACTGCTCCAATGCTAATATAGATGATGTTTCCGATGTAGATTTGATATAGGTTTTGGTGTCTCATTGTACTGTTGATGGTGGTGGTGATCGTAATGCCAGCAATTGGATCAATACTCCACTTCCTGAAGTATATATAGTCTTTCTTTTCCCTCCTTTTTACTCTGCATTGTAAGTTGTGAGTCACAATTTCTCGAGTGATTCTTAGCGAGTTTCTGGACTCGAGAATTTAATTGTTTGTTTACGGTGGACTGCATATGAATCCTACCATGACAGATGACACAGGTTAACCCAAAATGTGAAGTTGAGAGACTTTCTAAGAAAAAATATTTTTTCGGCAGGGTCTAGTATAATAACTAAGCAACAATCTTTCTATTTCTTTTGACTTACCATAACTTCATAGAAGTAGTTTCTTTCAGAATTCACTGAAATTTGATAATCACACACTAATTTTTGTATGTTTTGCATATTTCATACGAACAAGTTATAGAAACTGTACAAGAAGAGGTTTCAAGGGAGTAACAAATTATAAGGAGCACATTAACAAATTTTATTGGTTTAGTTTTATTTTTGGTTACTAGGCGCTTTACTATTTTGGTTCTTCAAAGGAGTTTCCTTTGTATGATGTAATTTTTTTTTACCTTTTTATTTCATGAAACCCCTAACCTTTCTTTTCGAATTTACATAAAATCCTCTTCATATTAAGGTACTCTTACAATTACATCCTCAGTATATTTAAAAATTCTAATAATTTGTCCCTATAAACTTCACAAATAGATCCCTTGGGAGGGTTTTTTTGTAATTTATCAAAAATCAGGGTTTTTTTGGTAATTAATACTAAAATGGGGACGTGCATGTAATTCATCCTGTTTATTATTGTGTACGCAGCCCAATAACTTAAAGGGTTGAAAGTTGAAACACAGAGCCCAAATTTTGAACACGACGAAATTTTAGTAGGCAAATTGGTAAAAGGGTAGAGTGTAGGAACCCGGTCAACAAAGGAACGACGCCGTATAGCACCAGTCACCACCACCCTCCGAAATTTTCAGTACCAGAAGCGCTTGCTTAGGGCTCCCACTAATTAATCTACACACCAACAAATATTTTATTGTATTTATACGCACACAGTCACACACACACACATATATATATATATATAGAGAGAGAGAGAGAGAATTTTTTATATATCTATACCGACACGCATACATATTGGAAGAGGATTTTGGATTTGGGGAACCGCAAATGGTCAGGACTGTAAACATTGTAGAAGACGAAGACACTCCCGACAGCTCTTCTCCCAGAGGTTTTTGTGTATACATTTTTTGTGTATTTGTATATGTGTGTGTGTTTTTAAGTGTTGAAATTTCTGAATTTTGAGCAGAGAGCAAAAGAGGTAATCAGAAGGGGAACGCTTTACGGTCGAAGCATTCGGAAACGGAGCAACGCAGAAGAAGCAAAATTAATGAGAGGCAAAGGCTTATTTCATTGTTTTTCTAGTTTAAGTGTTAAGATTTTTCTTTTATTTGTTGGTTCAAGTTCAATTGTGGCTTCATTGTGATTATTGTTTGTTTAAGTTCATAGTTGTAGCTATGATGAATATTTTGGGCGTAACTGATGGAACTTAAAACTGAATTTAGTATTGGTTATTGGGAGCCCTGCATCATTGTTTCTTGTTCTCCTTGACCTTTTTTCGTTTTATCGGGGATGTGTTCATTTGTCGATTGGAATTATGAAATGCACTTCGAATGTTTGAAGTTGGATTAAATGATTCCACAGTTTTTGACCACGAGATCTCGACTCCTTTCTTTTTCTCTTTTGATCCTCAAAGATAATCTGAGGAATTAGACTACAGTGAGAAGCACATTCTACGGCTATGTAGTTATTACTTTTACTCTTAATAGTTTTCTTCAGTTTCATTAGCATTGTTGATGGTGGGGCCGAGTATAATTGCTTATTTATTGCAGATTTCAGATTTTGAGGGATCTAATACCCGAAAATGATCAGAAGCGAGATAAGGCTTCATTTTTGTTGGAGGTTGGTGATCTCATTTTAGTGGCCTTCTATTTTGCTGTGTTACAGCAATGGATAATCAATTTATTATATCATATAGTATCCGTACAAATTCTAGTTAGTTGATTCAATGCAGGTTATACAATATATCCAGTTTCTACATGAGAAATTGCAGATGTATGAGGGGTCAGGTCGAGGTTGGAGCCCGGAGTCTGCAAAGTTGACGCCATGGGTAGAATCCTTATTCTCTTTGTATTTCTTTGGGACTGAATTTGAGATAGTTCTGGTCACTTGTCTTTTTTGATTTCATAGCTATCTCCTATTTTCCATTTGAAGGGATGTGAAATATTTGTCGTTTAAAAATTGAAAAGTCGATCCAAGTATGTTGTCTATTTCTTGTATTTTTCTACTGCTTGTTATGTAATGTAATCGTGCTTTTGAGGTGTATTATGATAAAATTAAAAAGCACAGGATTCAACTAAATTTTGTTGTTGATGCAGCTCACATCATTGAGTTAGATTGGAAAAAAATATTTTTTTTGCTCTTATATCATGTGCAGTCTTGCTCATAAAACCATGTATATATATATATTTTTTTAAGGGCAGTCTGAGGTTGAAATATACTAATACTATGTTACTTTTGATATAGTAATTATGGACGGACTAAAAGGAAGTGAAACTTTAGAGCTAAGGAAGGTCAAAGTTTATCTTTGATTGGTATTAATCCACTTTTCCTCTTATTACCGACAGAGAATCAATTCTGGACCTGTTGAAAGCTTTATTGATCAGTCGCATATTGAGGGGCTTTTATCCAATCATGAAGAAAATATTGTTCTCAATCCGACGTTGCTAAGTAGTGGTCAGAACTCAGTGGAGTCAGACTTGACCGGAGCTGTGTCACATAATCCAGCAGATAACCTCCCCATGGTAACAGATCAAGACCTTGCTCCAGTGATGCCACTGCAACCACTATTGCTTGAAGGCGTGCCTGGTCAACCCCAGCGGAGATCTCTCCCCGACGCCGAGCAATTTACCCAGCAGTCGCGGGCCCACTTTTGGCGAGGGACATCATATGTAGATGATTGTTCTGTTCCTATCTACACTACAAATGAGGAAGAACTGAAGAGTGAAAATGGAGAAGCTAGTATCTCTAGTGCATATTCTCAAGGGTAAGCATTGGCAAGGATATGAAAAGAAATTAAACACGTTGATATCAGGTTGCATACTGTGGTTTTTGTCTTTGAAAAGTTTGTTTCAATGGATTTATATTTATTTTTTCAGAGAGAAAACCAATACAATGCCATTAATTGAAGTTGGTATTATTATAGCTTGATATATGCAATTGGTATTAGGTCCTTTTTCTTCTATCATGTTTTAAAAGAAAGAGAGATACTATTTTTGTTTTCATTGCTCTCCCGATTCTATGTAAAGGATCATATGTTGAACCCAATATGAAAAAGGAACAGGAAAGTTTAATTCACTTATACATTTTATGTTTCTAAAGAAATACACGTGTACTTTACAACTAATGCATCCGAAAATTAATATTTTCTTACTCTCAAGATTTTTAATTATCTGATAGTATAATGCATCACTGGTTACATGCACAACTGAAACTGCTGTGCACGTTTACCTGTGATGTGTAATGGGATCTGCTACATGTCTCCAAAATACGTATTCTTGCTGGGCATTTTCAATCGAACTTAGAAATTCGACATTTTTTATTTATTCTTTGTGCTTTATTATTTATTTATTTATTGGGTGGGTAGGTGGTAGACATCTGTGAACTTAATTTGATACCCACCCACCTCTTCTGTGAATCCTAACTTTGTTGTTCTCATGATTGGTGGAATTACTTTATCAAACTTATTGTGGTTCTTGGTTACAGGATATTGAATTCTTTAACAAATGCACTACAATCATCAGGAGTAGATTTGTCCCAGGCGAATGTTTCAGTGCAACTTGATGTTAGAAGACGAACAAATGACGAAAGTACTGCGGCAATTTTCTGTATGAAGGTTCACCCATCTTCTTCATCTCATATGTTAGGCTCTAGATATTTTATCAATCTAGAGGGATGAGTTTAAACAAGATGAGGGAGTGAATGACTTCGGCCTTTTCTACTCTTTTTTTTAGCTTAAGCATTTTTGATCCCAACTACGAAAATGTAAAGATTTCTAAGATCAACAAATGGGAAAGCTTATAAAGTACTCTCCTTCTGTGTCTTCCAATAGATAACTGTATCGGTGTATTCTTTCTTTACAATTGTAATTAGCACTTTGCCTAAGAGAAAATAATGGTTTTTAGTGATAGGCTGCACTCTTTGTGTAAGTTTGTCTGCATCAATTAATCCAGTCTATGATGCTGCCTTGGTACCTTATAACTTCATCCTTGATGTGTTTGTGGTCTTTGTCTTAGAGTACATAAGAGTAAATATTTTTGTAAGTGTGAAGTTTATGCATGTACATTCTAGTTGCTCACAGTTTTCGACTTGCTTACCTTTCAGGATGACAAGATTCAATCCGGGTTCAATTCTGTAACTGCTGTGAATACCGATGAGAATTATGCACACCCTCACAAAAGGTTCAGAGCTGATCAGAGCTAGTTTATCACTGATTTTCACTCCCCCTATAATAATATATTGTTCAATTTTCCTGCAACCCTTTCTGTTTCTTGCAGAGAGGGAGTGAAAAGGAAAGTGTTTCTGACATCGATTCAGACAAGTATCTGGATCAAATATACATGTGCTTATTCTCTACTAGATCTAGCTCTCTTTTTGTTTCTTTCTTTTTGTATTGATTTTCTGAGTTAGAGGATTCCATTCAATTACGAGAAGCTGCTTTTTTGTTGCAAACTTTGATACCGTGGTTGGAAGTTCATTTCTCCATCTGTTATCATGCTGTGCCATGTTGATTCATCAAGGATGGACCTATATTCCGACTTTGATTGTAGGGTTTGTAAAAGGAAAATGTGGAGAAATGAGAGAGTGTGTATTTTGACTTCTATGGTGTATATAAAAGTTCGGAGTCTCTGATCTGAAGTGAGTTCACATTAGGAGAGTTTGCATTGTACATTTGTACTCTTTACGTCCTACGAGCGTTGAGGAAATTAATATAAATATTTATTATGCATGCGGAGCTTCAGTTGTTGATACCTTGTTTTCTTGTTTTTAAATTTCACTTGTTTCAAGAAGAAAACAATTTTTCTTGCTTCTGTGTGTCGTGAGTAGGGAGCTTATGAAAACAAAGAAAGACAAATTTTATTAGCTTCAAGATGTTTTCTTATCAGATGAAAACCAATATTTTTTTTCCGACTTTCGTGTTTGTGTTGGTCCCATTTCACTAGGAAATACCAACGATCGTGTAAGAGGTCAGCTACTTAGTTGTTTTAAGGTATTGTCTAGTGAGTTAAAATCTGAAGGTCTGTAGAAACACAGAAAATACCTGATGTTGAGGAAACTAAACAAGAATAACATAGAGTAACAAGATCCCGTTTTAAAGATGGTCAAAAAAAAAAATAAAAAAATTTGTTGGTCTAGTGGTATTCATCAATCACTTTATGTGAGAGGTCCTGGGTTGGAATTCAGGTTGCTACAAGTGGTGGCTCTCTCCTCTTTTATGGAGTTAGATAGACTTTATAACTCAGGATTATAACTATCAATTCGGGTTTGTCGACTACATATGTAGGATATCCCCCTTGTTCTTAATTAAAAAAAAAAGAAAGATGGTTTCCAATTAAATATATTGCATTTTCAAGTGTCATTATTAAATGGGATAACTACACTCACACCTCCTTCAATGATGGGATAATTACACAAATTTTCCACTCACTAATTGATAATTACAAACACACCTTCTCAGGGGGTCTATTTGTAAGGTTTACAGGGAGTGCAATTGTAAAAATTGTTACACACAAGGGGGAGCAATTGTAAGAAATCATTAATCCCTTGAGGGGGTGTGTTTGTAATTATCAATTAATGAGGGGAGATTTGTGTTATTAACTCATCATTACGGGGGTTGTGAGTGTTATTATCCCTTATTAAATTATGCTCCAAAAATGAGCAGATATCTACAGCGAAACTATAAGAACACTAACTCCCATCAAATGTTGGGCATGGTTAGCCTTCTGCAGCATCTTTTCATGTGCCCTAACAGAGTTTTCTATTACCCTCAAAATCACAAGGTTCAATCTGTACAAACCGATGTTGCCAAAACTATAAAAGAATCGGGTATGTCGTTCATAATCCTCGTGTTTCACGATATGTCGTTACTGAATAATTGCTCAACATTTACACACGAGATGTGTGTGATTGATGGAGCCAATCTTTTATAAGTAAACTCCTTCAATGATATCATTCAACCTCTGCAAGACATTCTTGTGGATTGGCATAAAAGTAATCTTCCTCCTTCGGTTTGTCAAAAATCGCAACTCGCTTCTTTGGGCTCCCCATTCGGTTAGCATGGGCCTCCTTCACAGAGGATGAGAACTCATCCCAGCTCAATGATCCATTATTATATTGATCTATCAGACCAACCAAAACTCTTCTGTCCAGTAGAATGGTCTTCTTGAAACCTAAATACCTATACAAAAATGTAAGGGACACAGAACAAACATTCTTCAGTCCATTTGACCGAGATTGAAAATCCAGATAAGAGAAGGTACAAAATCGCCCAAACCAGTGTACCAACAACGGTGACCGGTTCTTATTAGGTTCGGACTTTACATCCTGTGACACTCGCAATCGTGCATGTGATGGTATTCACATGAAGTTTTCATATGTGGATGGTTGTGACTGTCCTAGGTTTGAAATCCCCTGACCTCCTAAAACGATACAAGGGTAAATATACAGTCCCCAATTACGAAAATTATCTGGAAAAGGTGTCTTGGTCACTTAGAAAACCTAAAGGGGCTCGTGGTAATTTCCCAATAAAACCTAAAGGGGCTCGTGGTAATTTCCCAATAAAACCTAAAGGGGCTCGTGTGCAATATAATTACAATGATTGCATACCTGCGGTGTCCTTCAACAACCTTAGCCATATTTCCATCATATGTGGGAACAAATACATCACTCTCCAAAGAAACGAGATAATCCAAAGCCGCCATTTGAGACGAGTGGTTCTTGAAAAACCACAAGTCCGAGGGTTCAAGCAACGTCTCCTTTTTGACCTGTTGCACGAAACTAAAACCATGATCACAAGTAATGATCTAAATATTTTTATTGAATTTCTTGAAAAAGTATAATATGATTTGAGCAAGAGTGGTGCTTTACTTACCAAATTTGGAAATGCTTTGGCCAAACTTCTCAATCTCCTTTCTCCACCATATATTTCTCCAGCAGCAATATATATTTGAACATTACGATCGATACCAAGTGCAGTCAGTACTAGAGTTGTTTCTTCGGGTGTCAAAGGGCATAGACCTTCCTCCCTTTTAAGGTCGGGATCTATGACCTTCTCCTTCCACCAAGGGTTAGCATATCTAGTTATATTAGGCTTTCACAGTTAGTATAAGAATATTATTAATTTAGTAATTCTTGTCTTAAAAACAATTTTATACCTCATTGTGGTTAGTTCATTGACCTCCTTTGTGTTGCAGCCTCGAGTACAGCCCGAGAAAGACAACATATCCATTTCATATCTGAGATGGAGGACCAAGAAAGGACCTTTTCGTCTCAGCATCCTCACCACTTTTCTACCCAATTCCTCTATTTGGGCAGTAAATCTCAGAGCACTAAAATTTACTTTACAGCGTAGCTTCTGAATCTCCATTGGTAAACCGTTGTTAGCAAGACGGGCATCAGTTTTGTTCAAATGTACAACTTTATGCTTTTTAAGAAGAGGAAGAATCTGTCAACAAAAATTGCAATATTAATTCTGATTATAAACCCACGAAAAGTTTACGTTTGCAAAAACTCGACTCCTCTAACACCAAACTAACCTGTCGACGGTAGTAAGAAATATTTGACCAACTAACAGGTGGTAACTCATAAAACATTCCTAGTTCAACTCTTCGCTTAAGTCTAGGTGGAAGCTCTTTCAGTATCCGGACCTCGTCCCTCAAAGATAAAATAAAATGATTGACATCAAATATGTCCTGGAAATCACTGCAAATAAAGATAGACGTTATTAACAAATTACAATGAGTGGTGACATAGGATTTTAAGCCAAATTGTGCAACACTTGTATTTGTATTGACCTTGGATCAGCCCAAAATGACGTTTTATCCAGTTCCGGGACAATAAGAGTGATATTAAGATATCTGGCAATAGCAACCATATCACATATCTGCATAGACAGAACGTAAAAGCAACTCAGAAATCAGCAGTAAAAGAAGTTACGAATTTTCATAGTAACAAAGTGGTAACAACTCACTGCTGCTCGCATTTGGTTGAGTCCTCCGTTGCAAGAAACAACAAGATAACCATTGTTATTGTACACCCCTGAAAGAGATACGAATCGAATTCAACATCAAATCAAACCTTGAACATAAGTAATCACAATTAGCAACACACAAAAAATGTTTACAACACAAATTGCATTAGTTGGAACCCTTAAAATATTTTCCAAAATCAAAACTACTCAAAACAAACAACACAAGCAAAACCTAAACATCCAATCCTAGAATTCAGATAGTCGAACAACATAAATCATAACAAATCAAAATTAGCAAATATGAGCAACAAACTTAAGGTCAGCAACTCACTCTTTGGAGGAAAGCGCACTTTCGTTTGAATAAACGATAAATTATTCGTTGTATTATACATATCAGGGGAACCGGAACAAGACGGCCAACTCTTCAACAACCTTGGCCCCCAAACTTCTCCTATAGCCACCAATTGAATAATACAAGTCCATAACAATAATGTAGTAATTAGCCTCAAAGTCCATAGCTTCATTCGAGGACGAGACATACTAAAAAACATCGTCTCTTGCACTTTATCTCCGCCCAAAATCTTCATGCCCACGTCCCTATTGCCCTCTCTCTGTTTTTCCCTTTCATTGTTGTTCTCCACTTTATACATTGTCATACCATCAAAATCAATAACATTTCAAAACCCTTCAATATAGTGATGACCAAATGCCCATTTCACTGTGAAAAAAGAAGATTGTTAATCGAAGATGCGAGGATAACAATATACATACATATATATATATATACAGATGGAGTCTATTTTGAATAGAAGTTGATAATATCACTGCGGAAAACAAGGCGAATCTAAGTTGTTAACTACCATTAAATGCATCACACCTCGTAAGAATCAAAAATGATAATTAAAGTTACTAACTTAATCATTAATCTAGAAAATAATGAACTCTAATACATACATATATACATACATGTAACTAAAATTTCACCCCCACAATGCGAACCTTCCAAGTTCCATCCAATGCACACGTTCGTCGATTTTTAAAACGATCAAAATTCAATAATTGAAAACTGGAAATAATTCAATTTTCGAGGTTTTTGAATAGGTTGTGATATATTGATAAAAATTTGGGGTGAAAATTGAAATGGAGAAGAAGAACGGTTGATGATATAAGAAAGAGCAAAAAAGAAGTGAAAGTGGCAGTAGTTACGGCGTCGGCGTGTTGTTGACTTCCTTTTTTTTTAATTTTCTTTTTAGTATTTGGATGAGAATGAGATTAATAATATATGGGATTATGATTCTACAATTTTGCTTTTTCCCTTTTCGGAAGAAAATAAAATTTTAAAAATATTTGGAGAATATTTTGGAAAATATAAACAGATTTTATATATATAGAATTCTGGAAAATGAAACATCTGAATTGATGTAATTTTGTTCATGTGTCGTGAACAAATTCTAAGCATTGTTAGTGGCGGTGGTGGTGGTTGAAAATTTTATACCATTTAAATATGATGATGGAATTAAGTAGGTGGGATGGAATGGAATGGACATGCTGTACTATAATTATTTTCAGAAACATGAAACTGAAATTATTATCAAAGGTTTGTAAAGTTTTTTTAAGGTAAATATTATGTTTCGGGTCCTAATTTCTTATATGTATAGGTGGGAATTAAAAACAGTCATGTAAGTATAATAACATCGATTTTACTACTGTAAATTTTAAAAATCTTCAAATTTAGTTTTAAATCAAATCTTCTATAATACTAGCCCGATTTGTAAAATGTGACTACAACATCAATTTTAGTTCTGAAAATTTTTAAATTTAATTTTTAATCAAATCTTCGATAATTCTAGCCCGAGTTGCTAAATTTGACTTGGGTTTCTTTTGTTTTTTTTTTTTTGGTTTACCCATGGGGTGTTCGGGCCAACTTTACGCGCATCTCGATTAATCCCCGCTCGCGGTGCGTGGTTGCCGCTGACTAAGCATTATTTTGACAACACCAGGAATCGATCCTGGGAGCTTCAACATCGACCTCAAGTTGTCCGAGTGACATGTATATACCAATGAACCAAGAGGCTTGGTTCTTGGGTTTCTTTCAACAGAAGCAATTTCATGCCTAGGTCAACATTAATAGAGGCATTTTCATGCCCATTTTAGCATTAACAGAGGCATGAAAATGTCTTTATTTCTTCTAAATATAAATAGTGGCTTTTTCATGCACCTGTTTCTACTAGTTTTTGGATGTATTTTTTTTCAAAAATTTGTTTTGTACTTAAGCATTTATAATTGATATATTTGTGTGTAAATCCGGAAGATTTATATATTTCTTAAAAAACAAACTCAATTCTTTTTCACAAAGTACTATCCAAAAGAAAAACGAATGAATCATCTATTCTTAGAGTGATCGAAAAAACTCAAAAAAAAAAAAGGTCTCGGTAGGGTTTAATGAGACTAGAATACTCATATAAGTAGTTTATTTAAAGTTTTTGCGATGAAAAGTAAAGAATATCAAATAATGTATAGTTATTATTGTGAGGAATTTTGATGAAGGAGACTTAACTTTTTTTTAATTGACTACTCGCGAGCCGGGCTAAAACAAAGTAGATTTGATTAAGAACTGAATGCGAAGATTTTCAAAACTTACACAATTAAACTTGATGTTCTTATTATTAAGATTAATTTTCATTCTCACCTGTGCATATTGGACCAAAATTGAAATTTTGGTTCTTTAAATAACATGTTTTCTCTGATAATTCTGTTTCTCCCATCCGGAAGAGAAAAATAATAGTATATAAATTCTCAGATAGTGATAGTAAGTAAATGGTTGAAGTTAAAACAAAATACATTTCAACATATTTTATATTTTGGTGGATAGTTATATTTAATAAGATAACAAAAGAAATTTTGGTTAAAAGGTTTGATCTCCAAAATATTGAAATAGTTTGTTAAATAAATGATCAGATTTTAAATTATTTGAATTTTTTAGATATATTTGACAAAGATTTTAAAATCTTTGTTAACTTAAAACCTTTTGAACTTCAAAAATATCATCAGGGTTTATACCAAAATTTAACACATACCATGTCTTAATTATACAAATTCCTTTGAAGTTTGACAAAACGAAAAGGAAAGCTTTGGACTTTGAAGTTTGGCAATATGAAATGTCTTAATTTAGATCACATAATCCTCCATACAGGGTTAACGCTCTTAAAATTCTTAATTCTCGAACTAAAATTTAGGAACCACACTTGACGAAATAATAATGATTTTGCACTAATAATATTTCATATGCATTCAATGAAAATTGTTTTAGTAGTCAAAATAAGTAAAAAATTTGTCCTCAAAACAAAAAAAACTGAAACAAATATAGATTTTGTAAAAACTCAATACCTATAACTTGTAATGCTGAATTTGAGTATTTGGTGTCTTTTGCGGTCAAGAGTTGGGACCTAAAACTAATATTATTTTAATAATCTTTCATCATATATTATATTTTTAAGCATGCTAAAAAAGACAAGCACATCATCTTATTTTTAAAATTCAAGTTAACAAATACTTATTTTAATATGAGATAATCTTATCAAAATAATATCTAAAGATAATTTGCCTGAACAATTCATAAAACATATGATATATATGACAAGATAAACTTTAAATTATATTTATATTATATACTCTCAAAGGCGCTCTCGCTCCCAAATTTTTTCAAATTTTGTCGCTCTATGCTCCCGCTCCCACTTTGCGCTCCCGCTCTATGTGACTTAGGTCTTAATTATACAAATTCCTTTGAAGTTTGACAAAATGAAAAGGAAAGCTTTGGACTTTGAAGTTTGGCAAGATGAAAAGGAAAGGGAATTTTATTTAATTATACAAAATCCCTTTCAAGTTTAATAAAAAAGAATAGGAAAGGGACTTTTATTTAATGAGACTGAATCCCTTTGAAGTTTGATAGAAATTAAAAGGAAAACTATTTCACCAAAGTGAAGCTTATTGTAGTTGAGTTTATTTTTCTTTCTCATGAGGATGATTGTACAATAAGGGATTATGGTTTTCTAGATTTGATTCTAAATTTGTTGCATTTTCTGATCATATCCAAAGAAATAAAAATTGTTTTTCCTTTTTGTTTCTGAATTTGAATCTTAAAATTTAAAAAACTTATGAGTGATAAAAAAAAAAATCAAAGTTTATGGAGAATGCATATTTGAGAATGTTATGTTGTGTTCAGGTTTATAGGCAAATTTCCCGCACTCCAATTTTAAGCACAATTAGTCATGGTGGTAGCATTTGAAATTTATGGCCTTTAATAATATTATTTTATTGGTTGAAAGTGCAAAAAAGTTGTTAGGTTACAGAAAATTTTAAAATTAAATGGACTTTTTAAATTAAGAAAATTAGTACAAGATAGCAAATTAACTTAGTTTTGTCTACAGAAAGAAAAATGGTTACAGAAAATTTTAAAATTGAATGGACTTTTTAAATTATGAAAATTAGTACAAGATATCAAATTAACTTAGTTTTGTCTAGAGAAAGAAAAATGATACGTATCACCCATTAGTTTTTAGATTTTCTTTACCTTCCTTCATGTTAGCAAATAATATTTCCAATAAAAAAATGAAATGATGGAATGTCTTCTAAGTTAACCTAGGATGCACTTAGATTTCAAATATCAATCATGCTATTATTATTTTATTATATTATTAGTTTGGAGAATGACCTTGGAATCTGTCATTAATTTTAATGGCATGTCATAATAAATATATTATCAACAATTAATGAGAAGTCAAACAACTTATTAAGACGATTGCATCTTTTATTGAGCTACATATGCGTAATTAATAAAATACAATTTCTAACTTAAGAGACTTTGAGTTGATTTTTTTCGTATTCGATATATTATACTCGAGTTTGAGCAAAAATCTTCAATTAATCATTGAGCTCGATTTATTTGCACACTTATTTAACTTTTCGATTTAGGCTGACCAATATGGCTGGTTAGGTTTCAAACCACTTTCTATTACTTTTTGGGTTGTGAAATGGTTTGGTTAGGTTTGTTTGTGGTATGCTCCCAACTCCACTTCTCAGGGCTACTTTCACAAAAAATAAAATAAGTATTTAGTAGTAATTTGGTGAAAATTGGCAAAAATAAAATAAAATACAATTATTATTGTAATTGAGTGGTACTATTGAAAATAAAATTTAGTGCACTATATTGATAATCAGAATTCCTACGGAGACCAGTAAAGTCTAGCACAGTTGGTAAATAATTGAGTTCCTTAAGTATGTTGTTCAGGGTTCGACCCCTGGCCGTGTATATGAAAAATACTTTGTTGGGAGAGACAAAACTCACTTCGGTAATCTTTATGCCGTGAAGGGAATAGTTTTCGGCATCCGACTGAGGAAAATCTTGGTATAAACCAATAAAAAAATCACTCTGAGTGGTACTTCTCATCTGCCATTTTTCACCTCGCAATAAAGGAAAAAGAAAAAAACATAGGAGCCCACATGTGATTTGTACACCTGTCTGGAGTAGTTGTTGGGTCATATTAGTATTGCTTCTAATATCTTTTACTTTTTTATTTTTATTTTTGAGATATTGCCATTTAAGATAACCGTTTCAAGAACAATTAAGCATTAATTTAAGTTTCAAATTTGCCATTAAAAGGATGCACACAAATTATGATACCGAATAGCAAATCTCTCATTAAACTGGGATAAAAAATGATTCCATTAAACCATATCATCTGATTTAAGTTTAATAATATAAATGAATTTTTTTATATATATATATATATATATTTGTTTTCTTCTTCTTCTTATTTTTTGTGCTAAAACATGATTTGTAGTTGTGATAAATCTAGAAATGTGGTTATTAATTAGCATTTCTTTTTTTTTTCTTTTTGGTTATACATAAGAGTTTAGACTTGTGAAGGATTTAGTACAAGGTTGGAGTTTTGGATGAAGACAATTGCCCGTGAATCATTGAATTTTTTGTCATTTTTGGCACAACATTGTACATATTCTAAGATTGTTGCTCATATATTTGCTCCATATTCTATGATTGAAAGTTTTTTTTTTTTTTTTGGAAATACAACTACTCTAGGCATCCCTTGGAATCACATCACTACAAATTTACACAAAATTTCCACAAGACAACATTCCATATACTCTCAACTATGTGTCGAATAGTTTGCCTATCTATTTTAAAAAGTCTTCGGTTTCTTTCCATCCACACACTATACACAATTGCCACGAACAGGGCCCTCTTCTTGCAACTTTCTATGATTGAAAGTTGATACCGTATTATTTGGTTTTGTTTTCTTGAAAATTTATTGGTGAGTTTCTGGAACGACGAACTTTATTCTTCTCAAATAACTTTATTCTTACCTCTACACATGGGGTCTACATGTGGGTGCCTCTCATATTAAAGGGTGAGACTACATATGAAGTTAATTTTTGGAATGTTCAAGATTTATTTTTTCATCCAATTATCAAAGAATGAAGTATTCACATACATATGTGTAGGTAGTGTTGTTTCTCTTAATTATGTATATACTATTATTATCACAATAAAGCTTTTCCTTGAGCTTTCCTTGCACCTCAAATTGGGCAAAATTCATTTTTTCATAGTTTTTTCTTTCCAACTCTTTATAACTTTATAAGTGCCAATTATAACAACTAGTTTCAAATACTACAGTTATTTCAAACTATATACACCATTTTCGGAAAACAAAATCAAAACACTCTATAGGGTTTGAAAATAAGTGACTTGAAAAGTGCTTATTTAACGAATCCAGCCATAATTTTATTTTTTCAAAAGAAAACATGAGGAATTCTATTTTAACAAAAGTATTTTGAAAAGTATTTCAAAATGTGAAGCTAAAAATAACCCAAATTCTCGAACACAAATAAAAAGCACTTAAACATGGATTAATTCTATAAGCCCATAAGTATGGAAAAATATGCAAATCATACTTTATTTTGTATATTCAAATCACTGAATCTCAGCTACCCAAATTATAAATTCTTAGGAGCTTCAGCTATTTGGAGTCTTGGGATAATTTTAATTTTTCAGGTATTTCAATGCATGTAATTAAAGTCTATTGTACATAAAAGAAAAGGAAAAAAAAACGGTTTAGATCAAACTTTTATGTTTTTAGACTACGTGGGAATTTGATGCTTCAACAAATAGCTTCTTTCTCTACGGTCTGAGATAATTATTTTAGCTGTAAATTTACCATATTCACATTGTTTGTAGTACATTTATTTTTAAGTTGAGATCCACACAAGTACACAACCAACAAAATAAGTTTCACGTGGAACCCTGACATATGCTTAATTACTCATTTAATTGAATCAACATGTTTCCCTCAAAACATATATATGTATATAACTATTCAGCCAAAAGATTAGCAATTGAGTTATACATGTTTGTATTCGTTTAATATTTTTCAATTTTGATATGGGATAAAATTTCTTATAATATCGGATGACCATGAAAGGCGTAATTTTATTGATCCAATAATCTTATCTAATTAAGCAGTGGTCTACAAGGCTTCCGCCGTGAGAACCCACTTGGGTTCGAAACCCAGGTGATGCTTGGTTTGGGGAGTTTACTTCTCCGTCTTGCCCTGGGAACCCCTGCGCTTAGCGGGCTCGTCGCCTATGGGAAACCTAGGACAGATTACCCCCATACGTGGTTTGTGGGCTATTGCGTATGAGCAAGTTTGCTCTGCTGGGTGACTAGCAGAGATTTACCCTGAGATTTCCAAAAAAAAATAAAAAAAATAATCTTATCTAACCGAAAGACCTTCATAATCTAACTTGATTACCCATGATCCAAAGGTTTAAATGGATGACCCTCAAGGTCTAACTTTGAATCAAATACATCACCAACGGAGGTTGGTCCGAGTGGTAAACAGTTCGATTCCGCTTAAGCAAGGTCTCGAGTTCGAAACCTTGTGAATGCAAAAAACCTTCGCTGGGAGACTCACCCACCACTGCCAGATGTGCGACCCTGGTCGGATTCGGATGTAGTCGGGGCAAAGTTTCGGTGAACCGAATGGACAACAACAAAAAAAAAGAATCAAATACATCGACCCTGCCATAGCCTAGTCCAATCAGAGTTAGAAAACTAAATTGGAAGGATCACGACAACGAGGATACCCAAGTCTGTCTAGTACATTGAGCTTTAGTGAATATTTATACATTCACTTTGTATAGTGTCGATCAGTGGCGGATTCAAAAATAAATGTCAGTGGGGGCATTCGTCCAGGCCTTCCATTTTTTGCCAAATAGACGAAAAATTTCAGGGGGGGTGTGGGGGGCTTGCCCCTCACGATACGGTGCGCTATATTTATGAGAGAAAATATAATAAGAAATTAGGTTCAATTATAACTTTTGACATAATTTATACTCTTATACCTCTTTTGTTATAGCCAGGATTTTGGGTTTTAGGGGGTTAAACTCAAAGTAAAGGGAAAAAGCGTGATATTTTTCGACCTTAGATGGGCAAAATTCAAATATAAAAATTGAAGGGGGCACTTAATAATTTGAAGGGGGGGGGGGGGGGGGCACAAATGTAATTTATAATTAAAAATTGAAAAATATCTATACATTAAAAAAAATAAAAAAATAAATAAAGTCAGAGGGGGCACTGCCCCCCTGAACTAAGCATAGATCCGCCCCTGGTGTCGATCCTATTGGAGTACTCTCAATAGATCTGGAGAAGAACCAAGTAACGAGTTCGACTCTTGACTAGATTGATTGTACCAAGGCATTGGCGTTTGACCTTGAATTTGCAAATAGGATTATTGTATTGATATCAAAATTCATTTGGCTAAGCATACCAGGTTATACGAGCGATTCTTAGGGAATTTCGATTCTCCAAGTCCTGATATAATCATAATTACCCACATCTAATAAATCCCATGTAAATTTTATTGCATGAATTACTGTTATTGCTCTAAACTTGATTTCTCGCATAAGAAGGGCACTACATCGCGATTGGGATATCCACCTTTCACATGTTTACAGGGAAGTTAATAAATTAGCGGATTTTTTTGGCTAAGTTGGGTCACAGACACCCCGTTCAGATCCTAATGGAGCCAATGGAGGAGATCATTGATTGTTGCGAGCAAGATAGATATGGCATTACTTGGACTCGTAAAACACGGACCCCAGCATGTTGGGATGATCTGCTAGGGTAGTACCCTTCTTCTTGTTAAAAAAAAAATAAAAAAAAAATAAAAAAAAAATTCTATGAGCTCCTAAAATTAATCAGATTACATATACATAGTACAAAATGTGAAAATGAGATTGTGATAGTGAAAATGATGGAAAGGTTTATTTGCGCCATTTAGTCATAATGAACATAATGTGCACTAACAAAGAATTGGTCAGAAAGAGATAGGTAATAGGTTAAATAATTTATTTCCAGAAATGCAAAAAGATTCAACCTTTGAATTTGAAGGTAGTGGTAAATAATGTTTTATAGTGTCCACACGCACTTAATTTGGTTTGTGCTTCTTTCCAAGGGCCATTTGGTTGGTTTTTGAAAAGAATTTTTTCCACTCGTTCATTTTTTAAATCTGATTTTTTTCTTGCGAATCGATCACATAATAATTGTGATGAATATAAATTAATACAATCAACTAATAACTATTATAAAAGTAGAGAAAAACCCACATGTTATCGGTAAAAATAAAACTCAAGACTTCTAATATCTTAGGACCTCGGCTTCACTAATAGGACTATGTCTCATCGGCTTTCAATTTGACTCTAAACAATATAAAAGAAATTAACAGTGAAAAATGAAAGGGATTTGGAACTAAAGTAATGGAATTGGTTTTGAAAGATTAGTTTCTATGTTATCCTAAGAAAAATAACATTGTCCATGGTGAGAAAATCATGAAATTTGAATTTTTTGTTTAATTAGTGTCATAATTCAAATCTTTTAAATATTTCATGTACTTATTTGAAATGTATAATATAATAGAATTAACCATATTTTATTAAATCAGATAAAATAAAGCATGGTTGAAAATAAGAAAGAGCAACAAATTGAGAAAAAGGAAGAATATGTAGGAGCAATATAGATCATAGATGAAGTAGAGCAATATAGATCATAGATGAAGTAATAATTCTTCTTTTTTGGTTTCCTTGTGTCCTTGGGCCCGAATCCCAGGATTAATCCCACGAGATAGGTCAGACGCGATTGCAGGAACATCTACTAAGGAAGTTTTTTACATGAACAAGTAATCGAATTCTAGACATGTTACTTAAGCGACCAAAACCGCTTCTACTCGGGCTAACCCCTTTTGGTAGATGAAACTTCTAAACCGCTATGAGGAGAAATTGCGTGGAGCAGTGGACTTTGTTAACTTTATATATGTATTTAAAATGACATACTACAAAAGGATCAATCTAACGTTTGATGCTATTGTATTCTAAAAGTGTATAAATTATAGGTTATAGCGTAAAAGTTTCTTCTAACAAGTAACTCAAGCAAATAACATCGCTATTATAGATAATAACTTAAAATTTTTCTTTTAACAAAGAATTCAACAAATAACATCGCATTCTAGTTGTTTAAGTGTCATTATAAGCTCTTACCGAAAAAGAAAATGTCATTTTAAGCTTACTCTTTTGTAACAATCAAGAGGGCATTATGGCTCATACTATATTTTACTTTCATAGGATTAAATTAGTCTGGATGGACAATACTTGATTAGCTCTATCAATTTATAGCGCACAAAATTTTTTTTTTGGTAAGTTCAAATACAATATTTATCTAGAAGTAGAAGTATAATTCCCTCTTTCATTTCGGATTCGAATAGGTGGTTCCCAGGTCAATTAAAGTTGAATATTTGTTTCAAGTGAAATGTTAGATATAAAGACTTTCTCTATTGTATTTATTAGTTTTAAATTTAATCAATAACAATCTTTATTCCTTTTAAATTCCTTCGTCCCACCAAATAATAACTCTCTATATGAGTGAAGCTTTTGGAGCATTAACAATCACATTGTTTGAATTTTACCCGAAGAGGATACCCTGATTCAACAAATCCGGGTTGATTATGGGTCACACAGACCCTGTAAGACTTTTGGAAAGAAAAGTTACAACTTGTGATAGTATAAAATTGAATTCAGGACCTCTCATATGAAGGTGGAAGCTGATATTGCTACGGTGGTACCACAAGCCTATGTACATTGGTCAATAATGGATTGCACCTACTGAATAACTAAGCGCATAACTTAGATAGTTACATATTATATTTATATACACATATTATTTGTATAAAAAAATCTTCCTTTTCTTTCTATTATATTGTATTGATAGTAGTATTGAACATAAAAGATTCGAGTTACACTATCATAGAGATATTCTTCTTCTTCTAACTTTCTTTTTAAAAAAAACATAAAAAAATTGTAGATAAAAAATATCCTCATGATTTTTATTTATTTTTTGTTATTTTAAATCAAGGAGCAGGGATCCAAAGAACAACTTTTTTCAAAATCTCACTCAAAAGGTGCTGAGTTGGAATCCCATTCTAACTAAGAATTCTTGTGGTTTCGGATGTTCCACCTACAGGATAATCAGGAACGGAGAGCTCCCCCCCTCTCTGCGCCCGACTCTTTGGTCTTAAGAACGCTGGTTTTAAGAATGAGTGATTGCCCTTCTCCGACCCTTACTGCCCAAACCCTAAGTATCTAGCCTAACAAACTGGGTTGATAGTCCTAAGCTATAAAAACTCTATTTAATTTCATAAAAGAGGGGAGAGCCACAACTTATGACAGTTTGAATTCGAATCAAAAACTTTTTACATAAAATAGGAGATGAATACCATTAATTAAAGCTTATATTAAATTTGCAATTGGTCTAAATAACCTTATGTAACTAATCTGTGAGGTTGGGCCCATTGCTTATGCATGAAGCCCAAGGTATTGGGCCTTTATATTAGTCCATATACTCAATTGAACTTTCCCTCCTCTTCGTCTCTCTCTAAATCAAATTCCCAATTGTTAGGGTTTTAGATTAGGGTTTTTCCTCCTCATCTCTGAGCTCCTCTCTAGCTCTGCATATACTTACACATACATGTAAAGATGAGAAAACTGAAATATCATGAGAAGAAACTTATAAAGAAAGTTAATTTCTTGGAATGGAAGAGAGAAGGCGGCCAGAGAGAAAACCTCGTCATACATCGCTATCACGTCACCGGAAGAGACGACTACAAAAAGTAATTCACAATCATTTTTCATTTGTATGGAATAATGCGATTATGTCGTAGCTTGTTCCAAATCATTTTTCATTTTTCATTGACCATTATGTGTGTTTTTTTGGTCATGAATGGCAATTGTGTTTAGGTATTCGAGTTTGTGTAGAATGGTGCAGAAACAAGTGAACATACTGAAGCAGATGGAGTCAAGAGATCCTTTTCGTATCGAGTTGACTGATGCTCTTCTTGGAAAGCTGTGAGTCTTGGGATCAAAATTCAGTTTGATATTTGGCTCAGAACAAAGAACGGTCTTGTCTATGTTGCATTCTATTGTTCTGATTATTTTCCTGTGCGATTCCGTTTCGTGTTTCTTCAGTTATATCCTTCGTTTTGGAGAAATTTAAATGAAAACCCCAATTTCACTTTTGAATTAGCTAAATGTTGACTGGAAAATATTATCACATAACTCTGCATGTCATTGTTTTGCATGGTTATCATTTTCAACTAAAATGCAGAATGCTTGAAAATGAGTGTTGCTCCGGGGACTTCATGTTGTTTCTGGAATCAAAATTTAGTTGAATTGGTTTGGAGAATAGTATACTACCAGAAATTTGGCATGATTGGAGATATTAAAATAAATTGATTCAGGTTAAATGTTTTTGTATCCTTGTCGAAATTTTACTACTTTAGTGAAAACCAAGAAAAACATTAACCCTGTTTTAGGCAGGTTATTATGTCCATTGATATTAGAAGTAATAGTGGCCTTGAATTTGTTCTTCCTTTTGTTGTGCTACCCCTGTTAGTCCGTTGCTCGTGTGGCAATGAGCTATATGCAGTTTTGTAACTTAAGTTGATCGCAAATCTTAGCTATAAATGCATATGAGGATTCACGATACCAGAGATAGTTGCATGATAGCTTTGTGAAGGTGCTTGTGTTGTAAGGATGCTTACACATGTCTTTATTTGTGTTACTTAACATGCTCTCCTGCATATTCTTAATAGTTTATAGAATTATTGCGGATAGTGGAGGTACTTCTAGACTTATTTGAAGTATTCACTCTGTTCATGTTTTCTTTGGGATGCGTTTTTGATTGTTGAAATGTCAGTGAAAAAGTTTAGAATTGGTTATTTTGAAACTTCTTCTTTGGTTATCTGACTTGTGATTTTCCATTATTTAGGTACAACATGGGTGTGATACCATCTCGCAAGAGTTTGGCTTTGTGCGAGCGATTGTCAGTATCATCATTTTGTCGGTAAGTGAAAGTACAATGCAATTTACTGCTAAGACGTCATGTTTTAGATTACATGGGCACCCCCTGTCAATTTTTTGGAGCAGATTTTTGAAGAAGTCATCGAATTTTTTTTGACTTTTCCCATTTTACCCCTGGTCAAACCTGGACCAAAAATCCAAACTTTTTGACTGCCTAATATACCCCAGGTTGGTATTTGTAATATATACTAACTTTTTAGGGGGTGTCAATGTAATGTTTACCGTTGAATTCGATTAAAGTTCATTAATAATTTTAATTTACCTTATTTTAACTATTTCAACTAAATGAAACTACTAAATATCAATAATTAATTCTGAAATAAAAAAATAAAAAGCACTTAATAGATTTTGGATGGTTAAATGGTTTTTACTCTTTAAAAATATTAACCATCAATACGAAAATAAAATAGAAATTAAATATCTTTTACTCTTTAAATAGATTAACAATAAGTTGTCAAAAAATAATTAATTAACTATAAAAAAATAATTATTTCAGATAAATAATTATTATTTCAGAATAAAAGGGCATCTAACTAACAATCAATTCGAAAATAAAATAATAAAAACATTTAATATCTTTTACTATTTAAATAAATTAACAGTCACAAAAATTTTTAATTAATAATTTTTGTTAATAATGAGTAGCCATTTTTATAAGTTGTTATATTCAGAATATATATATATATATATTCTATTTAATATTATTGAATTTATTTAATTAATTGATTTCAATAAAATGTGAATAACTAATTTTATTTATTAAATCAATTATAATTGATAAATTATCAAACTAAACAAATCACCAATTTTATTTTTAAATTTAAAAATAAAAAATAACAATAATCATAAATAAATGGAGATTTATTTTTTCATAAAAATAACATAAAAATTAAAAACAAATTACAAAAATATTTTATTTTCTTGCTTTTCTTCCCCTTTCTACTTCTGTCTTCTTCCTTTTTCTCCGTTTTTCTCCCGCTTCTCCCCCCTCCCCCTCTCTTCAGATCTGTACCCCCCACCCACATCCCCTCTCCCTCACCGGCGTTAATGTGTGTGTTTTTTTCAAATCCGCACCCCCCCTCACCCACATCCCCTTTCCCCTACTGGAGCCGGTGTGTACAGTGTGTTTTTTTGTGTATCTGTAAGGTATGTTTCTGTGGGACATATATATATATATATATATATATGAATATGTAATTGGGTAGGAAATAAAATAGAAAATGCAATACCTTTTGATATTTTAAGTAGAAGGGTAATTTAGTCCTCACATAAAGTTATAATTTTCATGATTTTTATTTTTTTAATTTTGGAAAATGTAGGGGCAAAAAGGTTATTTAATCAATTCGGGAGGCAAATATACAGGCAGCTGGGTTGAGGGGAGGCCTTTGTAATTATCAAAAACTGAGGGGGAGTTTGTGTAATTACCCCATAAGTGAGGTGGTCTAAGTGTAATTTCCCACCCAAAAAAAAAATAGAACCAATCGTAGTTACTCTCATAACAAATACTGGACCCAAAGAAATTATATATGACACATGGGTTAACTAATGATAAGAGTTGAGAGTTCTGTAATTACAATTAATCTGCAATAAGATAATCATTTTCACCAAGGAAAAACTGCTTTGAAAAATCTCTCACTTGGCATCTTACTGAATCACGATTGCAGTTTACTTTTTAGGCTGTAAACCATGTTTTTAAATCATTTACGCACTTATAATAGTGACAACATACATAATATGTCATTGAAAAAACAAAAAGGTCTTCTAACGGTGCATATTTCTGTTTTGCTTCAGGCGTAGGCTTGCCACTATACTATTGCGTCTAAAGTTTGCAGAACATTTGAAAGAAGCTGTTACGTACATCGAACAGGGGCATATTCGTGTAGGACCAGATACCGTTACTGATCCAGCATTCCTCGTTACAAGGAATATGGAAGACTTCATTACTTGGGTAGATACATCAAAAATAAGGAGGAAGGTTTTGGAATATAACGAGAAGCTGGATGATTATGATGCAATGAACTAATGCCTAAGTAGAAAGTTGCTCTCCAGTTGGGATTTACCTGATGTAATGCATGTTTGATGTTTCTTTTTGCTTTGGGTTATGCTATCTTAGTCTTGCATTAATATCAATTTTATCATTCATTCCCATTTTAGCAAGTTCCTCTCTTTTTAACCATATATGCATATATATAAAGCAATATTTTTTATTCTTTCCGAGTATAGAAAGTCAGAATAAGATGGTACGTTTCCCCACCAAAATAGAAGTTCCAGTTATTCGCGTCATTGTCTTTTTTTTTTGGTAAAAAAATGTAATTTCATTCATAATCAAAACCCTCCATAAGTACACAAGATGGAACCTCGGATTCCTCGCAAAAGATATCAATAGGAATGCTATTGTGAGGAATGGTTTCATTCCAAGCTCTATGAAAAGCCCATTTAGCAACATATCCACTGTCGAGTTTCTAAGTCTAGGAATTTTACGAATTTTACAAATTTTCCAAGAAGGCCAACCCAAAAACAAAGATTTGGCCAAGTCAATATCAGATTTAGCAGCCCAATCCGGGGGAGCATTATCAAGAAGAATCATATTAACAGTCATCAAGGAATCACTTTCAAAAACGTGATATTCGTGTCATCTCACTTAAGAAGGACCCGTTGAAATTACAGTTGAAAACTTGAAATAAAATCCTGATTTGCAAATTGAAGTTTTATAAGCATCGTGAAATACAAAATTACATTCCCTGCTATCAAGTGGAGTCATCTCAGAGCTCCATGAAAAAAACATACAAGGCTTAAATCACCACACCCATATTGTTCATACAAAAAGAAACAAAGCTCATAAATTAGCTTTTTCCCAAGTCAATAGAAGCATACACAAAATCCTCACATCTACTATATCCAGAATCTAATACATCAGACAAAGCACCAATAATATCGAAAGACTCCTGCAAATCAGTAGCAGAACTCATATCCTCCAACCACGACAACAACTCCTTGGAGAAACCCACCATTTCTTTCACATTCAATAATTTTTCTTTCATCACAACCTCCCAACCTTCCAACTTCTTGCTTTCTTCTTCCCCTTCCGTCTCCTTAGAGCCACCTCGCTTCTCCACTGTCGAAGATTTTCTCACCTTGAAATAACTCTGAAGCTGCTCAATCAGGCCAGTATACATGAGCATAGGTTGAACAGTTGAGAATAATTCATCGGGTTCACTGGTTTCTCCTGCAGCAGCACTATTTCCCGAGTCTGATCTCGAAACATTGGGAGGGCCCCGCTGCGTCGACCGCCCGTGGCGCTGCATGTATGCATGGTATATTCCACGCTGCAAGAAGGAGCGTCGATGCTGCAACCAAGACTCATAAGATTCAGAAAGAAGTGAGCTCACCATCATGAATTGAACAGTTTCCTCTGTTCCACTAGAAGGCTGATGTGTCCCGGGGGAAGTTGAAAATTTGGATTCATTTGTAGGAGAAGACAAATAAGTAGTTATAGATTTGGACAGATTATTCTTTTGAGAAGGATCGTGATCCAAAAGGTGTCGTGCCATCTGTATCATAAAAGGTAAACATTTGGAGTTACTTTCTTTACCACCACCTCTACTATCTGCACTGAATGACGCACCAGTTGCAAACCTAGCCAGCATCTGTCAAATGAAAAGAATACGTTCGTAAGAACTAATCAGAATAAACCGAACAAAAAACAAAAGGATAATTATGTGCACATCCCCTTATGTATTGAGTAATTACGATGAGCCCCTTGACGTTTTGAAATTACCAAATAACTTGTGTCAGATCCTGACAACTCGAAAACACAGGGTAAAATTGTAATATGTTTTTATTAAAGGGGTGAATACGATGAGCCCCTTGACGTTTTGAAAATTACCAAATAACTTGTGTCAGATCCTGACAACTCAAAAACACAGGGTAAAATTGTAATTTGCTTTTATTAAAGGGGCGAATTTGTGATCTGCTTTACTGACAAGAAGTTAAGGTAATTTCTGTTTTCATAATTAGTCTCAAACAAGGAGTGTCTATGCAATTTACACAGAACAGTATAAACAAATAGAGTTGAAAGTTCACCAGAACAATGTCATAAGTCAACAACCGGAGCCGGCTCCCATCAGCACGTCCCAGAGCATTAAGATAGTCCCAGTACTGATCAACGTAACGTATGTATTGTCCCATAGGAACAGAGGGCCCTCTAAGGGGAAATAAGTTATTGCAGAGAGTCTCGTTGTTTCTAAGGGCTGCGCCATCCCATTCCTTCTTTGGATTTTTCAGGGCAGCATCAGCTCTTTTAGCCTCTTGATGGCACTGGAAATGTATGATGTTGAAATGGCTCACAGTTGTATAAACACAGTCTCCACGGGCATTTCCTGAACTTCCAACACCAAGGTTCACACGCTTACTGTAAGTATAAATACCCAACAGGTCAGTAGGTCTCAATCTGTAGCCCTCTCGGCAAACCATGCAAGCTAGCCCATCTTCCTCTTCTTCTACATCTTCAAAACCTTCAAGGACAGGCTGAGAAACAACAATTCGCTCACCGCCATCTGAAGTCAGTTCTTGCCGCATCCCAAGTCCCTTTTATAATAAAGTAGCAAGTCAGACACTTAGTGCTAACAAATAAAATTTACTCATCTCAATACAGAGCAATCAAAATCCTTGCTTCAAGAACTATGTGTACGTGCATATATATATATAAAACCATTATATCGCATTGAAGAGTTCCAAAACTGCTTATTTAACAAAATTAACTTAAAGCTTCATACTCAACTGAATGCATAACTGGAAAGTGATAATTTGAAAATAATTTGTTTTCCTCCAAGTGTTCTGCTATAGTACTACTGTGGCACTAATCATGAAGGTCATGAAAGCAAATAACAAGATAAATGTCGGCCACTAATAATGATAGATTCACGTTAAGAAGAAATGAAAAGAAGTACCTGAAGCAACTGTTCTCTTTTCCTTAGAGCTCTACGTCTCATTTCATCCCGTGTGGCATGTCGTAGTTGGCAAACTTTTTCTGCCAAGAACCCATTATCCGTTCCTTCCTTATCAGTAAGGGTGTCCAACAAGTTTTCAGCCTTTGCACCAATCTCATTTTCACCTGAAACACTCTCTAAAGCATGGAGCAAAGGTAAAACCCCTTCCTCATCGATACACCTTTGAGTGCCCAAGTGGCCCATCGACAGCCCCCTCAGCATAGAGAGTATAAGGGGAATAGAAGGCAATTTTAATCCAGATGCCCATTCTGCAGTGGATTTAAAGGCAGGCTGCCCTGTGCATGCAAAACATACCTTCAAATGCCTCACAGCAACTCCAGTAATCCCTCTCTCCAATATTATATCCTTCAATCTCTCCCCACAAGAGCTCGTTTTAAGTGATTCCGAGACCCTCACAAAATTGTCCAGCGCGAATTTATGCTTGGCTGCTTGTTGAGCAATTTTTTCATCCTTAGGGTTATCTTCAAATTGCTTTTGTAACTGGTCAAATTCACTCCAATCTTGCAAGTACGGGTCAAAGTGTTGGATGAGAACTTCCATGGCTGCAGGTTCTCCATAAGTCAAGTATGGCAAAATTCTTGCAACCATCTCCGTGTTTCTCTGTTGTTTACTTGACTTCTTAAGTCCAGAAGGATGAGATAATCGTTCCAGGAACATAAGAACTATTTTCTTAGCCTGTTCACTGCTACCAGTATCTTCACTAGAGGCTGTAGAAACTCTAGGCGTGACACTGATATTGTCACTCTCGTTTGCCTCCAATGTAAGACTCTCTACAATTAACAGAATGCCCTCGGCTGGCTCCATAGCATCAACAGAGAAGGCACGCCTTGCAGTCTCGAGGAGCAAACCTAAAGCTCCCAATCTTAAGAGTGCTCTTTTGTTTTCCCTTGTTTTGCAACAAAGCATTAATAGATTTAGCACAGCAACGAGCTGCTCTTGGTTCAACTTTAGATCATCTCGCAGACGCTGTTTATTAAATTCACAGTTAGACAGATTTCAGAATAACGGAACTGTGCATGAATTCGCAAAGAGATCAAAAAGAAAATCTGCAAGCCTCTCTAGTCACATTTCCATTTAATGCTTCCGCCACATTTTGAAATGAGAAAGCTAAAAACCCCAATATGCACAATGTAAGTGAAAAGAGCTAGTAGGTGAAAATCTTAAGGATAATTTACACACCTGAACCATGCTTAAGAGAATTTCAAGACCCCCACATTCTCGTACAGCACCGGTTATTGCAAACTCAACCTCAGGATCTTGAGATTCCTCTCTATCCTCGTCTAACTCTTTGATCATTGGCTCTGTAGCTTCACCATCCAAACCCTGCAATTTGAAGGACTCATTATGTTAATATAGCTTGAGGTGGGGGGGTGGGGGGGGAAGGAATCTATGCATTTTCAAGTGATTAGAGGAAGATCATGAATATAATACACACGGCAAAAATATCCATTAAAGAATATCCGGAAAGAAACTAAGAGGTAAAGTGCAAAACCACAAACGAAAAAAGATCGTAAAGGAAACCTGAAGTCGATAAGTCACTGTCATTGGAGGGCAATCTCTGGTGGATGTGGCAGCGTTAGGGGACAAAAATGCCGTCCCAGGGGCAGTACTTGAAGCTTGACTATTTGATTTCTTCCAAACTTGCTCATACACTTGAGCAATACTCAAATCAAGAGAGATAATGCTCCCAGCCACAAGCAACTCCATGCCATAATCATCTTCAACCAGACCCAGCAGGTCCAACTGGTGACAGATTTTATTTTTCACATCACGCATCAATGGACCAATCTCAGCACTTGAGTAAGGATTCTTGGTCATTGATCCCCTAATGAATTCCTCCTGGGTATGTGCCTTGTTCAGAATCAAAAGATATACAGGCTCTGGCTTTGATGGGCAAATCAAATTACAGAGCTGCTCCAAGATAAACTGTGTAATAGATAAACTTGGGTTAGATTTACAAGCGTATTCAAATCACAATAGCCTAGTTATTATCTTAAATATATAAAAATAAGGAGTCCCTAATAAAACCATAAGTAGTACATCATCATTAAGGAAGATATACTTTTCCAGACCCTATTCTTGTCAAACAACCAGGCAAGATATATTTCTTACCATGTATCTCCAATTCTCTTAAAACCAAAACCAGAGTACAATATGAAATCAAGCTAGCAAAGAATGACCATAAGATTGTTAAGAAGGGGAAGCAGGTAATCTTGTTTTCGCGACTTCCAAAAAGTTTCAGGAACACAAAAAATATAGGTTGTAAAAGAAATCAATGGCATACCATAGAATTACGCCCTTTTCTCTCCTCCCCATGAATCTGTAAGCCACCAATGCATGCCTGGATGAACTGCCGTTTGTTCTCATTGCTCTCAAGCAGAAGACTATCGAGAAGGTCTTTCAGAAGTCGATTACAGTCGCTTATTAATTTTGTCTTTTGTACAATTAAGCCCCTAATCACCATGAGGGCCTCGAGAACATTAGATAACAACTGTTCACGCATGAATCTGCCACCCAAAAAGGGAAAAATGTTACTGCATGCATATTAACAAAGTTTGCCAAGAAATAGAACATGGCAAGGACTAACCTTGATCTGATATTAGGGACCTCCAAAAATTTGCCAAGAAGCTCTATGAGCTTATGAAGAATAAAACCTTGAGAAATATCAATATGGAGGCTTCTCTCTAAGGATTCAACATTATTCACTTCCCGAGTGATCAACTTACATATTGTAGTCAAACATCCTCGAACAGTCAAAAATATACGAGCATCCTCTGAATCTATCATTCTAAAAAGCAAATCAAAATATTCTGCTGCATTTTCACCAGCTGAAAGAGTAGATGGTAACAAAGACATCAGCAAATTCAGCAACCGAAACCGTCTCGATGAACTTTGGCCACAGAGCAAATTGATTAGCATGCACATCTCAGATCTTATAGATTGCGAACAAGCACTCAATATAAGTTCCGTAACCCATGAGCCAAGTTCAAATAATTTTATCTCACTCTGAGCTGCTTTACAAGAACGCCGCTTCCATCTGAGGGCGTACTTCATAGCCAAATAGTCATACCTTTGAGGCCGAGACTTTTGGCCGACTTTGACTGCTTGAGAAACTTTGTATTGCCGCCTGACGAAATCAAGATATGATGCACCTTTTTCCCATTCGGAGTAGTTTAGTAACTGGATATCTTGAGTCTTCGAAGAACCATCCCAATTCTTTTCTAATGACTCTGGTATAGACTTGCTTGCACTGACAAGCCCGCTTGAACCAGCTTCATATGAGCTCTTCTCATCTTTTAGATGTGAAACTGGAGCAGGCTTTCCAGTAACTGGCTCTTTATCTACAGCATCAGGTTTTGGAGGAGTACATGCATGTGATATAATCTTCAGACAAGGTAGAATAACATGCTCAGATATAGCAGGATGTTTGGCTCCAAGTTTGATTGACTTAAATAATAACTGGAAGACAATCCTTAATCTTGATTCCCAGAATTCATCTGCCAAGGAACAGACATCTGAAAGCAACATTAATTCTTCACGAGCTGCCAGAGCAATGTCCATGGAGCGATGATGTTCAAGACAGTAAACAACCTTCTTCTGTAGCAAGCTATTCAATTCAGCCACTGCATTCACATCAGCCTCAGAGAACGCACAAAGTGCAGCCCTGGCCTGAACACGGGCTGTTTTTGGCCCCTGATGTATATTGTTCTCAAACAACTCACGCAGAATACCAGAAGCAACAAGTAGCTTTTTAGAACTCGGATGTTTTGATAGCACTTGTAAGATCTCAAGACATTGCGTCACAAATGTACTAGCACAGCCGTAACAACTATTTGGAGACCTCAATAAAACAAACCTAGAGGCTGCAGCAGCATTATCAGAATGCTTCTGATGCAAGTAATTCAGTAATACCCGTCTGAGACCTTGAAGAGTCTGAACACTTTTACTCACAGAATCAAATGCTGCTTTGCATTTCTCACCATAAAGTACACCAAGCAGAGCAATTTTACGGTTGATCTTGCAGGAAGGCCCAGGTAAAGACACCATCATTTGCTGAACAGAATCCTTCTGCTGAGAGTCCATCTCGTTCTCACCAACACTCGACACAATCTTCAGTAAAGGTTTCTTGAAGCCCAAAAGCTGTTGGTATCGTCGATGAGCATTTTCAGATTCAGATTCTATTGCAGCTAGCCCCCTTTTCATATCATCATCATTTTCCATGCTATCAAAAATAAAACTAGGCTTGGCCATAAAATTGAATTCGAAACGGCCATACTTACTGTAACCACACTCATTGCACAGGAAGGAGTCAAGATTTTCATAATTAATATTGCGGCATTGCCTGCATTGATAAGCATTCTCATGACAGTTGCTACAAATTCCATGCTTGTCAGTGACAGGTCTACTACAACGTGGACACTGCAGTGGTTCAAGGGATAATGCCTGAAGATTTTCATAGAACGAATCCAACTCAATCATAAAGTTGCACGCTGTTATAGGTATAGGGAAATCCACCTTCAGTTCTGTTTGATTGAAAGCAAGATGGCAAATCTTCGCCCGCTTCCACAAGGACCAATTATTTTTCAACTCTGACAAGTCGGCCACAGGCCTGTTGTTATAATAAAGATTCAACACTTTCACTGATTTAGACTTCCGAGCATCATGAACATTCATGGTCACGTTCTGAATGGTGTAGCTACCAGTGCATTTCACAATGATACGATTGTCTGTGAACTTCGTTTCTGATTTCAGACTTTCTAGCTTCATCCGGCTATATGGGACCTCAGGCGAGCTGCAGGCGACACACGGCTCACTCTCAAGATAATAACCATCAAATTCCACCAAACCACTCAAAGTGTTGTAAATGCGTGAATTGGGATGGTTTGCCAAAAGCTCATTTTGTGAGTGAAGTGTCTCAAAAATACATTTAATCACATCAGCAGTTAAGCATCTGTCTACAATTTCATTGTTCTGTTGTTTTGAGCTGCTATCTGGTGATTTTCCTAGTAAGCAGGTGACAAGTTCGGTATATTCAATGACATTCTGACCAAATAATGGCAAGTATTTCACTTTCTGCAGGAGAACAGTTAACATGGTTTCCTTGAATAACTGCTTGCCGTGGTGCCAGGCACCAAGAAGAACACATTTGGCTTCCCCACGCACCGTGCTTGAATTCCATTCCAGCAAAAATGTGTCGATAAATTGCAATAAGCAATCATCACTGTGGTCAGTAAAGACATTTAATACCTGTTCCATATCCATGTAAGATTTTTCCATAGGAGATTCACTACCTTCTTCACCTTTCTTCTTCTTCTTAGAGTCGAGAGCTTGTGCCCCAAACTTGTTTGAACTTGCACTTCCATCTCCACCTTCAGGTTTCTGCACAGCATGACTAACATCTTTTCCCGTATAAAGTGCTAAATTCAAAAGTTTCAGAGCTTGAATGACACATTCTTCCCCGAAAGAGAAAATGCCATTCATGAGAAATGGTAAGATATCACCATGCCTCAAGCAATATTTCTGCCAGTTTCTAGGCCGTGCTGCAGCTACTTCAGCAATGGTGGAGAGGCACTTCACTAATTTAACACTTCTTTCATAAGAGATGGAGCTCCGAAATCCACCTGACTTGTTTATGTGTTTATATAGCTTCTTGATTTCACTAGAGAACTGCCAGGCATCTCGGATACTGTAATAGTGTGTCTTACTGCCACAGAGATGCAGAAACAGCCTCCTGGCATACCTTCTCACAAAAGTCGTATGAGGATTGTTGATATAACTGCAGAGAACATCCTGATAACCATCAAGCTTCAATTCCTTACCAGAAGAAATCTTGTACATCTTCTCTTTCTCCCCACCCTTGTCATGCTTTTCAGGCCGAACTAAACAGTAGACCAATCGGAAAGTGTTTTCCAGCAATAGCTTATGGTAGTCGGTGAAAATATCTGTACGGTGTGATTTGGCATATGAATCTGAGAAAAATGGTGAGAAATTACCCGCTGGAAGCTCTCTTCGGATGGTTAATAGTGCACCACAGCCAGAACCAGGGTTCAATCCAGAAGTTTCACCACTGACAGAAGGGGACTTAAATACGTGACCCAGCTGCTGCAGAATGTCCATGAGATAATTAATGAAAACCTGCTGCCTAAGAAAGCCACAAGCCCTATGCAGACAAGAGATGAAATCATTTTTTTCTTGGCCATCCAGTGTAGATGAACTAGATAATAACATCGAAGATGGGATCTGGATAGTTGTTTTGTCCTGTGTATCTGCTGTTCCACCAGATTTTGATACAGTAACATCACCACCGGGTTGGTTCCAGTTACGTAGCATAAGGGTAAAGAACATGAAAATAACGATAGCAACTTCCCCAAAAGATGAACGACTTCGGGCTGCAAAAGGTTTATTAACATGCATCTCATCTATAAACCATTTTATCAGCTTCTCCAAATTTAAGCTCTCATCTGAGCTATCAACAAAAGGCCCGCCAATTGCTGAAGATAGTCTGTAGAAGAGCTGCATCACTGGAATAGCTTGAACTCCAGATGTGGTCTCCATCCATCCCTTTAGCTGTTCAAGAAGCTCAGAGAGAAGTAACGAATTCACAGCCCTTTTAGATGCAGATATGGTGACAGGGTCAATCACTGAAGTTGAGAACTCCCCGGACTCATTAGACACCAGATCATGGATTGATGGAGCTGAATTCTGCACGTTGACATCAGCAGCAACTGGTAACAAACTTGAGACACTTGAATCATCAGCGGAAAGGTGAATTTCATTGCCATCTCCAGTGAATGTCTCTACTTCAATTGGGATTGCTGTCATTGGATGATCTCTAGAATGTGGTGGAGCAAGTCTTTCTGCATCTAACACTTCATAACATGCTTCACATAAATCAAAATCAGGGCAAACAGTACAGTGCCATCTGCGTCTCAGGATAGGAACAGTTGAACAACCGTCACAACAGTACTGCACGGATGAAGTAATGGAATCTTCTTCTATCATAATAGGATTGTTTCCACTAGCTGCACTTGAAGAATCAGCAGGGATGGTAACAGAGGCACTATCCATCACGTCATCTGTACCTAACATTGTTTGCTTTGGAAAGGGAACCTGGAGCAATCTAGAAGATATAGCCAAGCTGGAAACAGAAAGTAGCAACATAAGTGAATGAGCAAATAAGCATAGATTAACCTCAGTTTTTCAAGCTGTTTATTATATTTACCTGCTGGAAGTTTGAACAGCCTCATTAGTAGAAAGAAGAAGCTTTTTAAATAAAGTAACAGCAGGGGCCACAGATTGCCTGCTGACATCTCTTCCATGCAATGCCAGACACTCCGCATAACAATAGATAAGTTCTACAGATGATACAACAATATTGTTCATAGTCTGTGTGTCCGGCTGCTCTACATCCAAAATTCCCCAGAGAACTTGCATAAGTCCATCGACTACTCCAGAACCTACATCAGGTCAAATGTATGCAAAAAAGGACAAATATAAGAAACCAAAATAAATTCCTCAAGTAGAACACCACTCATTAGTAGGTAAATTAAACTCAATCGTCTCATTCACAGTCACAAGCATAATCAAGCAAGAGACCATGAATTTACACAGCCAGAGGCTCTCATGTTCAATCAAAATACCCACTTGATATCACGTTACCGGGACCAATCAGGACATCTCCAAGAATGCAGCTGGCAAATGGGTATTTCTAGTAAGACCCAAGACATCACACAATCTCTAAAAGACTACCATAAATTATAAAAGGTGAGACAGAACGTCAACCATCACAAACAGAAATACACATTTGTAATTAATTACATTTCTAATGGAACATCATAAAAGCACAATGCATCCGGCACGACCAAAAGTATCTCAATTTATGCAAGTTCCGCATATAAAAATAGAGCGAGGGGGAGGGGATGAGGGAGGGAAGGGGGGGGGGGGGGGGGGGCACAATTGATAATAAGCAACATTACCATTAGTCTCAAGAAAATTAGCCAAGTTTGAGCGACGATGCAATGCGATTTTAGAAACCGCACGCATCTGTGCTGTAAACTCCTCAATGATCCACCCTGCAGTAGGCTCCCCCATCCCCAGCTTTGAAGAAAGTAGGATAGTGGATTTCACCACTCCACTAAGGCGCATGGCGTCCTTCACCTAAGCGAAAAGTTTCAGAAGCGAATGAGATGAGTTGTATGCTATACACGAGATATCATATCAAAACGTTCAATCTTAAACCAAGTTCAAACATGAAATTAAAACAGCAGCGACTGGAAACCACAAGAATCAATATTAAATTGGGGCCTAACGAATTACTTGGTAATAGATATCCCTTCTAGGGAACACAGCTTGCAGAACACGGCTAGCAGCAGCCTGTAACAAAGGCTCCCTGTCACTCTCGAATATTGTTTCCAACACTTGCTTACATTTGAGGTTAATCCACTCCACTTTAACTTCTTCATTTTTTAGGGATCCCTGAGGTTTACACAATAGGTATATCCTAGACAGGAACTTGAGACCATCTGCCACCACCTGCTCTTGAACTGAAGCAGATTGTGCAGCCCGCGACTTTCTTGCTGAACTTGTTGACCATGAATTACAACCAAGCACTCGAGCTTCCATATCTAGAATTGCGTCCATCTTCTCTTTCCAACCAAATTCATCCTTTGCTCGGCCATATACTTCTAAAGAATCTATTCTGGGCAAAGCAGATCCACTGAAGGTTCGACCAATACAAATTGTGAATTCTTCATCAGCTAGGAGTGATTCAGCCACAGTGAAGGGAATATCATACCAAGACCGCATTCCTTCATCTATCTTTATCACTCTCTGGAAGATAGTAATTTCAGATGGAATATGACTCGCTGATGTGTTGCCAACGTGCAAACGGCAACCAACCATGACAATATCAGGATTTGAATTGGCCACTGTTATCTGCGAATGGCAAAGAAACTATTGTGAATTTTGGAGGTACTTGGGGCAAAAACATGATGATGTAACAAATGTCAATGCCATGGATGGAAAGAATAACAGCTAAACAAAATTACCATAAACATAATAAGCACACACATCTGGCATAGATTTTCATCCATGGATAACATATGCTTTTCATCCATAGATAACTTATTTTACCAATAATACCGAAGTGAAGGCATCCCATGCTATACACACACCCACATTTGAATAATTAGATGAAGAATATTACCACCCAGGTCTTTAAATTTAGCAAATAAAAGAAAGATCCTAAACATGTCAGACAATTTTAGTTAGTTTGAAGAACAAGCGCACTCTGGTACACGAACCAGAGAGAATGCTGAAGCAACTTAGTTCAAAAGTACTTTTGAGTGAATATACAAATATCAAAGGTAACAGATCAGATAATTAGTGATTACGCCAAATAAATTTCCTGCTCCAATTCTGAGTCACCCTTCACTATCATCAATTTGGCTTCTGCTGAATAAATTAGAGGGGAAAAGAAGGACTTGTGATGCTCGAGACAAGGGCAGAACATAAGCAAGTTTGCAAATAGAAAAATGAGAAACCCATGTAAGTAAAATTTCAAAACATTATAACATCATATAGGAGATACAGAACTTCGACTAAGCTGTATGTTAACAGTACCTTGAATCCAGCAGGGTTAGGCCCCTCCAAAAATCCATCTTCGGAAGCCAAAGTTTGCTTAGCCCCCTCAGAATCACTATTCCTTATGGCATCACCACTATATTTCACATCTTGTGTAATGCAGACAGTTTTCTCAAAGAAGTCAAGAGGAAATTCTGGTTTTATACCCCCATAAGCTTTATTTTTTAAAATACCAGAACCCAATTTCTTCACCTTATCTGCCATTAAATTTACACCAGTATCGACCCCCGCCGGGATGTGCGAATATATCTGGAGGCTTCCATCATCATGCAAAACAAGACAGTGAATTTTGTCTTTTGACAAAGGCCTGTAAGCAGTAACACCAACCAAAGGTGAAGTTGAACCCCCGGTGTGCCTCAAATTCTGTGATAGCATTTCATGTTCTCCCATGGAGATGGCAAGTATACCATTTGATTTCACACTAGAATAGCAAACAAATAATCCACTGCCACCCAGTAACTCTTTCAAATGATGCAAACCAGCTGGCCGGGGCTTACCATCCAAGTCATTCTCATAGACAGCAGACATCTCCGCCAGAGATGTCACATCTGGATTAAGACGGCCAATAAAGGTACTCCCATCTTGATAGGACAAAAAGAGCAACTTGTGAGTGGGCGAAAAATATAGAGAGGAGCCCTTTGTGTGCTTGCTTCTGCCCTCTATTTGAATTACTTCCTTCAAGGGTCTCGTCCCAACATTTGCTTTCATTGACAACTCTAACCTGTACAAATTTCCCAGCTCCGACAGGACAATGAGAAACATTCTACCCTGGGAAGCCACCAAAAGAGTTGCGTCCACAATTGTATCATCAGGCAATGTTATATAGTGCACAGGACTGATATTATCTTGAGATAGATCATATATTTTGACAAATCTATTCGTTACCACCATTAGCTGAACTTGAGAACCTGGAACCCATTCTACACGTCTGATATATGCACCTTGTAGTGCAAGTTCGATAGCTAACCGATCGATCACCTCACCTCGATGACTAACTGTCAGGACCTGGCAATCTTCATAGCCTGCTACGACAAGATAATTCTCTACAAGTGAATTGAAAAGGAGATGTACAATCTCAAAGCGAACAACATTCTTGGAAAGAGGCTTCACATTAGCCTTATCAGCTGTCACAGGAGCAATAGTGGCTTGTCCAATCAGCTGCCCCACATCAAATATGGCTACTTTGTCGCCTTCCCCAACAGCCAGTCGACCTCGGGCAGTGACACTGAGTAAAGATTTGATGAGAGAACCACTTGTTAAATGCGATTTGAGCTCCTTTGCACTTGTATAATCTGCTTTTATCTTCAAATCTAGAGATCCACTTTTATATGCCTTCTTCAACAGTAACAGATCACTACTATAGTGGAGGACTTTGTCTTCAGCCAACATAACCTTCTTCTCTCTCAATCTGTTGGAGTCCCTACTACAAGTAATAAAAGGCAATAGCGATGAGCACACTCCAAGAACACGGCCTTCAACCTCCAGCTCATTGAGGAGAGCCGGCATACTGTCCTGGACCTCTTTTGGAACAACTAACTTGGTAGAGTTATCTAGTTCTGTAGATGCATCCTCATCAATATCTGAATCACTGTCTGGAAGCTGATCCGCATTATCTGTAAGAGACAAAAAAGACTGGAAGTTTCCTGCACTGCGAGTGGGTGCACCATTACTTCCACTGAATTTTCGAGGTTTCAAGCACTGACAACTGCTTCCTCGTACGCCTCCTGCGCCGCAGTCACAGAAAAACCGACTAGAGCGAGAATACGCAACACGGTGACCGCGATGGCAAACTTTTGCACACACAGAGCAACAGCCCTTAGAAACAGTCAGGTCACATGTATAACAGAAGTACCAGTGTTGTTCCATAAAATTACTGCCACTAGATGTAAACGTACAAACTTTAGATGCCAGGGCCCTCTCACTGTTGCTATCTTCCTCATCATCCTTATCTATGCTACCCAACTCACCATCGGATGTTCCATCATCTTCATCATCATCAACAGAAGCTGCATCACAGTCAACAGTTGTGGAACCTTGATTAGCAGATTGAACCAAATCCTCAGCATCCTTTCTTGAACCAGGAGTTCTCGAAGACAATGACACCAACCCAGAACTACAGCTAGAAACAGTCTTCCCAGGAGACTTCTCCATGATTGACCTGGGTGACCCACAATCACCCAAAGTTGTTCTAAGGAAACCAAAAAGATACTTCAGTCCTTGAAGCAAACGCTCATCCCCAGCCAGTTTTTCTATCAACATGACAGTACTCTGAAGCAGCGGCTTAATGAAAATTTCTCCTTTGGAGATTTGGACAATGAAATTGTAATAACCTTTTGCTGTACTGAAATCAAAAAGTGAAAATGCATTTTCGAGTGAAAGAAGCATAGCTTCATGTAAATGGAAGTGTAATTCTTGCAAATGGATTTCAGAAGTGGGCGTCAAAAGGCTCATGAGAAAGTTCATGGTTGAGTCTCTTAAAGGAGCTGAACTTCCTTTAGCACTTATCCCAAGAGGCGTTTCAGTTACAGATCCCAATAATCTCATTTCCAGCCACTTCGATAGAGAACCCAAATCCATGCCAACGAATTTCATCAGCAACTTCAGTTTAATTTCAGGGTAATCACCGGATATAAGATCTGTAAAAAAGTTGAGTACCCTCGCATTAACAGATTCAGAATGACAGTAATCTAGGGCATCAATCAAAACCAATATATTGCCTCGTTGAGAACCATATAAGTTCCTAATATCTTCAGAAATATCTTCCATAGAGAGGAAAAATTTGAAAATAGCAGTCTTCAGAGGATCTCCCTTCAGGTTGCTAGCCAAATCAACCATTTTCACAACTACACGTTCATGGATACTGCTATAAGCATCTTTTTGTTCAGTGATACTTCGGAGAAATAATTCCATGCGTTTCATAATGAACAAGCTGCTATAGTCAGGTCCTTCACTGCCCATTTTCAAGCCTTGGCATATAACTTCACATTGATCCTTGAGGCTTTCAAAGACTTTGTCACACTTTATTGTCAAGATTGATTCAAGAATCTCACTGATTACCTCTTTTTCCTTCACACTGATCCCTCTCAAATCTTTTATGTTCAGCAGTCCACCCAGACTACAAACAATTCCTTGGATGTTCAGGATGCAAGATGACAAAATTTCACTTGTAAGTTCAAAATGAACGGGAAATCCATGCAATGCAACCTCCCAAAAAACTTTAGATTGAATACCTAGAGCCAATTTTTCAGTAATTTTACCCAACTGCAAAGGAAGATCGTAAACAGAAGCCCGTAGACACGGTTTGACTCCCTTCTTCCCAGTGAATTCATCCTCTGTACTGTTGTCCAAATCAGCATAATCAAGAAATAAAGGGGAAAAATTTTCAGCGGAGTGCTGCCCATTTTCAAAAATTGAGCCTAAAGCTTTTTGGTAAATCCACAAGTATCTCTTTAACAAAGATGACAATACTTTGGCCAGCATTGCAACTTGGTCAGCAGTGAAAGAGTTGTACACGAGATCTCTAGCCAGCGCCAGAAACTCAGCATCGCTGGCAGTGCAATCCAGCCAGTCAGGCCCTACCCTTGGGACAGAATTCTTGCTATTGCACTCCCGGGTGCCTGTATAAAGTAAGGAGAGTAGAAAAGAGAGCCAGGACCCACACCTAAAAAAGTCCCAACCGAGTTCCCCAGCATCCTCGTACATAAGTGAACCATGCAATTGCTGAAGCAAGCTCAACACAAGATCTGGAATGCGAGTGGACATGCTGCTGGTGACATGGTGGCCTAAAATAGAATGAGAGAAATAAATAAAGTTCTTCACATTTAAGATATCAGGAACCTTCAGGCCACTCAAGAAAACTTGCCAATGTTCCGAATTAGATCCCTCAACTGGAGTATCCCAGCAAAGCACAAAAATATACCGTTCAATAATCAAGTCATCCATCTTGGCAGCTTTTTTACCATTCCAAAGTCCCAAAATTAATGAAAAAGAGGCACATATCTCCTCCCAATTCAAGCCTAAGAGATCAACTGCAGGAGAACCTCTAAGCACAGAAGCCGGAAGGGGAGCAATATCAATCAACTGGTTAAGCAAAATTATGTTGGCTGTTGTTTCTTTTAAGCTCGTCACCTCCTCTAGTGCAACAGCTGGCCAAGACAACAGATAGTTTGCAGAATTAGGCATGTGTTGTTCGGGTGCTTCCCTTAATTTGGTTCTGAAGTTCAAAAGCAGCAATGATGGACAAGCATGCGGGTGATATATCATGTGACGAAGTACTAAAACCAATCTTGAGATCAGCAAAGCCCAGCATGACAACTGCGTGCTGTCAGAACCAGTGGAGGGAATATCAATAGTTTTCAGTGATGAAACTATTTCATTTGCCAATACAGCCTTTTCCTCTTCAGATGAAAAATGAAAAGCTATAAGAAGAATCTCAATATGAAACACAGAAGGCAGAGTTTCAACAATTTCCTTCAGACCAGGACATATTGAGCAAACTGTTTTCACCTTCTGATGGATAAATTTCACAAACATCCCATAGATTTTGGTTCTCAAGCTAGAACCAGCTGAACCTACCCGACATGCAAGTATATAGGCAAGCAAAGCGAGCGTTTGATTGTTGTACTTAAACGCACCATTCTCAACAATCAGTATTTTCTCGACAATCGACTCCTCAAGCGATTCTGAGAAAGCTCGAAGCATCAGGAGTTTCTGCAATAATTCAAAGCAAAATCCATGCACATGTCCAAACTTACTCCCTTCAATCACACTCAGGCTATTATCACAAGTCCTGTCTTCTGGATAACAACCGTGACAATTAAGTATTGAAAGCAAAATATCAATATGGTTGCCATTGAGCTTTGTACATGCATCTTCATACATTGGAGGATGCCATTGAGGAGAAAAAACACAAGTTTTCAGAAAACTGAGTAATTCACTTGCTGCCTGAAATGGCATATTGCTGAAGCTGGAAATCGAAATAGCAGCAGTATTAGCCTGCTCGCATCCATCCAGAGATCCAACAGAGCGACCGCCCTCGGAGAAAAGATCACCAAAAAGAGCTTCATCTTCATGACAAACGACATTATCTGCTTCAGAGGTACCAGATGCTTTTGTCCCGCCTGAAAATGATCTTTCCAGTATAGGCCTCAATTTAATACTCTCAGAATGAAGGAAGATAACAAGATGCATCAGACTGTCTAGCCACTGAATGGATGAAGGGAATATTATTTCCAGTAACTCCTGCACAGTGTGTTTTTCCAAGAAAAAAACCGTCTTATTCCAGACTTGGCACGAAGGAGAATCAAGCCCTGCATGACTTTTGGTAGGCCTCGTCTTCAGGTCATCCAACTCAGAAACGTGATACGCTTGATCCTTGATATCTGAAATGAGTTTTAGAACACAAATAACCACCCGGGGGATGTAAGCCAAAGGTGGCTTAGGACTAGCAACAGATTTATGGTACCTCCAAATAACAGAATCCAAATTTGCCAAGAGAGATGCTGTTACACATGCTTGGATATTCTGATAAACATGATTCTTACGGAAAGTTGCTTCCATTACTTGAAGAAATTCTTCTAACAGGAGCACAGTAAGACTTTCACAGCCACTTTCAACCACAACATTGCTATTTGCAAACTCGGCACCAGTTTTGAACAAGCTAGGCAACACATCAATCAGTGAAGCCGCAGATTGCAACAACAGATTTTCGGAATCAACATATGAATTATCTTTGGTAAGATTTTCGAGCAACTTGAATATCCTCAAACAAGTTGACATTCTTTTCCGCAAATTCGGATAGGCTTGTTTCTCATCACATGAAGCTGGGAGTTCTAAAAGTTCTTTGCAGATTAAGATCAGACGATGGAGGCACCTCAAATGAACAATAGCCCAATGCTGAGAAAGAGTGCTCAATTTATTGATGTCGTGGGGAAAAGATTGTCCAACCATAACTGGGTTCATACTGTCGGCTTGTACGCTTTCAGAAATCAATGTCATTAACAGGTGATCATCTATTACCTTTTCCTGAGAGCACATGTATCCTACCGAGAGAAAAAGTACATTTTAAGGGAGTTACAAAATTAAGAAAGTGAAGGAGGATATAACAGAAAACTACGGAGCAATACCTTGAACCATGCACTTAACGTGTTCCTGCCACTGATCAGCATCATCTTTATCAGCAACAGTAGGCAACAAGTCGACGAGAATACTTACAGAACCCAACTGCGAATGATCCAACTCCTTATCCACACCATCAACTAGCAATAGCTCCAAAAGTTGTAACATAGTATTCTGAAAGAGATACAGAAGTAGATAAGAAACAAGAGTTGTATCAATGGCACATGTACATAGGCAAACATGCCGATAATGCATAATGCCCATAATGCACATGTACATTGGCAAAATGCCCATAAGGCATTAATGCGTAAGTTTGTAAATAATTGAACAAACAATGAAGTTGCAAACTGAACCAAATAAGATGTGCACAGGATACTACCTTTCAAGTGTTATACATATCCTTTAAAAATGAAGTTCAATGTCCAGAAATAAAGAATGCACCAATAGTCAGAAACAACATATTGACCACTAAGGCCTTTGATCCAACTGCAAACTCAGCATCACAAATAGCGTTCTAGTTCAAGTGCCTCCAACTTTACTTGGCTTTGATATGTTAGAATATTATTATATTAGCAACTACTCAAGCCTTCAATTGCAGATCTAAAATTGGAAATTAGCATGTGTTACTTTTGGTAACAACAAGGTCACCCAAAAACCAGCCTATCGATCACGAACTCTCATGATGTACTGAAATGCCTTAGCCGGACACATGCCATTCTCAAGGTTTTTATCCACAGATGCAATTAGGAAACAAAAATTTCTGAGTGTAATATCCAACTTTGGGTGCCGCGCATGTCTCTAGGGGGACTAGTCACTAGTTGATCAAAATTGATAGTTGATACACACAAAATCGAGCGTATTCTTCTCAGTAAAACAAAAATAGCATTAAAGAACAAATAAATAATCAAATGCAACTGGAAAATTAGTCCATTTACAGATAGAAATTAACCACAGCTAAACACACAGAATAGATGAATCTATAACCCACATAGGCTACATTTAGCTCAAAACAGAGAACAAAGTTTGGTACTGAACCAACACACCAGAGTGTACACATGGAACATAACATTCACACAATGATACATCATGTTCGTGCATTAAATTAAGAAAAAAAAATTACAAAAAGTATTTCTACCACAAACCTGAAGACTTGAATCGTCACTTTTCCCAGTCCATTTCTCCAAATAACACAGCACAAACTCGATCGATTGATGAACCACCGCCACAACCACCGGTTCAACTTGCTCAACTGCCACATTTTCACATAATCAATTCAGTCATTCGATCAAGCTATAAACTAGGGAAGAAAAAAAAAAAAAGTTTACTCCAACACAGACAACCAAAGCAAATAACATACTCGATAACGATCGAATGGCTTTAACAACGGCAATCGACACACAAGCCAAGGCATGAATCCGAGTTTGGTCCCAAACTTCTAACCCTAACTTACTGCCTGCAGTTTTATCATCATCGCCGTCAATATTGTAATCCACATGTTTAACGGACTGCCTGAGGATTGAGTAGAGCTTCTGAAACCCTGGCCTGAGCAGAGACGCCGACGCATCGGAGCGGAGCTTTTGAGAGAAATCATCGGATGAGAGAGCCGTAACTAGAGCGGCGATCTCCTCCGCTGCCATGACACTCCGGTTACAGTGGAAATGCAAATCAGTGAAAGTTCATTAAATAATTGATCGGAAAGCAGAAGCGAGCTCTCGTGATTGAAATTGAAAATAGAAGGTAAGAATTGTGGAAAGGATCAATATACACAAGTAAAAGGAAAAGGAGGTAGAATTTCCCTGGAAGGGGGGTTTTGGCTTGGGTGGAAAATATATATAGATTTATATATATATACACATATATATACACAAGTAAAAGGAAAGGGAGGTGGAATTTCCTTGGAAGAGGGGTTTAGCTTGGGTGGAAAATATATATATAGATTTATTTATATATATATATGTATATATGGGAAATTAGGAGAAATAGATTAAGGTATGTATTTAGCTTGATCCCGAAGCCATTTAGTTTGAATTCTTTCTGTTGTGCTGGTAATGATAATAGCCACCGTGGCGTGTCTCAGCCAATGGGAATGGAGAGTGGGTTTAGTGGAATTTTGAAAGATATTAGTACGATACATACAACCGACTTTGGATTCTTATCAAAAAGAAAAAAAAGAAAAACCGACTTTGGAATTTTTTCTTCTTCTTTTTCTCCCCCTTTTGAACATTATTAATAAATTCACTCAAGAAAAAAGAACTTTATTATTTACACATCAAACATTTCAATGATTCACTTTATTTGGTTCAAGAAAATTCACAGAAAAAAACACACACACACAAGAAAAACTATTTTTCATTGTTTGATTACTAACATTGTACTTGGTTCAAGGAAATTGGTAAGTAAATGAAAAGAAAATACAAGAAAAATTATTTTCTCTTATTTGGTAACTAGTATCACCAAAAAAAAAGAAAATTATTTGGTTACGGGAGAAAAAAAAAATTGAATAGAAAATCTAATACCAATTTGAGATAATAAGGCTCAGTTTGGTTGTGTTTTCATTTTATTTTCAACTGTTATTTTCTAAAATATATGGAAAAATGAGTTTTTTTATTTTTATGTGTAAATGACGACATGTTTGGTTGTTTTTTGGGAAATGGATGGAATGGATGATTTGATGATGTGTGAAATGATTGAGTTAGTTAAAAATAATGATTATGTATATTGTATAGATAAAATAATAGATAATATTATATTAATCAAATATATTTGTAAATAAAAATAGTTAAAAAAAGCACTAAAAATACTCAAAATAGATTTTATAATGTGCACAAACAAGTGAAAATTAATACTATGTATTTTATTCCGTTATAGTACCATAATTGTTGTCGAAGAAATGCATTTTTAGAAGGAGATATGAGGAAGAAAAAAGTGAGTGTGAATTGGTAAAGTTAAAAAATAGTTATTGGAGAATGTGTAGATGAAAATGAAAATAAGTGTATTTTCAGTTGAAAATGGTTTAAACTGTGTATTTTCACTTTCAAATGAAAATGAAAATGAAATACAGTTATGAAAACACAAACAAACATGGCCTAACTTTTATCAACATTCGATGACGAAGAAGGTAGAAAAAGGAATATGTTTTTCTTATGATTTCTTTTATTTACCCTGACAATTCTTTGAACCAAACAAAGTGTAAAATATATATATATATATATATATGTATAATACTAATTTGAAACAATAATTTACTTCACTGTACCATTTGATGCAGAAAAGGTGCAGAAAAGGATTTTTTTTTTTCTTTGTATTTTTTTCCTTTCCGTAGCAATTTTCTAGAACCAAACAGAGCATTAGGGTTTAATAGCATTACATATCCATCTTGGAGAAATTTTTTATCATGACAAAAATGAGAAAAAGTGTTTTTAGGGATAAGAAATATATGTTAAAATTTGTGTTTGGATGGTTTTTCTTTAGAGAAAAATATGTAATGATTATGATTGATATAATATTTTTTTTTTTGTGAGAAATTTGTTTGGATATGATATTTTAGATGTCATTTTTCATAAACATGTCTTAGTGAAACTAATCGATATAGTCTTTTAGATATGAAAAATAGTTAAGATGGACCTTATTTCAAAGTTGCGTTAGTTTGAATTAGAATATGTAATTCATTTGACTTCCATTGTTGAGAAATAGCCTTAGTTGAGGGAGCTGTCAAAACCAAAAGACCCTTTTTCTCTTTCTTTTTTTTCTCAAATATAAATATGAACTGGAGACAATATTTTAATGAAAAAATCTTGCTAGGCGTGTCATCCAAATGAGTTTTTATAAGATTTTTCCCTGGAAAATAAATTTTCAAAGAAGAGGTGATCATCCAATTAAAATCACATTATTTAGGTCCCAATTGGATGGGAAACAGGTCTCCATTGGATGGGATGTTGTTTCTCATTTCTCGATTTCTCAGAGTTTTTTTCCATAAAAAATGCATATGTTTAACATCTCCCAAAAATATCCCATAGAAATACTACACACAATTTCTCAGAAAAAAAATCTCAAATTTCTTTGAAAATTGGATTTACTTGACATTTCTCTCAAATTTTTCTCAGAAAGTCGGAATTTTTACTATTCATAATTAAACAGTTCACCCGATAATTAAAAGTATTTTATCCGCCAATATCTTTGATATAATCATCAAAATAATCACATATCTTTATTTGAAATAATGTAAGTTATGAAATAAGATTCACTTTGCATATTTTTTGATGTATTAATCGATGAGTTTAGCTTAAATATGTTAAATTTTCTTACAAAAACAAAACTCATCCATACTAATTTCCCACAAAAAAAAAATTGTTTCTTAGAAAAAACATATCACATCACACTTAATCATTACACTTTTTTCTATATAAAAAAAAAAACTCATCCAAGCACCCTTCTTCTTTCATATATCTATTTTCTTAAAAGTAATTTCTCTAACTTTACCTATGAAAAATTAGAAATAGACGTCCATCCAATCGAATCCTTTATTTAAAAATGTATAAATAAAATAGCAAATCAGACCTTTTCAATTGTTTTCAGTTTCCTTAGAAAGAATTATTTAGGTGGTGGGGAAATTACATGTGACATAACTTTACCTCGTTTCATTTTTTGTCTCATTTATTACAAATTTTTCACATTAATCCCATAACTTTCAAAATGTCTCACAATTAATCCTAATCAAATTTTTCGTCTAAATTATTTTGTGGTGAACTGCATTAGTCAATATTTTAAAGTTTTTTTTTTTTAGAGATTTTGTGCTTGAGTGGTGTGATATTGCATAAAAATATTGTGATAGTGAACATTTCATGTGTGAGTGCATGCATTCACGTATGAATTTAAAAAAAAATCAGTCAAAATTTTAACTACGAAGTTCACCATTAAATTTTGAATGAAAATTTTCGATTGCGACTAAATATAATACATTTTGAAAAATTTAAAATTAAATGTAAGAAATCCGTAACGAATAAGATTAAAATGGCAACAAGACAAAATTATGAAACGAAAAATGCAATTTTCCCTTTAGGTGGCTAATTGAAAAGAATATAGCAGTGGTCAGGAAGCTAGCGAATTTACATTGCACTGCTAGTCTAATATATATTGAAAGAGAGATTATTCTTTCCCCATACTTGTAGGGGGTAATATATCAAAATATAACGATTTCTCTTAATTTCTCTTAATTAGCGGATTTAATATATTAGTTACTTAGGGATAATAACAGACGCCCTAACTTACAGTGGGTCTGACTTTGCCCTCTAACCTATCAAAATATGCACCCATCTCTCTCACATTTGGTGGATGTTGTATTTAACCCCACGTGATCGGATTTGGTGGAATCTTATGGAATATTTCCTCATTTTTCGGCACGTGTGGCATACGCGTGGCATGCGTAAAGACATAATCGTCATTCAGGGGGTAAAGTACGATGAATTTTCCTTCATTTCCTTGTTTTTGACTCTTTGTTTTTTAAAACATTTTTTTTCTAAGGCATGATCTAAAGTTCAAGCATCAAATTTTAAAAAGTTTAGAAGTAAACCTCCATCCTAGGGAGTGAATAACCCTTTGCCCCCTGAATGACGATTTTTCCGTTACTCATGTCATGCGTTGGTTAATGAGAATTCCCTATGATATCGGCGAATCCGGTTACAGGGGTTTAAATGCAACAACCAAGGTCTTAAATATCGATTTCGGGATAGATATCGGTACATAGTAAATTTAGAGAAATTTCGGGGATATTCAAAATTTCGGTTTCGATTTTAATAAAATCATGAAAATTCATAAAAATATTTGGAAATTTGCAATAAAATTTTGGGTAACTTTAATTATCATTCTTATGATCTTTTACATCAATAATATTCTATATATAATATATGGATAATGAATTTGTTAAATAATATCACTAAAAACTGTTGCAAAAAATATGAAATAAGTATAATTTGATAGTAAGATAATAACCAAATCTCATAAGAATTTCATTAAAATAAAATGTACCAAGATTTAAGTAAAAGTTACTACTCAATACCACATCGAGTTTTAGGAGAATCGAAATCGCTATCATTAGTATCTGTCCTACCTCTACTTTCATATTGAAAGTGAAAATTATTAGTTACATGTTGACAATATTCCGCCCATGACATGAGATGTTGGTAGTACTGCATATAATGATGATGATGATATCCTTCTGGTGGTGAATCTTGAAGATCCCCAATGAGTACAACATACTCGACAAGAATAGTAACATAAACCTGTGCAAAGGATATGAGTAGAGTTGGTGTGACATTGTATCCACTATGTATCCAAAGTGGACACATATTATGTGAATTTGATCCATATTATGTATATAAATATAATTTTCTAATTATATGATATTTAAAAAAAATATATATATAAAAAAAAATTCGGCCGAAATTTCGATTTCGGTAAATATTTCGGGAAATATCGAGTTTCAGCCGAAATTTCGATGGATATTTGACAAAAATATTTTAAATTTTGGGGAAATTTTGGGTTTCGGTTGAAATTTCGGGTTCGTCGAAATTTCGAAAGATATTCTGCAAAATTGGATCGAAGGTTCGATTTCGCTTCGGAACCCCCCCAAATCCAAAATTTCGACCGAAATTTCGGTGTTTTAGTCGAAATTTTAGACCATGGCAACAACCACCAAAGGTGATGGTCTCGGACTCATCTTCTGATAGGTTGGGGGGCAAAGTGCACCCTCCCCAATAGGTTGGGGTATCCCTATTATTTATTATAACTATTTCAATAACAAAATAATTATTCATTAGAATTATTCTTAATTAAGAATTTTCATGAGCTTACTTAATTTGTATCTTTCATTAGAATTATTCTTAATTAAAAAGTGCACCCTCCCCAATAGGTTGGGGTATCCCTATTATTTATTATTACTATTTCAATAACAAAATAATTACTCATTAGAATTATTCTTAATTAAGAATTTTCATGAGCTTACTTAATTTGTATCTTTCATTAGAATTATTCTTAATTAAAAAGTGCACCCTCCCCAATAGGTTGGGGTATCCCTATTATTTATTATAACTATTTCAATAACAAAATAATTATTCATTAGAATTATTCTTAATTAAGAATTTTCATGAGCTTACTTAATTTGTATCTTTATAGTTTTTTTTTATTGAATAAGAAACAGAAAAGAATGCACGTAAAACAAAATAGAAAAAAGAAAAACTAAAAGTAAAAAAGGTAGTATTAGTATATATAATTTTTTCCACATAAGAGTGGCGGATGCCAAATTTTAATATGTAAGAGGAGGTCCTTTTTAAAATGTAATAAAATTTTAGTTGATTATATTGGACATAAAATCACTATAAATTAAAACTTACGAAATACAATATACAAAAATCACCAAATTCGTATGATTCTTATAAAATATTTTACTTGAAGCAAGTCAGCATAAATCATTTGTAAGATGCATGAATTGTGGATGATACTTTTTACCAAGTGAAGGGGATCTCGTCAATGCCGTTCTCAATTAAATCTTTTTTTCTGTTCTTCATTCCTTCCATGCTAAGTATGCATAACAATAGGAAAAAGTGAGTCCAAAATAACCTAACATGATATGTACTATCCATAAAAAAGTAAGGAAAAAGGTTATAAGAAAGGATCTTTTCAATCAACAAAAATTGTAATTGATAGGGTAGTGAAAAAGTTGCAAAATATATATATATATATATATATATATATATACATACATATATATATATATATATATAAACAATATTTTTATGTAATGGACATTAATGCAAAGCATTTTTCACATTCTTATGCCAAGTGAATTTTTTAATATCCAATTTATGCTCGATCTTAGATTTATATACCCAAATTTTAGACTTGAGAAATTATTGAGTATAAAAATATTTTCACACTGTATAATAATGTGGATGCTAACTCAATAGACACCACAACAAAAATTAATATTTTTGATAAAATTAAAAATGACAATGTTAAAATGGTCACTAACGGCCAATCTCCAAATTACTCATGACCTTGGCCATTCTCTGGGAGCTCCAATGCACCATTCTCGTGTCTGTATTCGTGATTATAAATTTCTTGTAGACCGTGTGAAGACGAAGTTATCAGGATGGAAACGTAAAAATCTTGCTTTACCTGGACGGGCTACTTTAATCAAGGCAGTGACTACAACTATCCCTTCATATTGTATGCAGACTTCTCGGATACCCTTGGGTATATGCGACCAAATTGATAAAGCCAACAGGAAATTTCTCGGGGGCGGTTCAGATGAGGTTGGTTAAAAATTTGACTGTGATAAAAAGGATATGCAAAATCTGAATCGAGGCGAGAGTTGGACTCTCTATCCTTAACACAATATTGCCCCGCTAAAGCCCTGCTATCGGTGGTACGGGTTCGTGCAATTTGTGTCCCAAGATACAACGATTCTTCTCGGGATTGAACCACTTCAAAATCGAGACCCACGAACGAAACTCTGTTTCGAACTCTCAATAACAACATAATTCAACTCTCGATTTCATTATTCCCGGAATAACAAAACTCAAAGAGTGAACATGGATGAAGAGGAATTGTTATTCGCTCTTGGAAAGAATGAACATCCGAGGGGGGTTTATATAGGTGTTAGAAACATGAGTGGCTATAAGTGTCATTAAATGCAATTTAATGACTCACATAAATGTCATTAAATCCAATTTAATGACTCACATGTAACGGTCGTAACGGTTTTGACCGTCATAAATACGACCAATCACATGTGTGTTAAAAATACAGCTCGTACGATCGTGGCCATCGATTGTAATAAGTAGTATCTTTAACTCCTCATCGTTTTACACCGTTGGATCAGAAGAAATTCACGGTAAACCCACAAATATCAAACCACAACTTCATCATTTAATTTCTCATTCGTCCGAACTCGGATTAGAGAAATTCGAAATGCACACGTGTTGTTCGAATTTGTTACCGGAAGTACGTCACACGTACTTTATTTACATCTGATTTCCAACAGTTCGAAAAATCCATCTTATTGCTTGGGATACAAATTGCCGACGAAAATCAAATGGGGGTCTAGGAATTCGAAATACCAGAGCTGTCAACTTATCCTTTTTAGGGAAACTTGGATGGCAACTTTTGACTCATGATCATAAGCTTTGGGTTCAAATTCTTCGACACAAGTATGTTTATCGTAATAGAGCATGTGCCCGTAATGTCACTTCTCACACATGGCGAAGCATACTTGCGGCTTCTCCATTTCTATCTACTATCTAGTGGAATTCGGTGGAAGCTTGGAAATAGTCGAGGTATCAAGTTTTGGAATGATGTGTGGTTAGGAGATTCGAGCTTGAAGTATCGCTCGGGGTGGGTACTTGCCGAATCTGATTGAAATCGCACCGTGAGAAGTTATTGGGACGATATTCTAGGCTGGAAATGGAACGAATTGCATGCTCTTCAAGATGACATAAAAAATGAACTTGCTGCTATTGATTTAAATCATAATATATATCCACCATGATGATGTCATCTTTTGGAAATTTTCCAACAAAGGGGTTTATACATGTAAAAGTGGCTATGACGTACTTTATGAATATTAATGCATGTTGACCAAGATGAGTTCAATATTTGGAGAAAGATTTGGAAGATTCGGGTTGCTCACCGCCGAAGAATATTTCTTTGGATTTTGTGCCATGATCGCCTCCTTACGAACCTCACCTTGATGCGACATGGTATTCGTACGAATGCGGATTGCAAGTTTTGTGGTTATCATACGGAATCAGCCCTTCATGCTCTTAGAGACTGTGACTGGGCGGCTCAAATATGGCACCAACTCGTGGCACCCTGTCACCGAGCCCGTTTCTTCTCTCAGGATCTTGCGACGTGGATTGACTAGAACATTACTTCTTCGGCGAGCAGGTACGCTTGGGGGGGGGGGAGTGGTCTATAATTTTTACTGAAACGTTGAATATTTTATGGCAGTAACGAAATAAATCATCACACAACTCTATCCGACGTAGAGTGGAAGAGACAAAGCATGTTGTGGGAGACGACCCTGAGGCACTTGTGGAAGCTATTCAAGTTGGCTGGACTCGCCCGAAATTAGATTGGTTTAAGCTCAATGTTGACGCCTCCATACAAAAAGATCGCATGCATCAGCATGCTCTTGCTGCTATATATTGGAGGCTTAGTTAGAGATATGCATGGCGGTTGGCATGGAGGATTTGCTGGTAATGTACCTAATTATTCTATATTAGCCACTGAATTGGAGAGTATTCTCCAGGGTCTCACATTTGCATAGGATATCGGTATTCGAAAAGTTGAAGTTGAGAGTGATTGTTGGGAGACGGTTGACAGTATTACTACGGGGACTCAATCGCATCGATATTTTGAGATAATCTCTAAGATTCGTGATTTAATTGCTCTCCCTTGGCAAGTGATCATCTCTCATATTTGGAGAGAAGCGAATAAAGCGGCGGATACAATGACACATGTTGGTCTCAGTCATACGCTCATGCGGTTCAGGAACACGCCTTAATATCTTTATCACACTTTGGAACAAGATAGAACAGGCTTAACTTGGACTAGATATGTAACCTTAAACTCGGGCTTGTCGAGCTAAGGTTCTAGGGTACCCCCTCGTTTTGGAAACAAAAATAAAATTGTCACTAGATGTACATAATGAGTGACAACAATTTTTACTTCATCACAATAAAAAATTTTAGTGACACGAGTTTCTATAAAGTTGTCATTATTAATAATTAGTGACATATGTATAGTGACAACACAAATAATTAAAGTGACAACTATAATTGTTGTCACTAAATTGTGTGTCACTTGTCAATAGTGACAACAATTTTCTTGTCACTAATTATGAATAGTGACAACTTCTATACAAATTTTGTCACTACATGTGAAACATATTTTAGTGACAAGAGAAAAGTTCTTGTCACTAAAGATTGATAATTAGTGTCAACTTTGATATTGTCACTTGACATTTTGTCACCAATGTCTTATTTTTTTTGTAGTGAGAAAATATACGTTATGCTAATATAGTTTGATCATAATCGAATATTTTATTAATCAGAGTCTCAATGCCTATCAAACGTGGTTACTAAAGAAAATGAAAAGGAAAAGAAATTAGAAGAGGAAATCTAATACTAATTTGAAATAATAAATTTTTATCACCATTTGATGAAGAAAAAGGTGGAAAAAGAAAAATAATTTTTCTTATGATTTCTCTTTCTTTTCCTGACAATTTCCTTTAACCCAACAAAGTGTAAAAAAAAAAATGGAAAAAAAAGAGAGAAAATATAATACTAATTTGAAACAATAATTTTTCCTCACCATTTGATGAGGAAAAAGGTGGGAAAAGGAAAATATTTTGTTTGTATTTCCTTCTTCTTTCTCTAGAAATTTTTTAGAACCAAACAGAGCATCAAGGTTTAATAGTATTACATATCTATCTTGGAGAATTTTCTTTTCATAGCAAAAGTGAGAAAAAGTGTTTTTAAGGATAAGAAATATATGTTAAAATTGGTGTTTGGATGGTTTTTTTAGAAAAATATATAATGATTATGATTGATTATATGATGTATTTTTTTGTGAGAAATTTGTTTGGATGGGGGACTTAAATATCATTTTTCATAAGCATGTCTTAGTGAAACTAATCGGTATAGTTTTTTAGATATAAAAAATAGTCAAGATGGATCTTATTTTAAACGTTGCGTTATTTTGAATTAAAGTATGTGATTAACTTGACTTCTGTTGTTGAGAAATAGCCGAATGAAACTCTTTTAATAGTTGAGGGAACTGTCAAATCTAAAAGACATTTTTTCTCTGTTTTTTTTTCTTTTTGCAAAATATAAATATGAATTGGAGACTATTTTTTTTAACGAAAAAATCTTGATAGGCGTATCATCCAAATGGATTTTTATAAGATTTAATTTTCATCGGGAATTTTCAAAGAAGAGGTGACGATCCAATTAAAGCCACATTCTTTAGAGTCTTCAACCATCCCATTATTTAAAAATATATAAATAAAATAGCTATCCTACCTTTTCAATTGTTTCCAGTTTCCATAGTGAGAAAGGATTATTTAGGTGGTGGGGAAATTGCTGTGTGTCAAAACTTTGCTTCATTGTAATTTTGGTCTCATTTATTATGAATTTCTCACATTAGTCTCATAACTTTCAAAATGTCTCACATTTAAACCTAATCAAGTTTTTCGTTTAACATTTAATGGTCAACTTCATTAGTCAATATTTTAACCCTTTCTTTTGTGGAGGTTTTGTGCGTGAGTGGCGTGATATTGAACATTCCATGTGTGAGTGCATTCACGCATGAATTCTAGAAATAACAGTCAAAACGTTGACTAACGAAGTTCAACGTTAAATTCTAAATGAAAATTTTGATTGCTACTAAATATGAGACATTTTGAAAATTATAAGATTAAATGTGAGAAATCCATAATGAACGAAATTAAAATTACAACAAAGCAAAATTATGGGACGAGAAATGCAATTTTCCCTTTAGATGGTTGATTGAAAAGTATATAGCAGTGGTCAGGAAGCTAACCATTTTACATTGTACAACTAGTCTACTATATATTGAAGGAGAGATTATTTTTTCCCCTTGTACTTGTAGGGGGTAATATATCAAAATAAAAGGATTTTCTCTTAATTGATTGAATGTCAACGGAAAAATAACATGGTTTATTATTTTGGTTGGGTCTCAGTACCATTATATTTATTGTTTGTTGTCAAAAACTAAATTCTTATTCGGGGGTCAAGAGACTTTAGGCTGGATGGATGTAAAATACAGCTTCCAATAAATTTTGGCTGACAAGCATAATTTTTTTGGACAAAGCTGAGAATAAATATATATGAAATTTAAACATTCACTCGAATAAAATAATAATTATGATTTGAAATCCAATGTTAATAAGCATGATCAATGGCATGCCTGAATCATCAAAATAAGATGCAGAATCTTTCAATTTCTAATGGAGCCATCTGCTTCAAAGGCATCTATTGGTTTCTTAAGCAAAAAGACTAAAACAAAAACACTCTTTCAATTTTCATGTTTTTTGTTTACTGCAATAGTCAATAATACAAATCTACATAAGTATAAACTATTTAATTTGTTGTTCATAAATTAAACTAAACTAAACTACTACTAAGTTTTTAAGAACTTGCTTGAAACATTAAACAAATATAATTCGAAAACCACGTAAAGGAAATTGAGAAACCAATATTTAAGTTTATTTCTATTAAGTTTAATATATTATTTAGGGATAATAGCAGATACCCCAACCTATAGTGGGTCCGCACTTTGCCCTCTAACCCACCCGACTCTCTCATTTTTGGTGGATGTTGCATTTAACTCCATGTGATCAAATTTGACAAAATCTTATATATGGAATATTTCCTCATTTTCGGCACATATGGCATACGCGTGGCATGCGTAAATATATAATCGTCAGTTAGGGGGCAAAGTACTATGTATTTTCCTTCATTTTCTTGTTTTTGACTTTTAAATTATTTTTAAAAATTTTTCTAAGGCATGACCAATATTTTTAACTAAAAATATAAAAAGAAACATTAAATATTTTAAAATTCAAACGTCAAATTTTAAAAAGTTTAGAAGTAAACCTCCATCATATGGAGTGAATTGCACTTTGCCCCCTAAATGATGATTTTGCAGTTACTCATGTGTTCCACACGTCTGAGAATATTCCCTACGATATCGCCAAATCCAGTAAGAGGGGTTTAAATGCAACAACCACCAAAGGTGATGGTCTTGGACTCACATTTTGATAGGTTGGGGGTATCCCTATTATTTATTATAACTATTTAATACAAAATAATTATTCATTAAAATCATTCTCAATTAAGAATTTTCATGAGCTTACTTAATTTGTATCTTTATAGTTTTTCTATTTAATGAGAAAAAGAAAAAAAGGTACTTAAAACAAAATAGAAAAAAGAAAAACTACAGGTAAAAAAGGTAGTATTAGTATATATACTTTCTTCCATATAGAGGTGGCGGATACCAAATTTTAATATGTAAAGGGAGGTCCTTGTTAAAATGCAATAAAAATTTAGTTGATTTTATTGGACAGAAAATTACTATAAATTAAAACTTACGAGTATACAATATACAAAAACCACTAAATTCATATAGTTCTTATTAAATATTTTACTTGAAGCAAGTCAGCATAAGTCATTTGTAAGATGCATGGATTGTGGATGATACGTTTTTACCAAGTGATTAAATCTTTTTTTCTTTTCGTCATTCCTTCCATGCTAAGTATGCATAACAATAGGAAAAAGTGAGTCCAAAATACCCTAACATGATATATGTTATCCATAAAAAAGTAAGGAAAAAGGTTTAAGAAATTCCTTTTCAATCAACAAAAATTGTAATTGATAGGGTAGTGAAAAAGTTGCAGAAAATATATATAAACAATATTTGTAAGTATATGGACATTAATGCCAAAGCATTTTTCACGTTCTTATGCCAATGAAATTTTTTATTATCCACTTTATGTTCGATCTTAGATTCATTAACCCAAATTTTAGACTTAAGAAATTATTGAGTATAAGAATATTTTCACACCGTATAATAATGGTGGATGCTAACTCAATAGAAAATACATCGTAATGCTGATATAGCTTGATCATAATCGACTACTTCATTAATCAGAGTCTCAACATCCTTATCAAACGTGGGCCCCAATCACATACTAAAATTAAATGAGTTTGTAAAAATATCCTTATAGAAAACATGAAATGAAAAATATTGTTAGGTGTTCTTCATTCAGCCACTTATATCACAATTTTCCTTTATAAACTACTCAAACAAAGTGGCACGGCTTTATTGCCTTGGTTTTTAGAGAACCTTGCTCATTTTAGATAATAAAAATTCAATAACTATACACGTTATTTATTCACTATATTTACGATAAGAGATGCAATAGAATATCTCATTTGGCTTTATAATTTTCACTTTTTATGAGCTACATAAAAAAAACATATAAGGTAACTGTAAAACTTACCTTGGTAATTGAATTTCGCTAAATTTTTCGCTAAAATGTTATTTTGCTATTGGAATGTCCAAAAATAACTCGGTTAGTAACTTATATATCTTTCTACCATCCACAATTATCAAAATATATAGTACTTATGACAATATATCAAGATATAATTTCAGTAACAATCGTAACATTTACAATATGATTTTTAGCAGTGAAACGTCCCGTGTTTCCAGGATTCAGCCAACAGGGACGAGTAAAAAGTAAAAACTAATAGAACATGTGAAAATTGGCAAATCGAGTGAAATAATAAGTTTATTGCAGATATAATTATTATAGTATAATTATACACAGCGAGCTGATATGTGAGTACAAGATCAAGGAAATCCTGTTTATGGCTGAGAAGAAACCTTAGGCGCAGGCGGCACTCCGGGGAAGCCAGGCGTTGGCTGGAACGGAAACGGCGGGAGAGGGATCGGAAAACTCGGCAGGGCTGGCGGCGGCGGAGATGGAGTGAATCCAGGGATCGGGATCGGCGGCAGGAATGATGGCGGCGTAGTAGGTGTTGGAAAAAGTGGTGGAAATAGTGACGGCGGAGGGGATGGAATAATTGGAGGAATTAAGGAAGGTGGTGGCTGAAGAGGGTTTGGAGGAAGTAAAGACGGCGGCGGCAGAAGAGGGTTCGGAGGAAGTAACGACGGCGGCGGCAGAAGAGGGTTCGGAGGAAGTAACGGCGGTGGCAGAAGAGGGATCGGAGGAAATGGGAATGGAAAAGTCATTGGCTGATTAACTACCTTTTTGTCCAACAATTGTGATGCTTTTGCAGCATTTTCCTTCTTAGGCACGGGGGGCAAAAATGGAATTCCAGGGAGTTGCGGCAGGCGTGGGAGCTGCGGTAGAGGCGGCAGGATAGGAAGCCGTGGCAGCGGCGGAAGGAAGCCGCCTCCTAATGCCGGTGGATCGGACGGTGGATCTTGAATTGGTGGTAGAAATGTGGGGTCATTAGGGTTTGAAATAGGTGAGAGTTTCTCAGCATTGTTGTTGATGCTTGGTTTTTGATCACATATGTCAGGCTGTTTCAAGGGCTTAAATGTAAAAAACCCTGCTGAGAAAATATGGGTTCCTTCTTTTCTTGATTTGAGGTGTAATGAAGAAGAGGTTGCGGCTGCAGCCACGGCGCAGTGCGGCTCGTTGCTGCTGAGTAAAATGACTGAACAGCCCTTGATCTTCTTGACATGTTTGCTAACGGAGAAAGGGAGATGGACTTTGAATTCTCCATGCTCGTTTGTTTTCACTTCCTGTCTGAAACTAGGTCTCGAGTTCGTGTCCTTGCATTCAACTGCAACGGATGCACCTAAGGCACAAGAAATTTGGGGTTAGATTTCATATTCAAAATTGAAATTCACATGTAACGCGAATTTTGAAATATGTATTCGTATTAGGTTAGATAGAGACGAAGGAAAGGTGTTGAACCTAGTAGTTGCTGCCTAAGGCCAGTATAGTTTTCAGATTTTATACGTAATAAATTTAATTATTTCATCTTTAATGTTGAAATTCAATTGCAACCCAAGATTTTAAATGTAATTAAAATATCTGTATTAACCTAGATAGAGACGGAGGCAGGGGCTGAACTTGACCATTGCTATCTAAGGTCAGTATAGTTTAGATTTTAACATTTTCGAATTCATAAATTGTCGTCCCATATGATTAAATGTCTATTTTGCTCATAAAATCCGGATTTATGACAACCCAAACCTAAAAGCACAAGAATCTTGATATAGCAAGATTTTCATCTTTAATATTAAAATTCAAATTTAACCCGAAACTTGGAATAAGTGTTCATAATTATATAAGCTTGGCATACGAAGGGGCTGAACCTGACAATCACCTCATATAAATATGTATAGCTTCAATTAATTAAAATCTAAAAAGTTGCCCCTTCAAATTTCTATACTCATCTCTTGTGAGTCAAAATATCTATCTAATTTCCGACTAAAAATCGGGAAGGAAAAGATGAAACGAACCTACAATGAAGTGGCTGCGCTTGGGGAAATCCTGGTGGAAGCATGTATCACAATACACAGTGCCAACAACAACAGCAGATGGAAGCTTCGTTTGATGCTTTGCTTCAGAGAAGTTATAATTAAATGTGAAACTCAGAAAAATTATAGTCCAGAACCAACACATTCTGAAACCAAATAAGTTCTACTGTTTGTTTCAACAATGATAAAAAGGAAGTAGAATGATCTGCCCTTCTTATAGTAATTCCAAAACTTATTCACATGCATATATATGTACAGTTTGTAATATTCTGACACTGTTTTGTACTTTCTGGCTGTCTATGCATGATACAGCAATATAACTATATATATATATATATATATATATATATATTATATCAATATGAATATATAAGTTGGCTCTTAATGTCATTCATGCAGAAACAAGTGTAACTGGAAACTAGCAGCAGTTATTTCCTAGGTAAAAAGCAAAATAAACTTTAGAATTGAATGGGTAAGCACAAAAAAAAGAAAAAAAAATCATATTTTATTTGTTTGGCTGGATATATGTATTTATTATCTCTATTATTCTTTTTGATTGAGGGACAGTTAGGGTCCCAGTTGGTTCACGAGAACCTTATAGCTTCCACACAATTCACGGGCCTGTGACTGAATGAGAGAAAATGATATTTACATGGCTTTGGCATCAAATTCTTGCCTGTGGAATTTCAGTTCCCACCATCCACACGGTATATGGTTTTCAGTTACAGTCTTTAATTTTATGTCAATTTTAACTTCTACGAGACTCTAAAATTGGAAGAATTTAATTGAGTTATGGAACAAGTACTTAACTTTACAACACTTGTATAATATAGTATTTTTTTTAACAATTGAATTTTACGACTTTCAATCTGATTCAAGGCCAAATACTTCCCGTATTTATCAAGAGCTAATTGCAATATTTTAGTATGATGTTAATGTTCAAATTGATCTATAACTGCTACACGAAGTGCAAATCCACGCACTATTACCATTGCAAAGATGACTCATTCATAATTTATTATCGCCTTGTTTTGAAGTACTCCCGACCTCCTTATGTGAAGTAACGGGTCAAAGGTAACATCTATATATATATTTTTTTTTTTATTTTTTTTTCATTACAAAAGGTAACATGAACATGTATATAGTCATAGTAATTTTAGAAATATTATGTTATGTAATATGTACAATTCTGTGTTGATTTTCTTAGTGTCTCCATTCTCCTGCAATAATTACCAACATAGTGTTAGTGGAGTGGGTAGTAGTTTCACCCCGTAAAGAGGCGAACATAAGTTCGACCCCGGGAAACGCACTTGTTGAGAGGGAGACAAACCTTTAATCCTCGCATCCTGAGGCTTAGATTACCTTGTCTAAACTTTTTATGTAACCAAAAAAAAATAAAAATCTCCTGCAATAATTTGTTAGCTCATGAGTTTGTGCTGTCCGTGCCACAAGAATTCCAGTGATAATGATACTTTTGTCTCGGGACTTCTCTTTCTTCACGGGTTTAGAGATAAAATTAATTTCTTGTCGTAGGCTCGTAGGACGTAGCTCACTGGAAAATGTTGAGCCAATTAATATTTTGTGTTTTCTAGTGTAAAGTCGCAAGTGTTATATAGTCTTGGATGAATTTGGTAAATTAAACTAAGGGATAATTGCATCGACTTCCTCTAAACTATAAACATTTGGCATTCACATCCCTCACTTTTAGTATATTGGCATAAACCTCCTCTCTCTTCAATTTTTCTATTATATTTACTAGTTAAAGATTAAAATAGCCTTCATCATTTATTTAAAAAAGGTTAACTTTCACTAAATAACGTATTGGAGAGTGAGTAATTATATATCAAAGTATTATAAAAGATATAATAATAAAAAATAAATAATGAAGCATCGACAATCAAGAATTTTTGGAAATATAACTCTAAACTCCTAAAAGAAAATATATCTAAGGTAATTATGAACTTTCTTTGGTGATCTGAAATCTTATTGCTTACGCACCTTAATATAATCATTACAACAAAACATAATATTAGTGACAAAAATTAATGTGATAATATCTAAATTGTCACTAAATATACATAATGAGTGACAATAATTTTGCTTTGTCACTAATAATGATTTTTAGTGACAAAAGTATTTTATAAATTGTCACTATTGACAAATAGTGACACATGTATAGTGACAACACAAATAGAGTGACAACATATGTTGTCACTCTATTTGTGTTGTCACTATACATGTGTCACTAATTGTCAATAGTGACAACAATTTTCTTGTCACCAATTATCAAGTGTGACAACTTGTATACAATTATTGTCACTATTGCACATGTGAAAACAACTTAATTATGAACTAAGGGGTTGTGGTGGAGCAGTAGGGGCTCCTCCACCCTTAACCAAACGTCAAGAGTTTGATTCTTGACTTTGGAAATGGAGCAGATTTCCTTGGCCAACAATCCCACCCTTTGAGGTGCCTCCCATCCGCAAAAGGGAATAGTCACTGCAATCGGAGGTGGATACCTTGGTATAACGAAAAAAAAAAAATAACTTATGTGACAAAACAAAATTTGTTGTCACTTAATACATATAATTAGTGGCAACTCTAATATTATCACTTACATTTGGTCACAAATGTTTTATTTTTTTGCAGTGAATTTAACTATTTTCTATCAACATGAATAATTCTAATTTTTTTATTTTTAAAATAAATTCTAGATACTAAAGTAGGAACCTCGGGTGTCTTTTTATACCTGAAATTCTATTTATTCAAATATGTTTCTTTTCTCAATAATAATCCAACTTCTTCGGAAAAGATGCTACAAGCAGTATATTCTACTGAAAAAATAGTATTGCAAAAGAATGCGCATGCACCTCTTATATACTAGCATGTTTTTGTCATTAAATTTATACGGTAATATATGTATAAAAAAGTAAAATGATAATTCATGAGTTCCTTATAGCTTATAAAACTTCAAAGCGAAAAAATAGCACAACATAATATATTTTATTTATTTTTCCCTTGAAACTAACTTTAATTGAAAAGTGAGAAAAATACCCAGATTATCTCCATATATTCTTAATTGTCAAATCATTGAGAATTACCATAAAAATAAGAAAATGGTGTGACAAAATTAAATTGCCACAATCAAAATATAATAACATATTCTTTCATGAAATTTAGTGTTAGTTTAATTAGGAGAGAGTTAGAATTAACATTTTTTGGATCATAGGAGGTTTCTTTATTAATTTAAAGTTTAGGGACGTTTGAGTTATATTTCTAAAGTTTTTCAATTTAAGAAGATTTATTGTTTATCTTTAAATACTATGTAATTTAGTGTTATTTTTTTATTTCCCCACCAATAATTTAATTTAACCTTTTCTAGTCCAAAAGAGGAAGGGCTTTTTCGTCGTTAATTAGTATATATAATGGAAAATTTGCATAGGGGCGAGGTCCATGCCAATAAATTAAAGATGAGGGGTGTGAATGCTAAATAACCATAGTTCGAGGGAGATTGATGCAATTTTCCCATTAAACTAATGGAATCCAAAGACCTGATTGATTTATATTTCAATCTTTGTTTTGCTCTACGCATTATTCGAGCAATCATAAATGTATAAATTGCTAAACTCATTTTCAACAAGGACATCCACTTATTTAGTTTTCATATCCGTAGTTGTCATTAGGAGTGAAAAACGAACCAAATTACTCGATACTCGACTCTAATTCGATCGTTAAAAGCTCGTTTGAGCTCGGTTCGTTAACTTATCAAACCAAATTTGAACAACTTTTTGTGTTTGATAAGTTTTGAAATTCAGCTTGAGTTGACTCGATTAGTAAAAAATAATAACTTATGTACAAAAAAATTCAAACTATTCGAGCTCGACTCGTGTTCAACTCGATTAAAGCTCGTTTGAGCTCGGTTCGATTAATAATCAAACAAGCTCAAACACAAACTTTGAAGCTCGATTGTATTTCAAACAAGCTTGAACAACATCTCGTTTGGTTCTACTCGGCTCGTTTACACCCCTAGCTGTCATTTTCAAGCTTAAAACACATATTTAGCAAAGTAGGACTCATACCATTATTATTTGATATGTCTGTGTGTGTATATATATATATATGATGTTTTCACTATTTTTAAAATAATTAAAATTCACTTACTAGCTAAATAATAATTTTTTCTCTGATTATGAGATCCACAACAAATTAAATTAAATAATAATTTTTTCACCCCAACATAATTTAATTGATGTAATAAAAAGAAACTAATAGAACCCACAATAAATTCAGTTACGATATCTCAAGCAAATATTAATTGACTAATGTGCAAAGAAAAGAAAAGGGTAATGTCACTTTTAGTATCTCAATTTTACATTTAGAATCACTTTGGTCCGTCTGCTTTCAATTGCGATTGAGTCCTTCAACCCAATAATTTGTTTCAATGTGGTCTCTTTGACCAGTTTTCGGTCAATTTTGATCGAAAAATTGGTCACATGCCACACACATGTCATTTTTTTAAGGGTAAACTTGTCAATTCAATTTTTGAATTCCATTTTAGTCCTTCAACTTTATAAAATGTCACTTTAGTCCCCCAACTTTTAAAAATTTGTCACTTTAGTCCCTCAACTTCAAAAAAATTGTCACTATGGTCCTTTGGCGTAAAATGCACAGTACAGTCCTTACAGTCCCACCCCAATGCCATTATTGAGCTTATAAAGCTAAAAAATGACTGAGTTTGTATCTTTTTTGGCCTGTTTACCATATATAGAAAGCAAAATGACTAATGTGGCATGCTTTTGCAGTATACAAGCTAAGCTTCGATGCTCTTGGACATATGAAAATCCGGATAAAATATTTTACGGTTGTGAGAAGTACGAGGTAAGTTTCTTTACTTTCAAGTTTTATTCTTCTTTATGTTGTAATTTGATTCAATTTTTACATTGAAGGATGCCGGAGCTTGCAGGTACTTTTCTTAGTTCAACCCCTCCCACGTGGGATCGTTCGAGGGAAGTCATACAATGACTCTTGAGGATTATCAGAACTCTTAACACGGAGTTGGAGAAGGTTCAGAAAAAACAGAATAGACTTTGGATGATCTTGTTATTGTTTTAGATATTTTTGTTCCTTATGTGGTTGATAAAGTGAAGAATGGTTGAAGTGAGGGGTTTTATATGTTTATAAAATATAGCTTGTATGAAATCTTTTGTATGAAATTCTTTGAATGAAATGAAGTTTATTTAATATTTTTAATATTTTGCATTAGAAGTCAATGCCAAAATATGTACAAACCGTGTACAAAAATCAGCACAAACAATGTCAAAACATGCATCAAACATACACTAAGCATTTGTACTATCTATACACCAACCATACACCAAATTTGCACCACATATACATCAAATAGTGTATTTCCCACTAAAGGACCAAAGTAATAATTTTTTTAAGATGAGGGACTAAAGTGACAAATTTTTTGAAGTTGAGGGACTAAAATGACAAATTTTTTGAAGTTGAGGGATTAAAGTGGAATTCAAAAGTTGAATTGACATTTTTACCCTTAAAATAAAATATGACATGTGTTTGACGCATGACCAACTTTTTGGTCTAAATTGACTGGAAATTGGTCAGAGGGACCATATTGAAACAAATTATTGAGTTGAGGGACTCAATCAATTCAATTAGAAATAAAGGAACTAAAGTGATTCTAAATATAAAGTTAAGCGATTAAAAATGACATTAACCCCAAAGAAAGCTATGAGACCAACAAACTTTCAGGCTTGCGTTAAAATATTATTACTAATCTTATAATATCAAGATTTTTGCCCATATCTGAAGGTCAACTTGACTACATGGATTCATTTGGAACTATAGGACAAGTCCTATCTTGGTCTATTCATTTTAGCTTTGTTTTTTTATCAATAATTTGGTTTTATATAATATATAAATCAAAATAGATGACATACACATATACATATATACTATATAACTTTTTTATTGGTTAGTAATATTATTAGTATATTAACTTATAATATCACCGGTTCGATCACAGTCGATCTAACGTTTGAACCAGGGATCCTTGGCCCAGTCAATTTTCTGATTGGATGAACAACTCGAGTTTTAAAACATTGAGAACAACAATGAATCGAAATCAAAACTTTTTTTTTGGGCATTCAGAGATTGGCCTTATTCTTAATCGCACGGATGTTATCTCTGAAGACTTGTTTCGACGACTAATTGCTTTTATACAAGAATTGTGGGAGATTATCCTCTAAATCTAAGTATTCATCGTTCGTGTACAAGTATCGTGAGTGAAATGTAAAGAATCTATTTATAAGGGGTTTGCAATAGCCAAACATTTTTTATTTTCACTCAAGAAGTAATGATAACTAATGAAGAGGGAAAAATGCAATTTTGGTCTCATAACTTAATTCATGTGTATTTTTGGTCTCATTATTTTTTACTCTAGCATTATAGGTCACATATCTTCAAAAAATGTGCATTTTTGGTTCAAAGGTACGATTATATTATGTATTTGACGAAATTGACATGGGCGGATCACGTGTTTTGGAGTTATGGAATCAAAAATGCACATTTTTAGTGATCCCACGTGAGCCACACATGCCAATCCCGTACAAATACATGACGTAATCGTATTTTGGGACCAAAAACGCACATTTTTTGGAGTTATGGGACGTATAACGCTAAAGTCAAAAATATTGGGATCAAAAAAATGTTGGGTCCCACCCATGTGGGTGGCCATATAAAGGTGGCTGGTTTTGTTGAAAAACTTGCAGCCACTTTCTTTGAAAATAAAAAGGGGCAAATGACATATGGCATGACATAATAAGTGTTGAAAATTGTCATGCATTTTCCCTATAAATAGAGGTTCTCTTTGCCATTCTCTACACACCATCAACGAGAGCTAGAGAGAGAAATAGAGAGAAAGAGAGAAAAAATAAGAGGGAAAAATTGGGAGAAGAAAAATAAGATTGAGAGAGTGTTCTATTTTTCTTCTACAATTCCAAATTTCTAAAGTTGATGTATTTGTAATCCAAGGGATATTCTCTTGAAGATTTTGTGTATCCCCTAATTAGTTTAGGGAGAAATTGTGTAAGCCCATTATTGTTATAGTGGAGGTTTTTGACTTCGGTCCCGTGGTTTTTTCCGATTTGGGTTTTCCACTTAAAAACTCTTGTCTCGTTTATTCTATTTCTTTCTATCGTACTAGCATTGGTGTGGTCCCATTTTTATCCAGTTAGTGGGGGAAAGAATTATATCGCTTCCGCGTTGCGCCGGTGTCATTTATTTTGGCACTCTTTCCCAACAAAAAACATATGCTCAAAGTTGTGGGACCAAAATTGCAATTTTTCCCTTAATGAAGATAATGAAAACAAAAATGGTTGAAGTTCCTGACTTCCTGTCGAATTAATAAAATTTTGGATTGTCAAAATGTCCCTTGAATATACCGGCTCATTCCCTTGAATATCTCTAAACTCTTGCACATAAACACTGTTCAGTAACGTAATTTTAACAAGCAAAATGTATCAAAGCATTTATTGGCTGCATTCATTACCCAAATTAAAAAAAAAATATTATTGGCTGCATTAGTAAGTAAGTAATAATTAAGTTAGCAGGAAGATTAGTAGGCTAAGGTCCAGGCCCTTCAATTAATTGCGGGCCAATTTTTATCCAAACATTATTAAGCTATTCAAGAATTCAAACATTGTGGACATGATGTGGTTGAAAATTGAAATCTTGGAATCCTCCTTTGTCCATATAGGGAAATTAATTCTTGCATTTGGAGAATTTTTTTTGAGAAACCTATTTGGATGACATGCTATCAAAAATTTTTTGTAAAAAGATCTTCAAAGTTTTTATTTATATTTCGTAAAATTTGGGAAAAATAAGGCCCGAATTGGATGGAATTTCATTTCCCATTTTTTAATTTTTTATAGATTTTTTTTCATAAAAAATGCAATCGTTTGGAACCTCTTAAATATATTTTAAAGAGATGCCACGGTAAATATTCTCGAACAAAAAAAAACCTAAATTTTCTTGAAAAATGGATTTAATTGCATTTCTCTCAAATTTTTTTCAAGAAAATCATTTATTTTTACTATTCATGATTTGACAATTTACCAAATAATTAAAAAGTTTTTATCCAACAATATAGTAACATATGCAACTAAATAATTATATATCATGATTCGAAATGTCACATGTTGCAAAATAAGATTCACTTTGCATATTTTTAGATGTCTTAATCGATGAGTTTAACTGAAATATATCTAGATTTTCTTATAAAACAAAAACACATTCATACCATTTCGCACAAAAAGACAGTTTTTCTTATAGAAAAAAATATCACATTATTCCTAATCATTACAGTTTTTTCTATATATATATAAAAAAAAAGCCTCATCTAAACACACTTTCACCGTCATATCTATACTCCCTAAAAATAAAGGCAATGTTCGGTTATGTTTCCATAGCCATCTTGGTCCAAAATTTTGGCCAAACCATGTTTGGTTCACAAATTTTGGACAAAAAATACACTACTTATATTTCATCTTTCTCAACCACTTTGTCCTTACACTCTTCTCTCTCCTCTCTATATTCTCTTTCTCTCTCCTTTCTCCCTGTCTCCTCTCTATCCGCTCTCTGTCTTCTCTCTCCTCACTCTCTCTCTCTCTACCTGCTCTCTGTCTTCTTATTCCTCACTCCCTCTCTTTTCTTTCCTCTCTATATATATACATATACATTTATCTATATAATAATTATTACAATCTCAATATTATATTACAACTTTTAATCATTAACAGACAAAAACTTACTTGATTTGACAGCTACTGTAATTTTTGTTCCATCTGGAAATAAAATCAAACACTATTTCACCAAAAAATCACTCAAAAACCAATTTTCAAAACATAACCAAACATAATCCCATCAAACATGCACGTGTCCCCATAAATTTCTCACCAATAATTCTCACCAAAATACCATTCCAAAATTCCAAACATAGCCAAAACCTCTTACTTCTAAGAAAAATGAAAAATAGGAAATAGCTTCCTATTCAATGGCCGAACTAATTTTTGGAAAAATTCTTGAAAGAAACAGATTTTACTATTTATAATTTGAAAATTCACCTATTGATTAAATGGGCTTCATCCGACTGTTTATCATTACCAAGAATCAAATTAATCACATATTCTAATGCAAAATAACGCAACACGAAAAATAAGATCCATTGTGTCTATTTTTTGAAGTCTAATCGACGAGGTTGACTAAAACTTATTTGCGAAAAAATTATATCTAAATACCAATTCAAACAAAAAAAAAAATTAAAAAAATAAACCACATTAACTTAATCATTACATGTTTCTCTCTTAAAAAAACTCATACAAACATATTTTTAACACTATATTTCTTATCTGTGAAAATACATTTATTTATTTTTGTCATGAAAAAATTTCTTTAAGATAGATATGTCATCCAATTAAACCCTAGTCGTAGTGACCTATTAAATTTTTGGGGTTCAATTCATGAATAATTGATGGGATAATTACATTTACACACCACTACTAATATGCTACGTATCTACACTTATTATCCTTTTTTTTATTATCAAAATTATTATTATTTTATCTACTAACTTGTATAATTACTCTTAATTCCCCGACACTAGCAAAATATAAATATCATTTCAAAAATTTTGGGTGAACTTTAAAGAATGCATGTCCAAAATTTGATGTATTTTTTATGACCAAAGTACAGTGAGGGAGTTAAAATTGATATAATTAAAATAACGCGACACACAGACGTGCAGATTTGCTAACCCCTAAAATCTTCTACCTTCGATTCAAATTGAATTTCAAATGGAGATTCACTTGAGCAAGAAGATGACTCATCAGGCCATACAGAATCTCACAGACAGTGGTGGGGGTGGTTGGAGGTGGTGGTGAATGTTGATAAAGAAGATGAAAGGAAAAAAATTAATTTATTTTCTTCAATTAAATTTTTAAGACAAATAAATTTACTAATTTTTAGTTTTTTTATTTACTTAAATCATGTTTTTTAATTGAAAATATAACTATTTTAAGGGTAAAAAAGTAATTACTCAAAACTCATCACTTAAAATGATAGATTTAACCTTAAATATGGCAAATGTCAAGCATGTGCTGAGATTCCGGCAAAATAATCCACCAGAATATGTAAAAATATAAAAAAAATATCAAACCTGTGAAGTTCAGGATGTAAAGTGAAAAAAGAGAGTATATTTAACAAAATGTGAGATTATGTACTGTTTTTACTCTTTTATCTTATATGACACACGGAGATAATAAAAACATGTTAAGAAAAATCTCATATATCCATTGCACATAATAAGAATATTGATCACCATAATACTTATATATTATTTTATGATATAAGTTATAACATCTATAATCAAAGAATATGTAAATCAACCTCAATACTTTTTTCAATTATATATATATATATATATATATATAGGGTCAAGATCTAATACATACCCTATATTAGATAAGATATAATACCCAATCTACACTATTGGATCCATTAAATCCAACAGTCCAGATTATTCACTGTACACGCGGGAAACCCAAAAATGAAGTTGTCTGAGGGGTATTTTGGTAATTTACACCCATTATACATCAATCCTCTCCTAAATGCTCTCCCCCGTCTCCCCTGATATCTCTCCCAATTTTAAACCTAATAAACATACCCGATTTCATTGAAATCTCTCCCATTTTTAAACCTGCGAACATTAAACTCTCATTTTCTATAACTGGGAACTCTAGTTTTGATACTCTCGCAAACCGATTTCATTTTCATCAAAAAATGAGGACGAAAAATCCATCCAGAAGAACAGGTATCGATTATACACACACTTTTCATTTCTTGTTCGACCTATGGGTGACAATATTACGTATTTTGTGGATTTTGATGGCTTCTGTACGTATACTCTGTGTATTACAACTATATTGGGAACACGCAATGTATCTATACGCTGGTTTTGTTTGTTTTGATGGCTTATGTACCTATGGGTGACAATATTATGGTTGGGTTATAAAACGTAGATGTATAATGGTTTGCATTGTAGTGTATAATAATGAATAACACTGTGTATAATATTATACATCATATTAATTATATTGTGTATCCACATACTGTATATTTGGGTGTATAATGGTTTGCATTGTAGTGTATAATAATGAATAACACTGTGTATAATATTATACATCATATTAATTCTATTGTGTATCCACATACTGTATATTTGAGTGTATAATGGTTTGCATTGTAGTGTATAATACACTTTTTTATTCTACGAAATGAAAGTTTCTGAAAATCTTTATTTTCCTGTCTATCTAACTTTAATATTTATATAATGCAGAAAGTACAAGTTGCAAAACTCACTAGATTGAGAGCACTTTATCTGGAGAAAATCCTTACTTGTGATTTGAACACACTCAAGGGATTTTGAACGTGAACAAGACCAAATGAAAAAGGGGAAGAAGCGATAGATATAAACAACGTGATACGTTTACAACATTTTTTGTTAGATGTACATGTTATTAGTTTTTGTACAATTTATTAGTTTTTGTACATCACGTTATTAGTTTTAGTTGAGCAGTTTAAATATATAAAAAGTTTGTTCATTGCTCGTAACCTGTTTATATTGTTCTGGTCATTGAGTTTAAGTGTTAATGTTATATAAAGCACATAAGTATACATTCTAACAGCCCCAATATATTCAATGTACATAATAAAAAAACTCAATTAAAATATACAACATACATTATGACATTTTTTAACATACATTTCATTCACTTTCAATAAATGTTTCAGTATACACAGAGATCTTTTGAATCATTATACATTGATTAACACATCATTATACACTGTATAATGATATGTTATACATTGAATACTACTTCATTGTACAGTACTAATTGTAAAAAAAAACACTTCTATTTTTCTTTTGATGGACATGTTCTTGCATTATGCCCATCAACTTTTCCGCATGCAGCGCATTTTCTCCTCTTAGGAACATGCTTTGATATCTCGGCAACTGTTTTTGAAATCTGTCGAAGTCGACCCAACATTATTAAACCCACCTGCAATCTCCTTCAAGAATGAATGTGATTTGACGGCACCAACATTCACCTTTGATGCGTTTAAGCAAAACATAATCTGGGACGGATCAATGTTCCGATTAACTTTCAGAAACTGTTTCCCCTCGTCGGTCGCCAACTCGTGATTGTGCCGCTCAACAAATTTCTTTATAACATATCCCTGGGAAGCACTAAACCTCACTACAATCTTGGCGTTACAATCACATCGACCAATCATACACTTCTTCTTCCTACCAACATCATCACAGTTTTTGTAAACACCGGGCCGACTACATACATAATGTTTAGATATGACCGTACCATCCTTATGAGTTTTTTGGGAACACTTGCGTACATCAAAACCACATAACCGAGCATAGCTTTTGTAAAACTCAAATGCAAACTTCAAGCTTTCAAATGCCTTACCAATGCAAGGTTTAAACTCAGTAGCACACACTGGTTCCCAATATTTTGAACCGCCCGGAGATGATATAGAATTAGACGACGAAGAAGATCCGACACATTGATTCTCAACATCATTATTGCTATACACTACTGATCCTATTAATAATAATCAAACATCAAAAACTGTGATGATGTTTGAATATTTAGCCTATCATAAACATACGATGTGTTCATAATATACTGTATAACATCACTATATATAATGTATAGTAGTGTATAATATAGTGTATAATGTCATATAAGATGATGTATAATGTATTCAATTTACTGCTTGAAATGTATACAATAAATATAAGTTCTGAATAAAATTATAATGTATACCATCATTACAAGAACTGTATATTAATGTATACGATGATGTATATCAAAATTAATTGTCCATAAATGCGAAACTGACGATTGAGTATAATAATCAAACATCATCAACGATGGTGTATAATATGATATATATCACAAAATTGCAAAAATATCACAAACTTTCGCAATTTTTTCGCATAAATCGATATGATGATGATTAAAAATACCTAAAATGATCTCAGCCATAAACGCGAAAATTGACGATGTTGATAAGCACGGAACTGGCGATGACGATAATTGATGAACGATGAACTGACGATTATTATGAATTGACGATTATAATTTATTGATTCGAATCAATTGTGAACCGAACAAAATGGATTGCCATGAAACGAGCTTTGATATGATCGAATTGAAAATTGATGGACAAAATGGATTGTGATGAAACGATCTTTGCTGGTTTATTGAATTTGATGATGAATACTGTGATCAAAATGAATAATTTGTGATCTGATCGAGCTGAAAATGGAAAGAAAATATTGAATTCTGTTATGGCGCGTAATATGGGGGATTTGATTTGATACTGCATGAAAATTGCATATGTTTGTTATCATTTAATGCCTAAAATGCCCCTGACAGCAATAAAAACAATTATAAAATCTGAAAATTGGAGTTAAATTTGGACCTTTGGATCAAATGGTATCAAGGGTGTAGATTGGGTCTTATATCTTACCTAATGAATTGGGATGTATTTGATCGATATCCTATATATATATATATATATATATATATATAAAGAACATGCACATATATTAGTAACTATATGTGTTGCTTATATTTATTTAATAACTTTTGCTTTAAGCCTTTAAGTGATGATTACAAACAATATTGCAATAAAGTTGGATAATTTTATAAGAAAAATCATTTAAAACTCATTGCTTATGCATAAGGATGTTTTTGCCATTTTAATGAGGTTGTGGTGCATTTAGGCTCATTTATGAAAATATAAGGGCATAATCAACCTACTTTTGTAACAATGGGGACAATATTGCCTCTTTCTCAAAAGAAGGGGGATAAAAATGCATTTTACCATGTATATATCATTCAAACCTTCAAAACTTAACAACCAACCAAAAAATCTATAGTTATTTCTAAGTTCTAACCAATTTAACAAACTAAAAAGAAAACAGTCAAATTGTGTAATATGAGATACATTTGTCGAAGAGAAAAATCAGATATATGGATTCGAATTCTTTTAAAGTAGACAATTAGGCTATCTCAATTTTACATAAATAAAACATTCAGCTAAATTTATAAGGTCATTAGTGAAACTTTTATACTATCACTCATAAATAAACCAAACCCCTCAAACTTATATAAATCTCATAGAATTTGCATAATATTTCCCCAACCACATTAAAATTCTTTGATCATATATACCGAGGATTTAAACAAAATTCTTGTGAATTCATCCTTACCAAGATCAAAATGGTTGGGGAATAAAACCTCTACCAATTCCAAGGCTTTTGGTTCACACCGTACCAATGTATGTCCTTCTCACCAAAAACGTTCTTGAAAATTACAAACCACTCCCCACAGATGTAATATTATCATCTTCCGCCATAACCGGCACCACATTGCTCAAAGCCCTCCTCCCCTCTATAATCCATCGTTTTGATCATAATCACACTTTGGCCCTTAACCATTCACAAGAAAAAATTAATCCCATATCTGGAAACTAACTTATATCTCGAATTTCAAACAAATGATTAATATAGAACCCCGGAATTCATTTCCGCAAAAATCACAAAAAACAAAGATTATTAGCCACACACTTGCCGTATGAGATAAATGGCATGATCCTCATCCGATTGTAGAGTTGTTTGTGTTACAAGAAATCCAAATGACACCCTCATTTCTCTATCGCATTTTGTGCAAAAACACAAGATTTTCGACGAATATGATCCCAAAAGTGCTTTTTTTGACTTGTGAAGAATTGAAAGAGAATCTCGAAAATCATGTTAAAAAGCTTGTTGAATTTCTTGAGTGCCCATTTGAAGGTAAGAATATTGTAGAGGAGGAAGTTGAGGAGATTGTGAAGAGATGTAGTTTTGAGATACTGAGCAATCAAGAAGTGAACAAGGTCAAGTGAGATGCCAAAGATCATTCCATTACTTAATAATTCTTTCTTTAGAAAAGGTGAAATTGGAGATCATATGAATTATATATATATATATATATATCTTGAGGATGAGATGATTCAAAAAATTGATGATATTACCAAGGAAAAGTTTCATGGCTCTGGTTTTATGTGTGGGAGGGTCTAGGGGAAATTTGTGACAAGCTATTATCATTTAGTAGTACACCAAGTGGTTAGCATTTTATGTCTCGGAATTTAGTTCAGATTGTCATCTTGTATTAATTCTTCGTTTTTCTCAGACGTTAGGGTTTAATAAAGTTTGTCGGACTAAGTTCGAAATTACATCGAATAAATTCCCTGATGATTCGATGTTAAAGTAGCTAGTAGTTTCTTTGCCTCTAAACTTTATAGAACTATAGAACTCAAATTATACTATATATATATATATATGTGTGTGTGTGCATCTATCAGAGTGTCTACATGCATTTCGTATACTATTCGAGTCATTTAGCAAAAAAATATATATATACTATTCGAGTCTCAAGTTATGTTTTTTCTGCTAAAATTTGAACGTCATTCATTGAGTTTGTCTATTGAAGAAAAGTAGAGGCAGAAGTTTTCTTCATTATTTTGGAAAAGCAGCGTACAAGATGAATATATACATCAATTACAAAACCCTAAAACTAGAGACCAAAAATACCAAACTACCAAAAATAGGATTACATGGAATTTACATGTAATTTACAATACTCCCCCTCAAGTTGGCGCATGAGCATCGTGAATACCCAACTTGCTGAGTAAAAAATTTGAATTGGGAAGGACCGAGAGCCTTAGTGAAAAGATCAGTCGGTTGAAATTGAGAACGAACATGGAGAGTGACAATATTTCCGGACTGAACTTGTTCTCGAACAAAATGACAGTCGATTTCGATGTGTTTAGTGCGCTCATGAAAGACCGGGTTGGCAGCCATGTGGATGGCGACTGACTGTCGCAATACAATTGCATGGGTTCTGCATGCAAGACATCCAAGGAAGATAGAAAAGATTTTAACCAAAGAAGCTCACTAGTGGCCGCCACCATGGCTCGATATTCGGCCTCCGCCGAGGAATGAGAAACCGTGATTTGCTTCTTGGTTTTCCACGAAACAGGCGAAGCACCCAACATGATAAAATATCCGGTGACAGAACGACGAGTGAAGACCTTGGCCCGGGTGACCTTTGAGATAACGAACAGCACGAATGGTTGCATCAAAATGTTCTCGATGTGGGTTTTGTGCAAATGCAAAAGAACATGAACTGCATACGAGATTTTGGGATGTGTGATAGTGAGGTAAATGAGATGACCGACTAACAAACGATAAGACACGTCATTTTCTGCAAGATCCCCTTCAGCTAAACTGAGTTTGTGTTCGTGCTCCATATGAATGTCAACAGGACGACATCCAAGCAACCCCGTCTCAGATAAGATGTCAAGAGTATACTTGCGTTGACATAAGAATAAGCCCTTCGAGGAACGGGCCACCTCGATACCCAAGAAATATTTCAAAGAGCCAAAGTCCTTGATCCGAAAACAATTTTCCAAATACTTCTTCAATTGATCACAAGCAGTTGCCTCATTGCCCATCAAAATAATGTCGTCAACATAGACGAGGAGAGCTAGAAAGATAGGACCATGCCGAAAAACGAACAAGGAGTAATCGGCCTTTGATTGGATGAAGCCGTACTCAATGAGGGCAGCGGTGAGTTTGATGAACCAGTTTCGAGAGGCTTGGCATAGACCATAAATCGATTTTTGAAGGCGACAAAATTTTCCTTCAGCACTATGTCGAAAACCGAGCGGCAATTGCATGAAGACCTCTTCTTCCAAATCGCCATGCAAAAATGCATTGTTTACATCCATTTGGTGGAGAGCCCACCCCTTAGCCATGGCCACAGATAAGAAAAGTCGAACCGATACGAACTTGGCCACTGGAGCGAAAGTTTCGTGAAAATCGAGGCCTTTGATTTGGGTAAAGCCCTTAGCAACGAGACGAGCCTTGTATCTTTCAACTGTGCCATCCGACTTATACTTCACTTTGAAGACCCATTTACAATCTATAGGTCATTTCCAGGGCGGTAAGGGTTCCAATGTCCAAGTTTTATTTTCTTCAAGAGCCGATATCTCGCGTGCCATAGCATCACGACATTCAGGGCATTTGACTACTTCATCATAGCTTGTTGGTTCAGGAATGGAGTTAATGGAAGCCAAGAAGGCTCTATGCCCCTGAGATAAATTATCGAAGGTTATGTAATTACTTAACGGATAACACGTACCTGAGGAGCTTTCATGAAAGGGTGGCGCGCAGAGGGGTTTGGCAATTTGAGTCGAGCCGGCATTTGTAACAACTGAGAAAACAACATAGTCATCAAATCGAGCCGGCATACGCACATCTCGTCTAGGCCGATTAGTTGGCATCGAAACATCTATAGAATGGTCTTGTGCATTGACCAAATCGGTGCTCCCCTTTAATTCCAAGTCACTAGGCTCGTCACCAGTCTCGGGTTCATCATTATTATCCAATATGTCGCTGACAACTGGTGGAATCGATCCATCAACCATATCACGTTGAACCGATGTACTTGGTTTGGCAAATGGAAAAACGTTCTCATGGAAAACGACATCTCGCGAATAGAAGAAAACATCCTTGTCAAGATCGTAAAGTTTCCATGCCTTTTTTCCATATGGATATCCCACGAAAATGCAACGTCTACTGCATGACGCAAATTTATCCTTGGGCTTTGGAGCACAATGAGCATAACATAAACACCCAAATACACGAATATGATCATAAGTAGGTTTCGAACCAAATAGGATCTCGTATGGAGACTGCCCCTTCAGAGTAACAGTGGGTGTGCGATTAATCAAATAAACAGTTGTTAAGACACAGTCTCCCAAAACCGAATTGGTAAGTGAGCTTGAAACCGCAAAGCACGAGCCACTTCTAAAATGTTTCTATGCTTGCGTTCTACCCGTCCGTTTTGCTGAGGTGTCTCAACACAACTTGTCTCATGAATGATTTCTTGTTCACGATAAATTTTTTGCATAGCCAGAGAAATAAATTTCGATCCATTATCACTACGTATGCGTTTAACATTTTTGTGAAATTGAGTGTGAGCGATTTTGCAGAAATCAACAAGGTAACGACTGGCTTCATGCTTCTCTTTAAGTAAATACTCCCAAACAGATCGACTACGATGATCAACTATAGTCAGAAAATAATTTGAACCACAAGTCGACGCCGTCTTATAGGGTCCCCATAAATCACAGTGCACAAGATCAAAGCAATTATCGGCAATATTATTACTTAAAGAAAAACTTAATCGAGTCTGTTTTGCTCTAAAACAAGCATCACAAATAACATTATTTATTCCTACTCTACCAATAACTGAAATATAAGATAGATGCTGACATGACTGATGCCCCAAATGTCGATGCCAAACTGTGTAAGTATCCATTACTTCGGTCTTCAAGGCTGAATGAATCCGTGCAGACCGAAAGTAATAAAACCCCTGTTGAAGCTCACCCAGTCCAATCGGCATCCTCGAGCGGTCCTGTATCACACACAACTCATTCGCAAACGTGATTTGGCAATTTGTATCAAATATCAATTGAAGTGTTGAAATCAAGTTACACATCAAGGTGGGAACATATAAAACATCATGCAATATTATATGTTCATTTAGCGTAACACGCCCCTTTTTGGTGGCGTTCGTTTTTGCCCCATTGGGTAGAATGACCGAAACTAGCATAGTGGTCTATACATTGCTTAGGAGCTTCAAATCCCCAGCCATATGATTTGACGCACCACTATCCAGAATCCAGGTAAGGCTATCAAAAGTATTACTAGATAACTTGCCGGAATTGTCTCTTTCAAGAAGAGTCAATAACTTTTGAAATTGATCAGTCGACAAACCGGGTATACCACCATTATTCTCGGATTGATCACCAGATGCATGATATGCAGTCGCGCGCCCTTGAGGTTGTGCAACAGTCGAGTTCATTTGTCTAGTGCCTCGGTTTTGGTCACTAGGTCCCTTATTGCGCGGTCCTCTCCACCACGCAGGGTATCCGATCACCTCAAAGCACTCCGAAAGATCATGTCCGCTCCAGTTACAATGAGAGCACTTCCTGTCACCATTGGTTCTTGGTTTTGATGTGCTGAAATTAGGGGATGGCCTCGGACTTGTGGACTGTACAGCAAGTGCGACCTTCAATTCGTTCCTCTTACCCACGCACAATCGATTGATGTCGCTCTTCTCTCGTAATCAATGCATAAGCTTTATTGATTGTCGGGAGCGGATCCATGTTGAGTATTTGTGAACGAATTGTGCCAAAAACAACATCATTTAACCCCATGAGAAATTGGTGCAACTTCTCTTCTTCACGTTCTTGAAGGAATTCTTTCGACGCCCCACACGTGCACTTAGGAACCTTTGAATAACTGGATAATTCATCCCACATACCTTTCAATTTTGTAAAGTATGTCATCACCGTCATCCCTTGTTGCCTAAGTGAGCCGATCTCCCCCTTGAGTTCGTGGACACGTGGAACGTTTCCAACAGAGAAGCGATCCCTTAATTCATCCCAAACGGCTTTCGCAGTCTCCTCGTAAGCTATACTCGGCTGAATTGATTTATCAATGGAGTTGAAGATCCATGAAATCAACATCGAATTGCAAGTGATCCAACCATTCGCCTCAGCCGCATCATCTTTCGATTTCTTCAAGGTTCCGTCGATGAACCCCAATTTGTTCTTCACTCTCAACGCATTAACCATGGCCTTTTCCCACATATCGAAATTATCGCTAGTCAACACGCAGGTTGAAATCATCGCTCCTGGGTTATCCGACGAAGACAAATAAAATGGCGAAGCCATATCTATCGCACGTTTCTCCGTCATGGTGTGGGGAGGTGATTTGGTTGCTTCTAGATGATGGTGGCGGATTTAGTTTTCTATATCTTCAACCCGCTTTGGTACCATGAAGAAAAGTAGAGGCAGAAGAATTTGTTTTCTTCATTATTTTGGAAAAGCAGCGTACAAGATGAATATATACATCAATTACAAAACCCTAAAACTAGAGACCAAAAATACCAAACTACCAAAAATAGGATTACATGGAATTTACACGTAATTTACAATATCTATACATATGTTATTTGAGTATAGTATACATTTTGATTCTTATAAATTAAAATGTTGGCTGGGTTTCATGTTATATAATTAACTCGGTAGTCGTTAGACACTAGTTTTCTAATCCAAGTTCAAGGTTTAATCAATCATCCAATTGTTCAATCGTACTTTCGCCATCGTTTCAAGTCATATAAAATAGTAAGTTAACGTGACAGATTTTATCAAAACAATTATTATTCATGTACATCAATATAATATTGAGCTACTTTGAGTACATTGACAAACTTATTAAACCATATATTATTATTATTATTATTGTTATTATTATTAAAAAAAATGAAGAACCGCTATTGTACTTAAACAAAGGAAACGTACGTAGTTTTTTGATGTGGCTAAATAATGATTAAGGATATATTGGTAAATCGTATTAAATTACAAATTAAATATATGAAATTAATATTTAATAATAACAATCAATAATTACTTTTAGGGAGTTGATAAAGACACTCCACATTTCGTTAATGGCATTCCATATTCTTTTTGAATTAATTAAGTTGACTGTAATGCCCCTCAATGTATTATATAGAATTCTTATTAATATTAAAAGGTGATCTGAATAATCCCTTTTAATTAAATAAACTTTGAAAAATATTTTTAAATTCTTTGTTGTGAAAATAATACCAAATAAAATTGCGCTTTTTTTCAAGCATTTTTTGGAAGTAAAAAAAATCTACTTTTTATCAGTATAATAAGACTAATCATCTTGCCATGGATATTGAAACCCCTATTTGATTTCATCGAACTCGTTAAATGATATGTGTTGTTCATTTGCTCCATAGTATATATCAGAATTTTTTTTTTGAATATTGAAAATTAATATAACATCATAGGCAACACATTACATTGAGTTAGTTGGTGAACTCAATATGTCCATCTACAATAACAGCTAATTTTATTTTTGTTAAATTTAATGAAAAAATAATTGTCAATTTTATCCAATATAAAATAATATTTATCCTAATTTGGTTCTAAATAAATAAGTAAAAGTTTTAGTCATATCTACAAACTTTTTTTTATTATTTACGGTAGTTATCCTTCACTTTTAAATTTTAAAATTATGAACTATTAAATTTTGAATACTTATTCCCCATTTAGTTAGAAAAGTGGTACAAAATTAGTTTGTAAAAAAAAATGATAAGAATTACTTTAATAGACTAAAGAGCATTTTTGGCTATGTGGTAAAATTTAAATAAAAGTGGAGTGTCTATAAATACCAGCTAATTGGAATTAAGGAATCATCTAATCACCTTCATGCAATGTTTTGAAAATCGGATCGGACCGGCCGGTCCAACCGCTCAAAATCGGAACCGGCCATCAAACCGGTCCGGTTATGTGAAAAAACCGTTCAGGGGTCAAAACCGATCAAAACCGTTGTTCAACAGGTCAAAACCGGTTGAACCGGGTGATTTTGAAAATAATGAAATTCAACCTTTTAAATTTCAAAAATCTGAAATTGACCCCTTTAAAATCTAAAAATATGTAATTGGCCCCCCAAAATATAGGAACTACATATTTTTTTTTTCATATTTTCATATATATATATATATAGGAAATACATATTTTTTTCTTCATATTTTCATATTTTATATATTTAATAGTATATTAATTATTATTTATTACATAAGTATGACATCACCGGTTCGACCCCGGTTGACCCGACGGTTGAACCGGTGACCAGTGACCCGGTCACTTTTTCGGTTCGTTGTCCGGTCTGGTTTTCAGAACACTACTTTCATATGGGAGATGTTGGGATCAATTTTAGGATGTTATAAATTGTGACTTTTCTTTTCTTATTTAGAATCTTATAAGGTCTATGTAAACCATGATTAAAAACTATTGGGTCGGGTTTTTCGGGTCAGTCGGTCAGGGTATTCCCCATCTATAATTAAAAGAAAAAGGAGAGAGAAGATTTGGTTTGTCGCTAAAATTCACAATTAATAAAAAGGAGAGAGAAACTCTTGTTTTTCACAAGTCAGATCGAATTCCACGTTCCGTACTCGTTTCATGACATCACTTTTCTCGAGGTTCCCAATTTTAAACTCGGTTCCATTCGGACCCTGCATCAGTTTTATATACGCGTACTATTTAGCACTAATTTTTTCCTTTTCAATTATGATATATATTAGTGAAAAAATAGAGGCAATAATTGAATAGACTATTCTGTTTCACCCACCACAGTGGGGCAGAAAAGCGTGTTGCCTTGAATAGCGCTTTCATTGATCTTTTTCTCCTCAACAAACTGAAAAAAGTCCAAAAATTTCGTCGTCGTCGTCTTCTTCTTATATATATTGAAAAAAAAGAACAAAATTTTGCAGAAATAGATTCTATCTCTGAATCATCTGACTTCGGATTTTTTGGCTCGTCTCTCCAGAATCATCCTTCTTCGTAATTTTGGTACTTCTATTTTGTCTTTTTTGTTGATTTATTACTACTTTTATTATTATTATTATTATTATTATTGGAGAAGATTTTTTTTATTTTGCTTCCTTTACTCTAAATTGCTGAATTGGGATTAGTTTGAATCGTATAATCTGTAATGGGTTTTCTCCGTTTGATGAAACAATTAAATATTTTCGTGGATTTTGATATAATTATTAGGTTATTATTCTTTGATTGATTTTAGAGACAGTGAATTTTGAACTTTTCATGACTGGTTATTTACTGTTTGAATTCCTTGTATGTTTTAATCGGTGTTTAATTTGACTATCTAAAAATTATATCTTTTTCACACTTGACTTATCTGGAATTATAATTCATGTTTGTGGCATTTTCCATTTATTTGTTTCAGGAAATTTTTATCCTTTCCCACGATTTCTGATCATGTTATTTTTATTTTGATTTTTCAGGTGAATACATATTACTTCTGTTATTTAAGGCATTTGGGTTTTGTTTGTTGTGGAGAGAGGTTGCTGGTTCGCGAAGCCAGTTTAACTTCAGCGAGCTACGGTTCCTCTCTCATTATAATTAAGCTATCTCCGTGCCGTGGGATTTGATCTTTTAATGTTTATGTAATCGCATACGGGTTTTGGGGAAGAAATCGAGGTGGTTCAAGGGATTAAAGTGAATTGACAGTGGTAATCATGGGTGCTGCTTGTTGCTGTTTGAGGGTTGATTATGAAGATTTTGCCAATCCAAACAGCTCGATTTATAGGAACTGTATATGCCTTCGTTGCTTCGTTCAGAACTTCTTACATTTGGTATGCTATGATTGTTTGCCTGTTTAATTTTTTCATAGTGGATGTCTTTAAATTCAATTCGATCATTCAAATATGGTTGTGCACCGTCATATAGTTGTGCAATATGAGCCCCTAATTATTGAAGTTCTTGTAGTCTGCCCTTCATTGAGCTTTCCACATATTTATGTTAGTAATATATTTCTCATTCATATCAGCTTGCAGAGATTTAGTTCTATCATAAAGCTTTCGACTTAGGAACTTTAACTGGTTTGTTCTTGGTGAAATTCTCCAAATTATGATTAGTTTATCACTGACCACTTAGTAAGTTTGTTTGATCTTGATTTGTAGGACTAGTATAGGCTATCATGCGATTTTAACTTATTGAATCAAGATTATCAAAATCACTTCGATTTCAAAATTTCTACAAATTCGTGACCGGTTCCAGGCTCAGAAAAAAGAAAAGAATGAGAGAGAATTGTTAAAATGCAGAGTCTTTCTCTTTCCCTGAACAACGATTTTCAATTGATTAAACCGGGAAGCTACAGAAATTATTCACCGCATTATAAGTTTTTTTATCAGTATATACAAATGTAAGTTTGATTGTGGAATATATATTATTTCATTATGCAGTATGCATCACTGTTTCATAGAGGAGAGAGACTTGCCTTACCTTCATCAACTCAGGGAACAACATCATTAAGTCCTATGGCATCACTCGATAACTCTCTAGCTGATATGTATCGCTCTCCTCCTAGACCTCTGCCTTATGATGCAGACCCAAGATATGTTCGCTTGCAGCAACGTGACGGGCTTGTCTCCAGAAGGGAGAAAGGCTCAAGTCATTTGCACGAGGAAACTGAACCACTAAGAAAGAATGAAGTTGATGAAGAATCTGAATCTTTTGGTAGTAAAAAGAAATGGAACGAGTTTACATGTGAAGAAGCATCAAAAGAATACAATTCAAAATCATCATCAAAGCTCTCACCAACCAAAATGGCGACAGGATATGCTCATATTTATACTTCTTCGGAAGATGAAGATGTCTGCCCCACATGTCTTGAAGGTAGGTAATATGAATATGGGATAATTACATGCACCGTCCTCACTTTTGGGTAATTACCACGAGCCCCCTGCGATTTTGCAAATTACCAAGACACAGACACCCAGTGTCAGGTCCTCACAACTCGAAAAAGGGGCTAAAATTGTAATATGTGTTTATAGACGACAGATCAGATTGTGATACGCTTATACTGACAGGGGAAGTTATGTCGACTTGTCAAATCTCGGGATCTTTTTCATAATTTGGGTCTCATGCAGGCTGTCTTTGTAATTTACCCTACGACTATTGTGTCTGGGCATTTTCTTGTTAGCAATTATTATAACAATGTTTTTCATGCATAAAGTATTTGATGTGGCTTTATCACTTGGAGGAATTCTCAAATACTTTTCATGCATATACTAAGATTGTTCCATATACTTTGACAGCATTAGTTTTACTTTTTTGAGTCCTCTAATGCATTCATGTCCTGCAGAATATACAACAGAAAACCCGAAGATAATCACAAAATGTTCTCACCATTTCCATCTTGGTTGTATATATGAGTGGATGGAAAGAAGTGATAACTGCCCAGTCTGTGGCAAGGTAATATCTGATCCTTCCCTGTATATTTATTTCATTTGCTTGATCGTTTATGTATTGCCTAAGAATTTTTTCCATTTATTATGTGTTTCTAGTTGAACGAATAAACTCTGTCCACACACCTTTTGTAATAATTGCATTGAATCCTCTACAACGGTACCAATGAAGTAGGAACTAATATTTGGTGGGAACTTTTGTGCTTCATGTTTTATTTCCTATTCTTCCTTTATAAGTAACTTTAACTTTGTGAATCGAGTCCATATTTCTTAACAAATTCCAATTGTATGTAGAAGGAATATTTCTGTTCTTGCAAGAGCAAAAGCAATTTTAAAGTTTCATCCTCTGTAACTTGTCGGTATGTTTGCCATAGAAAGTAAATTAAAGCATACTTAGTGTAATATTGGGTGCTTGGATTCGTAGGTGATGGCATTCGATGAGACGACTTGATACGTCCGAGAAGTTCTGGTCGTGGAAGAAAACCAACCACCAACACAAATAGAATAACACAAGTGTAAAAGTCATTGTAAATACCACTTGCTAAAAAGTTTGTTTTTATTGTGTTGATATCATTGAGTATAACATTTGATTAGCAGATTGTAATTTTCCTCCAGAGAATTTCTCTGCCATGATTGTAATTTTCGCGAGTTTTTATCTCCTGGTTTTCGTGTGAATGAAAACTTATTTGAACCACATTTTAAAACTTCCAAAAAGGTGAAGGGCACAACACGCCCCGTCTAATCATATCCATTAAATAACAGGGGGTTGAGTGGTGAAAATGATCTGCATAGAGACCAAACAGTGAGAAGTGGACGAGAATCTAGCTCATGAGTTGAGCGTAATGGATTTGTCACGTGATTGATTTGAGTTCGGCTAAATTCTTCATGATATTCAACGAGATAAAACAAATGAGTATTCCAATGGTGAAGTTAAATAACAAAACATACAAGCCAAAAATACAACTCATATGGTCCAAAGTTGATCATTCCAAATAAGTTGACGATAGATTAACAAGGATTAGACTCTAAGTGTTCTTAGGCAATTTCAACTTTTCCTTATTCCTTTTGGTGTGTTCCAACAAAGCCTTGGTGTCAGGAAGATTTGCCTTAATCACAGTGTGATTTTTGAAATCCAAGGTCCACTGATACAACCTAGGCAGAGTGTTTGGTTCCAAGATTTGTAATCCCACAACTTGTTGCATAGATTCAAACCAGTGTGTAAGGCACCCGAAGGACAGATCCACCAGTCCAATTTTACTCCCGCCAAAGAATTTCTTATCAGCCAGAGCTTCATCTTCAATTATTTTTAGTGTTTCCAGAACTTGTTTTGCTGTCTCTTCTTTATTCTCCTCCGATGTTAGGAAGAATTTGAAAAAGGTGAGACTCTGCGACGGCGTAATCATGGAGTTTTTTTAGTTAGTGTGATAATTGATGAACCTCGAAATAGTAAGTACGAATTATTAAGTCGTAAAAATGGGATAATTAGAACAAATACCTCCTCTTATAACGTGTAATTATCAAAAACTCCTTCACCCTTTGGAAATTATCAACACCCCCTCTAAGAGAGATTTGTAAGAATTTTTAAATACACATGAATATAATTGTAAAAAATACCTTGCATGAGAGGATTTTTCATATAATTTCGAAAAAAATAAGAGAGTACTTAGGTTATTACACATTATACGAGGGGAGATTTGTGTTTCGGAAAATAATTTATCTGATAAATTTAACAAAAGTATTGAAATAGGTTATAGGCATATGAGTATGAGATAAATATGAATAAGTTATTTGTTAATAAAGATATAGTCTATTTTCACATTATTGATTAGGTTTCATATCTTATACTCGGTTTTTTAATCTATTACAAAAAGTATTCTTAATGACACTATATTGTTGAGTTTGTAGTCATGACACTTATTGACACAATATATATAGGGGATTGATATCCGAATTCCTCTTTTTGATATTCACACTCTACCTAACTTTATACCTTCATTCTTTTACCAATATACCCTTTTATTTATTAAGCAAAACTTGATTTAATTTATTTGATGGACAAATAACCTTTCCATCATTATTTGGAATTCTAGTATAAAAAACGTGAATAACTTTTTTGTTAAAATAATATTAAATATTTTTTTTCTAAATATATAGATTTAAATTTTTTAACACCTTGAAGACGATATCATTCAAGCCGTTTTCATCTTGTTTTTTTTAAAGTTCATGAAAAAGGCTCATTTTCATGAATTTTATCTTATTTTTTCAGAATTGATTAAAACAACACCGTTTTATTTACGATACAAATATAAAATTCGTGAAGACGACACCCTCTTCATGAATTTTCAAAATAAAATAATAATCAAGCAAAACTTGACTTAATTTATTTAATGGACAAATAACCTTTCCATCATTATTTGGATTTTCTAAATATATAGATTTAAATTTTTTAACACCTTGAAGATGATATCATTCAAGCCGTTTTCATCTCTTTCCTTTTTTTTTTGAAAGTTCATGAAAAAGGCTCATTTTCATGAATTTTATTTTATTTTTTCAGAATTGATTAAAACAACACCGTTTTATTTACGATATAAATATAAAATTCGTGAAGACAGCACCCTCTTCATGAATTTTCAAAATAAAAATAATAATAATAAAAAAAAGTGATGAAAAAGGCTTGGATGGTGCTATCCCTAAGTTGTTAAATTTTTTAAATTAAATTTATAATATTTTAAAAAATTTATTATTGTTTTAATAAAAAAATGCATTCATGGTTTTAATACTATAATTTCAAATAATAATGGAAAGACTTATTTGTCCATCAAATAAATTAAGTATTGTTTAGTAAAGAAAAGGGTATATTGGAAAATATAAAGATAGGTGGAGTGTGATTGTCAAATAGAGGAGTGCAAATATCAATTCCCTATATATATAGAAATAATGATTTGACAAGAATTGATATTTTCATGTACAATAATTAACAACACTTGTATTTTTAATGTGTACATTGAATTAATATTTATAAGGGAAAATTACAAAAAACTTTTTAACTTATGGGCTAAATATAGGCACATCCCTCATTTGTCCAATTATTTCCACCTCCCTAAATTTAATATCTGACTAGCATTTGAGGTCTTTTTTGTACGAATTTTGATAACGTCATCACTAAAATTGTTCAAAAATCTGATTTTGCCCCTGGTGTTGACCTTTGTGAATGTTGACTATTTTTGTGAACCAACCTACATTTTTCATGTGGAGGGAGTTACATGCAATTTCTTTAAAAATTCATGGAGGTAGTTGAAAGTTGAGATAATATAAAGATAATTAGTTTTATCATTGTTTTTTATGATATATACATACATATAGGGAAAACACATAAATATAATACATATATACATAACATATATGTACATATGTATATATATTATACTTATATAGTAATATTACATATATATCTATATATACAAATACAAAAATTATATAATATATATAAATAAATAAAAAAATAGAAAAGTATTGTTCATTGTCTTACCCAGGAAGACGAGGAACAATACTATATATATATATATATACGTATAGAAAAAAAATAGAAAAAGTACAGTTCTTCGTCTTCCCCAAGAAGATGATGAACAATATTATATATATATACAAACACAAAAATTATATAATATATTTATAAAATTAAGAAAAAAAATATCAAACAATGAATAGATCCATGCCAACCACCCCTCTTCCCTGCCTCCCCCACCCCCGGCGACACCCCCCCACCCAAATCATAGTGAATCTGCTTTTCCAGATTTACGGTTTTGTTTTTTTTTTTCAATTTCATTTCTTTTTCTATTCAATTTTATTTCCTTTTTCTATTACACATATAGAGGTAAAAGAGTCTTTTGCAAATTTTCAAAAAAAATTTTGGTTACTTAAGGGCAAAACAGATATTTCATCAATTTTCATTAGTTTACATTGGACATTCTCATTTTAGGGAGGCGGAAGTAATTGGATAAATATGAGGGAGGTGCCTGTATTTAGCCTATAAGTTAGAGAGTTTTTTGTAATATTCCCTATTTATGAATAATGTCTTTTAATTGTAAATAATGTAATACTTACACTAAAACAATTCAAGCTGAACTCACAAACACTAGTAGTTAAATAATAATGCACACAGAAATATGAATATCCTTTAATTATATATACGTGTGTGTTATATGAATCTAATACGAGTTTTAAATTTGATTCATAGAGATAATGAATTCGGTAAAATTAAATTTATTTATCTACTCAAACTTCATTTTTTGATCAAAAAACAACCACCTACCGTTTGTTGAGCATAATCAAGCCAAAAACGAGCAAGGGCTCTCTCATAAGCAGGGACGGAGGGAGGAGGGGGGCTGGTGGGTGCCACCGCCCCCCCTCAATTTTTTTTTATATTACTACCTATAAAATTTTCAAAATTTCTATTTTCGCCCCCCCTCAATTTTGTTTTTATTACTACTACCCATAAAATTTTCAAAATATCTATTTTCGCCCTCCCTCAAGTCACACGGTTCTACACTTCCATTCTAGATAGAAATTAAAATTTAGGACTTTTTTCCTTCAATTGCATTCTCAAGAATCAAGATTTTGGGTGATGAAAATCTATAGATTTCTCATTTCAAAGACTAAGAAGGTATTGTGTTATTTGAATACAAATTTTTAAAATTTAATTCTAATACTTTACTACATATTTCATCGGTTACTCTAAAATTTAGTTTAAGAATATTTTTGGTTTAATAATTCTAACAAATAGATTATGGGCATCTATAAAACAATTGAAATGGTTTAAAGAAGAGAGAAATTGATGATATAGTATAGATCAAAAATAAATATTTCATACTTGAACCTAATTTCTTATTAAATTTCCCCCCATAAATATAGCGTACCGTACCGCGGGGGCACCCCCCTTGAATCCTTCGTCTATATGCAAAAAAAATAATGTATAATTATATCACAAAATCTCGCCCCCCTCACTGAAAATCCTAGCTCCGTCCCTACTCATAAGGATCTAATGGCAGTAAAGGGTTGTGATGATCCGGCCATGTTTCTTCGATATATTGGAGGATCACCGCCGACTCCGCCACCGCTCTTCCGCCATGAACAAGCACCGGAACCTTCTTGTGAACTGGATTGTACCCCAAAAGAGATGGACTCTTGTTGGATAGGTCTTCTTCTATGTATTCGTATGCTATGCCTTTTAGCTTCAGTGCCCATATCACTCTGTAAACAAAAGCACTGCCCCAAAAGCCATATAATTTTACTTCTTCCATTGCGTAAATTAGTGCTAATCTTTGTTCACTTTGATTGTCATTTATATGATGGCTTTTATTTCTTCATTTGGAGTCAATATATCTAAAGTGTTGTGATAAGACTAGAGGTATTTCCAAGAAATTACAAGTCAACAACTTGGATATTTTCCCATTGATATTGATTTTTTGAGAGTGACACAAGGCAAGTAGCAAGCTAGCTAAATGGTAGATTCTCAGCAAGTTTTGCTATTGCTTAATTTAATGATATTATAATCATCCTTTTTTTTGGTAAGCAATAATATAATCATTCGTATGATGGAATTTTTATATGATTGATCTCAAGTATATAATTGATATTATTTCGAACCTCTATAAGAATCAACTCAATAATAATTACTAAGTATATTTAACTTTATTTAAATTAAACATAAGAATATTATGTGGTGACATTATGATTTTTTTTTATCAATACTCGCTCTATTCAAAATCACTTATATTTATTTCTTAGCATGTTCCATTTGTAGTGGAATATAATTTATTTTTCAAATAGTTATTTTTGATGTGGTATGCACTTGTCTTTTTGTACACCGGACGCCCTTACATGATGTATTGTCCGCTTTAACTGAAGTCGCACAAATTTGTCTTTAAAAGACGACTCGCTAGAGAGTGTGACAATTGGTACTTTATAAGCCTCTCAAATTTCTAATCTTCATCAGATGTGGCACGGATATATTCTTAAAAGGCGACACACATGCATTTTTGATAACCTTTTCAAGGATCAAATTAATTAGTCTTAAAAAACTCCTCACAACTTAGTAATCAATTTTTGTCCACCAGATAGAACATTTTGTTTATTTAAATAATAGTCATTAACTTTAAATATTAGGCAATTAAAATAAAAAATCTTCTAAGTATCCAAATTAATATAACCAACAAAAGAAAATATAAAACCGAAACAAGAAGTTGATGTCGGCGGGTATAAATATAATCTTGCGTTTGACGTTAGGAGAATCTATTTTACCGGGTAATTTATCCGTGGAGCGGGCAGCTCGGTCAGGAATCTTGAATCGCGTACGGGCACCTCCGTCCGTTCTTCCCCAAATTATTCGGAACCCCAACACCATAATTTCCCTCAAAATCAGCCCTAATTCTTCCCAAAAGGTAACACAATTTCTATTCCCTAAATGATACAATAAACGAAATTAATTTTTGATAAATGATTGATTATTGATTAGCAGAAATGGAGATTGAGGCGATATTTGGAGAATCAAAACGGCCGGCAATTCCAACGAAGAGTGTGATATACGCATGGGGTTACAATCAGTCGGGTCAAACGGGTCGGAGGTGTAAAGAGGGCAATTTGCGGATCCCTAGGCAGCTGCCCATGGACCTCTTCGGCTGTCCCGCCGCCGGCGGTAACTCACGGTGGCTCGACATTGCTTGCGGCCGCGAACACACCGCTGCGGTCGCCTCCGATGGCTCGCTCTTTACTTGGGGTATTATTTTGTTGTTCCTTTGTTTTTTAAGTGTTTCAGTCTTCGTCGTTGCAAATATTACTTTTTCAATTGTATATATATATATATATATATATATATATTGCATTTTGATGTTTTGGTTTAATGTTAAATTCGATGGAAATTTAACTGACTGAAGGAATTATATGTGGTTGAATTTGGGGTAGAGATTAAAGAAGTGAATTTTGTAACTTGGTGAGATAAATTACTTGATGTATTCTTTTGTTTGATTGAACACAAAATAAGGGGTAGGAAGAAGGGAAGATTAATCTGATATGTTGGAGGATCATCATACATATTATTTAATAGCGTCGGATGTGATTTAGTAATGCATTTATATAAAAGCTAAGAGATGTGGCAAAAAGAAAAACATAATGAAAAGGCCAACCAAGAAGATGATCATAGAAAATATTACTTTGCCAGTTATTTTTGATTTAGTGAAATGCCCGTTTTCTAACTTTTCTCGATGGATACCAGTTCCATGACTGAGTCATTCTTCCAATTCTGGTTCGAGTTTTGTCCATGCTTTGTAAAGTTATTAAGAAACATTTTCTGTATATATGTGAATAGGGGCTAATGAATATGGGCAGCTTGGGGATGGGAGTGAACGGGGTAGAAAGTACCCGAAGAAAGTGAAGCACTTGCAGTCTGAATTTGTGATATCTGTATCTTGTGGAGCACATTGTACTGCAGCTATTGCAGAACCGCGTGAAAATGATGGATCTATCTCAACCAGGAGACTATGGGTCTGGGGACAGAATCAGGTACTTTTGGTGCAATAATGAATATACTTTTTATATATCCGTGAGAATTTATGTATATTGGTGGCTTTCCAACTTACTCCGAGGAGAAAAAGAACATTTTATAGGAGTAGAAGTATGTAACTTTCAAGATTTTCGCCACTCTCCTCACTGCCTCCTTGTTATCCATCTCATGTATATAATGCTATTGCACTGTGGTTAATGAATAGCAATCCAATATATACTCACATATTATGGCAATCTAATTTGATCCAAGTCAATGTCATATCAGATCATTTTCTGTTTTTCGGTAAAATATTTCTCTTCTTTGTATTATCATGCCCTTTCTTTAGGGATTAATCGAATGACATTCCACTACTCGGAATAGCCCAAAAGTTATCGAGAAAGTGACTTTCTTCTCTTTGGGCAGCAACTAGGCTGATGTTTAAAGCTACAGAGTGATCCTAGCATTAATACATGACAATATAGTATATGATCATTATCACAAAAATATAAAACTATAAAAGTTATTGGCGTTGCTTTTTCAATTTGAAGTTTAATAATAGAAGTAAAGTGTTTTTTTTTTTTTGGGTAAATAACTTAGCGGTATAAAGTTAAGTTTAGGGTCATTTTCCTCTTAAGATTCATTCCTTAATCTGTGTTTTCATGTTACGCTTAGTGATGTTTCGTTTCCATCTTTACAGGGTTCTAATTGTCCACGCCTATATTGGGGAGCCTTCACTCCAAACACGGTATAAATCTCCCTCTAAAATGATGAAGAAATTTTTTCCCGCGCTTACCCAGTCTACATGTTAATTTCAAAGATTTGCCTATTACATGACATTTAGAATGTTTCATTTGACATAATGCCGCCTTAAACATTGTTTCGGTGTTTTGTGCTTGTATCTTGTTATTTTAACCTACGTACTTACATGCTTCAAACTACTCTGAATTGATGGTTTAAGACTGTATTTTGCTTGTATATGAGATAATAGCACTGGTTTCCCCCTCTCAAAGGATCATTCCAGTTCGATTAAGACTATGAGTCTGTTTTCCTTTTCCTTGTATGCAACTAATAATAGTCGAGTGTGATTTGTTAATTTTTGTGTTCTTACATGTCATGCTTATTCTTTCTCTATACGTCCCACTCATTCCAGGTTGTTCGTCAAGTTTCTTGTGGTGCTGTTCATGTGGTTGCTCTGTCAGAAGATGGCTTGCTACAAGCATGGGGTAATGTTGACCTAGCACTCTAAATATTCTTGTCTGGTATATGCATCTTATACGCACTTGTTTGATACTGATGCTTATAACATGGAAGTTGTAAACTACTCATTGATTCACAATGTGTTGTCTTTCGCCTTTGTTAATCCTACTTCATATCTTGACCTCCGTCAGAATGTAAGATTTGAAACTGTTAAAAAACTTGGTTGTTTGTGCATTTTTATTAATTAGAATTTTGTCAATGATCTGGTAAATCAGGGTATAATGAGTATGGTCAGCTTGGCAGAGGTATTACCTGTGAAGGCCTTCAGGGGGCTCGTGTAATTAAGGGGTATGCTAGGTTCCTTGATGAAGCCCCCGAGCTTGTGAAGATTATCCAAGTTTCATGTGGAGAATACCACACTGCTGCTATATCAGAGGAAGGCGAGGTGTAAGTGCTCTAGAGGAACTGTTATGATCGAGATACATTCTTCCATTAGGCATAGGAATTGAGATTATCCTTGAAAATATTTGAGAGAAATTATTAAGGACGACTTTATTCGGAGATGAAAGAGTTTAATTGTGTGATCTTGAGTTTATTAGTTTTTTACCAGCATGAAAGACTGCATTTATCTTCTATATTAACATCATCTATGTATATGAAATGAATTGTTTTAATTTCTTATTCGATTTTCTTTTGGGTGATTACTTTCTTGTCCATTTTATCAATGATTGCATTTTTCATTACAGCTACACTTGGGGACTTGGGAGTATGGGTCAACTCGGTCATTGTTCCCTTCAGTCCGGTGATAAAGAGCTATTGCCAAGACGCGTAGTTGCCCTGGATGGGATAGTTATCAAGGATATTGCATGTGGTGGTGTGCATACATGTGCTTTGACCGAGAACGGAGCTCTGTATGCTTGGGGTGGCGGGCAGGCCGGGCAGTTAGGTCTAGGCCCCCAAAATGGATTCTTTTCTTGCACTGCTAATGGAGGATCTGAAATGATGCTCCGGAATATTCCTGTCTTGGTGATCCCCCTTGGCGTGAAGCTCGTTAGCTGTGGTCATTCTCACACGCTTATTTGTACTAAAGAAGGGAGGATTTATGGATGGGGTTACAATAGCTACGGTCAGGCTGCTAATGAGAAGTCTACATATGCATGGTATCCTTCTCCAGTTGATTGGTATGATATTATAGCCTGTAGTATAAAGTTATCACTTTATTTTGTTTAGGGTAAATTACAGACATCTGCTGCGTGAGACTAATTATGAAAGCACCACAAGGTTTGAGAAATTACCTTAACTTTCCCTGAATGTAAAAGCATCTTACAGTTTCACGCTATCTTTCGAGTTATCACATGGAGTGTCTTGGTATTTTGCAAAACCTCAGAGGTTATTTATTTATTTTGAACAGATTAATTTAATGGAAGCTTCTTTTTTGTGTAGGTGTGTTGGGGAAGTTCGAAAGTTAGCTGCCGGTGGTGGCCATTCAGCAGTATTGACAGATGCATGCTCGTTAAAGGAGTTGTGTGAGTTTACACTTGCAAACAATGTGAATCTATCAAATGCATCGGTGATTGAGGATGTTGCATCAAGAACTGGATCGGATGCTTTAGCCAGACTTTGCGAAAGATTAAGGTAATAAAGCTTGCTTGCTTTTGTACTTGGTTTGTTCGTATTCTCCTTTTCCTAACTTGTTATTTTTTTTCTATTTGGCTAATGCAGGGAGCATTTGCTCAACGGTGGAGATTGCAACTACGACGAGGTTGATTTTACTGCTTGAATCCCACTGATACGCGGAGCTTCACCTATTGTTCTATTAGTTGTGTATATAGCATTGTGTTTTCTCGTCATGAGAAAATTAGAAAGAAGAAAACAAAAACATTGTTTCCTGATGATTGTGGCTTCAGCCATTACCATAGTACTAGGGTCTGAGTTCTTAGGTACCAAAGTTGGGTGTAATGTTGGCTATGTATGAAGGCAAAATTACCTCGTACATGCTACTGATGTTGTCTGTAAATCATTATAAAAGTGCAACTGACATTCTTACAATATACTCCAGAATTTCACTGGTTCCTCGTGACAAGATCTGTGGTAATCTAATTAACTTTTATTTAACATTGCAAATGTACTAATTTATGCAATATTTTGATGCATAAATATAAATCAGCAATATGTATATATGCATGAACCTGAGGCATACTCGTATTCCAAATACTAAAGGCATTTATTCAAATATAACAAGACAGATATACATAATACACTGAAACTGTTGACATAGTTGGCTCAATGGGGTGGCCAGAAAAGTATCATAATTGTTATTGTTGGTTCACATGGCTGAGGAGCCACATCGGAATTACGGTGTTCAAATCCCGAGTTCGTTCCCGAGTTCGTTCGCCGGCTTCTCTGTCTCCGGTCTGATGGTGGGTCCTGCCAGCTTCACCATCTCCGGTGTGATGCTGGGAGCCACCACTGCGAAATTCAAATTAGTTTAAAGATTGGTAAGTCAGAAAATCAAGAGCTTATGCAAGTGTATGAAATTATGCTACTTGAAAGTTTTACTTATTGAAACGATCACTTAAAATTCGGTGGCGTAGCTTGATTTTTTAACTTTTCCCAGTCTTTTAATTGCAAATTAAAAATTGATTAAACATTAGTTTCCATACCCAAATTTTATTTTATGGAGGACAGATATTTAATATGAATCTGTGGCTTAATTACCAGCATAATTTCTTAAGGTCTAGTAACAAAAATTTCAAAAAATTAAAAGGGATAATTACACTCACACCCCCTCAATAATGGGGTAATTACACAAACCTCCCCTCACAAATTGATAATTACAAACACACCCCCTCAGGGGGTCTAATTGTAAGATTTACAGGGGTGCAATTGTAAGAATTGTTACACACACAAGGGGTGCAATTGTAAGAAATATTTAACATGAGGGGGTGTGTTTGTAATTATCAATTAGTGAGGGGAGGTTTGTGTAATTACCCCATCATTGAGGGGGTGTGACTGTAATTATCCCAAATAAAAATAAAATACGAACAATCATTAATTAAGTTCATGGGAGAGTAAAAATTAGTACCCAATAGTTAGAGAAGGAATTCTATGTAGCACTGAGGGAGGCTGAGGAAGTGTGAAAGTGGATGAATTTTGTTCCTTCTGTGTTTGCTCCTCACTTTGCTGCTTCTCCTGTTCTTTCACCTGTTCCAACATTATATTACATAATGATCAAGAAATAAACTTTTCGCATTTTTTAAACAAGAAATAAGGAGGGGAAAATTACCTTCGTTGTTAATATATTCTTCTGATCTTGCAGTGATCTCTCCTGTCGTCATAATTAATGCCGAAAACATGTGAAATTTGCAATTATGTATTAAATCTAGTATTATGTGTCTAATGCTAATAGCTCCATGAAAACATCTGCATATACATATATATACCGATATGTAATGGAAACACGCTAAATTAAACAAAATAAGACTTTAAAAAACCGCATATTAGTCTTAAAGAAATTATGAATCTGGATTCTTTAGAAACATATAAAATCTTATATTTGCGTTTATTAATAATCCATAGGAATATGTTACAGTAAAATTGAAAAGTATATACAGTAAAACAATTCCGTAATAAATTCTTGCTTAGATCAACATCATCAAATAAACGATGTGATAGAAAGTTATATAAGAACATACATGAAAATGCAATAAGAATAACGTAGGGTACCTTTTTCTGAAGCTGAGAAATCGACTCGTGCATGATTTGATTCTGCTAGTTTTTTTAGTAATTTTTTAAAAATTTGATCGAACTTAGAAGCATTGTAACATGGAAAAAAGATAAAAAGAAAAGTAAGTTACCTTTCTTGTTCGGATTCGTTTTAAAGAAGTGTCCATTTGTTGCTCCAAATTTTGGAGCTCTCTCAAGCTGAGATGATCCAACTCTTGTCCCGCATAGTTCCTACAAGGGGAAATATAGAGATTTGTTTTCTCAAAATTTAATAAATTGTCGATGTTATGTTTAAGTCGGAACATGTATATATACTAGTACCTGGCTAAATATTGTGCTTCTTTCTCCATTTCAGATATAATATCTAGAAATGAATGTAGCCCGATCTGATTGATCAGTTAACTCGACTGTGTTTGTGAATGTTATAAAAAATACTTTTCAAAAACATTATAATAAATTAATAACATATACAATAAGTATCATGTGATCTAAAAGTTCCACAATTTCATATATAAGTAATAACTTATATATAATAAGTAACATGTATATTAGTTAGTCGATCGACTAAAGTTTGTGCATCTTTCTCCATTGCGGATATGATAAAACCTATTATAGACAAAATATAGTACTACTTCCGTGTAAAAGTGAATGTAAATTGTTTTGGTTGACTAGATAACTCGACTATATTCCTGAATATAAGATTAGAAATGTTATACTTTTATAAAATAAATGAATAGTAACATATCCATTTCTAGTTCCATCTATCTATCTATCTATTACAAAAATATGGGTAGTTTTTTGAAACTTTTGATGTACCTAATATGTCCTTATGTAATTCATTTTTTAATGGCAAAAGAATAAAACATAAATAGTAAAAATAAGTTTTAAGTATCTACAATAAAAAGAATTATAATTACATTAGAACTCTACAATAAAATTTCATATAGATAATAATTAGGTATAGGGTTACATAAAGACACTAACAAATTATTCATCAAAAGAAAAGAAGAACATAAAAATATATTCATACTTCAATTAATATTCAAACTGGTTATTTCATTATATACATCATCAAGTACACAAGCCTGTTTTTCATCCTAATTACTTTCGCTAAAATACATCAAGTTCCACTGCACTAACATATTCTACTGTTTTTTTCTCTTTTACTTACTAAATGTGCCTTGTTACTTCTATCTATTTTTACAAAAATATGGATTTTTTACTTGAAACTTTTGACATACCTAAAATATCCCCAAGTAGTTCAATTTTTTATAATGGCAAAAGAATCGAAAATAAATAATAAAAATAAATTTCAAATATCAATAAGAAATATAGTTGCATTAAAACTCTAAAACAAAATCACATATAGATAAGGTTACTCCTAATTATTTATTCATTTAAAGAAGAAAATATATAGGAAATCAAATATCCCAACATATACGACACAATAAAGTTACCTTTAATATTAAATTCCAGGACCTAGGAATGCATATCCAATCAATATTTTATTTTATATTGTAGGGTATAAGATGGATATGAATGAAAAAATCAAGCTCATCAACAACTACTCTATTCTAAATTTAAACTTTGTAGCTCATCGGCATAAATTTTGGAATCCTAACTTTAATCATACCTAAATTTAGTGCTTTTGATATACTTAAATATCCTTATGTAAATAAAAATTTTAATGGTAAAATAGTCAAAAATAATAAAAATAAATTTTAAGTATCTGTAAGATAAAAAGTATAATTATATTATGTTTTTACTATGAAATCACATATAGACAAGATTACTTCTATTTATTTCTTTATTAAAAGAAGAAGATTAAAAAAAAGTTTAATCTGCTTGAACTTGGAACAGACAAATTTATAATACAAATACACATATAGTATCCACATCGTTGTTTACATTTTAATTTTTAATTAATTATGTGAATATTACGTGATCGAGAAAATCAAATATCATCACAAAAAGCATAAAAAACAATTTAGTAATAGAGACTTGGGAAAGGTGAGCAATCAGACGCCATTTTATTAACTTATTTCATTACTAATATTAATTAATCAATTATAATAATGCAAAAAGAAAATTATTAAACCATTGTTCACTCATGGTCTTGGGAGATATATTAACATCTGTTATTGTAATTCAATATTTGTTATTTTCATTTACTGATGACTCGCACAAGACTTTATTTTTATTTCTCCGCTTTTCTTTTTACACTCAAGAGCTTGACTAACCTTATTGATGAAGGGTTCATTTTATTTTATCCGTTCAACTCACTCATTTTGGTATTGTATTAACTATAATTTATTGAATAAAAAATGGAGAAACTAAAAAATGAATCAAAAACAAAAAGACTACACAAAATATGTCATTTTTGAGCCATAATGAAGAGATTATTATAAGTACATAGAACTCAATGAGAGAAAAGAATAAATGAAGCGTTCGACCATCAAAATTAAACAAGATAATGAATCATGAATTTACATAAGAATTTATTTAGTTATATTATTATCTAAGTCTCAATTTTCAATTAACTAAATATCTTCAAATATTTATTCAACCTTTTATTTCAATCAATATTTAATTTTCTAAATAATTATAGTTTATTAATTAGTAAATAGTAGTTCATTAATTAAGTTATTGTTCAAGTTTTGGATTTATCAAGTTGAACAAGATCTATGTATATGAATTGCTTTAAGGAGATCATATGAGTCAACAAGTTAGGTAGTTTTACTTTGTATTAGAGTAAAGTGCACATTTAAATGTACATTGGCTATTACGATATTGGATTTTAAGTACCTAACACGCTATTGAAAAAATAAGAGGAATTGTCGAGAAAGTTTCAATTTGAAAGTACGACTAAATTATACCTTATGTTTCTCTGTAGAAGTTCAATCCGAGCCATGAGTTTTGGATACTCAAGGCACCAATTTTCCTACATTATAACCAAATATATATGATAATCAAGATAAAAACAAACAACTAATCTGGGGAGAAGAGAATACAACTCTTGATTTAATGAGATTGGAGGAGTACTCGAAATAAAACCAAGAAATTTGAATAATTATTTAATAGATGGACCTAAATGCAACCATATATCATAGTAGCACGAGCTAATGAAAAGGAAAAACAAATAATACAGAAAATTCATAATATATATTTGTTTTTTAAGCACGGTACTGATAATTTCTTGTTTAGATTATATTTTCAAATTTGTTGATAGATGAAGTAATAAGACCACGAAATGAATGAAATAACCCAAATAAATTAAACAAAAAATTATACAAGAAATTAATTTGTAAAAGTGAAATCGAAATAAATAGAGAAAAAGTAAGAAAATACATTTAAAAACTAAACCATCAGTTCTTATTACTGAAAGAATTGTCTTTAGTAAAATACATTTGTGTAAGTATTAGAGCAAATTCAACACATAATTGCACGCTAATGTAACGTCTAAGGACTCGTGGTAGTTTTGTAATTTATATTATTTTACAATTCGAGGGCAGTACAAGAAGAATCTTTAGATTTAGAAACACAAAGACTTTTCTACGAGACAGTAAATTAAGTACATAAGATCAAGCAAAAAATATGAAATAAAAATATTAGTTGTCGCAATACCTTGGGTTGTGAATCCGTGCTAAGTTTATTCTCAGCGTAAGAGTATCTTTCATATCTTTCAATAATTCTCTCCATGCTACAATGATAGAGTGCAAATACACATTAAATTCTGCCAAGAAACATCATATATACATAGGGCACACGGAGATGTAGAAATTTTGCACGCAACATCAACCAGATGCATTTACCTATTTGGTCTGTTGTTTGATCACTTGGAAATACCTTGCATTACTATCATATTTATTTGATTAAATTGATGTATCTTGCATATTGGAACTTTGATTATAGACGTATATGTTCATTGTTCCAAAGGGGGGAGAAAATTAAAAACCTCAACAACTCTAATGTCGAATCAATTTGCTATTACGACCATTTGGCTAGCTGGTTGGATTTTTCTACATGCGTAAATTTTTTAATTCAAATTCAAAATAATAGCGAGAACTTCACAAAAAACATCAATTTAAAGGCTAAGAACGTTATTAGCTCATTTACAGGAGTGGAAATTGCAAAAGAAGGCATGTACACAGACCTCATATATGTAATGTTTTGTTGGTATACAACAAGATTACTTGCTGTATAACACTTAGCACATGATTGCCATTACGGAATAGTTGAAGCAACACATACTTGTGCCAGTAAGATATTAATTCTACGGACTTGCATTATATATAGGGAAAGATAGTAACCTTTATAAACTAAATTTTTCCATCAACACTTTCATAACTCCAACTCTGGAATTAAGTTAAAGCATCTCATTAAATCATTTGACAATAAATGACGCTACAGCCTTCATCCTCGCAAGGTTATATGCTAGTTGGGGGGGGGGGGGGGGGGGGGGAATTTGTGTGATGTCTATCATTTTATGAGCAAAAGCTAAAGGATTCATTATATTGACTGCCAAACGAGAATAATTTTCATGTTCGAAGATAATATCCATGATAAAAATTTCCGGATATGCTAATATATGAAGTGATAGAAAAAGTATCATAATGTTGATAAATACATATCATAATACTTGAGTACTATTGTTAGGTAGAAAAGCTTGTTTTACTAATTGGCTTTAACCTACATACTTGAGATTAGGCCAAAGAAAAATACTTTAAGATATTAAAAGATTCTGTTGTTTGTATATATGTTACCATAAGCACACCCCATGCTCTATCAAGTACAAGTTTATTTATAAGTATTGTTGGATTTCATAGAGAATTTATATATATATATATATATATATATATATATATAGTGGATGATACTACTAGACAAGTATATATAATACATATTGAAAAAATATTCATTTAGATTTTTCTTTGTACTATTCAGCTCAAGTTTTGGATGATACCATGGATATGTATTTGATGCCGTTATCAAATAATATGACATATTAAGATGCAGAAGGCGTGGCCATAGACAACATAAATGTTGTAGAAGGCTTGGTCACAAACATAAATGTTTTATTATGACTTGTATGGCTAAAAGGTTACCCCATCTTGTTCTTCAGAAGAGCAAATTAACCTCTTTGTTGATAAAAAAAATAGCTAATATCGCTCAATTTTAATTTTTTATCATTTATTGATATATAAAAGTAACAAATATTCCCTTGCATAAATATGATGAAACTGTCCTTTTTTATTTATATAATTTAACTACACAAATATTGAATATAAAATTAGTTAGTAATGTAATATTATCTCAAAAAATGTGAACTGAAATAAATTTATTTGTTAACATTCTTACTATTTTATTCAAGATAATGCAAACTATGAAAACAAAAAATTTATATTGTCATAGATTCTAAGTTTTTATATTTATTTTTTATGAAATAAGTAAACATATCACATATCCATTACAATGCTTAGTAACTTTTAACATCGCTATGCTTATATATTACTTTTAGTTTCAAAATATCGAAGTAATAAACACTATAATAAATAATATATACGTATTATTCATTTATATATTTTGAATAGATTTATTATCAAATATATTGCTACTTATATGTATTAAATAAGTAATAAATACTATTTTAAATAATTATAAAAATGATAAATAAAGTAAGGAAATTAATTAAATTTATTATTATTGTAATGGTATATTTATAATTAAAGTTTAACTAATAATAGATATGAGGAAATGGTCATTTTTCATAGAAACACAATACGCGCGGTAATGAACAATTTTTATCAAGACTAACGCCCATCTTTTCAGGAATTCAACATGGGGGTGTAAAATGCGCTTTACCCTTAGATAATTAATAAAATAAAATAAAACTCAGGTATTTTATTATAAAGTTGAGTTGTTGCCTGATCCTTACAAACTACTAAAACATTTTCTAATTATTATAACATATTTCGTCAATAGAGTAATGTTTATAGAAAATAACTTTGAACTCAAGCTCTCCAGCTTATTTATGACATCAAAACAAGCTCCTTTTAACATGACTATACGAATTACATTATAAAAAAAAAAAAAAGAGCATATGAACACAAAATTGTCTTATATGTATAATAAAACTTACAGCAGTTTTAATTTATCCAGATACTTTAGAAACTTATTTTTGGAATATGATGTAACATCTTATAATCTCCGATCAAATTCTATAAGATCCAGAAACTTATTCAATATTTTGGATATAGCTTAGTTGAACACCCTTAAAACAGAAACGCTAAAATATGGTACTTTTTTTTCCTAGTGAATTGGCTATATGTTGTTGAAGAAATAGACACCGAGATTCTGCCTGAGTCGAGGATTTCTCTTTCTTTAAGACTTTATTTGCACTTTTTCTGCTAAGTATCAGCAAATAAGTCTTCCAAGATAAAACATGCAAAATTATATTCAAGTAGCAGTATTTGAATATTTTTGAATAGAGCAAATATGAAGAAAATGAAAATTGTTTAATTTCAATGTAATATGACGTGTTTCTTTCGGATTCAGGGATCAAGTATTTATAGGAAGTATAGAGTCACTAGTGAAAAGTTACACTGATTTGGATAGGCTTTGAACGAAAAGATGGCACCTTTTCGTTCAAGCTGAACAGTCATGGCACCAAAATTAAACCATGGGTTTAACGGTCAGAAATTTAAATTTTGGCACTCAAAATGAATCAAATTTGTAACTTTTCCATACTCAAATTAAAATTTTCAGCAAAAAGATATACTACCACGACCACCGACGGCACGCGAGCACGGGCCACAGCCCAGCCTGACTGGCCTCGGTCCGCGGCATAGGTGAACCCTCCACTCCCTTTTAGCTTATCAATTTAAGTATTCTAGCAAGTACATTTATTATATACCCACTTCAACTTCCTTATTTTTTCTATGTGGGATAAATAACTTCCTCATAAATGTTCAAAACATATTCCATTTAATTCTTCATTAAACACTTGTTTTATAAAAACATTTATTACGAAAATTCCAACATATATATATATATATCATATATTGTGAATATTAATCATCATTTAATATTTAACAACCGGAAATAATTTGCAATCAACTAGCAACAATCAACTATTAACTATATAGCTAGGATGGCTGGAGCCATGTATTTAGATTCTCAAATATGTAATTAACACCAATTTGCTTCTGGTTTATTGAGCAGTTTGCAATCTTCATATTTAATGATTGTCTTAAAATAGAAGTTCTACAATTTCAAATCTCTTTGTCCTACAGCATGCCTTGCTTTTTATTTTCTCACCTATCAAGTCAAAGCTGTCATACGTAAATCATTTATTAGAATTTGTACCACCTAGCTACAGGAAGAAAACAATTTTTTTTTTGTTTTATACTAAGAGTTTCACCCGGCCGGACGCCGGAAATTAATCCCTTTGAGGCATAAAGATCACCGAAATGGATTTTGCCTCTCTTAATAAAGTCTTTTCCATACACACGGCCAGAGATCAAAACCTAGACAGTATGTTTAAGGAACTCAATTATCTACCAACTGTAATGGACCTTGTTGGAAGAAGAAAACAAAATTAACCAGTGAGAAAATATTTAATATAACTAGGGAACTTCCGAATAGTTATTCTCAATATAAATTTTTTGATAGTGCTTTAATTAAAGCAGCTCTGTCATTTTTTCCAGTTGTTAGAATTCAGGAGTAAGTGACATGATTGTATTTACCAAATGTAATAGAATTGCACGATTAAGATTATAAAATAGAATTGATTGATGCATCACAATTCTATGCTGACGACATAATGATAGAAAATAATTAGTCATTATTTACATTTTCTGAAAGGCACGATTTTATCATGTTTCTTCTAAAACTTTAAAATAGATTTGCTGATAGTAATATAATAATGACTGCATAGTTAAAAAAATTCAACAAATTACAAGTGACTACTAGTATAACACATTTTATAGAATGAACTCAACAGTTTTTTAGTATAACGTGTAAAATCTTTAAATTTCTTTACATAATTTATGCTAGATTTAAGATCACAACTTAAATAAGCAATTAACTAAGGTTTTCAAATAAATTTAAATTATTCGTTTTTTCTTGCTAATTAACATAGTTAATTAATGTACTCCATGCATAATGTATGAAAAAAATAATATAAGGACCCAACGTCACTCCAAACCCCCTGTAAATCTGTCAATGTTAACAATGGAAACCAAGTGATCAAACTAGTATACTGCAAATCTAGCTCGAATATGGTTTGGTCAAGCACAAGCCATTTACAGGGCAAGTGAATTATAATTGTGATGTGATTTGTGTAAACTTTAACTAGAGTGATTAATCATGAAACAATTGAATCATTCTTGTCATGTGATCGGTGGACTTCGATCAAGTTTGTTCTAGTATGTAAAATTTTGCATGGCAATTGTGAGAATTTCTGTTGTTATTATACACATGTTAATTATTAATTGTCAATTGTAACAATTGACACATAATATGTCAGTTGATACTGATAACTTATACTGTATAACTTATACTGTATAACTTATAATAATGAAAATAACCATGGTAATAAAACAAAAATTGTAACCATTGCAATGATCAAACTAGCATACTGCAAATCTACCTCGAATATGGTTTGGTCGAGCACAAGCCATTTACAGGGCAAGTGAATTATAATTGTGATGTGATTTGTGTAAACCTTAACTAGAGTCATTAATCATGAAACAATTGAATCATTCTTGTCATGTGATCGGTGGATTTCGATCAAGTTTGTTCTAGTATATAAAATTTTGCATGACAACTCATAGTGAGAATTTCTGATGTTATTATACAGATGTTAATTATTAATTGTCAATTGTAACAATTGACACATAATATTCTGTATAACTTAAAATAATGAAAACAACCATTGTAATAAAACAAGAATTATAGTCACTTAATATACATAAATAAATTGCAAATTTTTTTACATCATCATTTATTTTTATTTTTTCTTCTTCTCCTTGCAATGAGACCATATTAATTTGAGAAAGCAATATGATTGATGGAATATTACATGCAACTCTTAACAAGATTTTCATAGTTCATATGCACCAACATGAAGGGGTGCACCAAAGAAATTTAAGTCAAGAATCATACTTCAATAGGGCTCAATTTGGTTTCTCAAAATCCCCAAACCCAAAATTTTGTGACTAATATAATATAATTAATTAAAATAATTGACATAAATGGCCTTATAATCTGTCACTATCTTCTGCAGACTGACTCAAACCTATTATTGAGGATATATACTGCTTTAGTTCAGAAGAACTGAACTATACATCTATATCTATCTATCTATCTATATATATATTGTCCACTTATGAAATATGACAAATTAATAGTGATTTATATACAGTTCACCAAACTGATAATAGTAGAAGCCAAGGACAAATAACAAGAGTTTAGAGGAGGAATAAAATACCTTGGAGATCAGAAAAGAAAAACTAAAAATAAAATTAAGCAACATTCTCAGTCATGAATGACCAAGTACAGCATGAAATCAAGTATATATACCTCCAAGTCAGAAAATCATTTCACAAACAAAAACTTGATGATAATTCAAATAGTACATTATACTTGAACTAATAAGAAAGATACACACACACACATATATATAGCAAGCTGTGGTGAAAGATCTAAATACTTCAAAAATTGAATTTATATATCATGATCGAATCCCTTGGCTTGAAGAAAACATCAGAAAAAATTGATGAAAATAATTTCTTAATTGTAATAAAAGGAATTTTGAGAAATAATAAGGATAAAGATTATTACCTAGATTCAGAAGAATACTCAAAGAGCTTTCCTTTGGTGGAAAAAACAATCAAAGCAACATCAGCATCACATAATACAGAGATCTCATTAGCCTTTTTCAAAAGTCCAGACCTTCTCTTTGAAAACGTCACTTGTCTGCTAATCTTGTTCTCGATCCGCTTCAACTCAACCCTACCTCTCCCCATTTCTTCTTCTTCAATATCAAGATTAAGAAGGATATATATACATATATAAAGGTGTATATATATAGTGAGAGAGAGAGAGAAATGATGAGAAAACCCTAAATTGGTTAGTAGGGTGGGTTCACACAAACTAACTTAACCAATAAAATGGAATCGTAGGAGTATATATGATATATATAAATATATATATGGGGGGGGGGGGGGGGGGTGGTTTCTTATCCTGACATTATACTATCTATTTATAAGGCAAAAGGCAAGTCATACTTGTTCCTTAAAGCATTGGTTCTTTCTTTCCTTCTCTTTATATATATATATATAGTGTATATATATTGTTATATATAGTCGGATACATGAAAACTGAAAACCAGAAGTGGAAAGAGAAAAGAGGTGGTAATTGGGGAGATGGGTTGTCGAGTGGGGATTGGGTAAAGGGTTTGTGTATTCGTTAATGTTTCGATTTGGGCCGTCGATTTGTGTGAACAATTTCGTACAACCTAACACTAATATAGTAGGGTCCCTGCGCCTGGTGTTGTTCATTATGTGGCCTACTATTATTATATATATAGCGCTCTCTCTCTCTCTCTCCTAAGATTTTGTATTCTTGTGGTGACGGCGCTTCTTAATTCTTTCCTGCTCTACCATCAACTCCATCGGACGGATTCAGCCTTCAGGGGAGGGGCCGGGACTTCGAACTTTTATTTTAGTGTACATATAATTTTATGGTATGACCTCCAAATAATTATAAAATAATATTGTGCATATGAAACAAGAAGGTGATTAGTCCAATCGGTAAGGCATGAGTATTAAGAGCTTTGCCCCCTTGCGAGGGGCCTGGTTCGATTTAGTTTTGGCCATTTAATCTATTCTTTTATTTTTCTTGCTCTTGTTTTTTTTTCCTTTTTGAAAGCTTATTTAGAAATGGATGACTTCAAATTTTAATTGTATTCAATTCATGTCTTTTAATGTCTTTGTTTTTTAATTAAAAAAGTAATTGTCATTTTAAAAAGTTAAATTATAAATAACAATATATTTTATTTTTTTTTGAACTTCTTTTTCTACTTATTAGGATTAAAAATTAAGAATTAACTAACATTTTTCTTTTTTGAGTTTCTCTTCTACATTTGACTACAATTAGAATTAGCAAACACTTATTATGACATGAACAAATCCAAAAACAAAAAAAAGTGGTTCATCATTCAATTGTTTAGATTTTCGAGTTTATTCACCATAAGGTACGAACTAATAATATTATATTATGTTTCAATCTTTTCAAATAGTATCATAATATTGTTAAAAATTTGTAGTTCCATAAATTGATTATATTAGTGTTAATAGTAATTTTTTTTGAGAAATTCATTATATAATTGTTAAAAAATTTGCTGTTGATTTATTTTTTATTTTTTGATTTATTATTATTTTATTATGCCAATTAATTGTACATTGATTTGTAATAAACACAACATTCTTTTAACTAATTTTTTTAGCATACTTCGATAAATTCTTTTAAAAATAGCTTATATATTTCGAAACTACTATAAGTTTATTGAAAGTTAATTTTGTTTTTTCTTACACGTAATAATCATTATTTTACTTATCTAATAAAACTAAAATAAGCTTGAGTATATACTTATAAATATTGATTGGGGGAAAAAATTATAATGGTCATTCGGCCCCCCAAGCATTCATTCCTAGATCCGTCCCTGCTTACGTCCCACTTGCAATAACTAGTTTGAATCAAATAATTTGAAAGCCATAAATTTTAAATTTGTTTATAGATTTATTGAGCTTGTTTGGATTATTTGAAATTGTAATGATATCAAATTTCTTGATAGATATTTGAGCTATTTTTTCAATCATAGGGGTGCCCACGACTCGAGCCTAACCGATTTCTCGGCTTGAGCTCAACGAGCCTGAGAAAAATGAGCTCGAGTTCGAGCTTAGAAAAAATAAAGGTTTTTCAGTTAATATATATAGTATTATTAATATTGTATTAATATATATATATAAAAAATAAATATTATAATATTATAAGATATTATATTATATGTATGTATATATTTAAAATAAATAAATGTTATATTATATATATTAAAAAAAATTAAAAATATTATTTTTTATTCAGACTCGTGAGCCTTTGAATAGGCATTTTTGGGCTCAAGCTCGAGTTGAGCTTTTTTCGAGCTGGCTCTGCTCGTTGGTTACCCCTAGTCTAATGCATTTGAAATGACTTGAAAGCCTTCCTGCAAATCCACTCTTTAAATCCCAAATCTTTCAATCCAAAAACAACCTTATAAAATGTTTACATTTTACATCCCTTAACTATCCATGGGATTACCATTTTGCTCCCTCGACTATGAAAGCTATTTTCTTTCTTAAAATAATATATATATAGATATATATATATATATATATATATATACGCTACCGTCTTATCACATTCTCTAATAATTATAGGCGAGAGCCACAACTCGTGCCAGCCTGAGTTCGAACTCAAGATCTCTCACAAAAAATGGGAGGTAAATATCACTACACCAACAGATCTTGGGTATTTCTTCTTTATGTTTGGAAGAGAGATGGTATTGATTAGCAATTATATGTCAAAAGGAGAAAATCCCTCCTACATCGAGTGAGAATTTATAAATAATAAATGTCATAGCAAATGAAAATTATTGTCCTCCCTTCCTGTTTTTTCCAAGTAAAATTCAACTCTTTAATTATTCTCATTTCTTCCATATATACATGATACATCTACGCTCTTGACTTGCTAGTCCCATCACTTCTCTTATTTCCTTACCTATCTGTTTTTCTAAGTACAGTTCAACTTTTATAATTAATTCTCGTACATATGATGCTTTGCTACATCCATAATTTTTAATTAATTATCTTTGTACGCTCGTTTTATCAAAAGTTATATTTAATTATAATCACTTAAAATTCCATTCATGAGGTACAAAGGGGGTTTGGTTGTTAATTATGGAACATGCTATGAAAAAAATAAAACTTTTGAAAGAAAGTGATTAGCAAGGTCACTGAAATTTCTGAATCAAAGGAGAAAAAAAATGAGGCACTTTTAAAAGTACCTCTAGGTTAAAAAAAAAAATCAAGGAATCACATTTCTTTGTGATTTTTTTTCTTCTTTTCATTTGGCTATAAAACTCAAAGTTTCATGTATATGACGTGATATGTGTGTGTGTATATGCGCGTATAACTGGTATAAGCTTACTTATGCGCGCTTGATATAAGCTTTACTTGCATATGTATATGTGTCTCTATGTTATGATTATATATATTTCGGAATTTTAGTCCTGTAATTTTTAATTTTACATGTTAATAACATATTTAACGCATATAACATATATATACATGTGTGTATGTTTGTGAAATAAACTTAGATACCACTTATATGATACGCATATTTAAATCTTGGGTATGATACAAATAATGTGTGAAATAAAGTTGTAATTTACATGATAATTCATTAACCATATATTTAACTATATATTAACAAATAACAAGTTTTGTAATTTACATGATAATTCATTAACCATATATTTAACTATATATTAAACAAATAACAAGTTTTGTAATTTACATGATAATTCATTAATAATTGTCAAATATCCTGATGAAGTGATGATGAGCCGTTGCATCAAAAAGAAAATGTTAGAATTCGACGGTAAATAATGTGGGAACAAAAACATATGTGTCACCATTTTTCATTCGTTCCTTAATATCTAGTGGATATATAGGAAGGGTTTTTAAGTACATTTTCATTATGGAGAATTAAGTGTGACTTAAGAAGTAGTTACGGTGTCTGATCGGTAACCACCATTTTCTTTTGTTAAAATGAATTTGAAATTAGGGAAAAAATGATCACTGAATCTCTGTCTGGTCGCACCCTAGTCATCCACAAGTTAGATTATTCTTTTCGTGCAATATTAGTTTAAGATAAATACAATTATTATTTTATGCTTTTATTAGTGATCTAGTCATATACATATATCAAAATACTCAGGTTCCATTTGGCCATATTTTCAAGTTCGTTTTTAGAATTTTTTTCTTGAAAATATAAATTATTAATATTCATATGAAAATGTTGAATTTTGTGTTTAAAAAAATAGTTGTAAGTAGTGTTGATGTGATATAAATATGACATTTTATTGGGATTTGATGTAGGAAGTGACTGAGATAGCTATAAAGTAAAAGAGAGATGAGAGATAGTATGATATGATTGAAAATTGTAATGATGAATGTTTGTATAAAAAATGTGTAATAAAAAATGAGAATGAGTATATTTTGGAGAAAATGAGCTTGGGTGTGAATTTTTGACCCAAAGAATGAAAACACAACTCAAAAAATATGGCCAAACACAGGCTCCATTTTTACATTATTTTTAAATACAAAATGAATCAGATATTATTGTAATTACATTGTTTTACCTTTTTTTTATGTTATTTTACATTACGTTATGTTATTTTACTTATATTGATGATAGAGATTTTTGCCAAATCCTATTCCTCAGTAAAGTTTATAGATTCATTAAACACTCCATACCAGGCGATGGTCGACGACGTCAGAGACTGCCAAGGTTTGAATTTTGGATCTCAGCGTCTTGTGTTTACGTCCCCACGGTGTTACAAAATAATGGAACAACGGGGTCGTGGACCCGTTTTCCACATCCGATGCTCAAGTCAGTGTTTCGTAAAGTTGAAAATGCAAAGAATAGAGTGTTTATTTGTATTTGTCCAGTGGTCGTAAACAATACCACCCTTTGTATGGCTGATTCAGTGTATCAAATCTTTCTGACAGATCTGTTTAGTGGTCGTAAATAATATGACCTCTTTGTATGACCGATTCGATGTATCAAATCTTTCTGATGGATATGTTCAGTGGTCGTAAAGAGCATGATCCCTTCGTCTAGTTGGTTTCAATGTATCAAATCTTTCTGACGCATCTATTCAGTGGTCATAAAGAGCACAACCCCTTTGTCTGGTTGGTTTCTATGTATCAAATCTTTCTAACTGATCTGTTCAGTGGTAGTAAATAATATGACCTCTTTGTTTGGCTAGTTTCAATGTATCAAATATTTCTGACGGATTGTCTTTTGATATATTCGTTAGAATTTGTCCCGCAAGTGGATCGACTTCTAGGCTAAATTCATAGAACTGAAAAGGACCTCTTGCCTAGTTGGTTAAAGTTGAGATCCCATAACCAAGAGGTTGTGGGTTCGACTCCCACTGATGTATGTGGGTGTTTTCTCTACTTATTTGGTAGTTAGTTTGTAATAGTTTATAGCTTATGATAGTATTTGCTGATGATACTTACTTGTAATAGATTCTCTTGCAACCGATGTATTATGATGTTGTAATCGCTCCTTTCAAAAAAAAAAAAGGACCTCTTGCTGTATCAGACCATTTGCCATAATAGATCTCTTTCCGACCTTTTATGGCTTTAGACCCCTTGTGACATCTTGCCGTATTAGACCTCTTACAACTTTAAATCCCTTTCAACATCGATCGTCGTATTTGATTTGTACATACATATGTTTTCTGATGTATCATCATATATATATATATAGTACATTACGGATTTATGATAGTCCAACAATTTCTCAATGCACCTGTTTTCTCCATATTCAACTTTACATTCATTCTCAATGTCCTGGTAGCGTGGGCTTAAGTACCGGAAAAAGGATACATGTCAGTGCACCTATTTTCTTTTTCTTTTTCTTTGTTTCGGTTGCCGACACAGTTAACTACTAATTTGATTGAATTACTTACTAATTTTGAAAATCAATAAACGACACTTAATGTATCTTATTGCATTTGAGAAAATCAGCACACAAAATACTTTCGTCCCGGCCGATTCTCATCAAAATAAATTAGATTTGTCCAAAATTAACAAGGACAAATGTCACTTATAGTTCATAAAATATTATGTTTGTCTCATGTCCCTAAATAAAATTTGTTGTGCTACCGTCCCTAAAGTAATAATTTTATCTCACTTTAATTCTTTCCGGTGGAGATTGAACGAAAATTGAGTGAGTGTACTACACACGTTGGTCAACTAAGGCTTTCCTATTTCACTTTGCTCTCTTTTCTGAAACTTTTGTCTCGTCCTTTTTTTGATTTTTTACATTTTTACTTTCTTACTAAGCGGGAACAACTTCATTTTGGTGCCCAAAAATACTTGGAATTGCCTCATTTTTTGTCTACCAAAAACCAAAAATTAACAAAAAATCATCACAAAAATGGCTAAAATTACATGGTATGGTTGAAACTTTGCCAAGCTAAGGTGTGCATGGACCGATTCCAACCCTAGTTAGTTAAATACAGGACGAAAAAAATTTGTCATTTTTTACAGACGAGTATATTACGAAATTTTCTTGAAAGTTACGGTGAAAAAATTGGCTAAAAATACGCGAATGGAGAATAAATAGATTCGTAGATGTACAAGTACAATACATATACAAATGAATCATTCGGGGGTAAAATTATGACTTAGGTTTATATGAATTTGAATGATATATTGCTTGTTCTTGATTTTATTTATAAAAATAATAGTTCATATGAGTTTCTAGTTGACAATAATTAATATTTGGATAGACTATAGAAATTCGTAGGTTTTTAATTGTGTAATACTCAATTTTTGGATAAACTATTATTTCTATAAAATAAAAGCAATATATCATTCGAATTTATATACAAATAAGCGTATTTTCACTCCCGAATAATTCATTTGTATCCGTATTATACTCGTACATCTACGAATCTATTTATTTCCCATTAGCGTATTTTTAGCCGATTGTGTCACCGTAACTTTCAAGAAAATTTCGTAATGTACTCTTACGTAATAAATGACGACTTTTTCCCGTTCTGTATTTAGCTGACTAGGGTTGAAATCGATCCATGAACACCTTAGCTTGGCCAAGTTTCAGTAATAGCATATAGCTGCAACCATTTTTTGTGAAGATTTTTTGTTTTTCAAGTTAATTTTTGGTTTTTGGTAGAGAAAAAATGAGGCAATTCCAAGCATTTGTGGGCTCCAAAATGAAGTTGTTCCAACTTTTTAGGAGATAAAAATGTAAAAAATAAAAACAAAAACCAAAGTGGGACGAAAATTTCAGAAAAGGGATCAAAGTGAAACATAAAAACCTTAGTGACTGGCGTGTGTAGTACACCGCTCAATTTCCGTTCAATCTCCACTGGAAAGGACTAAAATTAGATGGAATTATTAATTTAGGGATGATAGCGTAACAAACGTAATACTTTAGAGACTACAAGTGACATTTGTCCAACTCACAACATACAAATTATTTCTACTTGTCATTATTTTTGCATTGACTTTGATGTGTTACTAATCTGTTGAGTGATGTTGGACGTTAAAAAAAATAAAAAAAAATGTGTTACTATACTTATTAGGAGTATATGATTAGTTGAGTGCGACTGAACTGAAGCAGACTCGAAATGGTTGGATCCGGAAATGCTTCGACAAAGCATTGATTACTAATTTAGCCTTCGCCTAATATTAGCAACTCTACCGAGTTACTGATTTAAGTACATTCGAACATTACTTTTTGTCTTAAGAATAAATTAAGTTTCGGATTTATGCTTGTTGGCTTTTGATGCAAGTCAAAACCTGTTTAATCTGAAGTGTGTTACGTACATAATCTTAGTGGGATAATTGATTAGTAGCTCAACGTTTTTGTTTTGTTTCAATAACAAGAAACATTACTAAAAGAGAAAAATTATGAGAGACATATTATGATCATGCAAATTATGCGACAAGACCTTTAGTCAGGAAAATTCTAGTTCAAACTCTGTTTAGTCGAACTCAAGTATAATTCCAAAATGTATTAATTTTATATATTTGTCATGTGATTGATTATGATTTAGATCGAATTTGTAGGGTCGACCCTCTTCAGTAAGAGTTATGGGGTCTAACACGATTTGGGTCTTGCATGGTTTGTGTTGTACTTTAATTATAGATGTCTCTATAATGGTAGAGCACATGACTCATTGTGATCATGCCCACATGGAAGTGATCTACAACCATGATTTAGTATGGCATGGTCAGATTTAGCGTCAGGGATCAACTCGACCAAAGAAAACACCAGGATCCCGCTGATTGCGTGGTAATTTCCACACACGATAGGGGTACTTTGGTCTTATGGTATTTATGCCTAATTTATGCATGTCGATTTATAAAATAAATGGATTATACTTGGAATCAATCGAAACTAGAATTTTCTTACCTAGTGAAACCTTCACTAGAAAATTTGTTCATAGAATTGGATTAGTGGTCCATTCATTTTGTACGAAAAAGAAAGTTATTAATATTCTTTGTCTTAGGTTGATGCGAATGGACTATACTAAGTGTGCTTCGTACAACTTGAGCTGTTAAACCTAATTGTTTTCTTCCCAAGTGGTCCAGCGATACTTAGAAGCAAGTGTTGTATATATATAGATATTTTTTGTCTTTTAAAAATTTGAGTAGAATCATGGGGACCATAATATGCAACTAGGTACAACATGCTATATAGATTATGTAGATAGTACTAAAACAAATGCCTGAAAATCCTTAATCAATATGCTTTAAGTTGGGGACCATAGTAAATTTATTGGGAGAATTAATATTAAAGAAATAAAATATTCTAATAAAGGACTGTGAGCAGGCGATAACAACTTTTAATCGTTAACTTTATTGAGTAGAGATAGACAGATACTGATTTCATTATATTTTTCAAAAGAGACAAATTCCGTAAATCACTGAAAGTATTCAAGTATTATAGGATCACATCTTATCTTGTTTCCGGAAAACGATGTTGTAGTAGTGCTAGTGATGCGGGAACACATGCGAGCATGCATGTTTGATAAGTAGCCAAATTGAATTTGTTAACGACAAAATTTAAGAAATATTTTTGGACATCAATCTTAATAGAATTTATTTTTCCATTTGTATTTGGAAATTATATGTCAAAACCTATCGAAATGCATATAATTGGAATTGACCAAAATACCCCTCACAAGAATACTTGCCATTGATGGAAATGTGCATCCTTTCACGCACTAAATTTGGAAGCACATTCTGAAGATGATTATTTAATTAGGAAATTCACGTGGGAAGTGGGCTATCCAAGTTGCATAAAATAAGTGAAGGTATTTATTTAATTTTTCTTCCTTACAACATTGCACCAAAATCTTGATGATTGGCTAAATGAGGTATCACTTGAGAATTTTCAGAATTGGTCTAATTATAGAAACTATTTGTCTTTCTTTACACCCAACCTGACTATTTTATTTTATTTTTAATTTATGGTGAAATGATTAGAAATTCAGAGGCCAATTAAAAGTCTTTTAAATATGGTTTCTGTTGTTCTGCTGTTCCAGAATATATAGCAGAGATGATGTGAGAAATCATATGGTGTTCCTCATGCTTTCTTTCTTAGAGCAAAGTCTTTGTGTATAAATCTATTTTTTTGAGTGGTTTTAGATTGTTTTGGGAGTTCAAAATTGTAATATAATTATAATTATCTGTATATGAATTATGATAGATTTTGTGTGAATTCCACTTACATAAATAATTGTAAATTGTGATTATTTTGAATTTCAAAATTCCAAAATCTCCCAAGATGCACTCTTTACGTTGTGTCCGAATAAAATGACCCTGGTTTTCAAATTAGGGTACGAACCTGAGTTTTATATTCGGGGGTGAATACGGAAAAATGAGGGAAAATCTTGATATTTTTTGGTTATGGAGGGCAAAATTTCAAAATAAAAACTTAAAGCTTAAAAAAATAATTTTTCGGAAGTTAATGAGGGCGATTGCCACCATTAGCACCCCGGCTCCATCTCTCCTTCGAATGCAAGGTTTTGCGTTAGTATGATTGGTTCGCCGCAATAAGATATAGGAAAAATTACTAAAAACACCCTAAAATAAATTTTATATGCAAAAAATTCATGAAAATATTTTTCAATCTCAAAAACCCATTTTACAAATTTTTCATTCGAAAAAACCCAAAAGATAAGATTAAAAAAAAAATTGGATTAAATTACGGGAATTGATGTTGGAGCTCCAAAAATTACTATTGGAGCTCCACTTTTCACTATTTTCATTAAGAAATTTGTATTCAATAGTGGAGTGTCAATAACATAAATGGAGTGCTAATATCATTTACCATAAATTACCCTTAGTTTCTTGAGTTAAGAATTGATCAATCAATTTTTTTTTTCAAAAAATTTTCTTTTGGGAATCTTCATATTGATAAATTGTATAAGATGATACAATTACATAATTTTTTTTATTTTAACATGGTAATTTATCCAAAAATAACCTATCTAATTTTTTTAAAAAAAATTAAAATCAAAATCATAATCAATATTTACCGTCAATACAAAAGTTCTAAATAAGTAAATTTCTTTACAAAAGTACAATTGATTAATTTTTCATTTGGAAAACTAAGGGCAATTAAGTCCATAATTTTTAATGAAAAGTTGGTGAACTGACTTTTTTGGATTGAAAATTTTTATCATGAATTTTTTCGAATAAAAGTTTATTTTAAGGGTTTTTTAGTAAATGGTTTGGCCAAGGACCTAAAAAAATAGAATAATAAGATGGCATGGAAACTTATAGTTAAATAGTTATTAGATCTAATTTCAAAAACAATATCTTATAGTATTTAAAAAAAATGGAATTATGGAGCTTACATAGATTTTAGTTATGAAATATTGTGATGCCTACTGTGGAGCTTCATTTTTATTTCCATACGCTCCATTTTCAGTTCTCTTTAATTGTTATGCAAACTTTGTCATAGTCACAAACTCTTGATTAGCCATATATAATATTATAATTATAAGTTGTAAAACCAACTAAATAACTAAAGTTAATTCCTTTTTCCAGATACAAAAAATCTAAAAATTACCTTCAAACTTGATATGGTAAAATATGAATTCTCCAAAACACTAAGGGTCTGTTTGACACGTTTTTGTTTTCGTAGTTCTGCAAAATAATTTTGTAGAACAGTTCTGTAGAACACTTTTTGAAGAATAAAATTTGTTGAAAACCTGTTTGGCCCACTATTTTGCAGAATATATGTTCTCTGAAAATGCATTTGGATGAATCTGTTTTGCAGTGAAGAAAACACAAAAACACGTTTGGATGAACCTATTTTTAGGTGTAACATATATATTATTCAAATAAATTCAAAATATTAATTCAATAAAAAAACAAAAAAGAAAAAGAAAAGGAAGAATTCAAAAAGATCTGAAAGAAAACCAGTTTCATATTTTTGAAGTAAACCCTTCTTCGTCTCACAATCTAATCTGAAAAAGTCCCTTTCATTTAAAATGTGGGATCTTGCGCGAGTCAGTAGCTATTACCAGATCTGAACCAACATTTTCATTCTTCTTTGCCGTGCGAACAGAGAGTTTCGAACCAGTTCTTGGTAAGGAAGTATTTTCATACTTCCAAATTTACTGGCCAAAATCTACTTTAATGCTTCAATGGTGGAACCGTGGAAGAGGATGTGGGTGAAGAGAGGTAAGGGCTTTTTTATTTCCTCATCCAAAACGCATCAGTTTGTTTTGCAAAAGGATGAGTGTGGGTGTGTGGGTGTGGAGAAGATGACTGTTCATCTTCTTCAAAAAGATGACTGCCATTTTTATTATTATTATTTAATTAATATTTTGAATTAATTAAAATATTTGAAATGTTTGAAATATTTGGAGATAAGTGCACAGTAATTGACACTCCGTGTTTTGGACATTCTGTCAATTTTTGACTTGGGTGACTCAGAATTCTGCAAAACACCTAAAAGCTGTTCTCCAAAATCGTCTCTTGAGTGACTCAAAATTCTGCAAAACAGGTATTTGAAAACACTCAAACAAACATGTTTTTCCATTTTTTATTCCCGAAAAACGCCAAGAGAAGCCAAAAATAGGGATGTAAACGAGCCGAGCTCGAGCCGAGCCTAGCAAATTTGTCAGGCTCGAGCTCGAGCCAGGCTCGCGAGCTCAAGCTTGAATTGGGCTCGCGAGCCTAGTAATTATAATATATAATTAATATTTAATATATAAAAATATATATATAAAATTATGAAAAAGCTCGCGAGCCGGGCTCGCGAGCTTTTTGCAGATACGTTTAGGCTCGAGCTCGAATAGAGCTCGAGTCGAGCCGGCTCGCCAGGCTCGCGAGCCGGCTCGGCTCAATTTACATCCCTAGCCAAAAACAGCCAACCAAACAGGTCCTAAATTCTTTTGTGTTTTTGTATTCGAGAGCCCATAAAATATGGGCTCATACGACCGATAGACTTCAAATAATGAAAAGCCGGATAACCTACAAGGCGTACATCCAAGCCATAGCCAAACAATGCCTAAGTGTTTGACCCGGGACTTAAGGTTGAACACCTCTAAGGTATTTGATTGAAGCTCAAGCCGGATACTTGGATGTGCTCAAATCGAGACTTGGCCCAGATGATCAGTGTGAACTTTACCCTGACGTGACTTTATTAGAGCAACGTGCCCATGACGTGGGCGGTTATTCTACAGCCATGACCCGATATCTACTAAGAATAAGTTGGAGCAGCGCACGAAGACCAGAGGATTCTTCAACTATAAAAATCAAGTAGACGAGTAGAATTAAGACTTTCGGCAAATTGAAGCATTTTTACTTAGTAAATTCTATTCTCGTGTTCTAAGCAATAAATTGAATTCTTCTGGTTTATTGCATATTTTTACTTGTTTTCTCGAAATCAAAGTTAACTATACATGACTATACCAAATAAATCTAGAACTTAACATATATATACGTATTATAATTATATTTTGGTATATTTATTTATTACTTTATTGTATATGCATAAGACTGCTAGGCCTTTCAAAGCCCAGAATTGTTACTCCCTAACTAAGTATATTTAAAAGTTCAGCCCAAAACTACATGACATTCCATTACATAGTCGATAATCCATTAGTTGGATTTGGGCCTAGTTCCCAAGTGTGCTGATCCAATCCAGCTATGTTCTAACATAGAATCAATGTAGTTTCAAGTTATGAATTTTCTATCCTTGTTTCGAGTGTTATAGGGTCTATGTGACCTAGGCCTGTCCATCGGTTCGGTTCGGTTGAAAACCGAACTGAAAATTCGGTTTACCGAAAATGCAAACCGAAAACCGAACCGAAAAAGTTCGGTTCGGTTTTCGGTTAACCGAAATTTGCTTCAAAATTAAAAAAACATTTTTTGCTAAAAACATTTCGGTTTTCGGTTATAACCGAAAAAACCGAAATTCGGTTTTCGGTTTTTCGGTTTTTGGTTATAACCGGAAAAAAAAATGAAATTTTAACAACCAGGAAGGCAGGAACTAATGTATTAGGCCTAATGTATATTGCTTAATTCTAAGCTTGACTCAGGAACTAATGTATTAGGCCTAATGTATATTGCTTAATTCTAAGCTTGACACCACGCCATTCGGTTAAAATGGGATAAACTACTAGATATCATTATCTAAGCTTTAGCTTTAACTTTTAAGCAATATATATTAGTTTGGAATTGTAATATGATCCACTGGATACATGGACTTTCATTGACTTTATATATATATATATATAAAGTATTAAGAACAATTAGATTCTTTAACATTAAAATAAATGACAATCCACGATCAAAAGGAACGAAACGATGCATGATCAATTCCATCGAATCCAAAATCCATCGAAACATAATTCCATCAAATCCAAAATCAAAATGAACAATTCGAGGGCCGACAATACATAATTTCATCAAATTCAAATCAGAATGAACAAATTAAAATCACAACGAGTCATTAGTCAATCAAATAGTCAACATAAATAAAATCGAAACATGATTCACTCCTAAAACACCAAACAGTCGAACACCAAGAGCAAGCCGGCATGACTTCTTCAATTCTTTATAAATAGGCGATGACTGCAAAAATACAAAAATTAGTATTACAAACAACAATGCAACACAAAAATCATTTGAAATAACACATAAAGAAATTTAAAAAATAAAACTATCTTATCACTCGTGAAATTTTCACAAGCCAATGATGTTTGACTCCACGCCAATGGTTGAGCTCATATCTATAAGCATTAAAATTTAAACATATTATAAGAACAATATGCTTAAAAACATGAAATTGAAACATATTTAAGCATAACTTGTTCAAGTATTTTAAGAGACTCAAAACACTCCTCAATGGGAGGCACTGGAGAATGGCGAAGCCAATCCTGACTACAAATTAGAGCCTGTGCCCTCCAGTACTAAAAACAGACTCTGAAGCAACAGTCGATATAGGCATGGCAAGCAAATCACGAGCTACTCTAGATAAAATAGGAAATCTAGGGCTATGCACTCTCCACCAATCAAGAAGAACAAATCCAGAAGCTTCACACTCCATCGCTTCTTGCAAATACGTATCTAGCTCTGATTCTTTTGAATTTCCACTCTTTGATCTCAACTGTTGTATTTTCAGTCGTTTAGCCTTTATAAATTTGTTTTCGCAGTCAAAGTCGGACTCACTTGTCATTGAGGACACACTTGAAGAAGAATGTGATGAAGTTGGAGTTGCAGGAGAATACATGTTCTTGTACTCCTCATATAGTTCATAAAGAGCATTCGTTGCAAGGTTCCCCATTTTCTCTCCTCGCTCATCATCATACATGCTCCTCAAAAGAAGATCCACATACTGGAATTTTTTACGGGGGTCAAGTATAACAGTAACATATAACATTATGTTCATTTTGCCTCCACTTAGACTTCCCAATATTTATCGAATTTCAGCCTCATTCTTTTTGCCATTTCTTTTAACTCCACATCATCACAATCTAACCACCCCTTTAAGAGATCGTCCATATCGCTTATTTCATCCATGAAATTGCTAGATGTCACATAAGAAGTACCGGATACTCGAAGAGTGAGGGTATAGAAGTTTCGCAGTACTTTCACCAAACGTTCGACGACGGACTAATCATGTCCCGTAGGAAAACCTATAGTTCCATAGGTCCTGATAGCCCTAAAATCAGAACGAAGGTCAGAATCAGACATCTCATATCTATCGAATACATCTCGAAAAATGATTGCAGTTTCTAGCATCAAGAAAGTAGAATTCCATCTAGTTGCGACATCAAGACACAATGATTTCTTACTTTCCACTTTTTCTTCAAGAACAAAACCATTGAACTTTTTCACTCTAATAGGCGATTGTCTGACATACCTTACAACAGCACGAACACGCTCAACCGATTGATTAACCTCTCTTAATCCATCTCTCACAACAAGATTTATAATATGAGCAACACATCTCATATGCAAATATTTTCCACCCAATATAGCGTTCCCCCAATTGACAAATCGTCTTCTCAAGTAACTCACAGCAGTGTCATTAGCAGAAGCATTATCCACCGTAATTGCAAAAATTTTGTTAATTCCCCAATCAAGTAAACATTTCTCGATCAAAAGCCCCATTTCATCACCTTTATGACTAGGACAAGGGATGAAATTTAGAATAACCTTACGCATTTTCCAATCGTCAGCAATATAATGTCCAGTCAAACATAGATAAGTGATATTTTGATTAGAACTCCATGTATCCGTGGTCAATGAAAGTCTTTGCCCAGACCGAGTTAAGTAATTTTTCAACTTCTGTTTCTCATCAAAATAAAGCTTATAAACATCTCTTGTTACAGTTGATCTTGATGGCATAGGAAAAGTTGGGCATGCAACAGTTAATAAATTCCTCAATACTTCTTTTTCCACAGAACAAAACGGCATTTCATCGACAACTAACATGTGAGCTACAACTTCTCTAAGAGATTCATGGTCAACTTTCCGACTCGACGTCACCTCTCTGTCCCCCGTTCCACTTCGACAATAACTTAGAATTGTATTATCTCCAACATTAAGATTATTAGGATTTTTTCTACAACCTTTCAAATGACTATGCAATGCAGAAGTTCCATTTTTTGTCGTACTAGCCGCATACGATTTATCACAATGTTTACATTTAGCTTTACGCTTACCTTCATTGTCAAAGTAGACAATAAAGTCCTTCCATACGCCGGATCTTTTCTCCATTGGTTTTCTAGGTGGCGGGTCATTGTTTAATTCCTCTTCCTCTTGAATATCCGAAAGATGATCTAATCCAATATTTTCTTCTTGAGGCGCTTCAGGCGGAGTTGAAGTAGGAATTGATGGAGATGGAGTGTCCAATGGGGAACTCGAATTAGCTCTTTCACTTTCCATGTCTTTCTGAAAAATTTAAATAATTTACATCACTTAACACTTATAGTCATATATCATTATGGAAGACATACAAATTGTAAAACACACAATAATTTTATTACATCACTTAACACTTATAGTCATATATCATTATGCAAAACATACAAATTAACAATATATCCAATAAGATTATGCATTTAGTAAACATTTCAATTTATCACACAATTTATAATACAATTTATCACACAATTTATCCAATAAATCTGCCCATTGATGGTTCCCCTACAATTTATCATACAATTTATCACACAATTTATCACACAATTTATCCAATAAATCTGCCCATTCATGGTTCCCCTTCAATTTATCACACAATTTATCATACAAGAACAAAATCCCCTTCATTTATCACACAATTTGATAAATTGATAAATTAGGGTTGGGAAATTGCAAAGGGGACAAGGGGTTATGGAATCTTACCTGCGGCGTCGGAGTCGAAGTCGGACGGCGGCGAGCTGCTGGCGACTGGAGTCAGCGGCGACTGGAATCGGCGGCGACTGGAGACGGGCAGAGAGTGAGAGAGCTGTGACTTTGTGAGAGATGGGAAGAGAGTAGAGACGGGCAGAGAGTGAGAGAGATTTACAAGTTGTGAGGGGCTGAAATGTGTGGTATTAGTGGGGGGCTGAAATGTAATATACTAATATTATATTATTACATATATTATATAATAAAATATATTAAAATAGATTTAAAAAATAATTCGGTTTTCGGTTTGGTTTGGTTAACCGAACCGTAAAACCGAAAACCGAATTTTCCAAAAAAAAAAACCGAAAATCGAACCGAAATTTCGGTTTTCGGTCCGGTTCGGGCGGTTAACCGAATTTCCGGTTTTTTTGGACACCCCTAATGTGACCCATGATTAAATAATTATGGGCTCGGGTTTGTCGGGTCAGGGTATTCCCCTTCGTCTAGAATTAGAAAAATAAAAAAAAATTCCTAAGTACCTAAATATTGATTAAAACTCGATATTTCATAAGATGTCGGAATCACGTATATTCTTTCCTAATCTGTATTTGGAAATATCCTTTCGAAATTTCATTATTAAAGTGCGATATGTTTCAAGTTTATTCTAATTATTTTAATAAAGCTTAAGAAATTAATTAATTAAATTATTCATTTAATTTAATATATACATGGTTTTTAATGGTTTGCTGAAAGTAATATGACATGTTCACGTTTACACGCATAAATTCTTTAGCGACCTTTCAGAAAAAAATGAGTATTTTTATAGCGATATTCACAGAGTAGCACAAATTTTAATATTTAAGTGAGGTTTTATAAAAAGTTTCCCAGAATGTCACAAAAATACCCAAATTACGAACTTGAAGCTTAACGAATTATGCCTAATTGTCATTAATTTGTTACTATGGACCAATACATAGCGGGAGCTAACCCTAGAAAACACAAGGTAATTGAAGTACTTAGTATTTAATTTGATTCTTTCACTCTTTAAGAAAAACAACAAATTACAATTCGACTAATGATTAAACTTGAAAGATTTCGTTTTGGAATTATTTATAAAATGGTAACTTGTTTTATATTCTATACTCTGTACTCTTTTCCACGTTATTTAGTTTTAGGAGTCAAAGAAGTATCTTGCCTAGGTTTCGTATTGAACATATAATTAATTAATACCTTAAAAGACCAATTCACACTTAGATAAACTAAATATTCACAAATGCAATAACAAGAATATTACAAGAATATAATGTGTACACAGGTAGTAACATAGTTCAGAAATCCGAACAGTAGAATATGAACTTTTTAAGTACATCCAAGAAGTCTCGAAAATAGACAAAACAGGTCTAATTTCATTTACAATAGCACAGTTTACCAACTTTAGTACATACACTTGAGTAAAGTTCAAAGTTTCAAATCATATTCAAAGACTCCAAAATAGAATATTTAACGCTGTAGCATTCGATTATTAAGGTTGCGTTGGGATGGAAACGGAACCCGGCTAAATACGTAGTCATCAACCCCAGAAAACATATATATAAGCTTTTTGAGTTGGGAGAAACTATTTTTGTTTTTCTTATAATTAATATATAAATTTAAAGCATCCAACCAGGAAGTAGTCCATTGACATTTTGGACATCAGTTGCTGCAGTCATCTGGCTCGAAGTCACGGGATCATTGTACCTGTTTGTAGAGGAACAAAGAATTTTCAAATACATAAATTTATTTTTGTAGAAAAATGATAGTTAGAGGAAATATTCCTTATTTATTGATGGTCGCTCTTGAGTTACATGACAAGTGATTTTTTTATAAAATTAATTACTCCCTATAGTTAATTTATGTAAAGATATATGGTCAAAGTTGTATTTAAGTGAACCTATATTTGGTATACATCGAAAATATTTGAAATTCAGAAAATACGCGAAAAATTGAATCTTTTGAAAGATTACCCAATCTGCAGATTAGAGTTGCAATCCAGAGGTTGAAAGAAATCCTGGTGAGAGTGAGCATGGTGATGGCTATATGTATTGCTTTGATCTCCTCCTACCCAAGTTTGCTGAATGTGATTTGCAGCATAAATTTCTTCCAGCTGACACAAAATTTAAAATAAATAAATTATCATCTTACACTGTGAAAAAGAATTAAACTAAAAATAGTTAAGGTGGACATACAAATTAATTAAATGTGACAATGTACTTCAAATATAGTCATAATATTTTGTAATTTGCTCACCTTCCTTTCTAAAGCCTTATTCGCGTCAAGCATCATCTTCTCCTGCAGTCGAAAATATGAATGTTGTGATGATAGATACGAAATTAATAAAGAGTGTATTTGCGGATCGATTTGTGCAGATACCTTCGCTTGAAGATCAGAAAGCTGATCAAGCATGACCTGTGTCTGCATAAAAATTTAGATACTAAAAAGTATTAATATGAATAAAAAAGGTATTATATTAAAGTATACCGTTAGATATGCTGGAACTCGAGTTAAAAATTCACTTAAATTTGGGAATCCAATTTAAAAAAAGAAAAAGAAAGACAGGGAACCCCGGAATTTCTTACTTATCGGTTAACACAAACAAAAAGGAGTAAATTAGAACACCCTCCAAATATTGACCTATAAATTAATGTCTCAAATTAATATAGGGCATAGATTAAAAGTGCAAAAATTAATATACGGAGCATTTTATTAAGAGAAAGACGCTTAGAGTAACCATCTTGTATATATGTCATGTCTCATTTTTCGAAACAATTATTAAAACACCCATATTAACTACTCAGTACTTTACAATGTGATGACAATCGAACGGGAGGGCTGATTCGAATATGGTAGTTTTGCTTACCCTTGTAGACCTAATGTGGTTCAATGATGTATCCAATTGATGTTCGAGGTGTTCAAGATCGTTGATGTTTAAGGGTCCCAATTCATCCCCAAGAAGATGCCTGATCCAACACTTAAGTATTAGATCACGAAAAAAATGCGACATTTGTTGCATGATGTAGCACGTCAAGCAAATTTCTATAGCTCGTATTAGAGATGAATAAAGTTGATTAAATACCTTTGATATCGTTGTAGAGACTCATATTTGGATCTTAATTTGAGATATTCCTTATAGCTGCTTTGCTACAAAAAAAGAGTTCTCAAAATTAAGTCAAATATATATTAATCATGTTAACGTGCTCATGCCATAACAAGGGACTAATAATATTCGATTTTGAATTGATGTTTCATATTAGTATTTCATTCATTCATACGCACAACAATCATATAACATCTTGTGATGTATATTTTACAACTAAAGGATCCCGAATGCAATTGAATATGATTCTGATCTTAGTTTTTATTGGCAAATTAAGCCATAACTTGATCAAAGATTGAGAGAGAAACTTGATACCTCAATATCCTTAGATGGATTATTGACTTCCACCGAACCGTAACTGCATTTTTGGTACCTTTCAAGTGTCTTGAGCATGCTGACAGAAAAGGCAGATAAGTTAATTAAATCAATATATGACAGTTTCAAAGCGGTATTTCATCTCAGGTGTTCGAGACTAGAAACAAATCCTTAATCACACTAGCTGCTCAAACACTTGAACTCATATGGTAGAAATAAAGCTTTAAACTTTCTTCGCAAAATCAAGAGAAATGAAAGCATGACCAAAGTTTAAAGATAATTTTCTTGCAAACGATCTATACATAATTGCGCTTGTATATAGGAACGTATTGAAAAAAGGGCTTTTACATATAATTTATAATTGCAATTAACTAATGCTATTATATATATATTACATATATAATGATATCCTCCCCTGCGCTGCTATCATCAAAACATTGTCAACTTAGATAGCAATTAACAAATCAATGAGCGATTCGCCAAAAAAATAAAAATAAATCGACGAGCATAAAATTTGTTGAAAATTGTAACCTGAAAATCTAGCCAAAAAGATAATAAGAAAGTTTAATTTTGTTGTCATGTCAAATTTTCTGTCCTTCTGAAGGGGCACAAATTAATTTGTCATGTCAATATATGAATCAATTATATATATATATGCTGCCACAAACCTTTATGTCAGTTTAATTATGTCATAATTGGAGTAATAATTAACACTGATCACCTTATGCATTTAAATTATATCCTCAATTATACTTCAAACTTCCTTTACAAAAACCCTAGAAGGATGTACACAATTTAATTTATAAATTAAAATAATTAAAAGGCAAAGGACGATGGGATCAGGCTAATAACCAATTAAAGAAGAGGAACAATTAAAAAATCAAGTATCAGACTAAAGAAAAATGTGTTTTTTCCACTGATTTAACCAACCACACTAACCAGGTACACCAAGAAAATGTCAAAAAAATCTGCAAATTTTCATTTTCAAAAAAATAAAAATAAAACTCCCAAGGATCTTTCTAGACAATTTATACTTTTAAAAAAAGGGTTCAAATATACCAAAATCAAGAACCCTATATTTTACTAAACCGGACTAAAAACATAAAGATCCAAATAATTATTAACCTTTTCTTGAAGCAAGAAACATATGAATTTTTTTACGAAAAAAAAAAAAAGGAAAATGCTCAAACACAAACAAAGAAAAGGACAATTATTAACAATTGAATATAGAGATAGATAAAAATATATATAGTACTTGGAGGAGCTGCAGAATTCATAGAGCTTGCCACGGTTAGAGAAGATAATAAGAGCAACCTCAGCATCACAGAGAACAGAAAGCTCATAAGCCTTTTTGAGAAGACCATTTCTTCTCTTTGCAAATGTCACCTGCCTATTTATCTTATTCTCTATTCTCTTCAGCTCTACTCTCCCCCTACCCATGATCCCTACCTATATCTATATATCTATCTATCTATCTATCTATATATATATATATATATATATATCCTTGTATATATGTATTTAATTTCTGGGTTTCCTCTCTTGGCCTCTTTCTTTTCACTAAATTTGCACACAGATTTTTGTTTACCAAAAGAGAGAATCTTTGAAACCCTAAAAAAAAAAAAAAGAACTCAAAAGGGAGAGTTTCTATATATAGAAGAGTATAATTGTATGTTATTTGCTTTTCTCCTTTGCTCTAGATTTCTCTTAGGATTCTCTGTAAAAGTAATAGAGGATACTTATAGCTAGCATGTGAAGATGCAGATCAGAAATGAAATGAAAATTTAGGGTTCATTGCTTTAATATGAAGTGAAAGCTTTTCATGGTTTTAACCACTGTAAGAAGAGCGTGATTCTGGACTTCCAGGTATAGAGCGTGAAGAACACGCGTTTGAGATTCTATGGGAGTTAGACGCAACGCTGCTGGAGAGCACGTGGTGGTAGGAGTGAAAATCAGGCAGTTGTCACCAATTAAAACGGACACGTGTTGGATGCCAATTGGCTCGTAAATCTTCACACTGTGCTTAGCGGGATGATTCTATAACAGACCAAGTCCAATGATTCTTTTTTTTTGGTTTATACTAAGGATTTCCTCCAACCGGACGCCGAAAACTAATCCCTTTGAGGCATAGAGATCACTGTGGGTTTCAACCGAGTCCAATGATTCGAGTGTGAATTTTGTGTCTTTTTGTTTCGTGTGAAGACCTCACACAATACACCTTGATATGTGAGAGATAAAAACTAGTATCATTAGAATCAGTCTAGCATAGATTGCATAACGTTTGGTAATAGGATTTTTTTTCCCATAGATTTGCTTTTGTTGCAAAAGGAAAATGGAAATAGGTAAAAAAAAAATTAAGCTACAATTTCCTTTACCAATAAATAAGTAAATCAAATTAGAAATACTAGAACCTAATTCAAATTTTAAACTTATAAGAACATATTGAATGTGCTTGTTAGGATTTAAATTTTTTATGATTAATGTGTTGTTTGGATAAATTTAATCTAAAATATTATTTCAAATATATTTGCATATGTTTTTATGATTACTTCAATTCCACCTATATTTATACTTATTTATAAGAGTATTAACTTTACAAAGTTTCCACAATTCCAAATCACTCACAAAATGCTACATTCATGGAGACGACTTAGCATTTTATTGTTGGAAGAGAAAGAGAGATCTTTTAAAACCAAGCTTTGTTAGTAGATTACATTTAAAATAATAATTGATTAAATTAATTTGCAGAGATAATGATTATTGGTCTAATTAATTTGTATGAACCGAAGATTCATATATACAAATGTGAGTAACTGAGTATTGGTCTAATTAATTTTTTATTCATTTTACTATTAAGTTTTCATATATATATATATATATATATATATATATATTTGATTAACTACTATGTATTTTTTTTTTAATTTTGAAATAGTCTTTATTATAAAATTAATTGTTTCTATTTAAGAGAGTACAACTCTAATAAGTTAACAACTTGTTAGATCCGTCTGCAAGGTAAGCGTTTTTAATATCTCAAGAGCATTTTTAATTCACGTGTTTTTTTTTTAACGGGATAATTCAAGTGTTAAGTACTATCAAAATTTACAACTAAATAAAAGGAAACCTAATTACCGAAGTTAAACCAAATAATTTATACGTTACTAATCAGTACTAGTTCAATTCAGTTGCACATCATATAACAATATGTAGGAATTTGAAACCATGCAGATTTTCATGATTAATTAAGGTAAAAGATGTGGAAATTTACATATGACTTTTTATTATTTGTCCACATTATTAATCGTGATAAAGCATCATAACTGGACCGCGTGTTAAGTGGTGGGGCTACGGTGATCAAGTCCATCTTTATGTTCCGACGAGGTTTGAAGAATAGAACATGCAAAATAAAATAAAATAAAATAAAGCAAATCAGAAATCGTGTAAGAGAATTAAAATTAGGTATTCAAGATTTTTTTTAATATTTGAGAATGAGAAAGCAACATCCGAACTGTAATGTCGGGAGTCATGACCAAGATGATTACCAATTTACCACAACTTCTGTTTAGTCCATTGTTTCACATTTGCCATTTACCAACTTTGTGGAGTCCTTTTTGTTTCATAATAGAATTGTATTAAAGAACTTAAAAAGAAATTAACACAAATTGGTATGTGTATTTTTAATTTGATGTAAAAAATTTAATCAAGATAAATGAAAGGAAATAGAAGATCTTTTGAAAAATAAGTGCACAATTATGTTTTCGTGGTTGATTTTAGATGAAATGCAATTTGAAGTACTCAAAATGTGGGCATTTACAAGACAGAATTAATATCGATAGTGTTTGGCAACACCTTATTGGTGACATCACAAATGTTTGTGATAGATCACTTTCCTTCTTTTTTATTGGTTTCCCCACGGGGTGTCCGTACCGGCTTTCGCGCACCTCGACTAATCCCCGCTCGCGGTGCGTGGCTGCCGCTGCCCAAGCATTATTTTGACAACGCTGGGAATCGATACTGAGAACACACCAGGTCGACCCCAAGTTGTCCCAATAGTAGTCTTATACCATTGGGCCAAGAGGCTTGGTTATAGATCACTTTCCTCTGAACATACATAAATCAGATCATAAATGTGTTGAACTCAATCAATCACTAAATAGAATTAATTTCTCAAGCGAGAAATGTGCGTTTATCTTGTCTAGCGTTTTTAGTTATTTGGTTCATCTATACATATGCTTATTGCTTTCATGTGGTTAATTCTGTACTCTTCTTTCGCTTTACTTCTGGATTTAATGCTTCTATCTTCTTTTGTTGTACTTTCGGATATAATGTGACGAACATTTCTATTGAGTAGTTTTAAAGGATAATTGCATATCATACCTCTGTGAAATATGAAATCTGCACACATCTTCTATGTGTTAAAAAAATAGCCTGAAATAACCCTATAATTTTCAAAATCCTGCACGAAACCCCCAACCCATGCTACCTTCCGCGGATTTAACACGGATTGGGGGTTTCGTGTAGGATTTTGAAAATTATAGTGTTATTTCAAGCTATTTTTTTAACACAGAATGTGCATGTTTCATATTTCACAGGGGTATGATATGCAATTATCTCTCGTTTTAATGAAGTGTTTATTAATTGTTCAGAAAAAAAAAAAAAAAGAACACATGGGATGGCAAGTATGTATTTTGCAGTCCTGGTGTACATCAGTTCTACAAAATTACTCTCTTATAATTGATACTACATTTACGGAGTAGAGGTTGGTTGATGACTTATGTATATTCATGTACAGCGATTTGAATTTATTGATTTGAACAAGTTTACTTGATTGTTATGAAAAAGAGATAATTCATTTCGAAAGAAATAATGACACATTTCATAACCATCTATATTTGTGATGGAGATATTTCATACAACCATTGAACATGTGATGATGGTCGATTGTGTGAAAATAAATGACTTAGGTGAGGGCACGTTGAATTTATGTCATCAAGTCAGTGTTGTAAATATATATACATAAATTTGTAATCCTTATAAACATATACATGTACATGTATATATATATGATATGCCCTATTTTGGGCATTACATTTTAATTGCAAAAGAAACCTTTCAAATACACTATTGGGCCGTTTGGGCCCAAGTCTGTGTTTTTTCTTGGGTCGGGCCGTTCAAAATCCTACCTGACGATCCGAGAACCAAGAAACCTTCGATATATTCACGTGTTATCTTTCAACCGATCTATATGCTTTGGTCGTATTCGTACACGGTGTCATCTATAAATAATCTCATTTATCACTGAATGTGGGCCACATAGTCATTTTTTCAATTTCTTTCTAGCATTTATTAAAAGTATAATGACCTATACCACGATATAGGATCTGAGTAAGACTCATAAAAATATTACGAGAATTATGTCCAAAACAATTTAGACATCTGAACTACGTTAAACTTGATCCTCGTGATAGGTACGTAAACAACTTATCTCTAGAGTGCAATCTATATTTCTCTTATCTCCGGGTTATACCCGACCCGAGCCTCGACTGACCCACATCGTCACCTAGCCCGAAAAATGACCCAGATTAATATATATTTATATTGTTGTTTATTGTAATACTCCTACTATTTTCAGGTTCATAATGTGCCCCTGAGCCCGGACGCTCAAGACTAATCTCTCGAGGTATTGTAGGGCACAATTGTGGGGACATCTCCCAATAAAGTTTTTTGCATCTGTTAGGATTTGAACACAAGAACTCTTACATAAACTGCTTCCAAACAAGCCAACTTCTTTTGGTAATACTCTTACTATTTAAAATAATGAAATATAATTTATAGGCAAAATAAGCTGTAATTTCTAAAATATATAATTAATCTTCTAAATACAAAATGATTGAAAAAGGTGGAACGGTGGGAGACACAACCTTAGACCACCAGTCCAGAAGAGCAAAAACGAAAACAATTTTAAGTCCGTTAAAAAGGTCGGACGAGGACTGACGTCTTTTCAGTCTTTCCGTGAATCTCCGTCATGTCCCGTTTATATTTTCGCGTCCCCATTGTAAGATCTACAGTATAATTGCAACGTGTCGTTCTCTAATTGATTGTCTGGTGGCAGGAGCATTGGGGTGCAACAACGATCAGCGACGGCAGCACAGTAAATTCAACATCCAGTGGACACGTGCCGTGATGTTACAGGTGAATGATGAGTGGGCTTTCGTACCTGAAAATTTGCCGGTGTGTCAGGCGAGAAGAGGGGCCGTTTGCCATTATCATCAATCTTTTTCATTATAAATCATTATGAACAATCTATTACTGGTGGATTGGTCATACTCAAGCTACTCGACTCGAGCTTTATGATTTAGTACTGTAAAGGCACACCGAATGCATGTGTAAAAAATAAAATTTCATCCTTTGATGCTGATGTTGATGTACCTGACAATGTTATGGAGTTATTTGCTAAATGAAATTATGATTCTCAAAAAAAAAAAAAAAACGTGCGTAAAAAATAAAAATTGATATGAATTTTTAAAATTACATATAATTAAGTCTAAATAAAATGTGAGAACAGAGAAGGAAAAATAGATGGAAAATAAAGTTAAATATGCTTATAAAGAAAAAAAAGAGAGAGTGGGGACGAGAAATGTTGGAAAATAACGTGTGAAAAGATAAAGGAGAATTGGATATATAACAATTTGTTAGTTAAAACTCGTATTATACACATATAATATATGTATGTACATACCTACGTATAATTGCAAAAAGCTCTTTTTTTCATATGCATTATGAACATGATGAATAGCACTCGCACTTTTAAGTTTAATCGTTTATTAAACGTAGTTTTAGGTTAAATCGTTTAATACATGTAAATTACGTATTCCGTATTATGCTTGACAAATAATAATCTATGCTTGGTCAAAAGAAATTATTGTTATTTAAAATTTGAAAATTATGTTGAAATTATTATAATTATTAATTGAATATTATACAATTAAAAAACACAAACATTAATAATTTATCAAAATTAATAATTGTTAACTACTGACTTATACAAAATATTTTTTTCATAATTTAAAAATGAGTACAAGCAATATATTTTACAAAACAAACATATAAATAAACAGTATTTTTACTCCCAAACAATTCATTTTTATTCGTATTTTACCTATACGCTTACGAATTCGTTTATTTCTTGTTCCCATACTTTTTAGCTGATTTTTTCACAGTAACTTTCAATAAAAACTCATGATATATTCGTACGTATTAAATACCAAATTTTTGTCGTCTATATTTAACTAACTAGAGATAACATTCCACTACATTTGATTTCATGGACCATGTGGTTATTACGTCAGGTGACCAAAATACATGAGATGACACTATGGTGCACCAACACCCCTTTCACATAATAATTCTAATTAGGTTTCATCAAACTCCGGTCCACATAATAATTCTAATTAGGTTTCATCAAACTCCGGTCCAGTATCCATTCTTTAAGTCACTCTTCAATTATAAGGTAGCATAGATTTTTTTTTAATTATATTTTTTTTATTCTCATTTTCTTATTATATCTTTCATAGCAATTACTAGTTGATTTGATTTAATTAGTTAAAATGGGTTAATTTTATGAAGTCAATAAACCATTTCTTTGGTAAACATCCATTAAACCCTTGTATGATATATGTAACTTTCACTAAACCTTCTGATTATATATTACCGCTAATATGTACGTAGGGAAAATTAAAGGGAAATTAAGGGTAAAAGGTTCAAATTATAAAGGTCATTCTGACAATGCATTCTCAAAATTATTTAAATGAATTTAAGCAATGCTTTAATGTTGGCTTAGAAGACTTGAGCGCAAATAATTTAGTAATGCGAAGTTTATTTGAGTTTTAAGCACAAGATAACGTTGATATGAGCATTAGACATGTGACACGTACCCACAACTGGATAATTTTATGGTAAATCGGGAGTGTTATTCTAATGTGTACCGTTGTGTCTATCTCTTTCATACAATTGTGTGGGATCCACACACAGTATACCTCAATATCTCAATGTGTGAAAGAGATAGACACAAGGAGTAATACTCCCGGTCCACTGATAAGTGCAATATTTATATATTTTATTACCTCTATCTTTAGCACTTTATTGTGATTATATGGCCATTGAAACTGATTTTATCTCATTTTGTGATTTAGACAAGATTTGGAGTGCAAAATATCAATTTCAATCAAAATGGCAGATTTGGCGATATTTTGGAAATACTGATATATCTGGAGATGCATAAGTTAGTTTCTATTGAATCTTATCCAGTTGGAAAGCTAAGACAAAGGCCTACATTTCTTGTGAAGATGTCCAGGCCCAGTTCGGAAGTTTAAGGGCCCAAAAGTGTTCAAGAACAGAAGATTTCTGTTCTGGACTGGACTGCGCAACTGTGGTGAAAAATTCATAAATAGAGTTATGTATCTTGGATTTAGTCAAGGCCCATTGGAATTGAAAGATAACACACGAATCTACAACTTTCTAGAAGGAGTTGAAGTCAGATTTGAAGGTTAATTAGAGGCAATTCAAGGTGTAAAGGGAAGAATATATTCTCCATGCTTTGATGTTAAAGGGAAGAATATATTCTCTATGCTTTAATGTTAGAGAAGAATATATTCTCCATGTCTTGATAAAGGAAGAGAGAATATATTCTCTCCATGATTATAGCATCTTTTCATTGCCTATATATATGTCTTGCAAGACTTGAAGAGAACAACAACAAAAACAAGAAGAAAACAAAGAGAAGAGAGTTAAAAAAATAGTATTTTCAAGTTTTATACTTACAATTATGAGTAGCTAAGTTTTTATTTCGATTCAAAGGAGTTCATTTTGATTCACATGTTGTGAGACACGGAGCTTCATCTATCTATCTACGGTTTGATTATTTTTTGATTCTTATTCTTAATGTTCATGCTTGTTTAGATAATAATCTAAGGTGCACATTAGTTGATTATCTATTACAATCTATTGCTAACAAATCTTCATAATCCGTAATTGTTATGTTTGATTTGTGCATATAGCAATTAGGTTTTCATGATTAGGATCCCAATTTTCGTTGATAACCTAAGGGAAACATTAGAGTAAATTAAATAGTTGGCGCTTGATTAAACTATTGTTTATCCTTAGTCGCTTCTAATTTGTTATGCTATTATTAACATGATTAGGATTGCTTAATACCGAGCCAGTTGATAATAAGAATTTAATCGGGTGCTGGGCTTTGGTTAATGATATACGGAAGTTAATAGGGATATAAATAGCTGGTTATTTATGTTCTTGGCTAAGTAATCAAAGAATAGATAGTATTTTAGGTGTCTATGATCAACTTGAATTGAAGAACGAACTATCCTTGAATCGATGCTTTACATTTATTGAACTTCTTATTTAATTCCTGTCATTATTAATTCATCAAACAAACCTCCCCATTGAATATCATTTTGATCAGCCAATCTCTAGGGTTCGACTTGGACTTACGAGTACTACAAATTCTTGTGAGAACAGTAATTATATTTTGGTGCATTCGACACGTACCATCCACCATAGAAAAATCCCACTCTAGCCTTAAAGTTGTGTGACATATATCTTATCTAATATACTATTGAGCGTTCGTACTCAACGTCATATTGATTTTTATGATATGATGCACGGATACTCCTAAAATCGACCCCGTGCAGTATCGTATCCGTATCGTACCCGTATCCGGCACAGATACTCTCGGATACCGTGTCCAGACCATTTTTGAAGTGTCCAAAAATAAAAAGAAAAAAAATTCTGGATACCGTATCCGACACAAAATTTGAATTATCCGAAACATTTTGAATACCAGATAGAATATTTGTTTAATATTATATAATACTTTTTGGATTAAAATAGAAAAATGGATAATATTTTTGACCTTTTGTTAAAAATTAACACTTAAAAATTAAATAAATGACAAAGAATTTACAAAATTAGACAAAATTTTATTTATATCAATGAATTTATCGAATTAAATTTATTTTTATATATTATACGCATATATATAGCCGTATCCTGGCCGTGTCGTATCCTAAAATTTTAAAAAAATAGTATCATTGTACCCGTATCGTGTCGTATCCGTGTTGCCGTATCCGTACCCGTGCCACCTAGATTTTATGGTATATATGAATCCATAATATATTAAGAATATAATTTGTGAAAAATACTTTTTGACCCCACAATTATTGTACTAGAACGATATAGTCCTTAGAATAGTCTGATGTCTAGTCATCATTTTTATTTATTTTTTGATGGAAATGTCTAGTCATCATGACCCGAGCATTATTGATCTGTTTCAACAAATCTTTTTAGAAAAAATAGAAAAGCAAAACATACTGACTTATAGCACATGGTAGTTTACTTAACTAAACTTGTTTGCTTCTGGTCTGCATATACAGCATACTATATTAGATTGTAATTCCTTTTTCTTTTTTTTTTTGAAAAATTATCTTGGTTTTTCTTAATTTCTATAAGAAAGAAATAACTTGTAGATTCATATAGTGGAGAGGATGTTAATTAATAGGGATAATTACAGACATACATCCTCTTATATTGTGTAATTATCAAAAATCCCCTCATGTTTTTGAGATTACCAACACCCCCTTATAGGGGCGTAATTGTAAGATTTCTAAGGGTTAAATTAAAAAAAAATTAAATACGGGTGGGGGTAATTATAAGAAGTGCCTTACTTGAGGGGATCTTTACGTAATTTCAAAAACAGGAGGGAGTAGTTGGATATTACATATTACACGAGGGGAGGTTTGTGTAATTTTCCATAATTAATAAGCATCTAAACAGTGAAAAATAAGACCTTATAATTTGCTTTCTGTTATGAATAATTATTTTGTGGATGTCCATACAACTCCAAAACCTCTTCATCTCCATGTCTTTCCACTTCTCATCATTAATTTGAGTCAATATAATTTACTCTTCTCATTATGTAATCAACATTTGAGGTTTTTGTTTTGTGCCTATAAATAGGCTATGCCATTGTATTGTAGAAAAATAATAAAATCAATAAAAGAATTCTCTACTTAGTTCTCTAATCTCTACTTTATAATATTTGAGGTTATTTTATAACACGTTATCAGCACGATCCGTCTCAAGGTGTTAATCATTTTGAAATTTGCCAAAAGATACACATAATCAAGTCACGTTGATGGGGTACTTAACATGATGTAAATCCAGCAAGAAGTTTCGTGAGTTAGTATGAGTTTGTAAGGCTATTTGCTGGACAAGGTTTTTAAAACAGAGCAAAAAGAAAAAGTACGTGTATTTCGCTATTTAGAAAATAGAAATATTCTTTGTTACCTTTGTAACATCTCCACGGTTGATCCAAAGTAAGTATCGTCACATACAAAGGCATGATTATTGGGAAAAGATGCATTTGCGTTTTCTTTATATTTGGTGTTTAGAAAATATGTGTATACGTGCATAGATTTTGTTAGTGTTAATCTCTTGCCGAATCATTCATATAGAAAATAGCATGTAGAAAATATAGTCTTTGGAATTATCTACCGTCGCTGCTATGAGTAGCCAAATGTTTAGCACTCCTAACTCTTACAAAAGTGGACTTATTTTCATGGTTTTAAGTTATTTCATTATTCTATTTGAAATTAAAACTATGACTACATATTTAGCCACGCCAACGCTTCATGAGATATAACATACTTTAATACTAATACTTCATATGTTATTTTTATCTCTGTCCGCGTAGCTACTGGTATTTTGTGTGAGTTGTATATTATTGTAAATGTTTGATTATTATCTCACTTATCTTATACTTTAATGATAGTATAATAATCTTGCAAAATATGACTTTGGCCTTCTTGACATTACGGAGAAAAATTATTTATCTTGGATGCTAGATGCTAAAATTCATATAGATATGCTCCATTCTCTGAAGTGAATGTATAATTATGAACAAAATGTGGACATGAATATGGTTAATAGCATCGTTGTGATTATTCAAAGAACACATCTTTCCACCAGAAGTGGAAAAAAAATAATGAAGAGAAAAATGAAGGTGGCCAAAATAGTAAATCTGTAGAAAAATTTATGCTATCGTTGTGGTGGTAAAGGTCATTGGTCTCGTACCTGTCGTACACCAAAGCATCTTGTTGACCTTTACCAAGAATCGCTGAAGGTAAAGGAAAGAAGATAGAAACAAATTTTGCTTTTGAAGAAGACGACTCTGATCATGGCCATTTTGATGACACTCATTTAGATGTTGCTGATTTCTTTGCTGATCCTGATGGAAAAATTGATCGCTTGATTGGAGATGTAAGTGTTCAAAACTAAATTTGTTCAGTTCTAATTATAGTAATTTATAACTAAATATTTAAGTATGTTGTTTTCTTTTAAGATTAATAAATGAATTTATTCATAAGATTGCCTTTTCTCATATTCAATAATATTGTTTGGCATTGATTTATTTCTGTTTATGTTTCAATAAAGAATGAGTATGTACTCGATTAGCAGCAACGTCAATAATGAAGATATATGTTTCGCAGATAGTGCAACAACTCACACCATCCTCAAGAATAAAAAATACTTCTCTTATTTAGTAATGTAAGAAGCCAATGTTAGTACTATATCGAGTAGTGCAAAGTTAATTTAAGGCTCCGGCAGAGCTAATGTATTGTTACCCGGAGAAACGCAATTTTATATTGATGAAGCATTACATTCTACCAAGTCTTAAAGAAATTTACTAAGCTTCAAAGATATCCGCCGAAATGGATATCATATTGAGACAACAAGTGATGGCAATATTGAGTATCTTTACATCACTAATACAATATCTGATAACAAATGTGTATTGGAGAAGTTGCTGCATTTTCCTCCGGTTTGTACTACACGCATATATCTACTATTGAAACACATGTTATCATAAACCAGAAGTTTGCAAATCAAAATAAGTTTGTTGTTTGGCATGACCGGTTGGGCCATCCCTGATCAATTATGATGCGAAAGACAATTGAGAATTCATGTGGTCATCCCTTGAAGAACCAGCAGATTCTTCAATCGAATGAATTCTCATGTGTTGCGTGTTCATAAGGAAAGTTGATTATTCGACCATCAACAACAAAAGTAGGAAGTGAATCTCTTATTTTTTGGAACGTATTCAAGGCGATATTTGTGGACCAATACACCCGTCATGTGGACCAGTTAGATATTTTATGGTTCTAATTGATGCATCAACAAGATGGTCACATGTATCTTTGTTATCAACCCGTAACCTGGTGTTTGCGAGATTGCTTGCTCAATTAACTAGACTACGAGCACATTTTCCTGAGTATCCAATTAAGAAGATACGCCTTGATAATGCGGGTGAATTTACTTCCAAAACGTTTTATGACAATTGTATGTCTATTGAAATTGATGTTGAACCTCCTGTAGCACATGCTTATACACAAAACGGTCTAGCAGAATCGTTTATTAAGCGTCTGCAGTTAATTGCAAGACCTTTACTTATGAGATCAAAACTTCCTATATCTTGTTGGGGACATGTTATTTTGCATGCAGCAACACTTATTCGCATAAGGCCAACAAGTTATCATAAGTTCTCCCCATTACACTTGGTTTTTGGTCAGAAAACAAATATTTCCCATCTAAGAATTTTTGGATGTGCGGTATATGTTTCAATTGCTCCACCACAAAGCACTAAGATGGGTCCTCAAAGGAAGTTGGGAATATATGTTGGATTCGAGTCTCCATCGATAATAAAGTATCTAGAGCCATTGACTGGAGATTTATTTACGGCTCGATTTGCTAATTGTCATTTTGATGAATCAGAGTTCCCAACATTAGGGGAAGAAAATAAGCAGCTGGAAAAGAAAATTAGTTGGAATGAATTATCTTTATCTCATCTTGATCCTCGAACAAAACAAAGTGAACTGGAAGTTCAAAAGGTAATTCACTTGCAAGGTTTAGCTAACCAACTGCCAGACGCATTTAATTTCCTAAAGAAAGTGACTAAGTCACATGTACCAGCTATTAATGCTCCAGTAAGAATTGTTGTCCCTCAAGGTCAAAATAATGAGTCTACTGCACGCTTGAAGCGTGGTAGACCTATCGGTTCCAAAGATAGTCATCCTCGAAAAAGAAAAGGAGCTAAAAATCAAGATGGTCTAATTGAGGATAAAATAACTCCACAAGAGTCCCCAGTCATAACTAATATTTCGGTTCCAGAAGAACCTCAGGTACCTGAAAATTGTGAAAATAATGAGATCTCAATTGATTATGTTATGAACAGGATACGATGGACTCGAAATGAAGTCAACGCTGACGATAAATTTGCATATAATGTAGGGCTAAATATGATGAATGATAATGAGGATCAAGAACCAAAGTCTGTTAAATGAATGTCGACAAAGAAATGATTGGCCAAAATGGAAAGACGCAATTGGGGCAGACTTAAACTCGCTTGCAAATAGAAAAGTTTTCGGACCTGTAGTCCTTACACCTAAAGATGTAAAGCCAGTAGGATACAAATGGGTATTTGTGCGAAAGCGAAATGAGAAAGGTGAAATTGTAAGATATAAGGCACGCCTTGTTGCCCAAGTGTTTTCGCAACGACCTGACATAGATTATGAGGAGACTTATTCTCCTATGGTGGATGCAACTACTTTTAGTTATATAATAAGTCTGGCAGTGCATGAAAAACTTGATTTGCGTCTAATGGATCTTGTTACAGCCTATTTGTATGCCTTGGGTTGCAAATTGAATATTTAAAGAACAGAATTTTTGTATATCAAAATGCTTATGTATCAAAGGTACTAAAATGATTCTATATGGATAAATCACATCCATTGAGCACCCCGATGGTCGTAAGGTCATTAGATATGAACAAAGACTTTTCGACCTCGAGAAAGTGATGAAGAAGTACTTGGTCCTGAAGTACCATATTTAAGTGCAATCGGTGCACTAATGTATCTTGTCTGTCATACTCGACCTGATATAGCATTCACTGGTTAATCTATTAGCAAGATATAGTTCTTCTCCTACACGAAGGCATTGGAATAGGGTTAAACAGATGTTGGTTATATGTTTGATCCTCATAATGGTCATTCACAAACGGGCTATTTATTTACATGTGGTGCCACAACAATTTCATGGTGATCTATAAAACAAACTATATCGGTCATATCATCTAATCATGCAGAAATCTTGGCTATTGATGAGGCAAGTAGAGAATGTGTTTGGTTAAGATCTATGATTCAACACATTCGAGGGACTTGTGGTTTATCTTTTGGAAAAATGATCCCGACGATCTTATATGAAGATAATTCTGCATGTATCGCACAATTACAAGAAGGGTACATTAAAGGAGATAGAACAAAACATATTTCACCAAAGTTCTTTTTCACTCATGATCTTCAGAAGAATGGTGATATCAATGTTCAACAAATCAGTTTCAGTGATAATCTTGCTGATTTGTTCACCAAGGCACTTCCCACAGCAATATTTGAAAAACTAGTCTACAATATTGGCGTGCGTAAACTTAAAAATCTTGACTGATATTGTCATGAGGGGAAGATAATACGCGCTGCACTCTTTTTCCCTTAACCAAGGTTTTTCCCACTGGGTTTTCCTAGTAAGGTTTTTAATGAGGCAGCATCTGATTGCGTATTGATATGTACTCTTTTTCCTTCATTAGGTTTTTGTCTCATTGGGTTTTCCCTAATAAGGTTTTAACGAGGCATATTTTTAAGTGATGGACATCCAAGGGGGAGTGTTATGAATAATTATTCTGTGGATGTCCATACAACTCCAAAACCTCTTCATCTCCATGTCTTTCCACTTCTCATCATTAATTTGAGTCAATATAATTTACTCTCCTCATTATGGAATCAACCTTTGAGGTTCTTGTTTTGTGCCTATAAATAGGCTATGCCATTGTATTGTAGAAAAACAACAAAATCAATAAAAGAATTCTTTACTTAGTTCTCTAATCTCTCTACTTTTTAATATTTGGGGTTATTTTATAACCCTTTCAATTATATGTATTATTTTTATGTTACTTGTCAAGAAAATCAAAATTCAATTGTAAATTTAACTGATGAGGGGGAGAAATGAGAATTCATGCTTGGATGCAATGAAAATTATTTTTTTCAAAAAAGAAAAACTCAATCCCCACCCCCAAAGAAAAGAAAAGAAAAACTCAATCCCCACTCCCACTTCCCACAGCCCATGGTAAAAACCACCAATTAACAGAAGCACTCAATGTTGATTACTTAAATAACAAATGTAATTGGTGTAAAAAAAAATGTGATCTTTATATACATACAAAGCTAGGTAAAAGGTGACACATAACAATAAAAATGTTTGGATTGATTCATAATAGAACGCCCTAACAGTATCTTGAACCAAATTATATATAGAGGGAAAACTGATACAAATAATACATGAGTTCGAAAGATACATTTTTTTAATTAAACCAATATCTATCTTCTAATACCAGTTCATTTATTGTTGAGTTCAATGATAAATCACTCGTAAGATACCATAACATTGTTTAAGGCCATAAAACAACAATCTCAAATCACTTTTTATTAAGATACCAAAATGGCAAAATCTCGATCAGGAATCAATTTGAACGGTTCTTCCATGTTTAACGCGATCATTCACATGCCCCACGAGTTTTAAATAATATATGTTTTAGCTCAGGCAATAGCATCAAGGCCCATTAGCTCAGTTGGTTAGAGCGTCGTGCTAATAACGCGAAGGTCGCAGGTTCGAGACCTGCATGGGCCATAAAACTTTTTACGTGTCCTTTCTTTTTTCAAAGTTCATCAAAATTAGTGCTGCAAAGCGTAAGTGACTCTCTGTTTTACTTTTTCGTCATTTCTTTGTTATGTTATGTGATCGTCCCTTATAATATGGCTATTTTTATTTTTACTTTTTGGTTGAATCAATACAATACACGGGTAGATGGAAAGCTAGCTAGTTAATTATACTCTTGAGCATCAATTAATGTACCTATTATGCTTAACCAACACTCAAACATTTACAAAATCAAAAACAATTGGGGCAAAAAAAAAAAATACTACACTTATGCTGCTTCATTACTATAATCAAATACATTGGAAATTTTAGACTGTTCCATCTGCAGCCAAACATAAACGAGTAATCAATCATAACATTAGTTGGAAATCTAATCAAATACATTAGAATATGTACCCTCCGGTATACATGTAATTAACAGCATCTCCTCCACGAGAACAATTATCGACATTCGTTTGATTCTGAACCGCGGTCTTGGCGCAGCAGTTTTGATCATCCAGGTTCCACAATCCACCCCACAAGTAACTATCAAACGTGACAAAATTATCAGACCATGGTGCACTAGCAGTACTATCTTGATAAATCATAGGCAAGAAGTGATGACCATTCTCCATGTTTGGCTTATACGCGATTTCGGTCTCTAATTTCGTGTCGTTTTGTTCATCCCTTTTCGCTTCTTCCTCTGCTTCTTGATCAGGAGATGTTATAATGTTATCATCATCACTATTTTCTCCTTGCTTTGGCTTTTTCTGGCTTGTGAATTTTTCGCTATCTAGTTTATTTCCGGAAGCCGGTTTTCTCTTCTTGAAATGAGTTCTCCAATAATTTTTTATCTCGTTATCTGTTCTTCCCGGCAAGTATCTTGCTATAGTAGACCATCTATACCAATAAATGGGATTGTTGAAAATTTCAATTTTTTTTATGAAATTAAAAGTACATATAAGATTAAAATAAGAGAAAAGTTACTTATTTCCCCAAAGAGCATGAAGTTCAATAATAATTCCTTCCTCCTGTGGTGTTATATGCCCTTTTTTTAAGCCAGGCCTCAAGTAATTCACCCATCTTAACCTGCAACTCTTCCCACTTCTATTCAAACCTGATTATTCAAGAACATAAATTTTAAAAAATGTAATAAATGATAATTATGTGCATGCATACATACATACATACATACATACATACACATATATATATATATATATATATAGAATATAAATTTACCTGCAAGTTTAGAGACACAGCTCCATCTACCGTCACCATGTTCACTTACATATTGAATAAGCAATTTATCTTCCTCATGAGTCCAAGGCCCTTTTCTCCATCCTTGACCAGAAGTTCCCCAGCTTCCCATATGAAACATGTTACTTCAAACTTTCTTTTTCTTTTTTTACTGTTTTATTGTCTCCCAGTTCTTATGGCAGACAACCTACACAATCTTACTATATATATACACACACACACACACACATATATATATATATATATATATATCATCCACTTCGCTGTCCTTTTTGAGCCATTAATAAGCTGATCTCATCACAGAATACTAAACAAACTAATTATATCTTTATTCTATATTACTAAATCTGTACTTGTTCCTCATAGAATCTGCCAAGTGTTAGTGTGTGACTGCGTTTTTCTCTCGACTGGAATTTAGACCTATGTGCGTTTAGCAAGTGTTGAATACTAAAGCTTAGGCCTTGTACGACGATAAAGCACGAGCACAATTATTCCTTTGTTTTGCAATGCTATAAATTAAGGTCACATCCTAAAGTAGCACAATCTAGATTGAGTTTGTCCACATTTTATTATTCACACGATAAGTGCGATAATATTCATCTCTTGATTAGATTGATCATTCTTTTTGGAGTCGGTGTTAATTTTATGAATATATCATTACAAGAAAACAGAGCTTCAGAGATGGAAAAATCCGTCTCTGAAACCCAATTTTCCGTCTCTGAAAATAATCAGAGACGGAATTTTTCCGTCTCTGACACCCGTCTGTAAACAGCTCGACGCTGATTGAGATGGAATTTTTCCGTCTCTAATTTCAGAGACGGAAAATTGTTCCGTCTCTAATTCCATCGCTTTTTTCATGACTCTTTTACAAATAATCCGTCTCTATATTTTGTCTCTAATCCGTCTTTAAATCCGTCTCTAATTATATTCAGATTCGGTAACTAATCCGTCTCAAAATTTCGTGGAATCCGTCTCTAATCCGAACTCAAAATCCGTCTCTAAATCCGTCGCTGATTCCAACGATATATCCGTCTCTAAATCCATCTCTGATTCCAACTCAGTAACTGTCTCTAAATCCGTCTCTGATTCCAATTTAGTATCCGTCTCTAAATCCATCTCTGATTCCAACTCCGTATCCGTCTCTGATTCCAACTCCGAATCCGTCTCTAATTCCAATTCCAAATCCGTCTCTGATTCCGTCTCTGATCGCGTTTCAATATAGGTCTCTAATTCCGCCTCTAATCTGTCTTTGCTCTTTTCTAAAATTGTCTCTAAATCCGTCTCTAAATGAAGCTAAAAAATTTATGAATATAGCGTTTTATTTGCTAAATTCATATAATATTAAACCTGGTAAATAACGGATAATTCAATGAAATCAACAAATATTAACTAAACAATATCGCACCTATCAACAAAATGCAAACAACTAATTAACATCACAATCGAAGTATCTAACACAATCATTTCAACACCACATCATTCTAACAATATATCATTCTAACAGACAACCTTGTCCAATCAATTAGTCCCGACATCTACACAAAAGTATCAAACTGACAGACAATTAACACGAGTTACTATTAATCATCAAAGTATATAACCAAAAAACACCAATTAACTACCTCCATCTGAACCTCTTTGGTCATTACAATTTCCAGATCCACCGGGGAATTTGTGGTTTGGATATCCTACATCTTGAACAAATTTTCGCAGCATCTTCTCCATGCTCACTTTCATTTCCTCTTTCATTCGTTTAATCTCGTCATTCTTCATTTCAATAATTGCATCTCTTTTTCTTACTTCCTCAAACACGTTTTCTATCAATTTCTTGTTCTCTTCATTGTTTTTTCTTTGGTTTTCTCGCACATCTTCTATCTCTTGTGTTAATCCCACAATTACCTCACGAGACTCTCCCCGACCAGCAACTGATGAGCTGGAGCTCACACTATAACTCCCAGAAGTTTTGCATTGCCCAACTCCGTACAAACGGCCCTTTGATGGGCCTCTAGTCACTTCGCACCATGATGAAAAATCAAATGACGGTAACGAGGAGGAATCACTGGGACCCTGCTTTGCCCTGTATTCTTCCTGTGCAAATATATGACAAAAATTGTTAATTCTTAATAATATATTAACAAGTAAATGAAACAAAACATCCCCTATAAAAATTAAAGAAAAAGTAAATTCAGAGCAAAAGTTAATAAGGAGAAACTTAATTAAAAGATACTTACACTAACTTTTTTTGATTTTTTATCCACAAACTCCCCAGTGCCTTGACTTATGTGGCATCGCTTAAATAGCTCAAAATCATCAACACTGCGCTTAAGTGTTTTTTCCTACAATAATGATTATACTAATCAATGTTCTTACTAAATAGCAGAAAAAGAGATGAAAATTTGGAAACTAAACATACCATTTTTAGTCGATGTGCTTCTTTAGGGATGGAAACACAAGTATGCTTCGTGACACATCCTTCCTTCTCAGTCATACGATTTTGCTTAGCTTTCTCACATTTTTTAGCATACTCCTCTGTAGCCCAGTACTTTTGCACCAATTCGTCCCATATATGAGTGCCCATCCAAGTTGGAGCTCTACCAAGCATGTCCAAATTACTTGGTTTTCTGCCTAATTGCTCCTTAGCATTGTCTAAAGCTTTTTTCTTGGATTTGTAGAGCAATTCCCTCAGTCGGGCACCAGCATTTTCGTTCCAAATTTTTCGTACACTTGCATCTGTTAGGTTATCCCACCTATATCTCAACTGAAATATGGATATTTAAAAAAAAACTACTTAAGAATCAAACTTCAAATAACTTGATATAAAAATCAAACTTGAATAAAGTACCTTAAAATTCTCCCATAATAAATTTTTGGTCGCCTCTGGAACTTTCAGCCATCTTGGATATACTTCTGTGAAAATTCCCTTTATATCATTCGTCATATTCCGAGTAACATCTGCTTCAATAAATCTAGTTGACAAAGTAAATGACAATAACAGAGAAAAAATTTAATATTTATTTTTACAAATAAACAAATATACATATATATATATATGTATATATAATGCAAACAAAGGATCAAGAAGTACCTAGAATCAATAATAGTTATCGTAATCCGATTGTCAGCACTTGCTGGCACTTGTGTCCCGTGATTAGGTCCCTTTCTCCGAGCATGTGAAGAAGTACCTTCTTCAGCTGTATCTATAGAATCATAATTTTCCCCCACTTTCCTCAACCTACATAAAAATTAAATTATAATGTAAGATATAACAGTAATGTAAATATTATTTTTAGATTTAAGCACATAAAAGTTAAATAAAGTTATACCTGTATATCGTCATGATGCACTCCATCAACAGAATTAGACTCCAAACCCAAAGTCTCATCTACCTCTGTCTCTTCATCCCGAAGGTGTGCTCGTCCACGAGGGCCTCGTCCGCGTGCTGGACCTCGTCCGCGGTGCGTAGCTCGCCCTCTAGTCGTCATCCTGTCATAAATAAATATAAATCAAATTAAATACACAACATGAAAGAAGATTATTCAAATAAATACACACTAAAATGCAATCAAATAATGAATAATCAGCAAAGTCACAAATTTTGGGAGATTTTCGTACTTGACCGTCCAGCCTCCAGTATTTTGGGCATAACTGCTTCATTAGAAATCAGATTGAGTTGATTCTTTAGGCAAATTAAAGCTAACAGAAAGGGCTACAATTCTTATGTTGAGATCTGGAGCAAAAGACGTAATCTACACTTCACTAAAGCCACTAACTATTTCAGTGTTCACCTGATTTCCAGAATCAATAAATCTTGCACCTTCTCATGTAAACAAAATTTAAGAAAGAAAAGTTTACATGAAGTGATTGAAATATAAGACAATTCAAGGTAAGTACATCAAACACACATATTAAGACTTCAATAATAAGAAATCTAAAAATAAAAACACTAGCATACAAACAACACAAACACAGATTATCCATTAAGCTGCCAATTCAAATTCGTACTTGACCGTCCAACCTCCAGTATTTTGGGCATAACTGCTTCATTAAAATCGGATTGAGTTGATTCTTTAGGAAAATTAAAGCTAACAGAAAGGGCTACAACTCTTATGTTGAGATCTGGAGCAAAAGACGTAATCTACAAGGCGTAAATTGAGCAGCAGAGGCGGATCTGGTGAGCTTTGAGCAGCAGAGGCGGCGGATTTGGTGAGCAGCAGGTTGGTTGCAAATGTTTTTGTGAAATTTGCTAAGTCCCAAATAATATATCCCTATTTTGTCTTAACTCTTGGATAAAAGATATAAGTAACAACAGGTGCCTTAGTGTGGTGGTAACGAGCTTAGAGTTTAAGTGGGTGGTCTTTGGTTCGATTCTTTGAAGTAGCATTTTAGTTTTTTTTAAAATATTAGTCATTGTTAATTCAATCTAATTAAAATAAATATGAATTATATTTTTTTAACTTGAATTACTTCTAGTCTTCAAATATTTTTAATTTAATATTTATTTTTATTTCAAACATACATGAAAAATACAAACGAATATATATAGTATAAATAATATTTCAACACATTTGACAACAAAGTTGACTCAGTGCAATTTTCATTCTCCTCTTATTCTAGGGTAAGCCCCTTTTATGAAACGAATTTGCACAGTAGATGACGCGGTAGCTTCATACACTCTAATTGATGCTCTCTTATACACACCAATTGGATCATCAAAAAATTGATTAACACAGTAGATATTTAGTGTATCCAACTCAGTTGCTTGCGACAACACGTACAGAATGTAGCTTAGCTCGCAATCAGAACCCGAGAAGTTGAAGATCGTGACCTCATTCAATGCCTCAAATCCCATTGCTTGCAACTTCCAGTGTAAAGAACGAGCTAATGGCCCCAATACTTGTAAACGTCCGGAACCCTGTTCGTCTTGTTTCAATAAAATAACAAGGACATCTACATTGGGAAAGTGTACTTTTATATTCACATTTCCTTGGGCCCGATTGAATGCCATCTTGAATATTTTTACAGAAGGCAAATATGCCTCAAATTCTGTTAGTCCTCTAAAATCACAGTTCAATAACTGCAAATCATTCAACTCGGGACACCATTTTCCAAGGCGGGAAGAAAATGTGTTATCATATAGCACGATGTGCTTCAATATGAGTCTTTTTAAATTTCGTAAATTATATCTATCTTCCCACCTAACAATGTAGTTCGGTAGATATAATTTTAACTGAACAAGAGTGTGTGACAAAAACAGGCCGTTAGGGAGTGAAGTGGACAACCGGCCGACTAATTTCAGTATACGCACAGAATGATCTATTCCAAACGCCACCCACTTTTGCCTTATCCAATGCAATGCCTCGGCCCCCATTGGTAACTCAAAGCTCAAGGTTTCAACCACACTTTCATTATGTTCAAGTATAGCGCGATTAAGAAAATTAATAAAATCTAAACCATGATAACCCCTTTGTTCGAAACGGTTAATATCGAATAAAAGAGTAGGGATGGAATACCAACAATGTTAAAAATATTTTGATAAAAGACACAATCGGGCTGCCTCCACAATGCATGCATCCCTTGATAACCTTCCCATAATATGAAAAATTATATCCTCACAAAGGAAACTAAGTCCATTATTAGAAATTGTACCTCGTTCCATGATTGTTTATATGAACTATCCTCTGTTTATACTCTGTTTGTACCTTAAGCATACGACAGGAGCTGGAGGTTGATGACGACGTGCGGCTGGGCGGAGGTGATGGAGTATGGCTGATTTGGGCGGAGCTTGAGCAGCAGAGGCGGATCTGGTCGGAGCTTGGCAGAGTTGGTTTGTAGATTTTTTGTGAAATTTGCCAAGTCCCAAATAATATATCCCCCTTTTATCTTGACTCTTTGATAAAAGATATAAATATATTTTGAGCATTTGTAGTTAAAGGTAGTTAACCTATACCTTTAACTTTAATTAACCTTAACTTATTAGGTAAAAAAATAGTGATAAAAGAGAAAAACAATGCAATGAAACGATGGACTTAATTGACAACTTTAATTAACCTTTATCGAGGATATGGAATTTCAAGATCTGCCCAAAATCTTTCATCGAGATAAGAAAATAACTTTAGGGTACAAAGAATTATTATTAAATATAAGCACATTAAATGACACGGCGACTGAGTAAAAAATGTCTCTTGACATTAAAGCGAGCACAGTCACATGTCTTTTGATCCTCACTAACTTTATTGTCCAAATTTTACAATCATTGCACTGGAAAATTCTATTTAAGCGAATATTTAGTCTTTCAACTATTGTAAAGATTCTTTTTATAATAATAATAATAATAATAATAATAAGAAGAAGAAGAAGAAGAAGAAGAAGAAGAAGAAGAAGTAATGTTTTATGTCATCTCTGATAGTCACTGTTTTACCATTTCTTTAGTTTTGTTAAGGAAAAAAAAATGCAATAAATGAAATTGATTGACTTTAATTTGCTTGATTAATCTTTACCTTAACAAAATAATATTTTACCACATGAGTCGTTGGTAGTGAAAGGGAGGACTTGCCTTTAACTTTAACTTTAATTAACTTTAACTTTAACTTTAATTAACTTTAACTTTAGCCCAATTACCTTTAACTTTAGCCCCGCCATGTCCGAATTAGCCCTAGCCCAATTGACATTTTTAGTCCTAATGATTTAAATATTTAGAATATATCCCCTCATCTTTACCTTTAACTTTAATTAACCTTAACTTATTAGGTAAAAAAATAGTGATAAAAGAGAAAAATAATGCAATGAAACGATGGACCCAATTGACAACTTTAATTAACCTTTATCGAGAATATGAAATTTCAAAATCCGTCTCTAATTCCGACTCTGATTGCCGATGAAAATGAGACTTTTTTTCGGTCTCTAAATCCGTCTCTGTTCGAAATTTAGAGATGGAAAAAATCCGTCTCTAATTCGGTCTCAAACTAAAGATAAATATTTTATTTTTAAATCCGTCTCTAATTCCGACTCTGATTGCCAATGAAAATGAGACCTTTTTTTCGTCTCTAAATCCGTCTCTGTTCGAAATTTAGAGATGGAAAAAATTCGTCTCTAATTCGGTCTCAAAATAAAGATAAAGATTTTATTTTTAAATCCGTCTCTAATTCCGACTCTGATTGCCGATGAAAATGAGACTTTTTTTCCGTCTCTAAATCCGTTTCTGTTCGAAATTTAGAGATGGAGAAAATCCGTCTCTAATTCGGTCTCAAAATAAAGATAAAGATTTTATTTTTAAATTCGTCTCTAATTCCGACTCTGATTGCCGATGAAAATGAGACTTTTTTTCCGTCTCTAAATCAATCTCTGTTCGAAATTTAGAGATGGAAAAAAATCCGTCTCTAATTTGCGTAATTTAAAGCCTTCCTTTAGAGACGGATTCAGAGATGGAATGTTATCTGTCTTTATATCTGTCTCTAAATCCGTCTCTGTTTTATCCTAAATTTATTTTTCATGAATTTATTGATGAAATTGAGACGGTTTCCTACGTCCGTCGGTGATCCGTCTCAAATCAGAGACGGATATCATTTCCGTCTCAAATTCCGTCTCTGATTTGAGACGGATTCGTGTCCGTCTCTGATTTTCTGTCTCTGAAACCTTGTTTTCTTGTAGTGTATAATACAATCTAAGCGTAAATGGCTTTGATATAGGCCGGACTGGGTGCACACACGAGTGCTCATGGCTTTGAGTTACAAATTTTATATCACTATAGTTTGTTGGGGATGAAAAGCTTATTACTTACTCAGAAGTTACAAATTTTAATAGAGACCCAACATTATTTCGATATACATTTGGCAATCGAAAGCATTGTCTTAGGAGTGGTCGGTATGGGGTGGCTTCATCGTCATAAGCATCACGAATTTAACTAGTAGTTCTTAGCCAATGGTGTTCTCCGAAATTAAAGGATAATGCTGACAGTACTTATCAACAATAATATTCATTAGCCGATGAGGCCTGACCTAGTTGGTTAAGGTTGAGGCCCCATAAAGAAAAGGTTGTGGGTTCGACTCCCATTAGTGTATGGCTGTATGTGGGTTGTTTTCTCTACCTATATGGTAGCTTATAGTAGTTTTTTTATAGAATTTGTTAATGATGCTTACTTGTAATTGATAGTCTCTTGCAATTGATATAATATGATGATGTAATCGTTCCCTTAAAAAAAAAAAATTCATTATATGGTAAGTTTTACGTTTAAATTAACCACTATATATGAATAATTGTGGTTTATACACAAATATTGAGTCTTGAAATTTGCTAAGAATCACCCCTAATTTAAGTTGCACTTAAATGGATTTCTTTCAATGATATTAATGTAACAACAATGTTCATGTAATTAAGCCGTAAACTATAGTGAGTTGGTGGTATTTTTGTCTTGGAAAATGACCTTACGACCCCAGTCTGAACGTAACAAATGTTGGTCTACTTATCTTGGACTTAATGCTTTAGATAAAGTTTAGTGAAAATGAGATTATAATATTTTATGAATATAAGAAGCTTCTTGATACCAAAATGAGTAATGGGGTGATTAAATTATGTAAAAGAAGACAGAGATCAATGAGTCACTTCGTGGACGCGTGGACTCATAGTCGCCATTTTAGAATGGTAAGGCATTTATTTATTGTATAAAATTGATTAATTAATAAGCATTATACTATATATAGGTAATGATGTGTGCCATAGCATCAATTAAATATTTAGAAACATACTTTATAGTACAGGATCTATGAATTTAGAAACATACTCTATAGTACAAGATCTATCAAAATTCATAGATCCTATGATGGTTGCAAGAGATGCTTATTTGGTAGGACACCAAAATATTATTTAAATTTCGTTTTGCCATAAGAAGAGAATTGAGGGACGTAAGGGTACACTCTTATCTCCTTTTAAATTAAAAATGATAGTGGCTCTCCGAAAATAGTATGAGACCAGAGTTCCCAATATATGGATTAATGAATGATGAAGTTCTTGTAGTAATTTTTGGAGTGTAAAAATAAATTTTTCGAATTAAAAAATTAGTTCGGTCCATTTTATTTATCATCCCTAACATAGATACAGTCTAGTTGATGAAAAGACTAAATTTGGTTGTAAGAATGTGATTAGAGAAAATTAAAAGTCTTGTCCAACCAGATTCGATTTCATCCAACTAAAAATATGGTTAGTGTTTCAGCACTTGTCTTATGATCGATAATTATTTTTGCATTTACATCAACCCAACGATGATCATAGTTATCTGATTGAGTTTTACTCAATCAAAGGTGACAAGAGAGTCATTAGATGCATAACTTTTAAATAATTAGTTTCTTTCTGTCAAATGGTCACTCGAATAGGGGCAAAATATGGGAAAACTCCACAAGTTGCAAGTGCATGTAACCATCTTAAGTACATCTTAACTGGTTTGATCACTTCCGATAAGATAGAATCATATATAAATTATATAAAAAAAGGTTTCTAGATAAAATCTTTGTCCGAACAGCATATTATGATATGAGCAGGGATTAGCTTACATACTGAATATGTCACTAAAATATAATTAATGTGTATAGTTGTATTAAATAGTTTCTCAATGAACATATACTCTGTTTTAACACACGAGATCTTCTATTGCACAATGGAGTTGCACCTATGATTTTGCAACTCGGACTCACTAGTAGCTCTATGATTTTGGAGGTGACACAGCCGGAAGTTCGTGATATAGTGGAGCAAGATCGTCGTGGTCTCACTTGGACTAGATTTATGACATCTACCTCGGGCTTGTCGAGTTAGGTTGTTAGGGTAATCCCCTCCCCATAGACACAAAACAAAAATTAAAACAAATGGAGTTGTATCTTGTGTTGTATATTATGCTTTTCGGACAAGTGTATATAATTTATATGAAATTTAAAGTCAAGGAAATATTTTATACACATGTCATTCATACGTGAAGTGCAATAGGAGATTGCAACAACATTTGTAATAGAAGATCCGAACATCTTTTTTAAGCAAATAATGAATTTTAAATAAACAAAAACTTAATCAACGCATACATGCTACAAAAAGACATTTTTCATGTTTTTGTATAAAAATTTTCGTGGTTGTTATACTTGTCACGTCATCAGCTGAGTATGCTTAACTAAGGTTGGAATGAATTTTCCTTCCACACATATGATATCATTGGGCACAACTAATCCATTTATGTACAAATACTTATAACCAAAAATTGATAAGACACAACTCAAGCGATGAAGTTGAAACCTTTGATCATGAATTTTGTTATTTTTTTTTTTGGGTAGAACCATGCAAATACAATCAAAAGCTAAGGAGGTTCAATATCCTCCTTTAGTAAAACAGCAACATCATCAGGGGCCTCCGCCCAAACATGAAACTCACTAGCTAACTCCTGTCCCATTTTAGTTAAAAATCCTGGCACTTGTTTTTCTCCCTTTTCACATGACTAAATTTGCTCTCCCATGGCTTACGGGTGAATATACGACAATCCATAATAATATTCACTAAAGGGTGACCTCTCACGTCTCCTTGTTAACTCATATTATATCTGTATAGTACCCGTACATATGTATAATTAAAAAATACTTTCGTTTTCTGTATATATTCTGACTATTACAAATAATACTCGTATTTTTTAGTTGAACCGTTTAGTACACGTACTTTACGTATCACGTAAAAAAATAATTATTTTGATTATAAATTGAACTAAATTAAGATTATTACAATTATTTATTGAACGTTATATGTTTAGAAAACACAAAGATTAATCATGTATCAAACTATTAATTATTGTCAAACAAGTCACTTATATAAAATATTTTCTTTTTAGAATATAAGAGCAAAAATAAAAGATATGGTCCATAATATTAATCAATTTTTGAAACGGAATTGAATCCAATTCGGACTAATTAGATATGGTCCATTCACCATTCATGGACAGCATTAATTCCAAAGATTTACAAAAAGAGTCCGGACCAAAATGATCAAACGGGTAACGGGCTACGGATTTTGATACTACTAACCCGATCCAGGAACCATTCATATTGGGCTTTCAAAGAGCCCAATATACGCTTTATTCCCCCAAAAAGCCCAAGTTCCAGATCGGATATTACGTCAACCCTAAATCTCACTATATAAGATTTTCATTTGTTCAGCTATATACATTCTTTTTATTCATCCTCTCGTACATCGCCCAAAAACTCCACGGCGGCCACGGCGGCGGCGGATTGGAAGGTGAAAGGGGAGAGAAGAGTCGTCGGAGGTTTTTGGTTGGGAGTGATCGGAAAGGATTCGGTGAATTAATTACTTTGAAATGCCTTCCCGATACCTCCCATACCGCAGACCTCCGATCTGTCCTCCCCTTACCTTCCTCTCTTTGTTTCATCGGCGACCAGTATATATATATATATATATATATATATATATCTTCAAGATCTGCTTGATCCGGTAGTTATTGGAGTATAGATCTGCATATCTACTCTTGTTTGGTGCTGATTGCTCGATTTTCCTTTACTTTTTTCGGTTGTATATGGAATAATTTGGATTCGGTGAAATGATTGAGCTTTGTATTTAAGTTATTCTAACTATGAGGTTTGGATCATCTCAAATGTTGTTTTCAAAAGGATTTCAGATTTTAATCTGTTACTGTTTGTTACTGAAGTGATGCTTGATCTGTTGTCTTGTTTATTGAACTTGTAAATTCTGTCTTGCTTTTTGTTTTTTACTTTTTTTTGCTGTTCAAGATGGAAAAAATTATTCGTCCTGCATATATTCTACCGTTTCCATCAATTTGTGTGTGATTACTTTTTCAATTTTGGAATTGTTATTAGATTTTTCTAGTTATTAGGATTATTAGTATGTAGCAATTAGTAGAGAAATTTGAGTTTTTATTATACTATTAATCATACTGATATTACAATACATGAATAAGCAGTGAATTGTGTTATAAGTACTGGTACTGATATTGCTATTATGATTTTAGTGTATCATTTCTGTAAAGGGGATTTGAGGTCAGTTCAGTTGGTTCAAGACAGATTTGAACAGTTTTCTTTGGCTTCTGGTTTGAAAGCAAATAAGGATAAGAGCATGGTTGGCTGTAACGGTCGCGGTGTTCATCGCGGAGGCCACTGTTCCAGTTCTATTGCACCGTCGCGGAACGGTCGCGGACGTTCCACAATTTTTTGGCTAAAATTGCTCAAAAATTATAAAAAAATTCCTAAAAAACTTTATAATTAGTAAATATTGTATTGAATGTCTATCGTTCTTAACTGGTTGTACCATCCTTCAGCAGGGGTGCCCTTGAACAAATAATTGAAATCAGGAGCAATTAAAGTCACTTTAAAACCTTTTTCCCAAAAGGGTCTCAAAATTTGTACTCCATTTATTGAATCCAATGAATTTGAGACAATAATTAAGCATCCTTTTGGATGGGTTTTAAATAAATTATACATACAAAACATCTCTCTATCTCCAAAAGACTCAATTGAAGATATTCAGGTCATGAAAAACCTATACTTACACTTCAAATTTGATGAATTGGAGTTGAAAAATTCAAAAACCCTAACTTCAAATTTCTTAATTGAGTTGAAAATAAAAATCCCAATTTCCACAAAAATTGAGCAAAATTATAACAAATAATTCAGCGGTTCCGGCCGTTCCAGCCGTTCTGGTGCCGTTAAATCGCTGGAACGGCCGCGTCACAACTTCATCTTGTCTGTCTCGCCGTTTTTCGGCCGTTCCGACGCGTTACGAATACAAAAACGAGTTGACCTGGAACTTTGGCACGCCAAGGGCCGTTCCCGTTCCGGAATGGCCGTTCCGGCCGTTATAACGCCGTTCCGGTGAACCATGGATAAGAGTCAATTGATTTTTGGTGGAGTTGATGAGGACACTAGAAGGTAGGTGTTGTCTTGTTATGGTTATGTGGAGGGGCGAACGTCTTTGAGATACCTAGGGCTTCCCTTAATCTCGACAAGGCTAACTGTGAAAGAGTTGTCGACCTTTGATTGAGAAAATCTTAACTAGAGTTACTCACTGGACATCTAGGTTGTTATCCTTTGCTGGCAGGGTTTTACTCATCAAGGCAGTCTTGTTTGGAGTACAAATGTACTGGAGTCGGATCTTTTCATTGCCCATTACAGACTTACAGTAGTGCATGAGATTGAGAAAATCTGTCAAACTTTGTGGAAAAGCAACAGGGGGGGTACACAGCAACGGTGAAATAAAGTGATGTGTGTAAGCCCAAAAAAGAGGGCGGTCTTGGTATAATATCCATAGGTGATTGGAATTTAGCAGCTATTTTCAAACAGGTATGGAACATAGCAAGGAAAGCAGATTCAATGTGGATTAAGTCGGTCCAGTGTGGACTATTGCAGCAAAGAGTACTAGCCTCTTGGTATTGGAGAAGAATTTGGGGATCAGGACTCAATTTCTGGAAGTTGTGGATATTGTGCAGAATAAGTGGAATTCTGGCACTTTTTCTATCCATGAAGCCTACTTACCTGGAAAAGAACACTATGTTGAAGTTGAATGGAGGAAAATTGTGTGGGGTAAGGGGCCAATAGCCAAGCACAAATTTATTATGGGGCTCGCCATTCTGAATAGATTGAAACAAGAGACAGATGAGGGGCATGGAAGGATGTTGAAGAAAACAAGTGTTTAGTGTGTATGCAAGAGACGAAAAGCAGGGATCATTTGTATTTTCAATGTCCCTATGTCCAGGAAGTGGTGACAGAAAATTGGGGAAAACCGAAGCTCATTTGTAGAAGCAGGTATTGGGGAGATGTGGTGAAGTGGGGAATGAAAATCAGCAAAAGGGCAAATCAGTTTTGAGCTACAAGAAAAGAACTCTCTTTGTTGCTATAATTTACTTTGTTTGGTTAGAAAGAAATAGGAGATTGTTTAAAACAGGTAGTAGTAGTCCCAAAGAGTTAGTAGCAAAAATATGGTGTGTAATTGAAAGTAAATTTGGAGTTGTACGAGGGTCCAGGTATGCCTGGCAAAAGTTGTATTGTTTTGACATCAATAATACCCTTAAGTTCCAAAGAAAAAAAAATCTCAAAACTCTTTTTTGATAACTTTAGCTGCGGGCTTAAGTTAGCTAGCTCAGCTTCAAAATCACTATAATAAACACACTAAAAGTACAAAGTTGGGACACTTTTCATTGCTGTTTAGATCTAGACTTTTTATGATGCAAAGACTATTTTTTGTAGTTAGTAGAGTTGTGGAGATGAGTATGCGTATGCCCTCCATTTCCTAATTTACCTCTACCGTAGAATTGCTCATTCGTGTTATTCGTGTTAATCTTCTTAAAACCGTATTTTATAGGTTCTAGTGACTTGGCTTTTCATTATATTGTCCTCCAATGTTTTTTTCACTTGGCTGATGCGATTCTTTCTTGAAGGAGCAAGCATCCTTAAGATATATTCACTAATAATGATCTGTTCAATACTCCTATTAGAATATTGTTTGTTTACAAGGTCAAAAGTATTATTCTCTCAATCTTACTCAATAGATTATCACACCTTGCCATTACAGCATCTAGACTTGCATAAGCATGCTCAGCTTTATATCTTACTACCATTGGTTGTTACCGTGTAATTTCTTGTATAAAAACCTTAGTTTAGTCTTGGGTAATTTCTTAGTAATTTCGCGTCTAAACCTTGATGAAAAAAGTCTTATTGTCAAAGTAATGTCGTATTCTATTTGCAAATGTTGACTCAAATGCAGATAACGTTACAATGGAACCTTCCCCGAATACTTATTATCAAAGTCAACCGAGCAACATACATAAATATAACAATGTGTGCACGAGAAATAAGTTGAAAGGGAGAGTGGAAAGGGATGGAGGGAAGCCTTTTAGGGGTGGCTGAAAAGAGGCTCTACAATGCTGCAGCAAGTGGGGACACAAAATCTTTGCAAGAATTACTCGAAGAAGATCCATTTCTTCTTGATAGAGTTTCATTTACATGTCCTAATAAGACTCCTTTACATGTAGCAACTATGAAATGCCACCGAGTCTTTGTTCAAGAAATCTTGAATCAAAATCCTCAGCTTGCCGAAGGATTGGACTCTCTACAATCATCAGCCCTTCACTTAGCATCAGCCAAAGGTTATGTGGGAATTCTGAAGAAACTGTTATCAGCTGCTCCTGACATGTGCCTGTCTCGTGACTGTCAAGGCAGGAATCCTATCCATATTGCAGCCATGAAAGGCCATTGTGAGGTTTTGGCAGAGCTTGTTCGAACAGCTCCACTTGCTGCTCGAGAGAAGGTGGAACATGGCCAGACCGTGTTGCATTTGTGTGTTAAACATGGTCAATTAGAGGCTTTGAAGATTTTGGTGCCAAACTTGAACGAGCTGCTCGATGCAAAGGATGATGATAGTGACATGATATTGCATATGGCAGTTAGAGATAAGCAAACTGAGGTTAGACCTATAATCCTTTAAACTTTATAGTTGTTGAGGAATAGATTAGCAAGAAATGTTCTTAATTATAAAAATATGGGTAAATTACACAAACCACCCCCGAGGAAAGGTCAAATTACGGAAACACCCTCTTATGTTTACAATTACAGCTACCTACCTCCATGCATGCATCCGGCTTGCAGATGAACCCAAATGACACTTCTACCCCTACAGCGAAAAGGGTGATTTGTGTAATTTGATCTTACCTCATGAGTAGTTTGTGAAAACATTGACGTGATTTATTTGATTTGCTTACTTTTTTTTTTATCAAAATCCTTTTTGTGGGTAAGCATAAGGTCATAACCAGCAAATTTTACTTGATTAATCTATATATAACATAGTTACCTATAATGATCATCATCCATCTCAAAATTGAATGCATATGCTTGCAGATTATCCAATATTTGGTGGGAAGCACCAACATATATGTGAATTCAAAAAACTCAAAGGGACAAACAGCCATGGACATTTTAGACCAAAATCCAACAGACTCAAAAAATTCAGAGATCAAAGAAATTTTGAGACCCAAACTCTGCAACTCCAACAACACTCAATCTCAACCGGTCAATTGGTTAACCCAAAAACGTGACACCATAATGGTGGTGGCAGTCCTTATAGCAACAATGGCTTTCCAAGCTTGTGTGAGCCCTCCAGGTGGCGTTTGGCAAGAAAATTCAACCCGAGATCCACATGTTAACCAGTACTGGGCAGGAGAGGCTGTAATTGCACATAGTCATCCTAACGCATATAAGAACTTCATGTTTACCAATTCGATGGCCTTTTTTTCCTCAGTTTGTATCATCTTGCTTCTCATCAGCGGGCTGCCCTTTAGGCACAGGCTAGTTATGTGGATTCTGATGGTAATCATGTGGTTGTCAGTAACATCACTTTCAGCGACTTATTCTATATCGATTGTTATGGTGACTCCTAAAAAGCATATGAAATCATTGGTTTATGTTCTTGAGATTGGACTAGCTATGTGGTGTGTTGGGATGGGAATTCTTCTTGTTGGGAACGCGGTAAGGTTGATAGACAGGTGGTTGAAGAACAAAGGAATATTTATGGACCGTTGGTTGAAGAACAAAGGAATATTTTTATGGCGCCACCGAAGATTTAGAATTTTAGCTGAAGTGAATCGTGAGAATGCTACCCGAGAAATTGTTTGAATCTATTAGACACGATTCCCCCCACCGATTTTATATGCTCATTGTGTAGAATGGAAATGGCAGAAGATGAATATTCTTATGTAATTTGGCCAAAAAAATATATATCGAATATTTTTATGTATTGCATGTAAAGTATAATCTTATCCCATCCCGATTTGAGTTATTAGTAGACATATTAAACATAAATTACGGTTAAGATGTTTAAAACTAGGCTTTTACCATATCAAATAGTGTTTTCTTTTTCAGACTGCTAGATGACACAATTTGTGACATGTTTTATCTTAAAAGCTTCAGCATTTGACTAGCAGGAATAAATCTGAATAGTTGCAGATTTGTATTTGGACTCTAGTATTTTTCATTATTCATCGTGTTGATTGAGTGATGTGTTGAGATTATCTTGAATATTCGAGTTTGTTTTGATGCAGCAATGACTATACTCTTGGCGTTTTGTTCTAATCATGTTTTTCCCTTTGTCTTTATGGGAAAATCAAAACCAATTGGAGACATAAATGTGGCTTGTACCAGAATGTTATTGAACAAAAATAGGTCAAAGATTAAACAATTACATTCATTCTTATCACAATATCACTATATCATTGAGATTTGCTATGTAGAGTCTTGATGTAGGGGGTAATCTGCAATTTTTATTTATTATTATTATTATTTGTTACAGTGGCGGAAATTGGGTACTTGCGTTAGAAGAGGGGAAGTACGTATATTGCAAATTAATGATAAGGAAGGAAATGTACGGAGTCTTACCTGGCTTAATAAACAAACTTATCTGAATTGTTGAGTAATAGATTGAACTAAATATTCAATAAGACAGAAATTTTAAATGGAATATGGGGAGGGATTTTAGAATTTTTGTTAAATTTATTCGAATATCTGGACTGTTGAATTCAATATAAAATATGTCAAAATTTCTTTACCTTTCTGATTCTTTTACAAACGTATTTTTCATATGTCAAAATTCTTTTACCTTTCTGATTCTTTTACAAACGTATTTGGGAGTAAATGAATTTCTTTTATCACATATGATATGATCCAAGAAATTAAAAAAAAAAAAAAAAACAAGCATGAAAGTATGAATTTTGAGGGGTTTCTAAGGTTGTCATAATTACTTGGCGGCTAAGTGCACAAAATGTTAAGGGCAAAAGATTCAAAGGTTTCAATTTTAATATTTTATTGCCAAGTGTTTGAGCAAAAAGAGATCTTTGAACTTGGCCTTTGGACTTCACATGATATGAACAAGAATTTCTCTTATTTTGAAGGATTCAAATTGTGATTCACGAAGTTGGGCATGTTTTTCACATATTTAATTCCTTTCAACATTTTTCAAGTTATTAGCCAAATGAAATAATAAAAAAAAAGTAAATAAAGAATTAGTCCATGAGACTTGGGTCGACAAAATTTTCTTTATATTTTCTTTTATTTGTTAAACAATTTTCTTTATATTTTCTTTTATTTGTTAAACAATTTTCTTAAACTAAACATAGCGTTAAAATCTCCTAAATTTGTCTAAATGGTTAGTGGGCAGTCTGTAAACTTTATTATACCATGTTCATATTCATCCTTGATTCTTGTTGCTTGTCTTCATGGAAAAAAACAAAAATAAAAGCCGAAAAAGTCCCATGACTATGATTTCACATCCATGTACGAAATGCACTATAAAATGTTACAATTATATTCATTGTTGTAATAATTACGGTATCATGACAACGAAGAATCCAGAAACGTCGATTTCATGAAAATCATTAACAAACACGACATTTGTAGCATGCTATTGGATTTGTATAATCCTTCCAAAAGCTAATCTCCCACTAATTTCACCTGCTCCTCTTACAATTTCAACAAGAATATCCTTTCATATATCATAATTAAGCTTCAAACTCCATTTTTTCTCTGTAAAACATACTCAAGATTTGCATTAATTATCAAAAAATCATAATTATGAGTTCTTCATCTTCATCACCAAAACACGACGTAACGTTGTCGTTAAGTCTACCGTCATCTCCTACAATAAACGACGTCTTAAAGCCCCAAGAAAGGGGTGTAAAACTAATCCAGCTCTTGCTAGCTTGCGCCAACCATGCGTCCTCCGGTAACCTACACCACGCCGACGTCTCCCTCCGCCAGATTTCACAGCTTGCCTCCATCACCGGTGACTCCATGCAGCGGCTCGCGGCCAGGTTTGCCTCCGCATTAGCGGCCCGGCTCGTTAAGCGTTGGCCCGGCCTCTATAAGGCCCTAAACAATAGTGGGCCGGTTAGTTGTGATCTTGATCGTGCTAGGTCCATTTTTACTCGGGCCTTCCCTTATACGGGCCTTGCCTATGCGATAATAAACCGGGCTTTGATCCAAGCAATGTCGGGGCAACGTGCGATCCATGTCGTTGATTTGGGCTCGGCTAACCCGAAGTTGTGGGTTCCCTTCATTCGGGCTATAGCAGATGGGCCCGATGGGCCTCCCCATTTGAAGATCACTTGTGTTTGTAGAAACAAGGAGGCCCAAGAGAGATTGGGCCTTAGGCTTGTAAAAGAAGCTAAGAGTTTAAATATGCCCTTTGAGTTCAATTCCATAAATGTTAGTCTTAGAGAGTTGACCCTTGATATGCTCAAGGTACAATCATGTGAAGCACTAGCATTTACATCAATTTTGAGCCTTCATGCCTTATTGGCAGAGGATGATCGTATCGACACACGTTTCGGGCTAAGCAAAAACAACGAAGTCAAGGAATGTAAGAAAATGAATGAGTTCCTAGAAATGATAAAGTCTAGTGGCCCGAAAACCATTCTACTAGTTGAACAAGAGTCTAGTAACAATTCAAGCCGTTTAGTGGACCGATTTGTTGAGGGATTGCATTTTTATAGTGCGATATTTGATTCGATCGATGTTGCATTCGGAGGATTCTCGTGCTCAGATCGATTGGTTTTAGAAGAAATGTTTGGGAAAGAAATTGAGAATATTGTGGCGGGAGAAGGGATGGAGAGGGAGGAGAGGCATGAAAGGTATATGAAATGGGCTGTTAGGTTTGGTAGATTGGGCTTTAGGCCCGTACGCTTGTGGTATGAAAGCATGGAGGAGGCCCAAAGAATAGTGGACGCTTATGGGCCGGGCGGGTTTAAGATAACTAGTCAAAAGGGCAGTTTGATGATATGTTGGCATGATAGGCCCATTTATGCAGTATCAGCATGGACTTGTTTCTAGCTAATAATTATATTTTCGTTTCTAATTGCATAATTCATATGTAACAATTGACATTTCCTTTTCATATTGGGTTTCCTTGCTTAATCAGTGTAGAAAAATAGAAGTATTTTTTTTTGACTGAGGTAATATCTTTTTTTTCTTGAGTTCCATTGTTTATACAATCGAAACATTGTTTATAAGTTTTAGGTATTTCATTGAAAAAATAAAAAGTAAAAAAGAGAAGGTTCTAAGTTCTAGGTGGCCGGAGTGGTCTGCCAGATTCCTTAATAAGCCTTAGTGCACTGACTTTTAGATTATCTAATTGGTAATTCTTCCTTGGTTTTATGTCAGTTAAAAAAAAAGCTGTTCCCCGAGTTTAAATTTTGCCACATCAATAAAGTCATACATAACTTATATAGCAAAATTCATATCGTTTGACACACGAAAAACCGGATGTACCTAAGAATCTTTCCTATTGAAGTGCATAGTACTCAAAATCGGAATTGTTGATATGAGCTCATATCAGCTACAATTATGAGATGTTGTATTCGCATGATTGCTCGTCCGATCAAATTTTATGGATACTCTTCGAGTCTAATTCAAAATAGTATGTCATTCTTTTCTTTTCATCTTTAGGATAAACCTTAGTCTCTTATTCAGAAATCAGATCAAGGAAAATAAATTACAAGAAAAAATCGGGATATTTGAAAGTCCCCACAAAAAGAAAAAGAAAAAGAAAAAGAAAAGCATTACGAGCTAAGCTATTCGCGGTGCGCCACTTGGTTGCCAACACAGCAGGCCAATAATGGCTTACAATAGATGAAATTGTGCATTAATAGCTTGCCTACCGGAAAGGCGAAAACTCGAACTTTGATATATTTAAGTTATAATCATTTATGAGCCATAATTCATAACTCAATGACCCTATTTAATTTTAAATTTGTTCCTCTCATCATAGGATTAATGTAAGTACTAGTTAGAGGTCTTAACTCCCAACTCAACACACATCACCTTCTCAACCGGAAACTCAAATTTTAATACATCGAAGGGCATGGACAAACAAGTCGAACCTAAAATTAACCAAGCCTCTTAGCCCAGTGGTATAAGGCTACTACTGGAACAACTTGGAGTCGACCTGATGTGCTCCCAGAATCGATTCTCAGCGTTGTCAAAATAATGTTTGGCCAGCGGCAGCCATGCACCGCGAGCGTGGATTAGTAGAGGTGCACGAAAGCTGACCCAGACACCTCGTTGGGAAACCAAAAAAAAAAAAACCTAAAATTCGGGAGTGCAACATTCATGAGAACAGGGCAACAGATGGGAAAAAAAAAAAACTAAACTAACTTTCAAAACGAAGTCTCAAAAAATAATCTTAACTACCATTAGGACTTGCCAAATATTTTAAAAAATTCAAACTTAAATAAAAACAAAAATTAAAATTCACATTTTTTTTCCTTAAAAAACTTAAATAAAGAATAAAAAAAGAAGTTTTTCTTTAAATAAAAATCAACATCAACACTCCTCCCCCTTTCTTGGGTCCTAATCTATGATGCACGGACATTCCGAAAAATCACCTCGTGCAGTGTCGGACACACGGTGGACACGGACACAGGCACGGCTACGGGACGTGTCGGATACGGCAATAGTGTGTCCAGAATTTAAAATAAATAAATAAATAAAATTCGGACACTGCATGGACACATTCAGGACACTCCGAGGCTGATTTTTTTGCATTTTTAATGTATTTTTAATATAAATGTATTTATATATATATATGTAATTATATATAGATAAAGGTTTATAGTTACATAAACATTGTTATTAATAAGTTGTTATTTTGTTTAAAAATAGATTGCTCATATACAAATAGTGAATATATATATATAGGTTGTTATTAATAAGTTGTTGAATTATTGATTATTGTCTAATAGATGCTCAGTTACTCATAAATTTATAATAATATATATATATAAAATATGGGCAGATGTGTTCGAGCAGTGTCCGTGTCCTAATTTTTTAAAAATTAACATATCCATATTCGTATCCGTATTATGCAGTATCTGTGTCTACATATCCGTATCTTTGCATCATATGTCCTAATCAAGCTTTAAACCCTTGCCCTTACAAATTTAACAGAGAATCTCAGCAGTCAGCACTCCGATCCTGTTACTGCAGAAAGTACACAAATTACACATACATACATTATACATACAGGTAGGCTTTTCCACTTTCCTTTTTTTTTTTGATAAACGGTTTTTCCACTTTCCAATACACACACAACACGCACTTTATATATATATATATGTGTGTGTATATTATATAATGTCCAATCTCTAACAGTGAAGTAGAAACCTCCACAAGCCTCCGCTTTTCTCGCCCCCACCTACGCCGCCGCGAGATGGGTGGCGCTGATGAAGTAATTGGGGATGACAAGAAGGGCGTCCTCGTCGAAGCGCCGTTTGATCTTAATAATGATTTCACCGTAATCAAAGAAGGGGAGGCTGAGATTTTAATGCTCGCCCAAAATGAAGTCTTTTATAACAAAACTCAGGTTCCTAAAAGATCTATTCTTTATTGGTTCTCGTTTGATTGTTACTCTTTAAGTTAAACTCTATACCACCAAAATTCATATTGGGGCGATTAGCAAGCTAGTTGTCTGCTACATTTGAATTTGATTGCAGATTGAGTAGGCTTTATTTGTATGAGTATTTGTGTTTTTTTCTATTTATATACTACATTTGTTATTGTCTACATAAAAGCTTTATATTTACTATCCAAAAGTTAGTGATTTTGTGAGTGATGCTTATTTTTCTCCAATATTTTTATGGTTTTGTCAATCCCCTGTACTTCGAGTTTTTTTATCTCTCTGCGAATTTTACAATTTTACCTTAATAACTGTTTCGAGCATTTTGTTATGCGGAGGTCTGAGTTTTCGAAATGTAATGACCAGGTTAATAACAGAGACATGTCTATTGCTGTTTTGAGGACATTCATATCGAAACGAAAACAAGAGCATGAAGCAATGCTGTATAGAAGAAAGAAAGGTGGACTCAAGGTCACCGGGGAACCTATTGTTGAGCCTGAAATTCTTTCTGATTCTGTACTGCATAATCGCAAATCTAACGGTGAATGTGAAGTCTCTCAAGATGAGCCCTGCAGCATCTTAGAAGATCCAGCTAAGATCCAAGAGGGAAAAGGTCGGTTTGAATTGAAGCCGCCACGGGTTTTGGAGGTTGTAAATGATTTCATGTTATTAATGTTGCTCTTTTCTCTCAGAACTAAGTGGCTTACAAATGCTTCATGCGTGGGTTGACAGGCATTGTCGGCTTCTGGACTCAGAGCTTTAAGATATGCACGGGAAATAGATGGAATTGGTCAAGTTGTGGCCTTGGACAATGATAAAGGTATATTAAGATATTTAGTTGTTTATATCCCTCTTAATTGTTCAACGTATATAATTTTATAGATGAGGGTCTTTCTTCCATTTTGGTGCATGTGTTCCTTCAATTATGCTCGTGTACAGGGATGATGATGAGTCGATTTTTTTTTTCTCGTTTCGTGCTTGTTAAAATGGCATAATCCATGTGTAGTTCTAATATTACTCCCTTTTTTCAGTGTCTGTTGAATCTTGCAGGAGAAACATTGAATTTAATGGTTCAGTGGCATGCTCGAAGGTGGAGTCACACCTTGCTGATGCTAGAGTTTACATGCTTACCCACCCAAAAGAATTTGATGTGGTATGCATTTTTGAACCTCATATTGACAAAGATTCTTATTGCATGATCCAGTAATTTGTCTAAAAATGGAAATGCAGCCCAAATTCTAATACTCATGATTTTATTTCGATCCATGTTTTATCCCCGGATTTGTTACTACAGGTTGATCTTGATCCTTATGGTTCACCATCTGTTTTCCTGGACTCTGCTGTTCAATCAGTTACTGACGGTGGCATATTGATGTGCACAGCAACTGATATGGCAGTTCTCTGTGGGGGAAATGGAGAGGTCTGCTATTCCAAGTAAGATTTACTAAAATAAATCTATCTCTGTCTAATCTTTTGCTACGGCGTAATAATATTTCTAACTCAATGCTCTTCTTGTTGAAATAGATACGGCTCCTATCCTTTGAAAGGAAAATATTGCCATGAGATGGCATTAAGGATCCTTCTTGCATGCATTGAGGTAAGTTTTTTTTATGAAGTCATTGCCTTAAGGGAAATGTTGTTGGTTTTACTGTTGAGACTTAAGGGAAATGTTGTTGGTTTTACTTGATATCTTATTACAGTTATTGCCTTCTGAAATTAAATATTCATTTAAATTGCAGAGCCATGCAAACCGGTACAAGCGATATATTGTTCCTGTGCTATCTGTTCAGATGGATTTCTACGTACGAGTTTTTGTTCGTATATATACGTGAGTGTTTCATCTGCGGGTTAATATTGTTTCTTCTCCAATTTCATCTATTCTTCGGATTTTTTTTATTTGTGATTTTTTTTTATTATTTCTTCTCCAATCTCCGGATTTTTTCATCTATTCAACTGTTTGCAGTTCAGCAAGTGCGATGAAGAACACGCCTTTAAAGCTCTCATATGTTTATCAATGCATTGGCTGTGATTCTTTCCATCTTCAGCCAATTGGAAGGACTATCTCTAAGGTGCAGATGTACATTTGTCAGAAATTCCCAATTCTTCTGTGATGCATAAATTTGTGTTAACATGAGTAATATCTGACTTGAATTCTAATATCTTTATTTATAATACTTCTAGAATACGAGTGTAAGATACCTTCCTGGATTTGGGCCTGTTGTTGGCCAAGAGTGCAGTAACTGTGGAAAGAAATACAATATGGGTGGGCCCATATGGTCCGCTCCAATCCATGATCTAGAATGGGTAACTTCAATTCTAGAAGATGTTAAATCTATGAAGGAACGGTATCCTGCTTTTGGTCGAATTTCTGCTGTATTGACTACAATTTCAGAGGTACTCACATTCTGTCAGATAGTTTCAGTTATCTTTTCAAAGTTGGTTTGTCTATATTATGCAAGAATCAATTTACTCGGTCATGAAATTCTGATTTTTTTTTTTTTTTTGGTCAAAATAAACATTCAGAGTTTATTTTGGGGGACAATGTCACATTTGGTTGCTCATGTTTGCTGTTAAAATCACTTTAGTTCCTCATGTTAAAATAGTGACTTTAGCATTCCTAACATTCTACCATTGTTTCATTTAAGTCCTTTTTACATATTTACCCTTAATTTGGTTTCACTTTGATCCTTTCATGTGAGCAATGCATACTCATAATTAAGGGTAAAAATGTTCACAACGACTTAAGTGAAACCAAATCCGAACATTAGGGATGTTAAAGTCACAATTTAACATAAGGAACTTGAGTGATTCTAACTTTAAACATGAGGGACCAAAAGTGACATTATCCCTTATTTTGGACTCAATTTTTCAGTTTTTCGGTGTGGAATATATTCTTTCAGAAATTTATATATGTTCTTTTAGCAGCAATAGATTGTTTTTAGTCTGACATATTCGTGGTGCATTTTGGCAGGAATTACCAGATGTTCCATTGTTTCTGAGTTTGCACAATCTCTGTGGAACATTAAAATGCACATCTCCTTCTGCAGTTATATTTCGTTCTGCTGTAATAAATGCGGGGTATCGTATATCAGGAAGCCATGTAAACCCCCTGGGTTTGAAAACTGATGCTCCCATGGATGTGATTTGGGATATTATGCGATGCTGGGTAAGCATTCTGCAATTTTTTTCCCTGCACGTTTGAAACCCTATGCTTGTCTGAGGCTCGTGCTTTTCCAGCCAATCAAATACTGTTCATGATTTTAGAAAGTTTAAAGCAATTTTTGTGCTTGAGTTTTATGAAATACTATTTCGTTTTATGCTTCTGTCAATTGGATGAGATTAGGCATTAAAGAGAAGAGAAAATAGTTTTGTGTGCTCGTTTCCATTCTCAGGTGAAAAATCATCCCGTGAAAGCTCAGCCACCTGATCAGGCCGGAAGTGTAATCCTTGCTAAGAAACCTGTTCTTCAGGTATTGACTGACTACAAATTTCCTCGAATATGTGGAGACCTCACATTCTCTGTGGTTAACTGGTTATGCATTTGTGCATCAAGAAACTTAAGTTAGTCTGAATTCCTGGTCTTGGGGTGGAGGGGGCAAAATTTCAAATCAACTTGAGAATATAGACTAAGTCATTGGACGCAGTGGGGTCTAGTCCTCCTAGTCGCTCCGTCTCTGCAATCTCCCCCAACCCAATGCGAATAAAGCTGATCTTCAGTTTCGCCCATTAATGAATTAGTTTTTAGCAATACATTAAATTTTCAAATTTTCCACAGAGCTGGTTTAGAGCCCGTTTGGCCCAGCTGTTACCTAACTGATTATAGGAGAATCAATTCTCATGAAACTGGTTACAGCAAACGCTTGTATTCTTAGCTTTGCCTAAACGTGGTTCAAAAAAGTCCAACCAAGATTATATGAAAGGAGGCTAAACACTCGTCAAAATAGCATTTGTACTAACTTTCCAACTGCAGGGCCAAACGAGCTCTTACTTGAGTTCGATTTTATATTGAAATTTTTTCCTTGATATGAGCTATTAGTTAAAATATTTCATTCGCGGTTGTTCTTGCAGGCTAATTTTGCACGAGCTGTTGCTTCCCTTAGCAAGGCACAGGCGAAAAAAGTCGCAAGATTTCTCCCAAATCCCGAGAGGCATTGGGGGCCTAAGCTGAGGGCGGGTCGACAGATTACTAGCAAGCACGTCTCCCTTCTGGGTGCAGATGCTATTAACGGAATAAATAACCACGAAGAAGGCAAAGAGCCCCCAAGCAAGCGTAAGAAGACTGAAGATCTTACTCCTAATTTATGATATTAGGCTTGCCTACTTTCGGATCTTCTTGCCTTGGTCGAAGAGTTGTTTTGACCGTTTATTTATTAAGTTTCCCCTGCTGCATTTCCTTTGCAGAGAGAAGCATATTACATTGAGAAATGGAAAGAAGATTTTTACAACGTGGTGCAGTGAAAATTGAAGATTTTACCTAGTTTATAGCCCAATCCTGGGGAAAAATCAGTTTTGTTTTGGTTTATTTATTTTCCATGTTTTGTGGTTTTTCCTTTGATTCCACTCTGCAAATACAATTCTGTACTAGATTCTTTTTAATGTCTCATTTATTTACTGGAAACAAGATGAGAGAATGCTGAGAAGTCCTAATGGTTTGTAACTTGTAATATGAAATATTCGCTTAATTGTTATTATTATTATTATTATTTTTATCAAGGAGAAGGGTACTACCCTAACGACTTAGCTCGACAAGTCCGAGCTTAAGGTCGTACGTCTAATCCACGTAGTTGTGATATTGTTTTTGATACTGTTGTTACCCTCCGTTGTGAAGGTGTTTGGGTGAGCTTATAAGTTTCTCAAACTATCTTATAACATGTTTAGGATATTATAAATTTCATAAAAATGTTTGGATGATTTTTCTTAAGGGAAGTTTGTAAGTTCTCAAAACACATTCCAAAATAAAAACAAACAGAGCCACGGTGTTTGGAGTTCTTTCTAACTTACTTATTTCTAAGATCTTTAACATACCTCTTCAATTTGAACATCTTTAATTATAATCTTCATAATCTTATTTTTATCTGAACATTAAAAACTTGTTTTTCAAATATTAATGAAATATTGTAAGTTTGAAGGTAATGAGTTTGTTTTACTCAAATTAAAAATGTTAAGGTAAATCGTCAACCAGGTCGTTGTAGTATAGTGGTAAGTATTCCCGCCTGTCACGCGGGTGACCCGGGTTCGATCCCCGGCAACGGCGTTGTATTTTTTATAATTTTTTTTTTTGTTAAACCAGTTCATCACATTGAACAGCTTAATGGTTATAATTCTTTTTTTTGTTAAACCAGTTCATCACATTGAACAGCTTAATGGAATCCTTGATTCAACGAGTCCACAAATCAATCGCTTAATTTTCTACAAATCAAACCTACATCAACTACTATCGTCGTTTATTCTTTCACAATCTATGTATGCTCATCAAATGAACACCCGAAAAACGCGAAAATTGCGCATAAAACACAAAATTCAACTAATAAAACAGTACTTATAACAAAATAACTATTGAAAAGATAAACTTTTATTATCTAGTTAGCCGTAGGAGGATTGAGCTCATCCCAAGCTTGAATCCACGTCTCCATTGCATCTGCAAGCTTCACAAAATAAGGATCTATTTTTCCAAGCTTTTCTTTAACCTGTTTTGCAAGTTCAATGTAACACTTCTGAACAGTGGTTGAATCTTTTGAAAGTGTAGCAGATTGGAAGAAAGGTATAATCTCTTCTTGCCAAAATATGCCTTTGTACTCTTTCCTTAGGTTCACAAAAGGGTTGCTAGCTTTGCTGTGCCAAATGTACGGCAGCCCGGTTTTGATCCCGAGTCCGAGATGATCACAAATCACCTTAACCAAATCAAGAATGAGAATTAGATGAAGAAATGAAAATGAAATTTGACAAGAATTTGGAAATGTGATGTTGTACCTTGGTGCACCAGCCAGCCCACATGTCGTCGTAGCGCCCGATTGGCTGGCCGTCTCCCATAAGGCCAAAGTACATGGCGGGCCCGATGAGATCACGGTCAAAAGCAAGATTCATGCCACACATTGGAAAGAGGGTGCCCTTTGGTATTGTCAACACTGCATCGACATACCTAGTACACAAAAGAAAGTAAGAACCACACTTGAAAAATTGGGACTCCAAATCACTGAACAATCAGAACCGTCCATAAGGTGAGGGCCCACTTTACGATTGGTTTTGATTGTCCATCTGACCAGGAATCTCGTGACTCTCCAAGAATCATAATGTGAAATTATTGATTAGTAAAATAAGGATGTTTGTTTGTGTTACTTAGTGTTTCTCTCACGAGGCTTGACAAGTTGCGTTGGAGCGTCATAATCAGGGATGTTTAACCAGAGACCGTGAGAGACGGCTGTGGGCACACCCTCCCGGAGGCTGAAAGGGTATCCACGCACGAAATCTGAGCCTTCTCTGAAAGGGTCGTACAATGTGTTGAAGAAAAGTGGGGTTGATGGACAAAGCAAGTTCTTGATATGTTGTTCCAGGGCATTGATTTGTTTGCCTGAGGGGTCATTTGCAACCTGTTTCACCATCCATTTATTAGCCTTCTAGATGTTCATGATATACATGGAAAATTCTAAGATGGACCGGGTCCAATGAAGCCGATTGGACCCGGTCCATATATTACCATTGGATATATGTAGTTTAAGTGTGTTTTATTATTTTGTCTCTGCATCTAATGGTGTATAGTGCAGAGGCTCTATTGGACCCGGTCCATATATTACCATTGGATATATGTAGTTTAAGTGTGTTTTATTATTTTGTCTCTGCATCTAATGGTGTATAGTGCAGAGGCTCTATTGGACCTGGTCTGACATAGAATCACCTTGATGTATATGTAACTTAATTCCTTAAAGAAAAATCTAGACAAGGCCCAATAAGGTTGTAACATAATAATTAGGGATAATCACACTTACATCTCCTCACTTATTGTGTATTTATCAAAATTCTCCTCATTTTCAGTAAATTACACTAACCTTTCCTATCAATAAAAGAATATTACAATCTCACCTTACAAGGATTACGATTTCAACCCCCCACCCCTCCGACCGGGGGTGTATTGATAATTTACCAAAACTCCAAAGGTGATAGGTTGTTAATTATACAATAAGTGAGGGGAGTGAGGGGTGTGAATGTAATTATCCCTAATAATTAATTAAGATTGATTGGAATGAAAATTGAGCTGTGATTTAATTACTAAGCTAGCGTTTGTGGCCAATTTAGAAAGACATTACCATAGACTGAAAATTTCAAATCTCTACATACCAAAAGAGAATTATTTAAAGTAGTTTTTATACTTAAATCGAAACAAAAAATAAATAATAATTCTTATCCATACCTAATTCGATCATAACATATAGTAGTAATCATGTGGTAAGAGCATAACGATAATCAAACATATGACAGGTATAATTTACTTCTAATTGGGTTGAATTCGATCGAGCCGTATTTGCTACAACATAATTTCTAAAAACTATGCATGAAGTATTGTGTATGTTATGGAAATTAAGTAACATTTTTTTCAGCAAAAATAAAAGAAAATTTGCCGTTTTCTTATAAATAATTCAATAAAGAAAATGTTTATAAAAGATTAATAAACTTACGAAGCAGTCATCATCAATAGTGAAAATATACTTCTTCTTGGAGACCATATATCCAAAGCATCGACAAGCTGAGTCCTTGAATGAAATGCACGAAGCTTTGGGGCCAAGGATTTTGTTAATATCATTACGATTATACAGCTCATAATCAAATCCTTCAGGAACTTTAATCGTCTTTGAAGGGTCTCCATCTTGTACTATGATCAAATGATATGGCTGGAAATACGGCCTCCACATCTCCAAGAAATCGAGGTTTCGGATTGTCGGTATCACGATATCGAGTTCATCTTTAAGCGGCGGTGCTGCGGCGGCCATGGTGGCGAACGGCGGAGGAGTAGTGAGAGAGAAAGTTAAGAGAAGCGTTTTACGTAGAGTAGTGTTATGTAATGTATGTGTGTTTGAAGATGGGTAGAATTGTTACGTTGTTTTTATAAGGAAAAATTGCGAGAGCGGAGGGATCGCCACGTGTATCGGGGGAGGGATTTTGTATGGTTGGGGAATTGTTCAATAAATGTGGTTGACCCGATTTAAGTGGTGCACCTTGTGCTATATTTATTTCTTGGTCTTTTTTGGGGAAGAATTCATTGGACGTTTATACTTGAGGAGTTAAGGTCGTTTAATGTGGTCAAATATTGGTACTAAATGTGCATTATTATTTGATGAGGTGAAATTGAAACGGTTTTTTCTTTTTTCCTTCGTAATGTTTGGACATTAAATAAGGATTAAGTTATGGTTAAATCAATATTAATTTGGTGGGCTACTCTTATTTTTTGGTACCATAGTTTAGGCTGATGTCAATTTTGGTACCAAGCTTTTAAAACGTCTCAATTTGCTTTTATTGCATGGTTGGTTAACTCAACGGACACATGAGCCTCACGTGCAATTTTTTGTTAATTGACTAACGATGGTATTAAAATTGAGAATGAAAGTTACATTATTCAAATTGATATTTTACAATCTCAATTTAATTTTATTGCATGGTTGGTTAATTCAACGGACAAGTGAACCTTGCCATCTTTTGTTAGTTGACTAACGATGGTACTAAAATTAAGACAAGATAAAAGTTATATTATGCAAATTGATATTTTACAACCTCAATTTAATTTTATTGCATGGTTGGTTAACTCAACGAACACGTGAACCTCCCGTGCCATCTTTTATTAGTTGACTAATGATGATATTGAAATTGATACATAATGAAAATTGCAGTATGCAAATTAAGAATTTCAAAGATTTGGTACGAAAAGTGAAATCGATCTAAACTACGAGACGGAAAGTGAGAGTAAAACTTTATTTTGTCAAATAAAAGGACAATTTTTAACTTGAGAGACAAATATGGAAAAAGCAATAAGGAAGCGTGTTAGTTCAAAAAGGGGTTAGTTCTTTCCCTGCATCAATCAATTCTTCCATGCGTTGTGTCGGGACAGCTCATAGAAAGAAGTTATTAACATACATTTTCAAGTTTAGAATTTCGCATATTATTTATAATTTTTGCGTTATAAAACTTCTTCATTGAGTTAGCAAAAATCTGTTATAATCTCTATAAACAGTAAAAATCCTAGTCATTACAATCGAAATATAATAAATAAATAAAATTTTGAATGCTTTGTGAAAATCATGTTCAAGCATGACAACAATAAGTGAATTTCGAAACATTTGAAGCCTTCAAATCTTAATACAATCACAAGACGAAAATCGCAAATAAACTCAATTGGTTGGATGATTGATACCTCGAGAATCAACATCCCAAAGAATTCATGAGGGGAAAAATATCAAGGGAAGGTGCATTGGTTAACTCCCATATCCCACATCACTTTGGCACAAAAATTATCACGCCTTTAAAGGGCGCAGCTTAAGTAAAATGGTCACTTGTGGAGGGTGTGGGCCTGGAATTGCAAACGCTTCTACGAACCCTAAACCGCTCTCTGTCACCAGAGTTATCACAAGTATGGGGGTTATTTCCCCGGCGTTTCTCCCCAGCATAAAAAACAGTAAACGCCGATGCTGGCCTTTGCAATTTCCGGAGTTGATAAAATGCCCTCGGGTGGTTAGAAGGTGGTGCTGCTTGCTCGTGTTGGTACACGTGGTTCGCGGTTACTGGTTGTCCTCGCCACTCGAAACACCCTCATTTTTTATTTTTTTTACCTTTAATTACAAACTTTTGTTCTGTTTTTTTTTTTAAATACATTCTGTTCTGTTTTTTTTTTTTTAAATACATTTTGTTCTGTTTAATATGCTTTATATTGGTTTTTTTTTTTTGGCTAATGTATATTGGTCTTTTTACGCAGAATTAGATGTGGTTAGTTTAATGTTCTAAAATTTGTGTATATTCATGCATGTATGGGTAATGACTAATGGGGATGTTTATACTTTTTGCATAAAAATAAAAAAACTATAATTTAATTCATACATCCGTTTATATCTTAATCTTTTTGACAATTGTTTATAACTTGATAATTAATTAGTACTCACAAACAAAGTTTAAACGTAACTATTGGTTTGTGACCATTATTCTTCGAAACGTTCCTGAGGTTAATCCAATTATTGAAAATCAAGATGGTTTTGTAATTCAACCTATGCCTTTAGCGGATGTGGTGGCAATTTATTGCAATTGAATTGGAAGGCGTTTGAATTTTCGTTCGAGCTTATGAAAATAACTATTTTAGTTTGTTGAATTAGCAAAAATCAAATAGAGATTTATTCATACATTATTATTATTATTATTTGAACTTTCTATACTGCAATTCATGTTTATCAACTTCGCAAAGCCGAAATGACACTCAACTCTTCTTACTTTGTCTGTCTAATTACAATTGGTTTACTAACTTTTATTCTCATCACCTTTGTCAAAGAAGGTTTAGCAATCTTATGTCCTTTTCTTATAAAGCAATCATATATCAAGAAATGTTACTAAATGAATAATGATTTGATCATGTATGTCTTATTTGAGCCGAGCTCGCTTTCAAAAAAATTTAAGCTTAAATACAAGCTAAATTTAAACAAAAAATTGAGCTCAAGCTCGTCGAGCTTGTAAACTTAATCTAAAACTCAAGCTTATATAAAAATTATCGAGCTCGAGCTCACCTCGTGTTTAACCAAGCTTTTTAAACCCGAGTTTGAACCGAAAGTCACTCATATTAAAATATAATGTGATACTTAAATCTATATGATTCATTTTATTTTTAGATAATATTAAGTATTATCAGTAATCCTCAACTTTTTTCTTATCATAATATTACCATATAAAATTCAAAATAAAATTTAAGTTGTTAATATATTTGTTTCAATACATAATTAATGTGATGAACTTATGTTTTTATTATTATTATCTTTATTATTGTCATTAAGAATAAAAATATTACTACTATTATAATACTATCATCATTAACTATTTTATAGCATGTTTAAATAATAATAATAATAATAACAACAACAACAACAAAAAAAAGATAAAATCTCACTGGTCGACTAGCAAGTTGTCGAACCCCTATATATGTATGAGTTCAAGTTCAACTCACTAAAAAACTCAAGCTCAAAAACCTCGAGTTGGAGTTTGCCTCAATTGAGCCAACTTACTGTGTTTGTGAGGTGCCTCGACATATCTTGTTGTCTTTCACTCTCGGTATCCTAAAATTATTGGTTGTTCTTTCTTATCATGTTTTGAAATAACAATCCTTTTCATAAAATGAAAATTCAAATTTTAGAAATACCACTGACATTATAACAAGAACTCTCTCCTGACTATTGTACCAATCCATTTTTTCTCTACAAAATAAATAATTAAATATATCCATTAAAAATTATAATAATACAAAAGTAATCTTGAATTTAATTTCAATTTTCATGTAGATATGTATCTATAATACCGAGGATGGATTATTCATTATTGTAACGTACAAAAGCCTATTGGAATAAAAAAAACATTTATCTATACTATATAAAAAGTACGAGGGGCTAGAGTAACTACTTTGACCTGTTAAATTTGACTAAAACCACTTTTACTCTAAATTTTTTTTTTTTAATTCTAAATTTTATCTCAATTCTTTTAACTTTTTCTTTCTCTTTCATTTTTCTCTCTCATTCCCTCTCACTTCACATCACACATGTTCCTTTTTTTTCCCCTTTCATTTATCAACTTTTGTTAATTATTTGATTCTTATTCATAAAATTAAAATATTAAATTATTTCATTGTATACTACTTGATTTTTATTAAAGAATAACTTTTTTTTTTTTTATGTTTATCGAGTGTACTATGCTGACTAGTATATATAAATTAGCAAAAAACCTTTTTAAGAAAAAATCAAATTTGAGTGGGATCCATTCCCGCCGAAAGCCTTTTTCAATCTTCTGGTATGCAATTTCGCTCAATCGCCGTGCCAAAACCTCAGCTATGATGATAACTCGCCTAATTTTTATGCCGCAATGATTTGCAGAGCTTCGTTAATGGCGCCGATTATTTTCAATTGCAATGATTCGTCCGAGGAAAACACAGAATCACCAAACTGATGAAAGTTTACGCCAGCGCTCAATAAGAATTACGTCTCGCTGCGAGAGTAATTGGTAAACAACCTAATCACTTAATACACAACTCTGCAGATTTAATTTTATCGATTAATTTCATTGTCGATTCACCTTATTTTCGCGGTTTAATCATCTGTTAAATTATCTTTTATTCGAATTTATGTTTTAATAAGAACAAAAGAGGATCATCCTTGATTGGTAAAGTATCATCGGGGCAAAAAATAATTGCTGTTTCTTGAATTGTATATACATAGCAGATTATTACAGTACACCCTGGAAAAATGTGTTAAATACTCTAATGTAATGCATGTGTTAGCTGAAAAATTATGCACATCCAAAGAAGGTTACTCTGATCAGGTGTGTTAATTTGTTTTTTTTGCTCTGTACATTGTAATTTGGGTGGTTAGTGAGCTGAAACCCTAATTCGGAGTCCATTTGGGGCTTCAACCCTCGGAAATTTCATTAGCTTGTCTCCACCTACTTCTTCCCATTTGTATTTCGTCACGAAATAATGAAGGAATGTCGAAATTTCAGCCAGTCCGAGTTCCTTTCCGGGACATTGCCTAGTGCCTCCTCCGAAAATCAAGAAATGGTGTTGATTTTCTTGGCCTTTTTCCTGCATTTTTTAAACGTTATAGAGGTTAGCACGCTTATTGATTGGGAACGAGTTATGGAGAATATCGATTTAGGAGTTGTCTTACGGACCAGCCATCTCCATGGATTGAAGGTTAATGGATCAGGATAAAGGCGTGGATCGTAATTGACCTCCCTTGTGTATACATATATCCTCCATCCTTTAGGAATGACATATCCTGCAAGTGGCATAAGCAAGAGATAAGCAACTAGAGGCCTTAAGGTTTTTTTTCTCTCATCAAGATTTCGTACATGTAGTGCCTAATTAGTTGGCTTAAGGACAATATGGAGAATTAGATTGCACTTATTGCTTTTAAAACTTGCTAACACAGGAATAATAATACTAAGCTTCTGATTGAAAGGCTGGGTAGTGATAGAATTGAGCTTCCTCCTCTCTTATCCAAACCCACAGACAAAATAATTCTTCTAGACAAGAGATGGGTCATCAATGGAATGTCTTGGGTTGTAATGGTAGGTTTTCCATGTGGATTTTGATAGGGTAGGGTCCATATACAAAGATGTTCTCTTCTTCTATCATTGCTCATATATGCTAATGTTGCTTTTATGCAAATCTTAAGTAATTTTTAATGTGGGAAGTATAATAATTTGCATAGAATTTGAGGACTATTAATAAAGTATTTAAGAAAGCAAAAAGGATTATATAAACAACGAAAAGAGATTTTAGCACACCATTTATTTCCATATCACTAGTTGTTTTCCTCAAAACTCCATTCACTATTGTAGCTAATCTTGATGTCTCATATATGACCTGCCATAAGATTAATAACCCAAGTCAATTACCTTAAAAAATTTACCACCGTAAATATGAAGAGAAAAATTAGCAATACTTACCGCACGTGTGAAGCGCATTGATTTGAAGTCATTATAATCTATAGGATCCTCTGCCTTTTTCCTTTCTCTTATTGCCATATGTTCTTTCTGTAATATTTGAAATTAAGTTAGAATACTTGTTATCTAGAATTGAAACATGGGGAAAATTTATACTAGTCCAATAATCCTTGCGTGTATATCTCTCACTCACGCAATAAGAAAGTATATCATGTGTGGTCCTCATACACAATTGTGCGAAAGAAACAAACACTATTGCACTATCAAACCATTGGACTCGATCTGATATAGTATTACCCTAAACATGAGTTTACTTCATAGCTGAAATTTCCATACCCTCAATTCTTCAAGTACTATAGGATGATCATGAAGATACTTGACAGCCATCATAGAAGTAGTTGATACAGTTTCATATCCAGAGTACAAGATTGTGATGATCAAGTCAATCATCTCCTCATCACTTAGCTTATATTTATTATCTTTGCCAACTAGTAAACCAAGCATGTCTTGTAGATTTTCTCCAGAAGCTCTTCTCTCTTCCACTAGTTTTCTCAACAAGCTTGTGATGTTTTGTCTAGCCTGTGATGAATTTGAGTTGTTAGTACACCCCGAAATAGTTCGACTTTGTTGAAACATTATATAAAGAAATTAGATGAAATTTACCTGAAATCCACGATGATAGTTTGTATTGGGAAGGTTGATAGGGAGTGAAAGAGTCCCTAAAACCAGTTTAAAGAATTCAGGCATGAATGTTTGAGATATTGAGCCAGCTTCATTGCTTGCTATTTGTCTCAATGATGATAGAAATGCCATCTGAACATTAAAAAAAATACATATCAGAACAGAGGATAATAAATTTTCATACTTAAAATGATTTATTAATTAGATCTAGATTTTAACAACAAACCTCTTTTGTTTTCTCTTGAATGTCTATGATTTTGTTATCCCAATTGCTTAGATGGGATCTCATGAAATCGTCGATTTTCGGCAAGAGTTGATCTTTGATCATGGTTGGGCTGATAAGAGCAAGCAATGCCCCTCTCATGTACTTGTGAGCAGAGCCATGAACAGCTGCAATGTTGCAGTTCCCTAATATGTCCAACATGGATTGAGGATAGCCAGGGACAAGCCCTTTTGCTTCATTCGCTAGTATATATCTGTTTACCTCTGGATCCATTGAAACAATTGTAGGACATCCCAGTATATGGGATTTGAAAAAACTCCCAAATCTGTTTTAGCAACAAAAAAATGAAGGAAATATTAGTTAAAGATTCATTTTTTAGTGGTTTTTCATGCACATTAACATGCAAGAACCTATAAATTTATTGGTTTTGATGCTTACATGTTTCTTATGCATTTATAGTATGATTTACATTTATATAGGTTGGGATGTATATTGGAAATCATAGATAAATATGAGAATCTTCAAATTTTTTTAAATAAGAATGATAGTTAGTTAGACACCTTGATCTCTGGTTTGTCATGAAGGCTGGACCTTGTTTTAGAAACTCAGTAGTCTCTCCAAAAACTGGCCAGCCCATGGTACCAGGGGGTAATCCTTTCTTCCTGTACCTCACCTCATTCCATCTCAACAAAGCAATACAAAAGATGCAGATTCCCCAAAATACCCCTAGAATAACAATTAAGGCAGCCATTGATTCTCACTAGAAGCTTCAATGAGAGAGAGAGAGAGAGAGAGAGAGAGAGCTGTGAAAGGTATGGGATTTACTCTGCCTGGTCATGAGTTCGTGCGGGTGTTTATATAGACCTGATGAAATCGATATGAAATATGGGTGTGGAGAGAGAGAGAGAGAGAGAGAGGCCTAATAGGCCAAAAATCATGCACACTAAAGGGTAGGGCCTAAATTAAATTACAAAATCTCTTTTACTCTAGTAATTATAGGCACAAACAGCTTGATGCATAGCTTTTCAATACCTTAACAGCCTTTATCTTTACTAGTTCACCAAGAACACTGTAGCTGCAAATATATATATATATATAGGTGGGTTTTTAAATTGGAGGTGGTGTAGTTGAAGTTATTTACTTTACAGGTATGGCTCTCTGGGGATTTATTATACCATTGTTAGTAGCTGTCATTCTTAATTATTTGTTTATTTATTTATTAATCTTTTGTTAAAAAGTGGTGGAAAGAAAACTTGCCTTTGACTGATGTTAGAATTATAGGCAGTAGAAGAGCACATGGACGCCACCTCATTAGTAGCAAAGCACCCGGACTTAAGTAGTTCACATGTCTGTAAAATAGATCTGTACATGAAATTACAAAAAGTCACTTGAAGACATGTTCTTGGTTAGTAAAATTGTTTGTGTGTGTGTGTGTGTGTGTGTGAGAGAGAGAGAGAATTCTAATTAACTTCCAACCATGAAATAACAAAAGTCACAAGATTGAATTGCCTCAACTATAAGTTAGAACTTTAGCAGTCATAGTCTGTATCCTATAATATAGATTGCAACTATGAATCTATAGGCTGTACGTAGTTCCCTGTAACTTCTCTCGTGAAATTTGACTTTTGGACTGTTTTTCCATATAAGTTTTTCCTATCTTGTTATCCAATAGTTTCCCATGTTACTAATCTTTCCTCAAATCTCAAAATTTTCATTATAACTTTTTGGAGCCTTGTGCACAGGAAAGACTATAAAGAAATAGAGAAAATTAAACAACCCTTTTTCTGCTACTTAATGGCAACCCACTAAACATGATTTATAATTGGATTCTTGTGGGAGAATAGGATAAAAACTAAAATTTTGTGCTAATCACATCAAATTATATAAAATGACCCTAGATTTTTTGATTCTTCATTCACACATGCACATACTAGAGGACATTCTAATTCCACAGTTCTAGCCCATGTGAAGAGACTGATGATACTGGTACACTCAGACATTTCTTCACTGATTTTTATACTCCTGAATTTCCGGGAAATTCCTTGATAATTGGTACATCAGTCTGAATTTCTTTTCCTGCTTGGTAATGCTTCATTTGACTGCTTTGACTAGATCAAATGTGTTATTATAGATGCAATTTCCAATTTCCATCACTAAGGAGGATAGCGTCTCACTATGCTTCATTCAACAAGCATCAAGTTAAACATACCTATTCGAAATCACGAAACTCGACACAGGATTGGCGAGCCCGTTAGACACGATAAGTGATAAACATGAATCCGAACAGGGATAAGAAAATAACAAAATGTGATAGATATGGATGTTTGATTGGTTGTTATACATTTAATAATTTGAGAGAAGAATATGAACCATGCAAAATGGTGATATACACCGTACATAAAAGCGTTACGAGCGTACATGATTGACTAGTCTCATCAGTAGGTATATAAGTTGATATTTATTTGTAATATATACTCCTAAGACAGGATTTGTCTTGTAATTTTCACTTATCTCTTCTCCTCTCATTTTGTTTATTGACTTTGAGGTGATGCTGATACCTTGTCATAATGTGGCACAAAAGGTAGGTTGGATAATGACTTGAAGAGTAGTGTGGATCCTTGAGGAGATCCTTGGAAAGAGATTTGACACAACTGCCACTGTGCCCCTTTTACAATTCAAAGAAATTGGTAATCATCCTTTCCCTCTTTCTTTTCTTATTTAAAATCTTAATTTAAATTGCATTTTGTGAGAAAAAAAAATATATATATATATGATGGGATAAAATTTTATTTAGTATAGATTAATAAATAGTTGCATGATGTGCTAACTAACAAACGGGATCCTTCGTTGTAAATTTTTATTACGAGCGACACATGTTTGAGTGATAAAATTTTATAATTAATGAATACATGTCACTCATCTGTATATTGCAACGGGGGATCCAATTGAAATTTGCATAAGAGGATCCTGTTTGCCTAACTAATGCTCCATGTGGAGGTTTATTAGTAAAGCATTTTATTTTGTGATAATAGCAGACATCTCCCTCAGTTATGGGGTGATGTACACTTTGCCCCCTAATTTATTGAAATGTGCACTTGCCCTCTCATTTATCATAAAATGTGCACTTCACCCCCTCGAGCAGTTGGGGCAGATTCGTGCACCACACTTATCATAAAAATTGGACTTTTGCCCCCCTGACTTATGTGTCTTTGTAACACTTTGCCCCCTGACTTATGTGTTTTTGTAGCATTTTGCCCCCTCACTTATGTGTTTTGTAGCACTTTGCACCTGCCCGAGCTGTCCGAGGGGGTGAAGTGCACATTTTATGATAAATGAGGGGGCAAAGTGCACATTTCAATAAATTAAGGGACAAAGTGCACATCACCTCATAATTGAAAGGAGTGTATGCCATCATCCCTTTTATTTTCAATCAAAAAAGATAAATCCCTCTAACGTGTCATGGGATATTTTATTACAAATATATAAAATAATTAAGGTTTAAGATTTGTGCTTTGTACGTCTTGTCATTGGCTGATTATTTTGTTGTTAGCAATCAGTGATAAACTAGTAATGATTAGGTATCTTTGGAATGTATTTGGTTCTAGTTTCATCTGTTTCATCATTGATTTTCAAGCCCTTTTTTTCAATAATTAGAAATTTGTAAATTTAAAGAATCAAACAATAATACAAGCAGGATGTTTGAAATTTGACAGAAGAGAATCAATACTACCTGCATGAAACACATTATTGTACGAAAGATAATTATTCACGACATTCACATTTACTTATTATGAAGGAATAGGAAGAAGAATATTGCCGACATATGATTAAGAATTGGAAAATTTTAAGGTGGATCGGAAGTGTTGTTTTCGGTTCATTTTACACCACACATTCAAAATGAGTGGGGTGATTTTCATACCACTTACCCTGTGTAAATTACTCCACTCCAAGTATTTGTATAGTGAAAAATGGATTGGGAACAACACTCTCGGTCCACTATAAAATTATCCATTAAATTTAGGAGAAAAACCAATAATTATTTCTTAATTTTTTTTCGTAATAAATAGTGGGGCAGAAGGAAAAGATGGGGATGTATGAATGGTAGTAGTACACAGGTGTATCAAAAAGAAGTGCACGGAGATTACAGAAAGGGTGCATACAATAGGCTGCAAAAGGTTTGCAACCTATATATATATATATATATATATGTAATGAAAATATAATGTAGAGAGAGAAGGAGAATTTTAGAGAGAGAGAGAGAGGAATGTCTACCCACACGCACACATGCAGACCTTAACTGGAGACCTTTTTTGCTTCATTAAATGTGTAATATACAATCAAAACTCCAGAGGTGCACGAGGGCCTCCATTTTGTTCTTTTCTGCTAAAGTTGGTACCCATCCCCTCCTCTCCCTACCATTATTTTCCTTTGAATTATTGCAAACATTTCTCCTTCTCTAATACTAGCACTATTAAACTATCAAAAAAAATTAATTTAATAATACTAGCACTATACATACAAATAATAATGTCTTCCAAATAACGATAAAAATTCCCACTCTAGATATATCTCAAGGAATGCCAACTCAACAACATGGATACTCTCCTATTTATATTTATAGAGTGTTTGATTGAGTTTAGAAGCTCTTTACAATAATTTATAAAGTGTTTGAGAGTTTATAAGCTCTAGCAGAGTGTTTAGGGAATTTCTTTTAGTAAAATAGTTTATAAATTCTCAAAATAAATTGTTAGGAGTTTATAAGCTCCTGAAAAATAGCTAAGGGAACCCAACTTATTTTTAAGAGCTTATAAGATAGAGAGATTATAAACTCCCAAAATATTTTATAAGCTTTTTGAAGAGTGTTTGGTAAACTTCTTAGTAAAATAATTTATAACCTCTCAAAATAAGTTATTAGGAGCTTATAAGCTCTTAAAAAATAAGTAAGGAAATCCCAACTTATTTTTTTAGAGCTTATAAGACAAAAAAATTATAACCATAAAAAATATTTTATAAACACTAAGAGCTTATAAGCTCTTTAAAATAATCTTAGCTAAACACCCTCTTATGCCCTTATACCATATATTTTGAAATTTAATCGTGTCTCTTTCTCTTAAACATGATATGCTAGGATTTTGTTATTGCCTTCTTTTGACATTTTACTAGCGTAAATTGATTAGGTACGTACTATCTTATCCTATAGTGCAATAATACAAAATTTGTGATGGAACTTATTGATTACGAGATTTTGTTTTCAGCTTGATAGGTCAAGTGATTAAAATTCTATTTGTTATCTTGTTTGTTGAATTCTCCAAGTTGAAGCATCCTTGCCTAATTGGTTATCGCGTCAATTTTGTGATATATGTCCGAATTTGAGATGATTGGGGATGATACATGAGCACTTGGCGATGGTGCATTTCCGTTCTCAAATTTATTACTTGGAATGTGATATATCGAAAAGTATAGCATGGGTTATTAGTGTGGTCGGTTTGTTTTTTGTATATGAAAGAGAGATATTTACATGCATGAGAGATTGTATCACCAAGCATGCACTATACATATAATTCGGGGTGTTCATCGATCGGTTTTCAGACCGAATTGAACCGAAATTTCGAATCAAAAATTGAACCAACCTTTCTGTTCGGTTAAAAATCTAACTTTTCGGTTCTGTTTGGTTTTTCGATCGAACCGAAATTCTAGAAAAAAAATTAGATATAAATAAATAATTAGAATTTAATTATGACTAATTTTAATTCTTTCTCTTTATTTTTCTATAAGTTCTCACTAGGTAACACATTTTTTATAGTTTTTGAAGTATCTTTTACTATATGAAAAAATAAAAAAAAAGTTCGTTTTTGGTTAACCGAACCGAAAACCGAATTTTTGCCAAAAAAAATAATGAAAACTGAACCGAATTTTTTGGTTCAGGCCGAAATTTCGATTTTTGGTCGGTTTGTGAACACCCCTACAACATATGAAACGCATATATATTTTTTTAAACTAAAAACATCATTTTATATTAACCATTGAACGAAAAGTTAAGAAATAAGAGAAACAACAAATAACGGGGATCAACAAAACTCTCAAGTTTAACAATAGCCGGCTAATAAGGGAGTGGGCAACACGATTACTCGATCTCCGGACTTGAAAAATGGAAAAATATAACAAAATGAAAGACGCGACTTAATATCTGACACCATTGAACTATATTTTGTTTTCTTTTTGATAATTTATTGACCTATAGCTTTATTTGTTTTTTTTCACGTCTATATGTTCTCATATGATCTATTATAATCAAACGATTGAGCTTTTATGACTTGATATTTGTTTGATCATTTCTTACTTTATTCAGTCAGAATTTAAATTTAGTGAACCTTTTTAAAATTGGTTTGATACGTGTAATGAATAATGCTCAACTCGTTTTTGACAATTTTTAGTCGAATCTTGAGAGAAATTTAACTCATTTTTCAATTTATTTCTAACTCTTAATCTAAAATCATTTACTGTGGGTGACAGGGTGAACTTTTACCTAGATACTCTTATATGCAGTATTATTTCTAAACATGCATGTGTATAATGTATTTACATATGTAAGGGCCTTGTATGCGTATGCAGTACTATTTATATATGCAGTACTATTTCTAAACATGCATGTATTTACATACAAAATATACGTATACATATTGTACAATAAGGAAAATGGGGTTAAAAATTTGTGAATTTACATAAGGATAAATAGTACTGTTTTATATTACCATGAAAGATTGAGTAGCGATCAAGACTTATTAGTCTAATGGTATCAATCTCCCATTTTATGTGAAGTTTTGAATTAGAATTCAGACTGTCACAAGTTATGGATCTCCTCTCCTTTACAAAGTTAAATAAAATTTTATGACTGATGATTATAATTATCTATTTGAATTTATCGGGATAGATATGTTGAGTATCCCATCTTAGTCATTTAAAAAAGAAAGATTGAGTAGGGATAACGTACGTGTGCTATTGAGAGGGACAGGGGTAAAAACATGGGCCTCTGATGATTGAGTGCACGTGTGGTAGATGCCTCCACGTGCACTCGTTTTATTCACTGAAAATTGATTGGTTTTTGTCTCTTTCACATTGAAAATTATTATATTCTTATTTTGGGGCTCCGAAATTAATTTCCGTCCATATTCATGCAATTATATGTAGATGAGATGGTCAGACCTAATTTGGACTTTGGTTGGTGTCATTAAATTTTGAGTTTTACAATAGTGATTCGGCAGAAAAAATTTCGGTCATTTTATTTCATATGGCTAGAAGTTATATTGGAGAGAACTAGCTACAATATAATAGCTAACGATAAAAAAACAATAAAATAGAGATCGAACAAAAAAAAAATCATTTGAGATTAATAAACGTAAAAAGTCAACTAAAAACAATAATAGCATGCGATTGCGTCATCGGTAATTCAAATTGAAAGTATAGATGTAGCTCGATCCGGTTAAAAATGGAAACCACCTCTTTCAATTGGGAAAGTAGTGGCAGGAGAATATGAGGGAGATAAAGAGGGGAAGAACCAAACAACCTCTCTCCCAGAAAGATATGACTCTCTAATTTAGAGTTTTATTTAAAATTAAAAGAAATAGGAATAATAGGAAGAGTTGAGAATAGTAGTTTGCTATAGTTTATCTCAAATCTCATGTTTTCATTCAACTATTTCAATTCTAAAACTCCAATTTTAAATATCACTAGATGCAAGATTAGAATTTAGACATAGGAATTTCTTTTTGATAAACAATACTGGTTTAAATCTGACATCATCAAAATCAAGAGTGTTGTAAGTGACCTAGTTAGTTAAATGCGCGACAGGAAAAAATTATTATTTCATACGTATGACTGTACGAGTGTATTATGAGAAATTTTGTTGAAAGTTAAGGCGAAAAATTGTTTAAGAAATTGGAAATAGGAAATAAATGGATGCATAGACGTACGAATATAATATGAATACACATCAATTATTCGGGAGTAAAAGTACGACTTATTTTTACGTAAAGATATGTTGCTTATATTCGATTTTAATTAATAAAAAGTAATAAATACAATATTTTATATGGATTATTAATCGACAACAATCAATATTTTGATATATTAATAAAGTACGTAATTTTACTTATATAACACTCGATTAATATTTATAAAAATCATTTATAGTTTTTAAGTTTTAAAAAAATATTATTTTTTGTCAAAATTAGAGTATTATTCGTCAAGTATAATATGAGATACGAAAAGTACTTGTTGATAATATTAGGTGTCTGGCGAGCAATTTTGTTGGCTTGGCAATTAGTTTGTAAACATTATGACAGTCTTGTTTTAAGTAATATACTAAACTCATTTGACATTTTTCTTTGTCTACTTTTGCTAGTATGGATAAAGATTTCATGGATTACATAAAGGATAGGGGAGCAGTTGTGTAGCCTTTTGGTTTTGTAGTTTGAGATTAGTCTTCTGACCTTTGATGTCATGGTTGAGATGTATACTGCCCACTATACTTTGATATGCACGTGCATTCCAGATGAATCATACATCTACATATTTATCAAAAAATGTGTACTACGGAGATTCGTGTGAAAATGATGTGATATGATGTGTGTTGTGTTTGTTTATATTTTATAAAAATGGTTGAAATTTGTAAAGTATGTCAAATCAATAATGAAAGGTTGATATATGTTGTGCTAAATGATTGAGTTTGTTATTTATATAATGATTATGTGAATAAAAAAATAATAAAATATAAATTAAACACTGTGAAGTATGAAAAGAAAGAGAAATAATGATTTGATTAAATGGTTTTGATTGATGATTGTGTGAAATGATAAATACAGTGAGTGATAAGTAGTTATATAGGGGATTGAAAAAGTTAAGTTAAAAAAGGTAAATTTAGATGAAAATAGTTTGTTTTATGATTTTTTAGGATTTTGTGATCGATGATATTGAAAATGGATTTGAAAACATAAACAAACAGGGACTAAATGATCGATAAAAGCATCTGATCAGATCGGTGTCTTAAAAGAGGGAATGGTGATCCCTACTTAAAAGACCGGATCATTAGATGCCCAACACATTCATAGCTTCTAAAGTTATTAGGGTTTCGACCGTCGCCAAACCCTAGACTTTAGACGAAAAAAAGATAAAATGATTCGACTTATATGAAGATTGCAACCTGGACAAGTTTTGCTTTTCATTGTTAACATCTAGGAAGTCATGAAGACGTTGTTAGAGATCGAACTATGACCAATAGGTCTGTCAATCAAGCCGAGCGAGCTGAGTCTGGTTAAGCTGACGCTCGACTTGATATTATGTGAGCTTTTATCACCAAGACTTGAATTTGCACGGGCTTTTTATTTCAAAGCTTGGGCTCGGCTTGAAAATTAGTACGATCTTCGAGCCAAGCCCGAGCCAGCCCGAATTTGTTATCTTTTGAAAAACTTTAAGTAATAAAGTAATCTAATATATAAATTGAAAAATAATAATCTTAAGGACATAAAATCAACATCATCCATGTTCTAATGACAAATCATAACTAAAATATACTTTGAAAGATCTCATTTCATTGAAATATATGTTCCACACATTATTTAAGATTGAAAAATAGTATAAATAAATATATGATAAATTTACTTACAAAAAAAATTGCTTTTGTCGTGAGTTGTGGGGAGAAATAAATTAAATACAATTCTTGAAAACAAAAAGTTAGCAGCCCTCCAATGTCATATTATGTGAATTGTCATATATTTGTATTGGATACCGTTTGGTAGGCTTAAATTGATAACTTTTTTGCTTTTTTAATTCTTGAGTATAGTATTTTATATTAGGAAGATTTAGAATTGAATGTTGATTGATTTTAATAATTTTATTGCTTAATTTTAAATTTTGATATTTTCTCTGCAATCTATAATATTATTTTGGTATATAATATATAAAACATATATATATATACATGTATATATTTTCTTTTATAAGCCCGAGCCCAATTCAAACCGTGCTCACACTCAGCTTGAATTCAAATTCAAGCCTTATCCTTGGGATCTAGCTCGGCTTGGGCCTGACTTGTATAAAGCTCAGCTTGAAAATAATCAAGTCGAGCTTCGGAGCTTATTGATATATGTTATTTTTACACTAGTTTTTTCCCGTTTATTGACTTGGTTTTGATTGTTTTCATGATAATTTGATGACATATGATGCTTGGACCCTTGTTTTCTCATATTTTCTAGAATAACATATCATTTGGAGAAAAGAACAAGAATTGAAGATAAATCATGCATAAAGATACAAACTGTCTGCGCAGTGCTAGAGTTTATGGAATAGATTTCTCTACCCATGTCCAAATTACACACTTCTTATACCAATGGAAAGATAAGAGGCAAAGGTACATTTCTTATGTTGAAGACAAAGATCAGATATGTAGGGAAGGAGGTGAAAACGTCATCGGAAGAGACGTCTTACGATGGAGTTTTCTCATTCAGTGACTTGTGAGACAATTTTGTCATCTTTAACGTTTGATTTCGGCCCTAGTGTCTTCTGGAGAGTTGTAGATCTTTGTTTTAGGATTCTACAGCAACTTGAATCAGTGAATTCCGACATCGGTAGAGAAAGTTAAGCGAAGTTTACCAAAACTGGCTGGAGCAGCAGGGGACGAACGCCGCGGCATTCACATGCAGTAGCCAACGCCGAGGCGTTCAACAAGCGAACGCCGCGGCGTTCGAGGCAGCGGGTTGGTCTATAAATACCCCTTTTAGCCATTTTTTACCCTAACTCACCTTGGATATCAGCAACCACACGAAAATAGAGAGAGGGAGAGCTTAGAAGAGAAGATTAAAGGTCAAAACATGGAGAATTCAACAAGGAATCCACATCTCTACAAGAATTAGGGAGTTTTTACATATTTGTTTCTTGAATTTGTTCAAATTTCCTATGACTTGTATGATTTATATTTGCACTTTTGACATGAATATGAGCTAAACTTGTTTGATTGAGGCCATGGATAGGCCGTTTATGTTATTTTGATTGTTGATTTGTTGGTGTTTATTGGATTAATTTTGGTTTTAGCTATGTATTCAATATTTGATCTCAATGCTACATTTGCTTGATCACCAAGTGTTTGATAAAATGCCTAGGTTAGAGATCGAGAGATAATAACCTAGGGAAGATATAAATATTGAATACCCTATAGTTAAACCGACTAGAGATAGACTCGATTTCTTTAGGTGGCTTTCCATTCACGTGGGGAATTCCTAGACCTTAAATGCATCCTCGTTAATCGGGTTTTCATATAGAGATATATAGGAAATCGTTACCAAGGGTAGGGTTGCTATGCCAAGAGATTGGGTAGTACGTACGTTAGGGAATTTCGCCTTAGCTAAATCAATCTAATAATCCAATAGAACCTAAATCACAATCTAAATGCATAATCGGTTGAACCATGTGCCTTGATCGCTTCTCTCTATTGTTTCCTCCCTTTATTTGGTGTGACGTTGCCTTAGTTTATTTTCTAGTATTTATTAATTAGTTAATCAAGCTTTCTATCGACCGATTTAACTTAGAATTGAGTAATATAGTGGTCTTGGTACTTAGATTATAGTTGTCCCTGCGGATACGATAACCCCGGACTTAGAAATCCACTTTACTACTTACGCGACCTAGTTCTCTTGCTAGGATTTTGTCGTGTCAAGTTTTTGGCGCCGTTGCCGGGGACAACTATGGTATCTAATATCGAGATTCTCTTATTCGTTCTGAGCTTAAGTCAATTTTTTATTTTGTATATTTCTAGTTCTTGAAGATATGAGTGCTTATAACTTTCAATGGCCATGTCAGGATATGGATTCATCAATCACCACATCAAGCTCAATGCAAATGGAATCCTATGAGCCCACCTACCATCCCGATTGGATAAATCACCCAAGCTCAACATGTCAAAATAACATGATATATCCCGGTTGGATAAATCATCCAAGCTCAACATGGAGTTACAACAATGATGCAATGATACTTTCATCGGGGTTTGACCATGCCGGTAGCCTTCCTTACCAACAATATGATAGTTTTCATCAACAAGAGCTAGAGACGAGGTCTAAAATTGAGGCCTTGGGGAATGAATTTAGTGTATGGGTACAAGCTAGCATAAAGGAGGCAGAAGCAAGTTTCGAGGAGTCAGAAGCTCGAAGAAAGGAGTCAGAAGCTCATAGAAAGGAAGTGGCAAGATTAGTAAATCAAGCAGTCAACTTATGGAAGGAGAGAGCGCCTTGCACCATGGAGAGTAGCACCAAAGAGAATGAGGCATCCCTCAATATAGAAGTTGAATAAGGTTTTGATTTAGAACTACAATGTCTACATCCTATCACTAAAGAAGAACCACCTCCCGAATCCATGTGTGTTAAAATAGAGGCAAAAACAACTGAGCATATACGAATGAAGAAAGAGATTTTTAAATCCATTTCACGACATGGCCAAGAAAGAACATTAGAAATCTTCAAGAACCCAATGCCACCTACCATCATATCCCTTGAATTCTTAAGGGAATCCATCAATCACCGGAGGGATATAGTGGAAGATGGTCAAGTCAAAGTATGCAACTTCAATGATTCATCCGAGACATACACCATGAAATCAAGTGATACTACGGATGAGAATGACAAAATCATAGGGTATATAAATCACTTGGAGATTTCACCATTGAGGTTGCCAACGACAAGACTAGGGGAGTTTGAGACAGTCACACACCAATTGTATCCATCAATTGATGATCCCCCTCCTCTAGAATTTACACTTTACTCTTTGCATTTCAATTACATATTTATAGAAGAGAATTTGTGCTCACTTTTGATTATTCCAGGTTTTATGATAAAGATTGGAGGGGATATGCCATTACGCAATTGGAAAAAGCATAAGAAAACTCGTCCCTACAAAGTTGGCATTGCTCCTTACAATCCACCGTGAGCAATGCAAGGAGTCGAGCTAATGACGTTAAACAAGCGCTTCTTGGGAGGCAACCCAAGTTTCTTTTATTGCATTCTTTCTTTTCTTTTGTGCCTTTGTTTTTTTTTTCTCCCCCTTGACTCGTTTTAATATGGTTTCCTTTGAGTTTTCTCTCGTTCAGGTTTTGATCACAGTTTGATCCTGGGATATGAGCCCAACACCATGCTCCCCCCGTTTCTCTCCATTTCAGGGTTGTATCGCTTATCCCTCTTACCTTGCATTTATTTCATGAACATTGAGGACAATGTTTAAATTAAGTTTGGGGGTACAACCTTGTTGATATAGAATTCACGAATTGGTGCACCCTTGCATGAGAGCATAATGCGTTTGAATATCTCTACTCTCTCGAAGTCAAAGTCCCTTATCTGTGGTTAACATGTCATATGTTGTGACTTGAAAGCCCTTTTTAGTCATGCTTATGCGATTTTTTTGAGGATTTAAAACTTTGGACTTTCAATTTTGTTGACTTTGAAGTGTGTTTTAATGTTGTGAAGTCATAAAATGATTTAGGCCATCTTTCATTGTTGTTAGCCTTACATTTTGGCCTTCTCTATATTGCATAATCTCTAGACTTTGATTTGAGCCGTATTGATAAGAATGGAGTGTGCTAAGCACACTAGAAACCACCATTCGACTTTATTTCATAAGCCACGACAACCACCTTCTACCCTAAAAGAAAAACAATGTCTTGCACCCAATCAAGAGAGTTTAGAACTTCATATCATTTGACTTGAATATGGGTAGTCACCTTGTTTTGATTTGAATGTATATGAGTTAGTTAGTGATGTTTTGGCCATGTTGGGATATTGGAGGTTTGAAGTATTATGTAAAAAAGGGGATGAAATGAAAACTTGAGCAATGGGCTAAATAGTCGAGAGAGAGATAGATATATATATATGAAAAAAAATTGTGCTCTCGACTAGGCTTGAATCTTGGCACTCATTTTGATCATTTGGCTTGAAATTCTGTGTACAACCCGATATGAAAAGAAACAAGTTTGGGGGTTGTAAGTTGAAAAGCAAAAGAGAATGAAAAAGGGATAAGTGATAAGTTGTGAAAGTTTATGTAGTCTATTTGTGAATTTAGATTGATGATTTTGAGTTATAGGCTCTCTTGACTTAGTCACTTTATCCATATCTTCCGGTCCTAGCCATCACCTAGCCTTACGTTACAAACCGGAAAGACCTTTTGATTGTGACTTTTGCACTTTATACACACCGATGGGTTAATGAATGTTGAATTGTTCCAATGTCTTTACTTTCCAATTGATTTGCATAATCTTGTCTAAAGTGTGCTCTTGACATGAACATGGGCGTGGGAGTTCATGATTTAGGGATGGAAACTAAGATTTTGTGAGGTTTTCAAATTGTTGAATGTTCAAAAGCATCGTGTAGTTTTTCATAATCAATTTTGAAGATATAATGCTTGCTGTTGTGTGTATGAATTGGCAAATGAAAATTTCAATCTTCATGTGTGTGCTTGATTGTATTTGATCGAAGACGATCAAAGCTAAGTTTGGGGGTAGTTGATATATGTTATTTTTACACTAGTTTTCCCCCGTTTATTGACTTGATTTTGATTGTTTTCATGATAATTTGATGACATATGATGCTTGGACCCTTGTTTTCTCATATTTTCTAGAATAACATATCATTTGGAGAAAAGAACCAGAATTGAAGATAAATCATGCATAAAGATACAAACTGTCTGCGCAGTGCTAGAGTTTATGGAATAGATTTCTCTACCCATGTCCAAATTACACACTTCTTATACCAATGGAAAGATAAGAGGCAAAGGTACATTTCTTATGTTGAAGACAAAGATCAGATATGTAGGGAAGGAGGTGAAAACGTCATCGGAAGAGATGTCTTACGATGGAGTTTTCTCATTCAGTGACTTGTGAGACAATTTTGTCATCTTTAACGTTTGATTTCGGCCCTAGTGTCTTCTGGAGAGTTGTAGATCTTTGTTTTAGGATTCTACAACAACTTGAATCAGTGAATTCCGACATCGGTAGAGAAAGTTAAGCGAAGTTTACCAAAACTGGCTGGAGCAGCAGGGAACGAACGCCGAGGCGTTCATCCACGAACGCCGCGGCGTTCACATGCAGTAGCCAACGCCGAGGTGTTCAACAAGCGAACGCCGCGGCGTTCGAGGCAGCGGGTTGGTCTATAAATACCCCTTTTAGCCATTTTTTACCCTAACTCACCTTGGATATCAGCAACCACACGAAAATAGAGAGAGGGAGAGCTTAGAAGTGAAGATTAAAGGTCAAAACATGGAGAATTCAACAAGGAATCCACATCTCTACAAGAATTAGGGAGTTTTTACATATTTGTTTCTTGAATTTGTTCAAATCTCCTATGACTTGTATGATTTATATTTGCACTTTTGACATGAATATGAGTTAAACTTGTTTGATTGAGGCCATGGATAGGCCGTTTATGTTATTTTGATTGTTGATTTGTTGGTGTTTATTGGATTAATTTTGGTTTTAGCTATGTATTCAATATTTGATCTCAATGCTACATTTGCTTGATCACCAAGTGTTTGATAAAATGCCTAGGTTAGAGATCGAGAGATAATAACCTAGGGAAGATATAAACATTGAATACCCTATAGTTAAACCGACTAGAGATAGACTCGATTTCTTTAGGTGGCTTTCCATTCACGTGGGGAATTCCTAGACCTTAAATGCATCCTCGTTAATCGGGTTTTCATATAGAGATATATAGAAATCGTTACCAAGGGTAGGGTTGCTATGCCAAGAGATTGGGTAGTACGTACGTTAGGGAATTTCGCCTTAGCTAAATCAATCTAATAATCCAATAGAACCTAAATCACAATCTAAATGCATAATCGGTTGAACCATGTGCCTTGATCGCTTCTCTCTATTGTTTCCTCCCTTTATTTGGTGTGACGTTGCCTTAGTTTATTTTCTAGTATTTATTAATTAGTTAATCAACCTTTCTATCGACCGATTTAACTTAGAATTGAGTAATATAGTAGTCTTGATACTTAGATTATAGTTGTCCCTGCGGATACGATAACCCCGGACTTAGAAATCCACTTTACTACTTACGCGACCTAGTTCTCTTGCTAGGATTTTGTCGTGTCCGGTTTGAGCTCATTGACAGTCCTAATGACCAATAGGTACCTTGAATTAATTTGGTGAGATTAATTCATGGTCTAATTAATTATGTGGATAATCAATTAAGCCTTTGGGATTTGAATTATTGCTAGCGTGTTAATGAGCCTAAGGATTCACACACTTACTTAGTGTAGTATCAATTGGCTCAATTAATTCTTTGTAAATTAATGAAAAGATTAATTAATTAAAAATAATTAATTAAGGAAAAATATCTTAATTAATTAAAGTCTCTAATTTAATATTGAAATATTATATTAGTTAGTAGAAAGTTAATTAATGGTCTAGTTAATTTAATGAAGATAATATTTAATTAATTGGGTTTAATTAAATATATTAAATTGGGTCAAGTCAAATTATTAAGTCAATGGACAAATTAATAAATGACTTGGGGCCTAAAAGAACAAAGGAGGAAGAAAAACCCACTAGGTCAAGAGATCTAGTGGGAACGCCCGCTTTGGGCATGTATGGGAAAGAATTGTAGCCGGTTTTAATTTTTATAATTTGTTTCCGCTGCGTTCGCATCCCCGGGGCTATCCTAACACGTGTACTAAGTGATTCAACTAAAAGATACAAGTATTATTTGTAATGATTAGAATGCATAAGGTCAGGGATAACAATAGGGCGGTATAAAGCGTGTTTGGCAAAACTCTTCTCCTTATCCCCGAATGTTAGCTCTTGAGTAGTGTGGAAATGGGCGAGAACGGGCGGAATCCCCGGCAGACCCAGCAGACCACTATGTCCCCCTATTTCGAATCCATATGGAGCGTCTAGTGTCGACAGAGGTTCCTGACCTAACAACAAAGAACAATGATCAACAACAGTGATTTCGAACATCACTTATGGAAATATAAGAGTAAGGAAACCAGAGAGTATAAATCCTTCTGTAAATCTTTAATTTAGTGTCCATTGAGTGTCTTTTAGGGACATCTTTCAAGGACGGTTAAATGGTCTTATTTTATTTTAATGGGGACCGGACATGGGAAATAGGGCAGGAAGGATCTTCTTCCTTGTAGCTATTGAGCTAGAGCTCAACGCCCCACCTTGCCAAGTGTCTGTCAGAGTTGGGTTCAACCTGTTAAACCTATTTGAGTAATGTAAATTCATTAATTCACCCAATGATCCGCCCTAACCTGCAATGACCCGACCGAATTTGAACCTAGTGAAGTTTAGATTTGATAAATTCAATTGACCTCTAAAATCTACTATAACAACATACTTAAATTTCACATAAGTAATAACCAAATTAAGATCCATATAATCCAAGAATTAATAAACCAACAATATAGACAAATATTATAAAATTTCACACAAACAATAAACAAATCATATCCATAAGTCCAAATTTAACACTCACATCATCAATATGTCATTTGGAAGAGAGGGGTTTCTACCGGATGATTTGGACTTTGGTTCTCAATTTCTAAATTAAAATATCAAGCTATATTGAAAAATAATAAAAAATTATAAATAACATAGGCGGGGCGGGTTATACTAAACCCGCTACTTGCCTCGAACCTGGCGTGGGTTAGAATCTTTAAACTTCATAACCCACTCCACAACCCATTTGGCGAACCCGAACCCGCCCTAAACGGGGTGGGTTAAGGTCAGATATTCATCTACCCCTAAGACTGAAAGACGAACCAAACTACTCGATACTCGACTCGAGCTTGATCGCTAAAAGCTTGTTTAAGCTCGGTTCGTCAACATATCAAACCAATCTTAAACAACTTTTTGTGTTTGATAGATTTTGAAGCTCGGCTCGATTAGTAAAAATTGATAAAAACATGTACAAATAAGTCAAAATACTCGAGCTCGACTCGATTAACAATCAAATAAGCTCAAACACAAATTTTGAAGCTCGATTGTAATTCAAACAAACTTGAACAACAACTCTTTCGGCTCGACTCGACTTATTTACACCCCTACCTAACCATTTATGAGATATAAAATATTTTTGTATATTATACAGGTATATTATGAATTTTTATTAAGAGGTAAGCGATGCATTTTTCCATATTATAAAAGAAATTCAATGAGAATTTATTTTGAAGTAATTTAAAGAGAGTCCCAAGGCATTCAGTTTTCTGTCTTGTTTATCAGATAAGAGCATTAAATTAAATTAAATGAAGAGGTCCAGAAAGAAGATAGCTCTCAATTGGCTAACTGTCATTTTCATGGAATGGTCCCTTTGCTACAGTTGGTACAGTTGAAGGGCTAATTTAAATTTACACACTTAATTTACATTTACGGCCCTGTAGGCTAAATATTAACCGGGAAGTTGCAGCCTTTCTCCTTATTTAACCGCCGCTTCCTTTCTTGTTCTTTTCACTTTTATTTACTAGTAATGCTTACTGGAGTGAGTGAGAGGGCGGAAAAAAAAAAAAAAAAATACACACAGATAGTATGCGTATTTATCTTATCTAGGTTTCAAGTTTTATATTGAATGTGGTCCTGTGACATGTAAAAATATTCTTGTTTAGATCGTCAAACATAATTCATTGTTTTTGATGGATATGCACCAGAAATTTACAAATTATCTTCTAGTAAAACGTTGTAAAGCACAAAAGGTTTACGTGGAAATTCTCTCTTTTTTTCTAAATTCATAGAGGTAATTTGCTAGTATATTTTCAAAAATAAATAAATTTGGTTATGTACAACTTGGGAATGGAGATTATGTGTAATTGCCCCATGTTAGCATATAAATGCTTACACCTCGAAAGTGAAACTAATTAATCTTAAGATATCTTATTCATTAATCATGTGGGGCTCATGTGCGGAGTCACTCGGTATACATCACAAATTATCTTGAATCAAGGATTTACGTTTCATACCAATGCAATGGGAAAACACTTGGGTGCACCCACACACATAAAAAATATAATAAAAAGTTATATAACTTATTATATTATATATAACTTTTTATTATATTTTTTATGTGTGTGGGTGCACCCAAATGAAACCACACCGAGTGCATCCAAGTATTTTCCATGCAATGATAGTTTAGAGGTAAAAGCTAATGTTCCCTCACGTCGGGGGTTCAAGTCCCTTAAACTTGAGTATGCTTGAATGACATGCTTGCTTGAATGATAGACCTGATCGTGTATAATAATGATAACACTGAATAACTTCAACTTACACACAGATAGTATGCACATTTAACTTTTATTTACTAATGCCTACTGGAGTGAGTGAGGGCGGCAAAAAAATACACACAGATAGGCCCCTATTGGATGAGATGCTGTTTCCTATTTTTTATTTTCAAGATTATATCTTTAGGGAGTAGAAATATGACGATGAAAGTGTGTATGGATGAGTTATTTTGATAACAAAAAAGTATAATAATTATGTATGATGTGAATATGTCTTTTCCTTGTAAGAATTTTTTTTTTGCAAGAAATGATATGGATGAGTTTTTGTTCTATAAGAAAATCTAGACATATTTTAGTTAAACTCATCAATTAAGACATAAAAAAAAAATGCAAAGTGGATCTTATTTCACATCTTGCTTCATTTTGAATCAAGATATGTAATTATTTAGTTGCATATGTTAAGATATTGGCGGATACATAAACGTCTTTTAGTTATTGAGTAAACTGTCAAATCATAAATAGTAAATAATTTCAAAGGAATTTTAGATTTTTTTTATAGAATATTTACTATAGCATTATTTGGAACATTTTTAAGAGATGATAAACAAGTGCATTTTTGATGAAAAAAATTATAAAAAATTGGAGAATAGGAAATGAGATTCCATCCAATTGGGGCCCCATATTTATCTTTTTGTAGGTTTCAACTTTCAAATTTTATATTGAACGTGGTCCCGTGACATGTAAAAATATTCTTGTGTATATTGTCAAATATAATTAATTAATTTTTTATGAAAATATGCACGGGAAACTTACAAATTATTTATCTTCTAGTAAATGTTGTAAAGCACAAAAGATTTACACAGAAATTCTCTCATTTTTTCTAAATTCATAGAGGTAATTTGCTAGTATATTTTCAAAAGAAATTTCAAAAAGAAATTCGTTATATATGTACAACTTTTGAATGCAGATTATGTGTAATTACTTCCATGTTAGCATATAAATGCTTACATTATGTGGGTCGAAAGTGAAACTCGTTAATCTTGAGATATCTTGTTCATTAATTATGTGTGGAGCTAGACTCACTTTGCCATATACATCACAAATTATCTTGAATCAAGGATTTTACATTTTATACCAATGCAGTGGTAGTTTAGTGGTAAAAACTAATGTTCCCTCGTGGTCAGGGGTTCAAGTCCCTTAAACATGAATATGCTTGAATGATAGGCTTGTTTGAATGGTAGATCCGATCGTGTATAATATAATATATTAATGTATAACAATAATAACACTGAATAAATTTAAATTATCACGAACTTTATTGAAATTGAGGTGATGAGCTCGCTCATTAAACATTAGCTACGATACTAAGTTGGGACATTCTCAACGTGCAAAACATTTATGATTGCTTATTCTTATAAAAGAAAAAGATTGTACTTAATCACCATGAATTTTGTAGAAAGGTTACCATTTCTTGTCCAATTGTTTTCTTCAAGCATCAATTATTTTATGTATAACCAATTTATGCTTAAATTTTTCATATTATATGATATACACACACAATTAAATCATTATTTTCGAGTTTCAACTTGTGCACTTAAATTCTAGATTTGCACATGGATCTTGCCGTCCTCCCATTTGGTTTGAAATGATGAAAAGCATGACAGAAAACAATTGATCATGAAGAGTCACTCACAAAATGAGCTATTGTTAAGTTTTATGTGGATGTAGCTTGATGGGACATCTAAATCCCACCATCTTAATACATGTGACAGACAATTAGACATTGACTCCATGTAAAATATCCTATCTTACGTCCCTTTTACGTACTTTATAAGGCATAACAATTAGCACAAAATTGTACTTCAAATTAATCTTCACTCTATTCAAACCAATCACATAATAAGTAGATTGTAATTGTAAGGTAATTCTTGTACATTAGACAATGTTACCATCTGATTAATTGGACCCAAGGCTGACGAGAGTGATCACTGAACAACTCTTATGATGTGTGTTCGATGTATTGTTATTGAATGTCTAGCTCAGGATATAGCTACTATTTAGGCAAGATCCTTACAAACACCACTAAAATGTTAATCGAATTGAAATTTTTCCTAATATCACAAGTATGTTCAAAATCAATATTCTCTTTATAGAAAACAACATGTAGACCAGTTTAACCATTGTTGCCGTCGATAGGACAATAATTTCCTAACTAACATGATACTCAAAAACCTAGAATATTGCTTTTAGCAATTACACTCGTTGAAAGTAAAATTTCGTTCTATGTTCCTTTTTCATTACAAAGTTGAAAATCTAGTATACATGAGCATTGCTCATATATATTATACCAACATAAAAATAAAACAATTCATGATCATAAACATTAGATAAAATCATTATATATTAGCAAGTGGCACATTCCCCCAAGAAACAATGTTAAATAAGTGAATATATTGAGGAAAGGGGGCAAATGGAGAGAAAAAAGAAGAAAAAAGAAACAGCATTGAACATATTGCTGGAAGATGCAGTGAGGAGAGGGGGAAGTTGCTAGTGGCAAATGGAATTTATGCATTAATCGCTGTACCTCTATCTTATGCCCCAACTTTGTGTTATGCCTTTTCTATATATATACATGAAATTCATTTTTAATTAATGAAGTGACCTGGAAATATTTTTATAAGGATTTTTATTTATTTGGGTTTCAAATCTCAATGATAAGAGCGATGCCAAATCATTTTTCTAGGGAAACATATATTACATATTTACATCATTAAATATATCAAAGTATCAACAATTAATTAAATAGCACCAATTAATAATCGCTACAAAAAAAAGTGATATTTGTGACAAAATTTGAAGTGACAATATTAAAATTGTCACTAAATATACACAATAAGTGACAACAATTTTTGCTTTGTCAGAATAAGAATTTTAATGACAAGTTTTTTTTTTTTTTTTTAAATTGTCACTATTGAAAATTTGTAACACACGTATAGTGACAACTTAGTGATAACACAAATAGAGTGACAATTAGAATTGTTGTCACTAAATTGTCACAAAAAGTGTGTCACTAATTGTCAATAGTGACAACAATTTCCTTGCCACTAATTATCAAGAGTGACAATTTTTATACAAATCTTGTCACTATTAAACATGATAAACCTATTTTAGTGACAAAACAAAAATTATTGTCATTAAAAATTTATAATTAGTGATAACTTTGGCATCGTCAATTTGTCACCAGTGTTATATTTTTTTGTAGTGAATTCTCCAATTAAATTTGAAGGTGCTCTATGAAAATGTAGGCTAATACTTACATTTTTAGTGATATTTTGAACCAAAAACTTCTGAATTGTAGAGTTCTGAAATCTCTGTTTAATTTATCGATGGTGCAAAAGTACAACTTCGCAAATCTAGAGAGAATTATTAGTTTTTTCAGAAATATATACAATATTGAATTAAAAGAGTATAGTTAATTCGAATGTTTTGTTTGGTTGTTTTTGCTTGAATATACGATATATTATATATATTGTATATTTAAATAACATTTTTGTCCGAATAATTCAAAATAATTGATGACAAATAATAAGATAATAAAGATAAAGGTCTTTAAGCGGGACAAACGTACATGACGATTCTAAGGTCCAATTATGGAGTTTAAGGCGGGACAAGCACTTTTAGATACAATAAGATGATGATAACTAATTGATTGACTTATTTTAGGATTAAAAGTTTGTTAATAATGGGACGTAAAGTAGTAACTAGTATCCCAAGAATGTGTCGACTCAGCAAAATCTGTTTTCTTTTTACGACTTTCTTAATACTCTCAAATGAGATACTTTCCAGTTCAATTGTTAGAATTATTTATTTATTGTGAGCACATAAAAAAAATAAAGATTACTAATTAATCGATGGGGGATAACATTCTATTCACATAACAGTGACAACATAGTAAAAACACAAATAGATTGACGACTATATTTACTGTCAATAATTGTCAATAGTGACAATAATTTCCTTGTCACTGTATTATCAAGAGTGACAACTTGTATATAATTCTTTTCACTATTAAACTTGTGAAAACTATATTTGTGACAAAATAGATATTCTTGTCACTTAATATTTATAATCAGTGACGATTTTGACATTGTCATTAATGTTTTAATTTTTTAGTGTCTCCACACTAGCGACTATACAAAATGTGAAATGAACTGAAAATAATCATGTAACCTTATTTTTCCAAAATCTATAATTACTACAAAGAAGAAAAGGATATGAAAACAAAAACATTCATGAACATACTTTTGAAGATTCAGATTATCAAGAAGAAGAAGGTATAAAAGCATGTCCCAAATAGTGTGTTCTTCCAACCAACATATTGCAAAAGAATCTTAGCTTTAGTTTGGCTCCACTTCACAAACTCAATAACCAAAAATTGCACCCCACCCCATGTGTTACTAAGGTCCCCCATTTTTTCAGTCTTTGTTTGTTTGATGGCCCCTTCCAATTGCTTTGTCTTTGCCATTGTTTCTTCCAATTCACCTATGGATAGTACTGCAATGAGAGCATCTTGATAGAGACCTAAATTTTCTATGAGGATATTTTGGTATGTTTATATTATATGGTGTAGCTCTAAACATCAACTACAAAAAAAAATCGACATGGTTAATTTATAGTCGATAATTCAAAAATCATCAAGATCGAGTATCTAATATTCAGTAAACATGAACAATTATTCGGAAATCCATGTACCAATCTTATGTGTGCTTTATCATTTGTCCCATATTTTCATTTTTCTTGTATAATTCATCTCAAATATTTATATTACAAGACATCATTTACATGAACAAAAGGCAAGAATATAAGAGTAAGATTGAATTTCGATGCAACCTGATATACCCAGCGAGTTTGGGGTCAGAAAAAGTATATTGAATATGGCTGGTATATAAAAACTAGAAGCCCCTCTAAGATGCAACAATGTGGTATTTATAAATTTAGAATTACATCATATTGTCATATGTTTTACACATGTGGTCATCCTGGAATACCATGTGCGTTATTGAGATTGAGAATAACATGCCTTTGGTTTGATCAGTTCAACCCATTTACATGAGATCAGGATTGAATCCTTTTCGTGAGCCAATCTAGTTCAACCCTAAATCCTGGAATTACATCATATTGTCATATGTTTTACACATGTGGTCATCCTGGAATACCATGTGCGTTATTGAGATTGAGAATAACATGCCTCTGGTTTGATCAGTTCAACCCATTTACATGAGATCATGATTGAATCCTTTCCGTGAGCCAATTTAGTTCGGTCCATCCAACTTTTGATCTGACCCGATCTAACGGCAATTAGACATTTAGTAATATTGGATATGGGGGTATTTAAGTCATATATATATATATATATATATATATATATATATTATCACCTCTATTAATTTTTTCCCTATTGAACTTCACAACTAGTCCACATATATATGTCAAAAAAGAAGGTGCCATCACCATGTGATCCGGTGAGTGCTTGGCCACATTGAGTATGAAATAGCCCCGCCCGTGGGCCTTCGGATCTCGTGTTGGTTTATTATGTCATATATATAAACTTAACCAATGGACAAATTTTTTTGCATGACATCAACTGCATGTTACCCCCTCGTGGGATCACAATAATCGTACTTGGTACGATAAATGGAAATGGGAAATTGACTACCCCCCCCCCCCCCCCCCACTACGATATATATTCATCCCTAACCCTTCATTTTTTTCAATTTCTAAATTTCTAATAATTTTATGCGTATTTGAAAAGACATAAAGAAAGAAGTCGAAGAATAGTTCCACTTTATCTATTCATTTATGAAATTAGGTGAGTGATGATCATTTTTAGCTATGCATGATTCTCTTTAGTGAATTTATATTTAATAAAATTCCCATTTCTAACAAAAATATTTTTTTGGGGTTTTTTTTTTTTTGTTTGGTTGGAGTTTGGCTTTGAAATTTGAGATAGAAATTAATGTATGTATCTTTTATAGAGAAGCAAGCATGAAAGCTCTCTTACACGCACATTTATTTGTCTTATCTCTCAGACTTCATCTGACAATCTTTTATGGCGTCCGATAAAGTAGGGGACCTAAAAATGAAAATGATTTTCCCATAATTATACATATATATTGGTATATATCTATATAAAAAAACAATTTAGGGCTTTTGTTGTTTAGATATGAGCCAGCTATATATTCTCCATGTTATATGGTTCATAGCTTTGCATATATAATCCATAATGGAGCTCATACAGCCTGTAGTAATCACAAGATGATCTTTCAGAAAAAAAGGGGAGAAAAAAAGATGTGTACGTAAGGTAATTAATCAAATTGTCTTCAAAATTTTGTGGACATAAAGCCACGGTAGATTATTTAAGAATTGTGAGAATATCGCAAGAGTGATTGTTAAAATGCTCTGGAACTTCAAGTATAATTACACTCATCACGTATGATATATCTTATTAAGATTCACTACATGAATAATCGGAGAAATTAAAAATCATTTTTATTCATCAGGTTATCGAGTTGTAGCAAAATCGTCCCTCAAAATTTAAAAATTCTCAATGTCATGCTTCCGATCATATATTGATTTTGATTTTTAACAGAGAAGTGACATTTTAGTACTTCACTCTTATTAGGTATTAGAAAAACTCATTTCAACCATTAAGTTTGGCTTTAGTACCAAAAGTGTCCTTAAGGTTTTAAAATTATGTTGATTTCATATTTCAAACACCATTTGGAGTTCAATTTTAACAATAAGTAAATTTTCATGATTTGGCTTATTAAAACAAATGACCAGAACTATGATAAGAATAATTCTCTTTCTTTTAATTACCACATTGTACCTTATTCAAAATCTTTGCATCTATACACTTTTTTCTACTATTTATTATTAACTATAAACAATTTTCAGTTCAACTTCTATTTCATTTTTATATTCTTCACTCATATGTAAACCCTCTTGAAGCATTTCTATATTTATTATTTTTTGCGACAAATTAGATTCTGTTTCTTTTTCCTTATTGGATAATCCAGTTCGATGATGTCAAAATAAGTTTTTTGTACATGTAAACTAAAGAAATTAAGAATCCCGTAAATCTTGCATCAAAAAGATCCTGCTTTATAAATACATAATTAATACTTTTTTATATAGCTGCAACTTTTCGATACATATGACTTTTATTTATTGAATTACATTATAATGTCATTTGAGATATTTTGACCTAGTATATATATAAATTTTTTGTGCATATTTAGTTCCATTGAGTGGTACCCTCAAAGAAAAAGGAGTTGGTGTGTGTCACTATATTATAGGTTGCTTTTGCATATTAAATTTATGTGCAAATATAATAGGAATACATAAGAAAACAAATTAAGATGATAAATATTATATTATTACTCAAATAATAAACTTTAACGATGATCTTTCATCAATGAATTCATGAGAATTTTAAAAATAACGAAGTCTGAAATTTAATAATATTTCTTCTATATTGATTAAAACAGAATAAAAAAATATTATTGTTAATATTTGGCCGTGAAAATACTATGTGAAACATGATAAATGACTTAGATATATCTGTCGTAAGTGTGAAATAATATATAGACATATACAACACATATATTATTATAAAATTATCATGCATGCTATTAAATAATTAGAAGTTATTATAATAAGGACTAAATCAAAAGTAATTATAAAATTAGGGATGAATTTGAAGTTTTGGTAATGTATACCCACATAATACAAGGTCATTTCAGTAATTTACCAATAATTCACCTTTTTGACTTGTTGAAGTTTGATTCTGGTTAGAAGGATGAAATTGAGAATTTCTAAAACTTGAGGATGTCACTACTCAAAAACTTCAGGGATGAAAATGAATTTTTTTTTCCTAAATAATTGTGATTGTCTCAAAATATTGAATCTCTGATATGGTTAGCTAGGATGAATTTGTGCACTATATAACATAAGAATTTCTGTATAATGAAGTTTGGCATATATGCTGAAACAGACATCTTGTAGTACAATTTTTTCCTAAACATATATAAATTTAACACTTTAAAAACAGAAAATTCTGAAGTATAAATAATAAAAAAAAGGATAAGAAAGAAACCTATTGGTCGAGTAGAAGTGAAAGCTAGAAAGTCTAATTGGTAAATTAATTTCCATAATTTCAGGAATTTTCAGGGTTTAACAATAAAAGCACTACATTAACTACTCCGTACATATATATAATATTCATCGAGAAATGAAAGAGTATGAAATGATGCTTTGACTGTGGTAGTCCAACAACAAGAGAATGTTACACATAAAATTAATTATGTCTAATAAATTATATTAGCAGAATCTTAGGAAAAATCATGAGAATAAGAGACTGATTAGCCTTTGTTTCTAGCTATTAAATGTAGATTATAATTCTGAATGCACCAATAACATGAACCGCATTAACATCCGCATCGATCAAAACAGGATCTAATTATTTTATTTTAACGATATATGTACTTATATATAAATATATATATTCAAAAAAATAAAGCGTATAAAAAAAAAGGTTGATTTTACTTTGTAGTAAACAATAGAAAAGAAGTGTTTTTGATTTATTTGAATTATTAATTTTTTGGGGTAATTATTGTTTGGATTTCTTTTAATATATCTTAAGGTCGGTAGCATGTGTTAGATGCCACAAAATCCACCTAATCACATGCTTCCCACCAATTTAAAAGGAGAGATTAAATTAATTTTGTCAATCTTTTTCTTTAATTACAAAAATTCATGGATTATTAATTGCAAAACGCATGGATTCTTGACTCTTAAGCGAGACATTGGGTGTTTTGATTATTTAAAATTAAATTAACCAGATTTAACTGGCATCATTTAATTATATATAAAAAAAACTGGCATCATTTTCTTCTTTTTGAGTAAAATCTATAATATTGTTTTGGTGCGAATTTTTTTTAACAGTAAGAAATTTACTTAGGGAAAAAGAGAACGAAATGAAAAACAAAATGATAGAAAGAGAGAAGAGTGTGGAAAACATAAAAAGCCTCTAACAAACACAAACATGTCTCCTTTCTCCTACCACGAGGACAGTGGCGCAGTAATTTAGTCTCTAATTTTTTATTTAAATGTCGCAAGTAGTTCAAATGAAATATCACTACAAATGTGAGTGTATTATGAGCTGACAGTGACAAACGTAAAGATAAATTTAATATAAATGAGACAAGGGTTTAATATTTCTCAACTACTAGTCACTGATAATTAGGTTTTCTTTTTTGGATAGTTATCATTGATTTCACCCAACCCAACACATTTTAAAAAAATGTCTCCTTTGGCCTAACATTTTTCGTTTCTAATTAAAATTCCCAAATCAAATAAAGCGCAAAAGTGCATTATCGAACTATGATGAACTTATTATTATAACACTATCATCTTTTACTTATGGCCTTAATGTCCATCTTGCCATTCCTTCCAGAGAAATAATTATGTCACATCGAGGCATCATTTGATAATGTAATTAAATAACACAAATTAAATAAGTCCCGATTTATGAAAACTTTAAGAGCTAAAATAAAATTCTAAAGCTTATGTGTCAATCAATTGGAATTGGAGAAATAATTATTGATATGATTCATGAATTTCATGGCCTACCAATCAAGTTTTGGTCATTCGTTAGTTGTCTGGGACCAATATTAACTGTAGCAAATAGATAAATTAAGATCTTCCAATTCTCTTTTTCTTTTTTATTTACAATTAAATAAATAATTCTCCACATGTAATCCATCATTTTTCACTATTATTTTTTTCCAATCGTAATCCGTACTTTGTAGCCCACTGTTCATTACGAAACAGCGGGAAATCCACATTGTCATAAAATTAATTTCTGGTTCAATATAGTTTGAATCATAGATAATATAAAAAATGTTAGAAGAATTTATCTCGTGTTTGATCACACCAAACCAACCACAAATGGTATAATTGTCTAATTAGCCTAGTTTTGCTCTAACCCGACCCAGTCTTACATTTCTCATTTTAATATGTAATGCCATTCAATTGCCCATCCGAAAAATACAAAAATAATAGAAAATTTTATTTGAGCGATGATTTTCATATTTCTTATTATAACACTAAGCCTATTAAATTTTATTAAAAATATATATTGAAGAATTAAGGAAATTCTCAACCAACGCCATTACATTTTCTTTATATGTATATATATTACGATCATTACAAGAATGCATGGCAAATATGAGAAGTCGGTGAATCAATGTTCCTGATCTTCAAAGATATTATGATCATTACGGGGATGTACAGGTTGACCCTGGCTGCAAAAATAAAAAGAATTAATTAAATTTGCTGTCGATTTCATGCATTTTAAAGTTAAATCATTTCATAAATAGATGCAAAAATGGATTACTATTAGCCCATGCATGATTATTTTCTAAATGGACCTCAAATAATGGCCCAATAGTAATATGGGCTTTGATACCCTTATATGAAATGTAACGCAAAACTTTTCATTAGTAGTGTGCTATTTGGTGCTTTTTTTTATTTTTTTAAATTATAGTGTCATAGAACTCAAATTTTAGCTCAAATCCGGTTAGGTCAAATTCAAATTTCACAAGCAAAAGAATTACATATATATTTTTTTACGTGATTGATCATTCATTTTGTAAATTACAATCCAATCAATTCATATTTGATTTCGTATGTTTTAACTTACAATGCACGAATGTACGTCGTTGCAACCACACAAGAGCTCACCATTTAAGATGTCCGTAGCTTGAAATGTCCCCCCTCCTTCACTTCTCTGCATTAACCAAAAAAAAAAAAAAAGAGCATGATTTATTATCTTATCAAATTCCACAAACAAAAAAAAGGGGGACATAAATTGAATAACATTTATGAGAAAAATTAAAAATGGGTCATGAAAAGCTAAAAACATTTAATACTAAAAACCGTTGAACCTTATAAAAGTCGACCGCCACAAAATTTGCCCACCGATTGGCGGCGGCGCCGTGGCAGGTCGGAAGCATGCCGGCGAGGTCGCCGGAATTTTGCACACAAGCCAGTTGCTTAGCCGGAATAGACCTGAAGTAATTCACTAGTACCAATGATTTACTCGTGTCATTAAGAGCTGACGACTCTGCCCTATTGAAACAATTCCCTGCCTTCATTCCATCATCCCCATCTGATCAAAATTAAAGTTCATAATAAACAAAATCAAATCATTAACTAAAACTAAAAATATTAAAAATGACAAAATTAAACAGTAAGATATTGCATAACATGATAGTAATATAATAGTACGTACTTGACAAAATTGTTAACTTATTCTTAGCATTTATTAATTCTTAATATTCTGATGAGATGATATATTTGACCGTGTCAGAAAAGAATAATAGCAAATGTAATGAAAATAGTCCCTCTAGTTTTATCTTTATATTGCTTTGCACTTTAAAGTACCAAATGCTTCGCTAGCTTCCCTAAAATTTAATTTGTATTTCACTTTCATAATTCAAGCCATTTTCCGATGGGTTTTGGCTGAATCAGGCAGTATGTGCATCTTACATGCTAACTTTTAGAGGCAAATATGAGGTGCAAAATGCAAATGCTGCTTTTGTTGGAATTGAGGTGGACATGCTGCTTGATCCGGCCAAAACCCACCAAAAAATTGCTGGGACCAAAGTAATAAAAAGGTAAATCTATAGGAACTAATTAGTGATATTTATCCAAAAAAAATTAATTCCGTACTTATAAGACAAACTTACACTGATTTTCTACCATGTAATTCCACTGATAAGCAATTCCTTCACTACTTTCCTTGGTTTTGATAGAAGTAAACACAAGCAATCTTTGATTATTAGCGACCATGTCGCTAACCAATGGCCAATCTTGACCATTTTTAGGCATTTTTGACAATGGAAACCAATATTTCATTAATCCTGCATCTGTGAAAACTCTAGTCAATCCTTTTGGTGTTTGAACATAGTCTTCCAAGATGATTGTCACAATTTCTGATGGATTTCCGGACAAAAAAGCTTCAATTTCCCTCAATGTGTTTATAGCTGGTTCCTATTACAAATCCATGTTTTTATTGGGTCAAAATTAATGTAACACAATATATGATTGAAGACATTTTGAAATTAATAATAGATTACTTACGAATTTAGTATAATCGTGGCATTCGCCTCCGAAAGAATGGCACAACCATATGTCTCCTTCGAAGTCATATGTATCGAGCATCAATGCACGAACCCCATTCTACAATAAAATGATAAAATGGATAAATACGTGAAATACTGTGAGAAGTGATTTATTTGCACGAAATGTACTAATTAATTAAGAAAATTGAAATGTGGTTGATTTTTTGAATCTTGGAGGGAATATATAAACTTACATTGAGTTGTTGAGTGACGTTATCTTCTTGATTTGTGAAGGTAATTCGTGGGTGCCCATCCTTAATAGCGAAAGCGTTATGGGTCGTTAAAAATGCATATTTGTTGAATGGTAGAGTATTGTTCTGTTGTCAAAAGTAATTTTGCAAGTTAAAGAGACGAGGTTGATCCTATTGCGAACCTCATACTAATTAATAGCCATCTAAGCAAAATGTTGTGACTGTTCCAAAAACAATTAAACGAGCACGTTTATACTCAATTCAAAAAAATTTGTTTGAACTCAATTTGCTTAATATAACAATAAGTTTGACTAGTAATACAAAAATTCGTTCCAACCTAGTTTGTTTAGCAATCAAACCAAACATAAACACAATTTAGCTCCATAAAAATTTAGACAAATTAAACTTGAACAGTATCTTATTTTACTCTACTTGGTTCATGTGAAGTACTACTATGATTGTCTTTTGATATTCACACTAATTTGTCACGTTAGTTATTTAACTATGTTTAAAGTACAAAATCTCCAAAATGACAATAATAATAATAATAATAATAATAATTACAAGAATAATAGCAGTACTAGTTAGTGTTCAATTGGTTTCTAGAGAAAACAAGTGAATTACTTTTCATAATGACGTTAAAGAAATTATTCAAGCCGACTAGTCTACAACCAAGTGAGCTATGTTATTTGGAACGGAACTTATATGCATATAACAAGTGTAATATACTTTTTTTGGAAATACAATTGAGTGTGAACGGATTGGGAGTGAATAGAATTTCCCAGAAATTAGGGCCACTGGATTAGTACAGTTCAAGGTCATTTACTCATTTTCCACCACTCGATACGAGTTGAGTATTCCTAAATTCTTCAGCCAGACCCTAAATCACAATATATGAATGGTCCAACAACTTACAGTATGGGCAAGACTCAAATTTACTGGAAATTTTCGTTCAAACCTCACACTACCAATTAACTCAATCGAGCCACACAAACTTGTCTGGGTAATTGTATGTTAGATCTAGTTCAATAGTCTATATATTGAATGTCTTTATGTAGAGACCGCACACAAGAGAAATAGATCATTGAACTTAGTCTAACATAGATTTTCCAAATATATCAATCAATACATACTTGCATAAATAGTTGCATATAGAGAGAGAGAGAGAGACCACTAATTTGAACTGATTAGTGGCGGTTGATCTAACACATCGGGAGCCATCAAGTGCTGCTCCACAAGATAAGCAATACAGTCCCACCCCGCAATCTCCATCCCTCGAACATTTATCACCCACCTGCTTCATTCCCCATATATATACACATATCATATATACATAGAGAAATATTAAAAAACATGAAATCAAAAAAAAAAGAAAGAAGAAGAACAAAGATATGGTTGATTAGTTAGAGAGAATTCTATACCTTGCAACTTCCATTAGAGCAGGCGGAGCCAAATTTTAACAACAGAAACGCTGTAATTATAGCAAGAATTACTTTCACCACAGTATTCATGGCGCTGCAAATTCTATCTGAAATGCTTCTCACATGTGTGTGTGTGTGTGTGAAAATCAATTCATATTTAGCAACGCATAAAATAAAATTAATGAAAAAGGAGATTTATGGAATTTTATAATGGATTTTGTCTGAAGAACCGAAGCAATTATTATATGGTAATTAAGTAGAACAACGAATGGACGGAAATTGCTATTTCATAAAAGTAAAAAGACATACAAAACGTCACATATGGTTTAGGGGAAAATGTCAAATAAATACGGTTGAGAGAGTACGTTTTTTTGGTAGGAAAAACCAAATGAAAATTAATGCCACTCCGACTTTAGGCATAAAAACTAAAAGCATGCTAAAAATTCTATTATTTGAATTTCCAACTTATTTAGGACGGTCCGAATGGATATAGGTAGTTGACGTTAAAGTATGTAGACAACATGTGTAGGGATTTGAATTTATAACAAACGAGATAGATAAAGTCGTTATTCGGCGTTGTTTCATGGCTAATCATGTGCGCCTTTTGCGGACGGGGCCTGTATTTAGGATTCGGGGGCGAATAAAAAAAATAAAAAAAAGGTCAAAACTTGATATTTTTAAATTTTGAGGGAGACACAATTTCACATTTCAAACGCTTATAGGCCAAAAAAATAATTTTTCAAAGTTGAGTGAGACAACTGCCCCTAGGTACATTTTCGCATGATCTGTTTAGTGCAGCGAAGATCTAATAACAAATGACTTTTCTATTTCGCACGTTTTATTTTCGTAATCTTTAATGAAATTCTATAACTATTTAGTCTATAATCGAAGCTGGTCAAGATATATCATATAGTTGTTTTAGAATTTGAAATATGATTTGTATAGTCTGTTTACTGACATTGCTGTACATATTATTGTATTCGTACATAATTTGTATATTCTCATAATTGATTATAGTAACTGTACCACAATTCACATCACACGAGATCTTTTGTTGCAAAATTGTGTTACATATCATGCTTGTCTGACAAGTGTATATAATTCATATTAAATTTATAATCAAGGGAATTTTTAAAACACATGTCATTCATATGTGAAGTGCAATAGAAGATTACAACAACATTTGTAATAGAAGATTTGAACTGTTCTCCCGTACAAGTCAAATTATCGACCATATATCATATCTATTATCTTTAATCTAGAGTACTGTACATGATAAACGTCTTAGAAGCCAAGAGACATAAGTTCACCTGTTCAAGTTGCTGACGAGCCATAATTTCAAGAGACATATAAACTTCTAAAGAGCATTCTAAATAGCGATTAAATTAATTGCTCGAATAAAATTAAATAGAGAATCTATACAAAGGAGAACAACGTAAATCGGAATTTAAATCCTTATTTATTCCAAAAAAATAACATAAAGAAGATATTATTAAATATTAATCAAGTGAAATTCTCATAGCGTTACATCAATGAATCGCAAATATGTGCCAATCATTCCTTTCTTATCATCAGGAATAAAGGCTCCTCACTTGGATCCTCTCTGCAAATGTTCAAACTTCCGCATTTCAGCTTGTTTACATGAAAAGTTGAAAAAATATTCTTCATATAAAAAAGAGCTATTATTTAAGAAAAATGTGAAAACTAGTGACTAAAATGTATCTACCATTACCAATAATAATTAGCCTACTCCAGGCATGGCCAGGCCCAAGTTGTATATCACAGATTGAATGAATTACTATTGTTATATGATTGGTTATTCATTTTATGATACACTTGGATATGGGCATGCATACTATCACTTACAGCACATTGATGTATGTCCTTGCGCCCACACAATAGTTCTCCATTTAAACTGTCTACAGCTTCAAATGTTCCTCCTCTCTCGCTCCTCTTAAATATTTACCAATCAAAAATATATTACTACACAAAATTGCCAAGAAATTGAAAACAATTCAATTAAAAACACACACACACACAAAAAATAAAAAAAAAGAAGTATAGTAGTATATGTATATATAAATTTGTTAAATTTATGTGTAATTTAGATTTACCTTGTAAAAATCGACTGCGACGAAATTTGGCCAGCGTTCACCGGCGGCATTGTGGCAAGTTTGGAGAATGTTGATTAGGTCTTGAGAGTTGTGTACACATGCAAGTTGTTTGCTTGGAAGAGATCCAAAATAATTTACCAGGACCAAGGATTTGCTTTTATTATTAAGAGCTGATGATTCTTCCCTATTCACACAACTTCTTGCTATCATCCCATCATTTCCATCTGATCATAAACATTGATTTGTAAATTTACATATAAAAAAATAATTAAGTGAAATCAAATAATAAATTAGGGAAGAAAACATGTAACACTATAAAATAACAATAGTTTATATTTAGAGGGCCGAAGTCATTTCTAGGAGCTGTTTCTGGTTAGGCAAAGGCAACAATATCCATGAACCCCAAACCTAATGGGATTAACATAGGTGATTATATTGGAAATTGGAATTTGGAGACCAGTGACTTCCGAAGAATCGATATATATATATATATATATATATATATATATATATATATAGGTTAAGCTTTTATGAGCTAGAGTAGCGATGTTGGCACGTCTGATATATATATATATATATATATATATATAGGTTAAGCTTTTATGAGCTAGAGTAGCGATGTTGGCACGTCTGATATATATATATATATATATATATATATATATATATATAGGTTAAGCTTTTATGAGCTAGAGTAGCGATGTTGGCACGTCTGATATATATATATATATATATATATATATAGGTTAAGCTTTTATGAGCTAGAGTAGCGATGTTGGCACGTCTGATAGTGTCGATTGTAAACTGACCCGCTTGCATCATGTGATTAATTAGGTCCGATCATTAAACGGGCCGTAAAGACTATTTATGACATTTCAATTTTGTAATATAATTTGTTCCGGGGTGACATCTTACATTGATTTTCAACAACATAGTTCCATTGGTAAGCAATTCCTTCACTTTTTTCTTTTGATTCCATAGAAGTAAACACAAGTAGCCTAAAGTTTCTTACAACCATGTCCTGAACCAAAGGCCAATTTTGACCATTTCTGGGCATTTGTGATATTGGATACCAGTAATTCATTAATCCAGCTTCTCTGAACACTTTGCTCAACCCATTTGGTGTCTGAACGTAGTCTTCCAAAAACAACGTCACAATTACTGGAAGACTATGTTCAGACATCAATTGGGTTGAGCAAAGTGTTCAGAGAAGCTGGATTAATGAATTACTGGTATCCAATATCGCAAATGCCCAAAAATGGTCAAAATTGGCCTTTGGTTTAGGATATGGTTGTACGAAACTTCAGGCATCCTTGTGTATAGTCAACCCGTGGAAGCTCATTTGGGGCATTTGGAACAAGTCTTGTCAATTTTGCACCAAAATAAATTTCGTGCGAATTTAAAGAAGTGTGCATTCGGGTGTGACAAAGTGGATTATCTGGGCCACGTGATTTCGGCAAACAGGGTGGAAATGGATCCGGAGAAAATTTGAGCCGTTGTTGAATGGCCACGACCTGGTTCAGTGAGGGCAGTCCGCGGGTTCCTTGGTTTAACAGGATATTATCGACGTTTTGTTTAGGGACACGGGTTGATCGCACATCCGTTAACCCAATTGTTAAAGAAAGACGCACCATCCAAGTTTGAGTGGACCCTAGAAGCAGATCGTGCATTTTAGAAACTGAAAGTGGCACTCACGACTGCCCCTGTACTTGCAATGCTAGATTTCACAAAGTCATTTATCATAGAGTGTGACGCCTCGGGAACGGGATTAGGGGCCGTTCTTATGCAAGACAAACGGCCTATTGCTTATTTCAGTAAAGTATTGGCGGATCGGACTCTTACGAAATCAGCATACGAACGAGAAATGATGGGGTTAGTGTTTTCAATCGAGCACTGGAGGCCTTATCTAATTGGACGGCGATTTACAATTCGGACCGATCATAACAGCCTCAAGCATTTATTATCGCAGCGTATCGTCACACCCTCGCAGCAGGTTTGGGTCGCAAAATTACTTGGATATGACTTCGAAATTGTGTATAAGACGGGCAAGACTAACAATGCAGCCGACGCTTTATCACGTCGGGAGACCGATGGGACATTCACGGCCATGAGTGGGCTGATGTGGCCAGAAATGCATGTAGTAGTTGAAGAACAAAGGCACGACCCTTTTGTGAAACAAATAGCCGAGGATATTCGCCGAAGATCCGATAGTCGACCGGGGTTTTCTTTGGAGAATGATCGGGTATTCTATAAGGGACGTTTGGTGCTTCCCGAGACGTCTGAATGGATTAAAAAGCTATTGTTCGAGTTTCATGATACACCCAAAGGGGGACACGCCGGAGCTTTTCGCACATATAGACGATTGGCAGGAAATGTGTATTGGCGAGGGATGATGAAAACCGTGCAACAATATGTCGCGAATTGCCTCGTATGTCAAAAGTCAAAGTATGAGGCCATGTCACCCACCGGGTTATTGCAACCGCTCCCTATACCCGAGGTAATTTGGAATGATTTGTCAATGGATTTCAGTACGTGTCTTCTCAAATCCCAAGGTTTTCCTTGCATCATGGTGGTGGTGAATAGACTATCGAAATATGGTCATTTTGTGGCGTTAAAGAGTGGATTCACCGCAAGATCTGTGGCTGACTTGTTCATGAGAGAAATAGTTAGATTGCATGGCATTCCGCGTACTATTGTCACCGATCGCGACCCCGTGTTTGTAAGTTTTTTTGGAGAGAGTTGTTTAAGTTACAAGGCACGAAGCTGAAATTCAGCTCCGCGTATCACCCGGAGACGAACAGACAAATGGAAGTTTTGAATCGCACTTTAGAGACTTATCTACGTTGTTTCTCGTCAGAACAACCACGCAAATGGACGGGATGTTTAGCTTGGGCCGAATTTTCATATAACACTTCGTTCCAGACATCGGCGCGCACGACACCATTTGAGATTGTGTATGGGAGACCTCCACCCACTATTCTGCGGTTTTTACCCGGCGAGTGCAAAGCACAAGCAGTAGCCGAAGTGTTGAGGGATCGAGATGACATTATTCGGCAATTACGATCCAATTTGTTACGGGCGACGTACTATGCAAATAAGCATCGTTGAGACGTCGTGTTCGAAGTAGGTGATAGTGTGTTTCTCAAAGTCAAACCCCATCAACAAACAACATTAGCTGCTCGCAGTTATAATAAGTTGTCGGCAAAATATTATTGATAAGAGGTGTTTTAACGTGTTTTAAGACCGTAATTCTTATGATTTGGATTCACTTATTGCTTAAATCATGTCACATTTGCATTTAATAGGTGTGTTAAGTGAATACAGGTAATAAATGAGAATACATAAAGAAAAGGGAAGAAAAACGATATACAAAACAAGTTCAAGCATGTTTTTCAACACCTAGGCGGTTTATGCATCTCCTACCACATTCGAGCGATAATTCAGTACATTTCGAGACCGAATTAGACAAAGTTTCCATCTACAAAGTTTTAGATGTATGTCTTAGCTTCAAATGGGAACTTCAAACATCCAAATCGGAGGTCTATAGAGAGAATTGTGAAGGAAATACGATTGCTGCGCCGAACAGAGAAGTACATGTGCCAGGATACGCCCCAGCGCCCTCCTAGTCATACCTAGGCGTGGATAGTCCGAATGTTACTCCTTTTCAGCCTAAATTCCAGCATTATATGATGGGTAGGAATCACTTTTGGCCATAATTCAGCACATGTGTTGAGGGGTTGTCATAAGTGTGTTTCTTGGTAGATTTACTTTATGGGCGCCAAATCAGAAACAACCTCCATATTGAAACGTAATTTCGGTATACTTAGAAACCGAATTGGACATAGTGTCCTTCTTGAAAGTTGTAGATTTATGTCTTATCTGCACATGGGGACTTGAATCATCCAATTCGGAGATCTGTGGAGAAGGTTATGAGGAAAATACTAAGACTGCGCTGGAAAGCAAGAAAATGGCAGCATGCATGTGTTTTGTTGAAGTTTTCACATGGTTATGCTTGGTGGAATGCTTAAGGGCCGAAAGTTCAGCATTTTTTAGCTGGTTGGAACCTTAGGTGGAATTCTCATTGGGGAACTTTAATGGGAATTCTTAATGCATACTTTAGTGGAATTTTGGCTATAAAAGGAGGGGGAACCCATACTCTTCAGAATTCACTATCAATTTCAGATTCTTGGAGGAGAGGAGGAGGAGGAGGAGGAACCGGTCCTCAAGCTTCATTCATCACCATTCTTCATCATTCTAAGAGGAGAAAGCTAGGAATTGAAGCTCCAATCAAGGGGCCATCATCTATCACATTAGAGGGAGTTTTTATAGCCTTTTCATTTCATTCATGTCTATGAACATGTGTATTTATTCATTATTGTTTCTCATATTATCTATCATGAACTAAATTCATAAGACTAAGGCCATGTAAGGTCAAATTGTGATATATGCTTATAATAGATGATTGTTGAGGTTATTCTTATATTGTTATGTGATGTGAATTTGTGTTTTTACCTATCTTGCATATACTTGATCACTATATGTTAGAATCTTATGCCTAGGTGAATATTTCGGGAGAAAATTGACTTAGGGTGCAAGAAATTCACATCATGATCCGCAACTAATGAGGAATTGCCCTAGACATAGGTAAAAGATTCCCGGGTGAAGTTGTTCGATTCTAATCGAGTGAGCTCTAGTACGTTAATGCATGTTTAGTGGTTAGATTTCCGGATAGGAATATTTGGGAAATCATGATCTAAGCATAGGAGTTTATACGCGAGACTTCAGTTATTCTCTACCCTCGGAGCTCTCGCCATAACAATATAAGTGTAATCCTTCAACAAGAACCTTTATAAGTATATTTGATCAATTTGGACCTAACATGTGTCTTAGTCTCCCTTTATAATTGGTTTTAAATCACTTGCTCATCTTTGTTCTTGTTCTTTACAAATTTTATTTGAATTTATTCTTACTTTGTTTATTCACTTCATTACAAATCTTAAATTAGAATTCAAATCCTTGAGGTTCGACAATCCGGACTTACAATCCATTTATTACTACACACGACTAGTGCACTTGCTACCAAGCACGTTAGCTTTTAGCGTGTCAAGTTTTTGGCGCCGTTGCCGGGGACTTGGTCATTTTAGTATTTGATTTTTTGTTTACGTTTTTCATAATTCTTAGTTTTTCGCTTATTTCTAGCTTTCCTTTTATTTTTCTTGTTATTCTAATTTTATTTCTTGCATTTAATTGATAGGTTCGATTTGTGGTGCATGATCCGCTCCTCAAATGAGCCTTTAATTTATTTTGTTTTTTTTATTTTGAACATGTGCTCCTGGTTTGTAGATGAGTTCGAGAGATGGAGGACAATATCTGTCAACCAAATCCGAATACACGTTTCCCGGATATGAATTTACCGGAGAATCGGGAGTGGTTACAAGGCATTCTCCAAGCTATGCAACCACCTCCTTTTCAACCACTTCCATCTGTCCGGGATAGTCTATCACTGAGCTTCTTCACCATACAGGAGGGATATTGTTTATCCCCGACTCTGGAGGAACGAGAATGGGTTCGACAACTCCTATACGACTTACAACTCACACTGGATGATTTGGATCAGCTGGAAAATATGAAATTGGTACACAAAGCCATTGATGCTTTGTATGAAGGACCAATTAAGGAGGCTCTAATGATCATTGAGGAAATGAAAAACGAGAGGATTTCTATTAAGGTGTCATCGCCTCAGCGTTGCACACTTAACATTCAAGCATCCGAGGCAGAATCTCCAAGTTACGAGAAATCCACTCTTATTCCTTCCCCAGCGATACCCGGCCCCATCTCCACGGGTATGGAGGCAATTAGTGCCCATGATAGTAAGTTGTCCTCTAGTATAGGAGATGACATGGTTATTTCTGATAACTATGAGGTTTTTAAGCATCCAGTTGATTCTACATTATCATTACGCATTGATGCTTTTGATCCTTTTAGTGTTGAGCTTTTTCAGGAAAGAAGAACCAATAACCTCCTCGAGTTCTACATCACAAACTCCAAGTTTTCCATCTCGATGGGTGAAGGAAAATGGTCATCTACTTATAACTTGGAGAATAGTCCAAGTCATCACTCGGTGCAGTGGGAAGAAAGAGTGATGGAAGTGGTGATGGACTATGAGAAAATATGTGAGTGGATGATTGCTTGGTCACTACTCATCGTATTTTCTATTAACACCGGGCCAAAATTCATCCCTACTTGGAGAATGAACAAGGCATTCATTCGGAAACCGCCTTAAAATAACTCGGTAAAGTTAAGCTAATGACTTTAAAAGAGCGCTTCTTGGGAGGCAACCCAAGTTTGTAAGTTTTCTTTTCTTTTTCTTTTTGCTTTTGATTTTGTTTTGTTTAATTTGTTTCTTTTTGTTGTGTTCAAGCATGCACTTTTGGCATGTATGTGTCTTATGATTGATGATTTAAAGAGTTGAAGTGTTAGATATAATGCACATTTGGACCGCATGTTTAAGAGATGCTTATTTTACTCGAGAGGAGAGGAAGCTATAGGATTATGTATTGGAAGTTTAAGGATGTTTTTCAACATCCTTGGTTGTAAGTGTTCTTTTACCGTTGTGTATGCTTGTTGTAACAACATTGGGGACAATGTTGGATTTAAGTTTGGGGGTAGAAGAGTACTTATTTTGAACTTTGATGATTTAATCCTAATTTTTAGCTTAATTTTGGGGGAGAGTTTGTTTGGCATCATGTTTATAGGCTTCTTTGTTGAGAAAATCAAGCATGAAATTTTTTTTTAGTCCTTCCAATTGATGTATTGAAATTGATTAACTTGAAAAAATGGCATGAATTCTTGAAATAATTTGAATTTAATGGAATATATATATCTTTGAAATTGTTCGTGAAGACCTTAGACTAGAATTGATTCTATAGATGATTCACAATGCACTTAAATCGAAGGTAGAGGAGTTGAGAGGATAACCATCTTGAGACACTTAAGGAATTTTTCCAGAAAATATTAACTTAGATTTCTCATAAGGTTATAAGTTGAGTAGTAATTTTATATGCTAAACAATGAATTGAAAAGGTTGAATTTTGGTATGACCAACAGTGGTCAGGCTAATACGTACCAGAGGTGAAACGTTTCATGCCTATATACTGTACTATTATGCTAATTTGAGCTAAGCTCAAGCCAAAAAGAAGTGAATTGTTTAAAAGATCTAGTTTTATTTCGTGGTCTTTGACACTCGAGTGATTAAATCCTTAGGAGTGTCTCTACACTTAATACCCCAAAACTATCTAGTTTGGGAGTCATTGGTCTAAAGCTTGCTACATGGGTGTCATAGAAAGCCTAATGGAATAAAACATTGCACATGATCTAGCCTTAATGAAGTTTAATGAAAATTCCATATGAATTGAATGTTGAATATTTGAGATAATGAAATTTAAATGGCTATGAGATTTTCTATAATTCTTGTGCCTTGTGTTTGATCAAAAGTTGATAGATATGAGATTAATGTCCAAAATTTGGTAAGGATGCCTCTCGACTATAATACCCTAGATTTATTTTTCACTACACCCTAGGGAGTCGTTTCAAGTATTGGTGTCCCATGAGCAAAAGTAGTTGATATGTATATATATATTTGTGAACTTTAAAAGGTTGATTTTATGCCATTCATTCTTGTTGATCATATTGAGATGTGTTGATTCGGTTGGGATTGAAAATTTGCTAGATTTTGTGGGTATATCGTATGCAAACCCTCACGAGACTATAACTCGTCCTTTGAGGTAACTCAAAGGTTTAAAGGCTTGTTGCACCCGCTAAGTGCAATCTTTTACTCCACGAAAGTGAGTTAGTTAGTTGTTTTGTTTTCTCCCATTGAATGATGTTGGTCTTGCCTTATAGCTCTTATTGCTCGAGGTCGAGCAATTGATAAGTTTGGGGGTGTTGATAAGAGGTGTTTTTACGTATTTTTAAGACCGTAATTCTTATGATTTGGATTCACTTATTGCTTAAATCATGTCACATTTGCATTTAATATGTGTGTTAAGTGAATACAGGTAATAAATGAGAATACATAAAGAAAAGGGAAGAAAAACGATGTACAAAACAAGTTCAAGCATGTTTTTCAACACCTAGGCGGTTTATGCATCTCCTACCACATTCGAGCGATAATTCAGTACATTTTGAGACCGAATTTGACGGAGCGGAAGCAATTAATTGTGTAAAATTTGAAGATCACGTCCTCAAAACTTACGGATAAATTTGAGCGCACTCAAGAATTGCAAAAGTAAAGACTTTATTAATAATTAAGAATGAATAATCATCCCCCAAGAACTACAAACTGCTGGAATTTAAAGAAAACAATGCAAAGACTCCTATTCTAATTAGATTAGGATTCCTACTCCTAATCCAACTCCGAAAACTGACAGAATTCTAAAAGACTCCAAAATTCACCAAATTTGGCTCAAAAATACTATATCACGTCAGGTGACACGTGGAAAAATTTGGGCCCCATCCGACAAATAGACAATTAATTAAAAAATAAAATAAAATAATTTCAGCCTAAATTCCAGCATTATATGATGGGTAGGAATCACTTTTGGCCATAATTCAGCACATGTGTTGAGGGGTTGTCATAAGTGTGTTTCTTGGTAGATTTACTTTATGGGCGCCAAATCAGAAACAACCTCCATGTTGAAACGTAATTTTGGTATACTTAGAAACCGAATTGGACACAGTGTCCTTCTTGAAAGTTGTAGATCTATGTCTTATCTGCACATGGGGACTTGAATCATCCAATTCGGAGATCTGTGGAGAAGGTTATGAGAAAAATACTAAGACTGCGCTGGAAAGCAAGAAAATGGCAGCATGCATGTGTTTTGTTGAAGTTTTCACATGGTTATGCTTGGTGGAATGCTTAAGGGCCGAAAGTTCAGCATTTTTTAGCTGGTTGGAACCTTAGGTGGAATTCTTATTGGGGAACTTTAATGGGAATTCTTAATGCATACTTTAGTGAAATTTTGGCTATAAAAGGAAGGGGAACCCATACTCTTCAGAATTCACTATCAATTTCAGATTCTTGGAGGAGAGGAGGAGGAGGAGGAGGAACCGGTCCTCAAGCTTCATTCATCACCATTCTTCATCATTCTAAGAGGAGAAAGCTAGGAATTGAAGCTCCAATCAAGGGGCCATCATCTATCACATTAGAGGGAGTTTTTATAGCCTTTTCATTTCATTCATGTCTATGAACATGTGTATTTATTCATTATTGTTTCTCATATTATCTATCATGAACTAAATTCATAAGACTAAGGCCATGTAAGGTCAAATTGTGATATATGCTTATAATAGATGATTGTTGAGGTTATTCTTATATTGTTATGTGATGTGAATTTGTGTTTTTACCTATCTTGCATATACTTGATCACTATATGTTAGAATCTTATGCCTAGGTGAATATTTCGGGAGAAAATTGACTTAGGGTGCAAGAAATTCACATCATGATCCGCAACTAATGAGGAATTGCCCTAGACATAGGTAAAAGATTCCCGGGTGAAGTTGTTCGATTCTAATCGAGTGAGCTCTAGTACGTTAATGCATGTTTAGTGGTTAGATTTCTGGATAGGAATATTTGGGAAATCATGATCTAAGCATAGGAGTTTATACGCGAGACTTCAGTTATTCTCTACCCTTGGAGCTCTCGCCATAACAATATAAGTGTAATCCTTCAACAAGAACCTTTATAAGTATATTTGATCAATTTGGACCTAACATGTGCCTTAGTCTCCCTTTATAATTGGTTTTAAATCACTTGCTCATCTTTGTTCTTGTTCTTTACAAATTTTATTTGAATTTATTCTTACTTTGTTTATTCACTTCATTACAAATCTTAAACTAGAATTCAAGTCCTTGAGGTTCGACAATCCGGACTTACAATCCATTTATTACTACACACGACTAGTGCACTTGCTACCAAGCACGTTAGCTTTTAGCGTGTCAATTATGGTCCTTTTCAAGTTGTGGAACACATAGGACACACGAAATACAAGTTGCAATTACCAACCTCGAGTCGCATACATCTTGTTTTTCATGTATCGCAATTGAAAAAGGTGTCCGGTGATCATGAAGTGGAAGGGGAGCTGCCGGCTTCTTTAGAAGTCCCGGGGTCTGTTTTATACGAGCCGGATTCAATTTTGGCAGTGCGAGTCCGAAATGAAAATAATCAAGAGGTTCAACAGGTACTTGTGCAATGGAAGAGGCAATCTCATGAGGATGCCACATGGATGGATGTGGATGATGTGGTGACTCAATTTCCAGAATTCCGCCTTGAGGACAAGGCGAGTTTCGAGGGGGGAAGAGTTTTTATGAATCGGGAAGCCATGCAAGCGAATGAAGTGGCGGGAGGTACAAAGACAATCGGGTATATGAGAGGAGAAAGAAAAGGAACGCAGAAGCAGCGGCATAGATGATGGAATCTGTTATTTATTATAATTATTCTTGTAATTTACTTTGATTGTTATTTCCTTTTTAGAGTAGTAATTGAGCTGGAGTAGGACTCTTAATTTGGAAAGTTGCAATAGCCGTATATTACTATTGAATTAGGGTTATTGTATTATTCATTGAATATTCTGGAAAAAAAAGTGGAAAGCTTGGAGCTTTTGGGCAAGAATTTTGTGTTCTTGATTGTTCTTTGTTCTTGAATCTTTAATCTTTAATCCTAACACAAATATTCCAAAATATTCCACCCACAGACTCTCTTTTATACTATCAGAAAACAATTACCAACTAAGACTCCTACTACCCCTTCCATACTAAGACTCATAATAAAAGGAAATAACAATCAATATAATATCAAATGCTTAATACTAATGACTCTAATATCTTTAGCAGCAACCGGTATGTGTGAACTCAAACTTCCGAAATCTAATTCATAACAGAAACCTTCACAAGAAAACAGTGCAAGACTTCTCTTCATTTCTTCTTGCGATTTTCACGCTCCAGCTTTCCGTATACTTCTCTCATATGGGCTACACTCCTGAACCCTTTCATGGGGCAGGGGTGTTCATCAAAAGTCCCAAGCTCGGTCCAAAAGAAATTACAGCAGCGGTGGCATTTGGTGACCTTGTCTTTAGCACGGCTTTTGCCATCCGCCATTTTGGGGTGTATACTCATGTAATGTTTCTCCACCTGACCTGGAGTACTACGGGAAAATATGTACTTCCCCAACCTATTTACCCCACACTCGAAGCACAGGAATTTGTCCGCCATAGCAACATCATCGATAGTCTTTGAATAGGTGCGATTTTGTAGAGCAGGGGAGAAATCCCCGAAGCGAGGGAGGCTTGAGTAGTTAAACTACAAAAACATGAAAATGAACCATTGTTAGAAAATAACACGAAAAAAGTTCTATTTGAACAATCTGCAGATTAATGTTGGCAATCTCAGGAATATGCTTTTCTAAGAAGATATTATGAATATATGAGGTGAATAGATGTTCTTCACACCTTGCTGAAAGTTAGTGGTGTTGCAATATAGCATTATCCCATATTGACCCAGTTTGGGGGTGGACAAATTATAGGATCATTCAAGACAACGTTAAAGATTGTGTCCACTAAAAAGTGTTGTAAAAATTACACAGATGTATAGATCAAATTGTTTAAAGGTTCTGATTGAAAACTCAGTAACAAGAAAATCAGACAGAGTGAGTCATAAGACTCAGTAACAATACACCAAAAATACCAACAAAATTCTTTAATTTAGTTACACACACCTTTGCAGCAGGTATGAGCAAAAGTATCAAACAAGAGTCCTACTCAAGCAAAAGTATTACCTCTCTTCTTGTAGGTAGACAAATCTCAAAAAAGCTTCATATATGGACCTAATTGCAACATTTTAGAAGATGAAGATGTTTCTGAACAACATAATGTTTTTTTTCAGATTTCACATCTCAGTACAAGTACCATGAGAGGACAAGGTGTTAGGTCGCATATTTTACATATTTTCATCATGATTTACCTCACATTTATCTTTATTTTATGTCCTGTAGTTAGTCTTTTCGTTTATTTTTAGCTTAATTGGCGTATTTTGATTTCTAAGTCGTTTCAATGCTTTTTGTAGACATAAAAACGATGATTTTGATGAGTTGAAGGAGTATTTATTACGAGAATAATGAAGGCTAACCAAAAGGATGCGAAGAAATGCAATAGAGAGGCCACACGAGCAAGTTTCGTTGAAGAGAACTTATGAGAAAAATTCTGCACAGGCAGATTGCACAATTGTGCAGAAATTCTGCACAGTTGTGCAGCTGCGGATTTTTATATTTTTGTGGGCCGATTTTATGACTTGGATGAGCATATTTTATGTATCTAAGACTCCTTTTTAGTTGAGACAAGGTGGCAAAAACGTTTTTATAGGCTAGAGTGAGATGGGAGATGATAATTCTTGAGGAAAAGAAGACTTCTAGAGAGAGAAAATAGATCTTTGAGAGTTCTTGGAGAGAAAAGCTTCATCTTCTCAAGTTGTATTCTTCCATTCCTCCATTGTTGAACATGAGTAACTTTATGTTTATGCAATTTATTTCTTGTTTTTCTTTAATTATGCATAACTAAATTATTTTCTAGGGTTTAAGATGTAGTCTTGTGTATTGATTTGGATTATTGATGATTTATGGATGTGATTTCTTGTTTGGTTTATCTATTAATGAGAGTTTAATGCTTGTAATTACTTGATCACCAATTGCATGATTTAAGATGAATTAAGAAGTACCGGGGGGTGAATTAGTTTATCGGTTCAGATTTAATAGACATGTGTAAATTGCTTAATAGGGATATTGGTAATTTTGCATGAGACTAGTTAAACAATATTCATAGAACTTAATGGATTCATCTAAATTAGTTTTTGATCATGGGAGTGACGTAATTAATTAGGTGGGTACTCATGAAGATCTCGGGAGAGTATTCATGTATTTAAGGAAATTGGGTCTTTAATTTAAACAAGAATGATAATCCATTGAAAGTCAATAATCCATAGAAGTACCTTGATGAAATCTTAATCCCTAGGCATTTCGTTAATTGATTATTCATTTTAATTATATCTGTTTTAGTTATTTATAATTAAATTCTTTTCTTGTTAAATTTCTGCTTTTAATTAGTTAAAATCTCAAATCTTTGATAATCGATAGTCTAAATAATAGGATAAACTTTGTTTGGTACTTGATAACCTTCCCTGTGGAGACGATCTTACTTTCACTATATTATTTGTTCGATTCCGTGTTGTTACGGACGGTTAACACAAGGTTCAGAACCCAACACTTCATCTAAACATGAAAGCACAGTAATACGCAGTTGATGAATGTTGGAAAGTCCTTCATTTTAACAAATAACTGAATGCTATCTAAATTGAAGAAAAATAAAGTTACATTGATCGTCTTGAATAGACGACAGACAAACTAACTTTACAAAACAGGTCAAAAGTTTTAGTAAACGCCGGGGAACAGTAAGAGTCAGGGCGAGCGGAGAACCCAATGGATGATGCTCTACCTCACATAAAAGGATCCAATAAACTTGCATCTAATGATTCTTCCTTTCCAAAGAGATGAATTTCCTAGCTAAAAACTTTTTTAAAGCGGGAAAGTAACGGACAAATAGAACTTTAATCGGCACATTGTGCACAAACAATAGATTGTAATGGCTGAAGTGGCTGGTTTGGTTTATAGTATTTGGAGGGAGAGGAATAATCGGATTTTTAACCATGTGGAAACTACTGTTGAGAAAGTTTTTACCTGCCTCAAGAGTGATTTGAAGATGAGAATTTTGGGTTGTTTGCATAGGAAATTAACAAATAGAGATGCTAGCTATTTAGAAAGTGTTAGTCAGTAGCATGATTTCTGTTATTTTTGATGTATAGTTTGGTTCTTTTGAGGGCAATTTGATTACCTAAGAAGGGTAACAGATTGTGCCTTTAGCTTGTTTGGTGTCACACCTAATCCATTATCCTGGTTCTCAAGAACGATCCCTTGAAACTCCACCTCGAGAGATGGATTTTGATTTATTATTTCGTTTAAGGATCTTGGTCTGTGGTTGTATCGTCATAGGGGAATTTTGTCAAATACACTACATACTTTCAACACTGTTATAATTTCAATCACAAGTTTAGAGTATGTTACTAAAAATTATATCAAATACACTACATACTCGAATAAACAGTGTTCAAAACATTGTTGATATAATTTTTTTAATCACGTACTCTTATACGGTTGAAATGATATCAAATACTCTATACTCAAATACACTTGCGATCTAGTAACATACTCTTTTACGGTTGAAATTATATCAAATCCTCTACATATAATCAAATAAACTTGAACATACTCTTTTACAGTTGAAATTATCTCAAATACTCTACATATACTCAAATAAACTTGTGATTTAGTAACTTACTCTAATAATATAAAATACTCTACACATACTCAAATAAACAAGCAATTTAGTAACATACTCTAATGCTATATACATACTCTTCTTCTTGCCTTCTTGATGTAAAATATAATTCATTACGAAAACATCCAACATGTACAACAGTCTAACACACATACAGAAATCTATGTGTGAAAAAACAACATATCAACAGCTCAAGAAAAGATGAAAAACAATACTGATATACCAAAATACTACCTAGAGATTTAATACTCGTCACCTCGTATTCATTGGGTCGTTAGACTAAAACGATACCTCGTATACGAGGGAACGAGGTGGGTTTTATGTCCGGTCCCTATAACAAAGTTATTTGCATTACACTCCAAGATCCGCGTGTTATTATTATTCGGGTAGGGTCAGTTCATGACCCGACCTAGTGGACGTCGAATCTGTGCCACCAATCATACACACGTGTAAAGGATCCGCAGGCGAGACGTCTTATCGGTCATTCGCTCTATAGTACCGGATGGAAACTCTATAAATACCGTCATTCATGAGGATCAAAGGATGGATAATTGGAGCAATAAATAGTACTGACTATCTGTCGTATTGCTCGGGTTATTCGGAGACTTGAGAGTACGATCCCAGAATATAAATAAGAGAATTCCTCAATACTCGAACCATAACGAATCCAACTTCTACACTTGAACTACGTTTAGACTTGATCCTGAAAAAGTACGTAGGCAGCTCAATATCGTCCGAGCGCAGTCTATAATCTAGAGAGCGTATTATTTGGTACGTATTCGAGGTCATCTTGACTGAGATAGTGTGGGGAGAAATCCGTGCTAGATCAGTTTAGCGCCGTCTATGGGAAACTACTCGAGGGTCGCTGAAGTCAGCATCAGAAATGGAGGGAGATGGTCAGAGAGAGAAGCGAGTTTGCGTCGAAGATTCTATATCCTCGGTGCCAGGAAGAAGCGGTGGCGGTCATGGTGATGATAAGATAATGGTAACGAAAGGAGAGTTGGACAAGATGGTGCAGGAAAAAGTGGTTGAAGTTTTGTGTCGTCTAATGGCGTCGGGACCAGTAACTCCGAATGTCCAAAAAGCTCCTGTAGTACCCTTGGCGCCTAGGAGGCTGTTTCAAGAACAAGAGGGGATGAACCCAGAGCGTGGGAAGAGGGAAGCAGTGGAGGCACAGTCTGATGAGGAGGTCAATAGCGGGGCCGATGCGCATTTGGAAGTCCGGCGAGGAAAACAGCCTGTGCAGGAAGAAAGACCAGTTTTGTCGAGGGCTGAAATTGATGATATGTATGAAAAGTTTGGCAGGGTAAATCGTAAACCCGAGGCTCTTAGACCAAAAAGTAGACCGGTTTCAGCGTTGATGGCTAAAAATTCATTGTTTTGTGAGAGTATAATGTTTGAAGAACCTCCAAGTTCATTCAAAGCTCCTCTCTTGCCTACTTATGATGGGACAGGTGCTCGAGGCCGCATTTGATGACTTTTGAACTGTTGATGACATTGTATCATCAGTCAAATGTAATTAATGCAAGGGTCTTCGTGACGACCCTGCTCGGGCGGGCTCAAGATTGGATCACAAGTCAGCAACCCGATTCGATAGTGTCCTATGAACAGCTCATCAAGAGATGTGAGAATCATTTTGAGGCCAACAAGAAGGCCAGGAAGTCTGTGTCTTCCATGATGGGATTCAGGCAGGGTCCTAGTGAGAGTTTGAGGGATTTTGGTCATAGGTTTAATCAGGAAGTTTTAGAAATACCTGAGTTAACTCATGATCTTATTGTAACGTTTCTTTTGTTGGATTTGAACAAAGGTACTTTGGCGTCAGCTTTAGCTCGAAGTGCACCAAAAGATCAAGAAGAATTGATGCAGCTGGAAGAGCAATGCATCAACGAGGAAGAGATGAATCTATCAAAAGATTTCGAGGCTTGCAAACCCGTAAACGATCGAAGAGATAATAGCTATCGACACGAAGGGTCGAGGTCTGAAAAGAACCACGAACGATCCCCTCGATACGCAAAATACGAACAGTACATCCCCTTGAAAGCATCAAGAGGAAGAGTGTTACTGGCAGTGCAGCACATGAATGCGATTCGATGGCCAAAGACAATGAAATCGAAATCCAGAGCAAGTCCGAACAAGTATTGTCAATTTCACAAGGACAAAGGTCACGATACCGAAGAGTGCTACCAGTTGAAAGATGAACTTGAAAGTCTAATAAAAGATGGTGTTCTGAACGACTTCATTGATCGTACTCTCGCGGAAGTAAGAGCCCTGGAGGCCAACCGCGCTAAAGAGGTGAGACGATCGCGCAGTCGGTCATCGGCTCGGTCCCAATATAGAGGGAATGGAGGTCGTTATGACCATCGGGTCCATGACAATCGCCCATATGATCGGCCTCGAAATAATGAATATCATCGAAATGATAATTATCGATGGAATGAAGACAAGAGGGAGAATGATAACAGTCGTCAGGGAGATCGGCCTAAAGAGCAAGCCAATGTGGCCAGAGCAGAGATACACACTATCGCGGGAGGGTCAGCTGGAGGGGATTTGTCCAGTGCAAGAAAAACGCATAAGAGGGAAATGCGTGGCAATCACTATCGTCAGGAGCCTACGAGGGTCTTCTCTGTACAGAATCACGACCAACCAATAGCCTTTGACGATAGAGATTACGAGGGCATGATTGTTCCCCATAATGATCCGATGGTGATAACGATGGACGTTGCAAATTTTGCTGTACACAAGGTGTTGATTGACACCGGTAGCTCAGCAGATATAATTTTTTGGGATGTGCTACAAAAGATGGACCTGGGAAAAGTAACTCTGTGAACGGTGAATACTCCCTTAATGGGGTTCACCGGATCGCAGATTATGCCGGAAGGTTCGATTGAACTTGATGTCTCACTGGGGTCGGCTCCGAAGAGGAGGACATTGCGCGTAACGTTTTTGGTTGTAGAAACCCCTTTTGCTTATAACATGATTGTACACCTCCGGAAACCACCACTGTCGCCGGCGACACCTCCGACAATTGTATCGAATGTTTGTCTTTTAAATTTTTAAGAATAATAGCAGTACTAGTTAGCATTCAATTGGTTTCTAGAGAAAACAAGTGAATTACTTTTCATAATGACGTTAAAGAAATTACTCAAGCCGACTAGTCTATAACCAAGTGAGCTATGTTATTTGGAACGGAACTTATATGCATATGACAAGTGTAATATACTTTTTTTGGAAATACAATTGAGTGTGAACGGATTGGGAGTGAATAGAATTTCCCAGAAATTAGGGCCACTGGATAAGTACAATTCAAGGTCATTTACTCATTTTCCACCACTCGATACAAGTTGAGTATTCCTAAATTCTTCAGCCAGACCCTAAATCACAATATATGAATGGTCCAACAACTTACAGTATGGGCAAGACTCAAATTTACTGGAAATTTTCGTTCAAACCTCACACTACCAATTAACTCAATCGAGCCACACAAACCTGTTTTGGGTAATTATATGTTAGATCGAGTTCAATAGTCTATATATTCGATGTCTTTATCTAGAGACCGCACACAAGAGAAATAGACCATTGAACTTAGTCTAACATAGATTTTCCCGAATATATCAATCAATACATACTTGCATAAATAGTTGCATATAGAGAGAGAGAGAGACCACTAATTTGAACTGATTAGTGGCGGTTGATCTAACACATCGGGAGCCATCAAGTGCTGCTCCACAAGATAAGCAATACAGTCCCACCCCGCAATCTCCATCCCTCGAACATTTGTCACCCACCTGCTTCATTCCCCATATATATACATATATATACACATATCATATATACATAGAGAAATATTAAAAAACATGAAATCAAAAAAAAAGAAAGAAAAAGAACAAAGATATGGTTGATTAGTTAGAGAGAATTCTATACCTTGCAACTTCCATTAGAGCAGGCGGAGCCAAATTTTAACAACAGAAACGCTGTAATTATAGCAAGAATTACTTTCACCACAGTATTCATGGCGCTGCAAATTCTATCTGAAATGCTTCTCACATGTGTGTGTGTGTGTGAAAATCAATTCATATTTAGCAACGCATAAAATAAAATTAATGAAAAAGGAGATTTATGGAATTTTATAATGGATTTTGTCTGAAGAACCGAAGCAATTATTATATGGTAATTAAGTAGAACAACGAATGGACGGAAATTGCTATTTCATAAAAGTAAAAAGACATACAAAACGTCACATATGGTTTAGGGGAAAATGTCAAATAAATACGGTTGAGAGAGTACGTTTTTTTGGTAGGAAAAACCAAATGAAAATTAATGCCACTCCGACTTTAGGCATAAAAACTAAAAGCATGCGAAAAATTCTATTATTTGAATTTCCAACTTATTTAGGACGGTTCGAATGGACATAGGTAGTTGACATTAAAGTACGTAGAAAACATGTGTAGTGATTTGAATTTATAACAAACGTGATAGATGAGTCGTCATGGTTTAATAGATTATAAAGTCATTATTCGGCGTTGTTAATAATAGGGAAAGTCGTCATGATATTTCAACACTAATCAAGTGTGCCTTTTCGGGACAGGGCCTGTATTTAGGGTTCGGGAGGCGAATAAAAAAAAGGTCAAAACTTGATATTTTGAAATTTTGAGGGAGACACAATTTCACATTTCAAAAGTTTATACGCTAAAAAAATAATTTTTTCAAAATTGAGTGAGACATGTGCTCCTCGGTACATTTTCGCATGATCTATTTAGTGCAGCGAACATCTAATAACAAATGACTTTTCTATTTCGCACGTTTTATTTTCATAAACTTTAATGAAATTCTATAATTATTTAGTCTACAATCGAAGCTGGTCAATATATATCATATAGTTGTTTTAGAATTTGAAATTTGAAATATGATTTGTATAGTCTGTTTACTGACATTGCTGTACATATTATTGCATTTGTACATACTTTGTATATTCTCGTAATTGATTATAGTAACTGTACCACAATAATTTTATATCATTCTCATATCACACGAGATCTTTTGTTGCAAAATAATGTTACATATCATGTTTGTCTGACAAGTGTATATAATCCATATTAAATTTATATTCAAGGGAATTTTTAATACATATATTATTCATATGTGAAGTGCAATAGGAGATTACAATAACGTTTACAATAGAAGATCCGAACTGTTATCCTATACAAGTCAAATTAGCGACCATATATCATATCTATTATCTTTAATCTAGAGTACTGTACATGATAAACTTCTTAGAAGCCAAGCAACATAAGTTCACCTGTTCACGTCACGAGACATATAAGCAACGAGCCAAAATTTCATGAGACATATAAACTTCTAAAGAGAATTCTAAATAGCAATTAAATTAATTGCTCGAATAAAATTAAATAGAGAATCTATACAAAGGAGAACAACGTTAATCGGAATTTAAATTCTTATTTATTCGAAAAAATAACATAAAGAAGATATTATTAATCAACTCAAAATTCTCATAGCGTTACATACTTACATCAATGAATCGCAAATATGTGCAAATCATTCCTTTCTTATCATCAGGAATAAAGGCTCCTCACTTGGATCCTCTCTGCAATTGTTCAAACTTCCGCATTTCAGCTCGTTTACATGAAAAGTTGAAAAAATATTCTTCATATAAAAAAGAGCTATTATTTAAGAAAAATATGAAAACTAGTGACTAAAATGTATCTACCATTACAAATAATTCTAGCCTAGTCTTGACTTGACCAGACCCAAGTGTATATGATAAGGTGAATGAATTACTATTGCTATATGATTGGTCACTCATTTTATGACACACTTGGATGCGGGCTCGCATACTATCACTTACAGCACATTGATGTATGTCCTTGCGCCCACACAATAGTTCTCCATTTAAACTGTCTACAGCTTCAAATGTTCCTCCTCCCTCGCTCCTCTTAAACATTTACCAATCAAAAATATATTACTACACAAAATTGCCAAGAAATTGAAAACAATTCAATTAAAAACACACACACACACACACACAAAAAAAAAAAAAAAGAAATCAAGCAGGATAGTAGTATATGTATGTATAAATTTGTTAAATTTATGTGTAATTTAGATTTACCTTGTAAAAATCGACTGCTACGAAATTTGGCCAGCGTTCACCGGCGGCATGGTGGCAAGTTTGGAGCATATTGATTAGGTCTTGAGAGTTATGAACACATGCAAGTTGTTTGCTTGGAAGAGATCCAAAATAATTTACCAGGACCAAGGATTTGCTTTTATTATTAAGAGCTGATGATTCTTCCCTATTCACACAACTTCTTGCTATCATCCCATCATTTCCATCTGGTCATAAACATTGATTTGTAAATTTATATATAAAAAAACAATTAAGTGAAATCAAATAATAAATTAGGGAAGAAAACATGTTGTAACACTATAAAATAACAATAGTTTATATTTAGAGGGCCGAAGTCATTCCTAGGAGCTGTTTCTGGGTTGGCAAAGGCAACAATATCCATGAACCCTAAATCTAATGGGATTAACATACGTGATTATATTGGAATTTGGAGTCCAGTGACTTCCTAAGAATTGACATGTATAATATATATATATATATATGTTATATAGGTTAAGCTTTTATACGCTAGAGTAGCGATGTTGGGACGTCTGACAGTGTCAATTGTAAACTGACCCGCTTGCATAATTAGGTCCTATCATTAAAAGGGCTTTAAAGACTATTTATGACATTTCAGTTTTGTAATATAATTTGTTCCGGGGTGGCATCTTACATTGATTTTCAACAACATAGTTCCATTGGTAAGCAATTCCTTCACTTTTTTCTTTTGATTCCATAGAAGTAAACACAAGTAGCCTGAAGTTTCTTACAACCATGTCCTGGACCAAAGGCCAATTTTGACCATTTCTGGGCATTTGTGATATTGGATACCAGTAATTCATTAATCCAGCTTCTCTGAACACTTTGCTCAGCCCATTTGGTGTCTGAACATAGTCTTCCAAAAACAACGTCACAATTTCTGACGGATTTGCCCTCAAAAATTTCTCTATTTCCTTCAATGTATCAATAGCGGGTCCCTATAAGATTAATGGAACACAAACTTTTACATAAAGATATAGTAAATTAAACTAAACTAAGAGGGAAAACTGCGTTATTAGTCTCATTGTATAAGTCTCATAGTATAGGTTATTGTAGCTCTAAACATTGTGTTTATAAGTTTGCAAAATTAATCCCAATTAGGATGATCATTTTGCAATTTTAGTCCCAATCATTAAAAAACGGGCGATAATCGTTCATTCGATCACGTGCAAGAGATCACATGTCTTGCATCGATGTTTAATTTAACGATGTATGCATTCCGCGTGTGAAATTTAATTTCCATCCGTCTCTTAACGGATAAAACAAAAATATTGCAAAAATAATATATCATACCGAGGCTAATTTTGCAAGTTTGTAAATAATATGAATAAAATTGCAATAGGCTCTATCACATGGTATCAATATTTATTGCAATCTTTTCTAAACTAAATGATCACGTTACCAAAGTGGCCGGTATCATCTTATTTTTCAAAATTTAGGAAGAAATTGCATGGACGTGGTACTTACAAATGCCGTATAGTCGTGGCATCGGCCTCCAAAAGAATGACACAGCCATATCTCCCCTAGATAATCATATGTGTCAAGCATCAAAGCACGAACTCCATTCTATTGTTAGAACAAATTAATGAATCGTATTAATTAATTAATTGCAGATCAATATATAGATTATTTTATGAAACAAATTCATCTTATGATATCTATATATATATATATATATATACACACACACATACATTTAGCTGTTGAGTAATTGTATCTTCTTGGTTTGTGATTGTGATTCTTGGAACTCCAGTGTGAGATGGCTCCCCATCTATTGCGAATGAATTGTGAGTTGTCAAAAACGCGTATTTGTTGAATGGTAGGGAATTATTCTGTTCAGAAAATAAATATGCGTGTAAATATTTGTCATAATCTCTTTAAAGGTTTTATATAATTATAAGGAGGAGAATAAATAGTCTTAAAATAGAAATCAATTTAAATTTTATTTTTGCATGGTATTCTTAGAGAGAGAGAGACCACTATTTGGAATTGATTGGTAGCTTTTGATCTCACACATCTAGAGCCAGGAAAGCCCGCTTCACAAGAATAACAATACAGTCCACCTCCACAATCTTTGTCCCTCAAACATTCATCCATCACCTGCATGCATACCAAAACAAAAATAATAATAATAATAATAACAATAATAATAGTAATTATAATTACAAAAGAAACAAAGCTATAAAGAAATAGAAAAAGGGAAAATTAAATAGTGAGAAGCAAAAGAAACAAAGCTATTTCAATCCTTAATTAAATAGCAAATTAAGGATTGAAAATTAGAAAAAAGAGAATTGAGTTAGGGTAAAATACGGAAATACCCTGCATGCTCCGTCGGAGCACACGGCGGCTGCAGTGGTAAACAGCAGCGCCGCGGTGGTTGCCGCCACAGCCACAAGAGATACTTTCTTTGTAAACATGGGAACTGAAACAAGAAACAAGTTCAATACCTTTGTCAAAGAAATCTGCAGAAAGTAGAAGATAATATATAATTAAGTATCTTGAAAATTAAATACGAGTTATTATTATTTTCTTTTTCTTAATTTCTAGGATTTTTTTGCGGAAACGTGAATTAAAGTGTTTGGATTAGCGGGTTTTTGTTTTTTTGATTTAATGAAAAAGAATAATTTGTCAAATGATATAGTGTTTCCCAGAGATATAGGTGGGAAATTGCAATAATTGCACCATCATATTAGGCAGATTATTTTTAAGGAATTGATATTAGCACTCCAAAAAATGATAAAGGCACTCCATTTTAAAATTTTCTAATGTAATAGACAAAATTGCCCATGGATTAGTAAGAACATATAATTGTATTATTTAATGATAAATAATATAGAATGAAAATATTTACCTTTTAATTACACAAGGCCGCTCTAATTTTACCTCCTTTTACAATTTCACACTACATTTAGCAATTGTCTAAAGTATTTTTTTTATATAATTTTGTTGTTTTCGTTATAAATTTGATATTAAATCAATCATCGACAAATTGATCATTGATGATTTTATCGTAGGATTGTTTTAATGTTGAACAAGATAAAATGGACAAAGCGCCCTTTAATAAATAAAAAATAAAAAAATTTTACAGAACATTAAAAATCAATAAAAGAAGGCAAAGCATCCTATAACAAGCGGAAGAACAAATGTTTTCTCTTTCACTAAAACATTTTTATATCTACACTTATAACATGATTAAAAGGTTTATTTATTATAAGAAAAATATAACAATATTATTTTATTGAATGATGGGCAATATTGTCAATTGCTTAAAAAAAAGTAAAAGTGGAGTGCATTTATCAATTTGTGAGTGCTAACATCAACTCCCTATTTTTATTATTTCACTATGCATGAATTATAAAAGCAAAACTTGTATCACATTCTTATATATTACCAGCTAGCTAAGGGGCATTGCCTGGTGATAAATGTTAGTTTGACGATTATGTAGTTCTTTTCAATATATATAAATATATATATATATAGGGTATGGATCAAATACATATCTTGCCATTAGGTAAGACCTAAGACCCAATCTAGGTCTTTGATTCAATTTGATCCAAAGGTGTGAAATTATATCATTTTTTCGGATTATTTAAATATTTTTAATGCTGGGAGGGCAATTTTGTCAATAAAACCCAACAAACTCATGCACATTTAAAGAATCCCCATTAATGCGTAAAAACAGAATTTACCATATATTTCAGCTCGATTAAAATCAATATTCATTCATTCTATCAGTAACATTTAACGCTTCATCATATTCGTCTTTTTCATCGCAATTGATTGGGTAAGATCAATTCATCATCAACAATCACAGTATTCATCGCAATTGACTGGGTAAGATCAGTTCATCATTAGCAATTAATCAACAATATCAGTTCATCGTCTATTCATCCGTGAGCGTCGTGGATTATTGATTTCGTTTTTTATGGCTGAGATGCATCCATTGTACTTGATAATAACATCCATCAGATTGAATGCAGATTTTTCCAGATTGCTCATCAGCCCCTATGAGTAAATGTATAACAAAGGATTACTTATTGTATAATTATTTTATAGGAACTGTATATTGTTACGTTCAGATACTATATATTGTTATGAATCTATCCATTACACAGAAAAGTACAGTATTATACAGAATAAGCCAATATACAGTATAAACTAAGTTATTATACAGTGTTGTGAGTGCATATAAATATTGAATTTTTAGAATTATACAGAAAATCATATCAAATGATACATTATTTTATAACCATTATACAGTTTTATTACTTGTGTTCACTATGCATGAATTAACACATATATTGAAGATATCATTATACAAACTTGTATCACATTCTTTGAGCGAATATATTTAATTATTACCAGCTAGCTAATCGCGGGCATTGCCGTGGGAGTTATTTTGGGAGGTGGGTGATGGTGATTTTAAATTCAGTAACATTAGTTTCTATTTTATATTTGGACTGTTGGATTTAATTGATCCAATGGTTTATATGTAGTTCTTTAGATCTTGACCCTATATATATATATATATATATATATATATATATATAATAGACTTGCCTTGGAAATTAAAATGCAGTAATTATTGTTTCCTATCAAAGTTGATTGTAATTATTGTCCTATCAAAGTTGATGCAGAATATTAATTATCCATCAGGGTAATAACTGTAGCTCAGTCAAACTTTTCCCCTTTTTACTCTTCGTTACAAAAACTTTTTTTTTATACATTTTAATCTGAACTACACACTTTTTTACATTTTTTATATATATTTTTTTATTTATACTTTCTTAACTGAACTACGCGAATTTTTACAAAATCTAATACTTTTAGCATTTTCTGGTGGAATATTTGTTGGAATAGCATTAGATATGCATATGATCATTTTAAGGGTAAAAGTAAAATCTGAGAAAATTTCACTTTTAATTTGATCACATTGGAGTTCGGCCAAAACACTTTCAATCTCATAGGATTTTTTTTGACACTTTTGGTCTCATTAGGATCAAAATGTGACAATTTTACTTCCGTTTGTTTATTTTTGAACGAAATTTACACGCGTGAAACACACATTCTGTTAGTTAACTGCCTTTGGATTCAAATGAAACACGAGGGGCAGTTAACTAAGAGGGCACATGTCTCACGCGGGTAAATTTCATCCAAAAATAGGCGAATGAGATTAAAAGTGTCACATTTTGATTCCAATGTGACCAAAAGTGTCAAACGAATTCTTCTAGGACAAAGTGTTTTGCCCGAACTTCAATGGGACTAAAAATGAAATTTTCCCAATGAAATATTATGGCCCTTGTGGTTCACTATATTTACCCATTTAAATTAAAATGTCATTTTGAATCGTACAGTTCAAAAGAGTGAAACCACAAGAAAATGTAAATGCAACTTATAAAATCTCATTGTTATCCTTAAAAGGGTCATATGTGATGCATGTGATGGAATCTAGTCAGAATATTTCGTCTATTACACCAAAAAATACTAAAATGTAAAATTATGTAAAAATTAGTACAGTTTATTATAAGAAAGTATAAACACAAAAAGTTTATATAAAAAGTGTAAAGACGAGAAAAGTTTGAATGGGGTATTAAATGTATGTCTTTACCCTATCCAACATATGAATACACCAAAAGATTTAAATTCAACGTGCATGCTCATTGTGCAGATACTAACAATTATTTACGAGAATTGTTTTGTACTGGTTGTTGTCACGATTTGTAGTCAGGATCGGACAAATACTATTCACTACGCTCACTTGCATCTAGAGCTGCCATATTCATGCACAAATGTACTTTTATATAGCTTTTAGTACGTACTATTAATATTACCGAAAAATTTAATAGTTCGATCTTAATTTGTGATCACCTTACTATTGATCCCTCTTTAAGACCCTAATCTCGTGTTATCCTTCATTTTTAGTGAAAGAACATTAAGTGTTCTTCTCACTCCAAATGACGTTAATTGATGCCCAGAAAATGAACATTTGTTATTTCTCATTTTATTATTGGCACCACACCTCAAGTAATAGCAATGGATTTTGACTCACAAACTATCTTATTATTTGATTAATGACTTATCCCACAAGGTTACTTATCGAAAAGGACGGGGAGACTTATCCGATAAGGTCTCTAAGTCAGCCTAAATCTACAAATTTATTGTGGAGAGATTTCATAGAAATTTATATATTTTCAATTTTTACATGGTTCTCGTCATTATTGCTAAAAAAACAATAATTTATGATAAACTTGCTTTGGGAAATGCAGCAATTATTTTTTCTATCAAAGTTGATTCACAATATTATCTAACATGAATACACCAAGGATATGTTTTGGATGGAGGGATTTGGATTTGGAAAGTCAATTTGATGAAAGATTTTCAAGCGACTTCAAATTAGTATCATTTGAAAACCATCATAGTGATTGAGAAAATAGCTCAAAATGAGAAACAAGGGATTTGAAATTCGTTAAAACATAAAATCATCCAAACAAATTCACTGGATTTGTTGATAAATTTGAAATCCATAACTATCAAATATTTTAATCCAAACACACTGCAATTCCTTCACTTTTTTCTTTTGATTCCATAGAACTAGAAGTAAACACAAGTAGCCTGAACTTTCCAACAAACATGTCCTGATTCCATTAATCCAGCTTCTCTAAACACTTTGCCCAACCCTTTTGATGTCTGAACATAGTCTTCCAAGAACAACGTTACATTTTCTGACGGGTTTGCCCTCAGAAATTTCTCTATTTTCTTCAATGTATCAATAGCTGGTCCCTATAAGATTAATGGAACACAAACTTTTACATAAAGATATAGTAAATTAAACTAAAAGGGAAAATTGTGTTATTACTCTCATAGTATAGGTTTTTGCAACTTTAGCTTAAATGTTTAGAAGTTTGCAAAATTAATCCCATATAGGATGATCATTTTGCACTTGTCCCAATCGTTAAAAAACAGGTCATAATCGTTAATTTGATCACGTACAAGATATGTCAATACTTAATTTACCGATGTGCGCATTCCACGTGCGAAATTTAATTTTCATTTTTCTCTTAATGGATAAAACAAAAATATTGCAAAAACAATGCATCACACATGACTAATTTTGCAAGTTCGTCAATAATATGAATAAAATCACAATAGGCTCTATCACATGGTATCAATATTGTAATATTTTCTAAACTAAATGATCATGATACCAAGCGGTATCATTTTATTTTTCAAAGTTTAGGAAGAAATTGCATGTGGTACGTACAAATGCCGTATAGTCGTGGCATCGGCCTCCAAAAGAAGGACACAACCATATCTCCCCTAGATAATCATATGTATCAAGCATCAAGGGCACGTACTCCATTCTATTGTTAGAACAAAATTAATGGATCGTATTAATTAACTAATTAATTGCATATCAATAGATTATTTAATTATATATGAAACAAATTCAATATATATATATATATATAGCTGCTGAATAATTGTATCTTCTTTATTTGTGACAGTGATTCTTGGAATTCCAGTGTGAGGTGACTCCCCATCTATTGTGAATAAATTGGGAGTTGTAAAAAACGCGTATTTGTTGAATGGTAGAGAATTATTCTGTCAAAAAAATGCGTATTTGCCTTTCTAAATCTGAATTTTGATATAGCCTCATCATTTTTACTAAAATAAACATTACAATAATATGCAATTGGCTTGCTTTGGAATGTAGTAATTATCATCTTCTATCAATCTTGTTATAACTACTATAAAGACTAAAGCTATAAATTAATATTTTCATTTTGTCATGCTGATTTACCAAAGTTTATTGGTACTTCCTGAGTGATAAATTTTAAAGTTAATTAATGGCGAGCACCAAAGTTATATATATATATATATATATATATGTTTTGATCAGATATATATCACATCTATTATAATTTTCCCTATTTTACTTTCTAAGTTTTTGGATAAATCTATGGTGGTCTTATTGTAATGCTCCTAGTGCATTACATACCACAAGTTCAATTTTGGGCGGGTGATTTTCATTACCCACCCACCACATGTTGAACTTGTGGTATTTAATGCATTAGGAGCATTGCATTAGGAGTTTCAAAGAATTATTCCAAGTTGCCCATAAATGTCAAAAAAGAAGGTGCTATCACCATGTGATCCGGTGAGAACACAAGATCATCTATTGCAATAAATGGATTTCTTTATCATTTTCTCTATTCATTGTATTAATGAAAGGACAATAAGGGTTGCAATTGGAGATGCAATGCTACATTTGCAATCCGGATCTTCTATTGCAAAAGGTATTGCATTTCCTATTGCACACATTTCTATACATTACATGACAAGTGTACAAAATTCAAATCACTTATATATTTTTTAAAAATATTTGTACAGTTGTCATGTATAGAATAAATGCAATAAGAGATGCAACATTATTTTGCAATAGAGGATCTTATGTGGATTAATACCACTAAAAAACAGCCCTCATCCAATTATCCACAAAGTAAGAGTAACATCCAATCCACAAAAACAACAATTATCCAATATTAAGTAACAGAAAGCAGACCTACCCTGCTATCAAGCAGAAATAGTGGGTGTTTAATACCACACTAAACCAAAATGCATACTCCAATTATGCACAAAGTAAAGTAATATCCAATCCACAAAAACAACAATTATCCAACACTAATTAGGAAGCAGAACTATCAAGCTCATAAGCATAAATCGTGGGTGTTTAATACCACACTAAACCAAAATGCATACTCCAATTTTGCACAAAGTAAGAGTAATATTCAATTCACAAAACAACAATTATCCAACACTAAGTAAACATGAAGTATACCTATCATGCTCTTAAGCAGAAATAGTGAGTGTTTAATACCACTAAAAACCAGAATGCAGACTCCCCCTATCCAATTATTCACAAAGTAAAAGTAGTATCCAATCCACAAAAACAACAATTATCCAACACTAATTAAACAGGAACCAGACCTATCAGTTAGTATATCCCAAACCTTCACAAGTAAATGTTGGGCACAACAGAAGTTTGGGCCAAGATTTAACTTATTAGGATTCAGCAAATCTCACCAAGATAAAATATTATCCGGAAGAATATAACTATAATGCACACAAGATTTACGTGGTTTAGAAAAATCCGCCTACGTCCACGAGAGTTTTTGTTCTTCCATTATGAGAGAAATTTACTACTACAAACAATACACACTTGAGTTTATAGACAAACTCAAGAAAATCACTATTTGCAACCACTCTCAAAGTTATATAGAATACTCTCCCAACCCTTTTGTATTGCCCCAAGAGAAAAATCTACAAGTGTTTACCGTAGCTCACAATTTATCTCTCGCAATAAATTGTTCCTATCTCACTACACACACTTATGCCTTGTTGCTTCTGTTTCGGTCGGTATATTTTGCAAATGAGACATTGAATCCTATTTATAGATAAATTTCAAAGCTATAAGATTTAATTCATGTCATCCAAACATTTGCTCAAATCTTGACCATTCATCCTTTGGCCAAGATGCTCAACTTGGCAAGTTGACAACTTGTCCAATTATATGGCCAAATGGTGTTGCATCTCCTATTGCATGCGCTTCTATAAATTACTTGACAAGTGTACAAAATTCAAATTACTTATATATTTTTGAAAAATAATTATACAGTTGTCATGTATAAAATAAATGCAATAGGAAATGCAACATCATTTTGCAATAGAGGATCTTGTGTGGATTAATACCACTAAAAAACAGCCCCCGTCCAATTATCCACAAAGTAAGAGTAAAATCCAATCCACAAACACAACAATTATCCAACACTAAGTAACAGAAAACAGACCTACCATGCTCTTAAGCAAAAATAGTGGGTGTTTAATACTATACTAAACCAGAATGCATACTCCAATTATGCACAAAATAAAGTAATATCCAATCCACAAAAACAACAATTATCCAACACTAATTAAACAGGAAGCAGAACTATCATGCTCGTGAGCAGAAATAGTGGGTGTTTAATACCACACTAAGCCAAAACGCATACTCCAATTATGCACAAACTAAGAGTAATATCCAATCCACAAAACAATAATTATTCAACACGAAGTAAACATGAAGCATACCTATCATGCTCTTAAGCAGAAATAGTGGGTGTTTAATACCACTAAAAACAAGAATGCAGACTCCCCCTATCCAATTATTCACAAAGTAAAAGGTCAAGTCTGAGCGTTCATCGAGCATAAACTCGGACAATTCTTGAACAAGTTCATAAAACTAATAAAGGTCGACTGTTACATTTCCAACAGGATTTGGAAACTCAACCTTACATGCCACTGCCACTTTGATTGCTTCGATCACATTTTCCTTATCGACAACAGCGAACAAGGCCTTAAATGGCATAATTGTCATCGAGACCATTCCCACACAGCGCCATGTAATCGGCACATCCTCCAAATGTTTCCTAAAAACGAAATACACACCAAAATGTTTCTTCTCCTTCTCTTCGAAGTGGACTTGCTTCTCGTACAGTTCCTCTATATGTTTCATAAGTTGCTTCTCCAATTTTGTGGGCCTTGGTGGCATTTGCTGCAGCAGAAAAGTAATAATTTATGTGTCAAGATCAAGTCATTAGAATAATTGCTCTGTCTAAATCATCAGCCTAAACATTAATAAATTACAAAATATAAAAGGGCAAAAAAGCATTTGAAGGTGGATAGTGCTAATCACACGTGTATTTATTTAAATGAAATCTGAAGTTGACTTACCTTCGATAACCAGCTATCTGTCACACCCCGGGAGATTTCAAGAACTCTTCCCACAAAATGAGGCTCCAAAAGTCCATATATCTACACTACCTTATATTTATAATAGTGGATAGAACATTCTAGAATGAGTTCTAGATGTGTAGGGAATGGTAGGACTTCTCTAGAATTTTGTAGAGACATGTGTAGGTAGAATTATCTAGAAACTTCCATGCAAATATCTAGTAGAATAATCTAGATGATAGATTGTAGTCGTAGGATCAAGTTAATCTTAGCCGTCCATTCCAAGGATAGGTAGTATAAATAGATGTTAGGGGGGTCATTTGTAACCATCCAAGAAGTTCAGAGCAATACAAGCACTTATAGTTTCCTTTAAGCTTCCTTGTGATCTTTGCCAAATCCCCTTAGCACACGAGCATGAGTGGGCGAGGCTGACTTGGCACAATCTCGCAAGAGGCGGATCGAAGCTAAGTGCCGCATGAGACGTTAGTATTAAGGCTAAGTCAGTGACATATAGCCCAAGCTAAAAAGCTCTTTCATCTCGTTGAATTTCTCCCTCGTCGCAGGGTCTCTCAACTAGAACAAAATTATTTAATATTTTAGGCATAATAAACATAAACAACAAAATAAATCCACAACTAAAGGGAAAATTCAACTCATTACACACACTTATGCCTTGCTGCTTCTCTTTTGGTTGGTACATTTTGCAAATGAAGCATTGAATCCTATTTATAGACAAATTCCAAAGCTATAAGATTTAATTCATGGCATCCAAATATTTGCTCAAATCTTGACCATTCATCCTTTGGCCAAGTTGCTCAACTTGGCAAGTTGACAACTTGGCCAATTGCATGGTCTCATTATTCTTTTTCTTTTTCTTTTTGTAGGTGGATTAACTCAACAATAAACAGTGCATTAACAGACTTCTCCTCAGTTCTTCTTGCGGTTTTCACACTCCAGCTTTCCCATTACTTCTCTCATATGGGCTACACTCATGAACCCTATCATAGGGCAGGGGTGTTTATGAAAAGTCCCGAGGTGAGTCCAAAAGAAATTACCGCAACAATGGCATTTGGTGACATTGTCTTTAGCATGGCCTTTGTCATCCATCATTGTGGGGTGTCTACTCTTATAATGTGTCACCACCTGAGTAAGTTTACTATAAGAAAATATGTACTTCCCCAACCTGTCTACCCCATACTCGAAGCACGGAAATTTTTCGGCCATAGCCTCATTGTCGATACTCTTTGAATAGATGCAATTTGGTAGAGCAGAGGAGAAAGCCCCGGGAGGCTTGAGTAGGGGGTATGTGTATCAAACTACAAAAACATGAAGAAGAAAAAACATGTTAGGTAAAAACAAGGACTTTTACTGAATAACCCCTACCTTTTTATTAATAACAAGCTGAAAAATGAAAGTTTGAATATAATAATATTGGCATTAGATTATAATGAGAGTGAATGTTGTTTGGCTGGTAAATCGCCCCCATTATAATAATAATATTCACACAAGATTTCAATCCTTCTATAAGAGTCAAAATTTGAGATACAATTCTCCTTTCAACTTCACCATGTGTCTTCTTTTTTTAAGGTGGTACTGAATCAATTCCATCACTAAAATGAATACATAAGGCATTCTTTTCAGACTTACTCAAATAAACAGTGTTAAAAATAGTGTTGATATAATTTTTAATAACATACTCTTTTACGGTTGAAATTATATCAAATACTCTACATATACTCAAATAAACTTGCGAGTTAGTAACATACTCTTATGGTTGAAATTATATCAAATACTCTACATAGACTCAAATAAACTTGCGATCTAGTAATACTCTTTTATGGTTGAAATTATATCAAATACACTACATATACTCAAATAAACTTGCGATCTAGTAACATACTCTTTATGGTTGAAATTATATCAAATACACTATATATACTCAAAAAAAAATGCGATCTACTAACATACTTTTTACGGTTGAAAATATATCAAATACTCTACACAGACTCAAATAAACACGTGATTTAGTAACATACTATATCCATATTTTTCTTGATGTAAAATAAAATTCATTACGGAAAGATCCTACATGTACAACAGTCTAACACACATACAGAAATTTATGTGTGAAAAAACAATATATCAACAGCTCAAAAGAAATAAAAAACAATACTAAGAATATCGACTAGTCTAAACTTCAAATATTCTACATAATCTTTCTCACATTTCAATACATACCAGGTGGCGGAGGCGGCGATCCGGCGTTATCATCCGGAGGACGGGAGTGACGAAAATCTTGAGGAAGAAGCTCATCGTGTGTGATCGATCGCTGAAGTAGAAACGGGATTGAGGTATTTGAGATTTGGGGAAATGAGAGTTTTTTGAACGCAACATTAATAAATTTGTTTCATTGGGTTTTGGAGTTGGTGGGAAAATTCATATTTTGCATAGCTCTAATAACTGATGCAATTGGCTTGCTTTGGAATGTAGTAATTATCATCTTCTATCAATTTTGTTATAACTACTATAAAGTTGTAAACTAATATTTTCATTTTGTCATGTTGATTTACCAACGTTTATTGATACTTCCTGAGTGATACTTTTAAAGTAAATTAATGGCGAGCACCAATGATTTCATTGCATGTAATTCTGGAAAACAATTGCCCAGACCAAAATTAGTCGAATGAAATTCTAGTAAATATTAATTAACTAAGTAATATTTTTAAGTAAGTTTGTACATACATAAAATTCGTGTTTGTTTTTTTTAAAAAAAAAAAGAAAGAAAAACTTATTAATGCTTATGATTACATGAATAGTTCATGGTCTCAAAATATTGAGTCTCCAAGATGGAGTAATGAAATTGCGCATAATACAACATAAAAAATGTCTTTAAACTGGAGCTTTTAATCTATGCTACTATAAAAGTATGAATCCTATATAGTGTTTTTTTCAATTGTAAAAATACTAATTTACCCTTAATTGATAACACATTTGATCTATATCTATATTTATTTGTACTACTATAAAAGTATGGATCTTACTTAGTGTTTCTTTCAATTGTAAAAATACTAATTTACCCTTCATTGATAACACATTTAAACACTTAATAAGAATAATACATTTAGAAAATAATAAAAGAAAACTCTCCAACTCCCCACCTTTCCAACTGCTATGGAAATTCAAGAGCTTAATTGTTGGCATTATAGAACGATATTTTACTAATCATAACCTTTTCAATTGCAATGGAATGCTATAAAATTTGAAGTTTATTTGTGAATATGTATAAGCACCTGAAATTAAACAATTTAATATTCTGCACTAATCAAATGCCTAATTGATATTCATAAATAAAAAAATTCAAATCAAACTTTTATTAACAGATTAACAAATGTATATTGCGTTTGCACAGCAATAATAGTGTATCATTGTTGAGAAGTAGAAGTAGTTGACAAGATTTCTATCATGTGGGCAACTATATTGAAAGAGCTCTCATGTGCCTTTGGAACGAAGATAACCAACACAAGATAGTTATAAGAGCCTACAAGTTTACACTTGTTACGTATATAAGAGAATAGTAGAAGTTTGATTAAATTTCCAGAGGGTGTGTAGAACGCATGTAAAACATTCATTTGTATATTAGAAAGATTTAAATTTAGTAAGTGAGAATCAACTCATATCATTAGATCAAACTTATCTTCACTGTGTATTGAATAGGTGAAGTGCTATAAGTATGTATGAGCTATCATTTCATTTTGAAACCATTCAAAGCTTGTGTAGTTTAAATTGTTAATATATTATATACTTTCACTGACAGCGTACATACTTTTTGCTAGTGTACTGAAATGAGGCAATTTTGCTGTAACTCGACCCAATCTAAAATCTCCCATAATAATATGTAAATGCCATAAATATACAACTAAAACAAGATATCCATAATAGAAATTTCTATTGAATGTAAGTACAATATCTACAATTCAAAGCTAAGTATATCTAGAAAAACTTACTTAGCTATCACTATATCTATTCCCTATCCAATATATCCATCAAATCAATCACAAAAAACAGAGATCCATCCAATATATCCATCCATCCGTATCCACAAGCATCCACAAAAAACAGAGCCACAAAAAGATACCAAAGCTAAGAGAAGTATCAAATGCAGTAAAAAAGAATTCTTCCCCCTGTACTTCTTGCCCCAAACTCCTCACTTCTTTCCAGCCCTACGCCTTTCTCGCTTGTGTTGACCCATAACCCTGGTCATGTGGGCTACACTACTAAAATCTTTCATAGGGCATAAGTGTGTGTCGAATATACCGAGAATGTCCCAGAAACAGTTGAAACACCCTTTGCATTGGCTGACATTTTCTTTCGATTCGCCTTTTCGATCCACCATTGTCTGGTGCTTGTTGATGTAGTGTCTCTTAACTTAGTTTGGCTTACCAAAGGCTGATTTGTAAGTGTCATCCCCGTGCAGCCCGCACTCAAAACAAGGGAATGCATCTTCCATCGCCTCTTTATCTAAGGTCTTCCTCTAAGAAAATAATGGTTGAGTAGGCAAAAAAGGCCCAAAGTAAGGGGGCCCACAAGTAAAAACGACTTAATTAAAAGATCAGAAAACAAGAGAATTATATCTAATCAATCATGTGATAAAAATGTTAACAAATGTATATAAATGAGTGGTTAAAACATGGTTATAATGGTATTTAAATTTAGTTTTAGGAATCCTCCAGTATTCACTGATAGTATCTAAAAATGGCCAATTCGAGATGACTAATCTCCCAAAAACAACAAGTCAGAAAAATGGTTCGAGTAATATTTCTAAGCAACTCGCCCCTAGCATACAATATATATACTCTACAACAAGCTCACCAAGCGAAGTCGATCCAGTAGGTGTCAAATACTCTACGACAAATTGTCAATAGATGAATTCAAGAATGCAAGGCCTTGTATGGTTTTGTTTTCAAAACCCAAATCTCAATTCTCAATTTTTTTGAAACTCAAATCATGTTTGGCCCAACTTATTGACCCAAGTTCAATTTCTTATTTCTCAACATTTTGAAAATCCAAGCCCAAAACAACTCTCAACTAATTAAAATTTCACCTACACAACCCCTAAGAATTGGCATTTTATCATGGGGTCTTTCCCATGTCTTCCTACCCCCATCCCATCAATTCAATTATCTAACCACTCCTATTATCCTATCTATATATACTTGTCATATATATATATATATGTATATATATATACACACACACACACATAAATATAATTAACTACACCACTAACTATAAAAATATTTACTTTATGTCAAATCATGTTACAATTTTTTATTCTACTTATATCTAAAAATAAACATTCACCCAAACATATTCTCATTCTCATCACGTCTTTTCGTAGAGATATTCACACAAAATTACATTCATCCAAACATATTTTCATTTTCAACTTATAAACTAACAACTCAAAACAACTCATCCAAACATATTTTCATTTTAACACGAAAACCAATAAAAGTTTGAAAACTCACTTTTCTATATTTTTCAACTTGAAAATTGAGAATTGGAAATGAAAACAATACCATACAAGCCCCAAGTTTTCCACAAGAACGTATTCTTTCCCAAAGCTAAAGGCTTCCTCAAATTAATTACCTAATAAAAATTTACAATAACTGACTCCAGAAACTTAAACGTTGCTAACTCACACACACCAAAGAAAACTGCTAAACTACTAACACATAAAAGGAAATAACAATTTATCCTAATACAATGACAACTTAACATAATTGAATGACAACTTAAAGGAATTAACATAAAATTAGATAAAGACTACTACATCTTCATTTCATAACACAAACTCACCAAGCGAATTCGATCCAGTTGGTGTAACATTTAAGCATTTCATCAAAACAAAATTCTTAAGATATTTTTTCTGAATGTAATTCAACGTAATTAACTCAATTTTACAACATAAGTAAATTAATTTAATTGTTTTTATTTAATGTGGATAAATACTGTTAGTAATCTTTAAATAATTGAAATTTAAAATTTAAAATAAGGTAGTTACCACTTACCAATACAATTTAAGTTCAAATGAAAAAGCAACTTTTCTATATCTATTTTTCTTGTTAATGATGATTATCAAATTTGAGTATATTCATTTTATACAGTTTACCAATCATGTATTATTGTTATTTAAACTAAAACAATGTGATTTATTACTCATATAAATAAAAAAAAATTCAATGATAGTTATCAAGATATAATCAATCTTTTAACTTTTTCTATTAGTAAATGATGTTACAATATATATTGATATAACATATATTACATTTTTGTTTGTGTCATTGTAGGGTACTTGGCTCAAACACTCATATGTTTGTAAGAAGGTCCCTCAAAGTTTATATTTGCAGAACAATAGTAAATCCGCGTGTGTTTTGTAGCCTCGAGTAGGGTCATGATGACCCGACCCAACGAGGCATCATCCTGACCGCCCATGGTGTCCATGAGGCACCAGATAAGCCATTTGTAATGCCACTGTCTGTACTACATGTAATATCTATAAATACCTCTTCTCACAGCACGTAAGTGGGCTGGAACCTGAGCAATCAATAGTCCTTGGAGCTTGTATCGAATCCTTGATACTAGGGAGATGGACTTGGAAGTACGATCCATATAAGTTTGGGTAATCACTTTTTGGAAAATTAAGAATATTTGAATTTCAAAAAAAAAATTAATAAAAAGGTGCAAGAAATTTAAGACTAAAGTAGACAAATCCTTATCCTATGCGGTTTGTAGCAAATTGCCCCTTGAGTGATGATTTTGCCCTTACATGTGCTGGAATATTCTCTAAGATTCTGCCGGATCCAGTCATAGGGGTTAAATGCAACATTCACCAAAGGTGAGGTTGTTGGATGCACATGTTGATAGGTTCGGGGACAAAGTGCACAACTCCCTACATGTTGGAGGGTGTCTGCATTTATCTCTTTTTCTCGAAGTCATGTGTGAGGGCCCTTTTGCTTGGTCAAAAGCTAAGAAGCTAAGTTATTAGGGTTAATTACACTAAATATCTCTCTTATTTAGTGTAATTATAGTCTAGTCCGCTTATCTTGAACACATAACAAATAGCCCCCTCTTTGAAAAAAATTACAATCACCCCCTTCCATCAAAAAACTAACGGAATTCGCTAACATCATCAAAAAATATTTTCTAAATTTCCTAGTTTGCCCTTGAGGGATAATTTCTCATATTAAAGAGAATGAATTTCAATTTTCAATAAGACTTATTAACATCAGGATAATGAAGTACAAATTTAATTTATGCCAATTCGATTATCTTTTAAAAAATAAAAACATAAACCGAGATCCGATTTGTTTTAGGAGCAATATCACAATTCAATGTTGATAAATCTAATTAGGAAGTTTTCAAAAATATAACGTTGGCTAATGGCTGTTAGTTGGAGGGGCAAATGGGAGGTTTTATTATAAGTGGGGGGGGGGGGTTAAGTGTAAGATTTTATTATAAGAGGGGGTATTTGTTATGTGCCACAAACAAGTGAACTGAATTGTAATTATACTATAAGGAGTAGTTAGTATAATTAACCCAAGTTAGTATTTACAAGTAGGCACTCCACATTCTTATATAAGTATTTACATGAATTTGCACTCCACATTCCTAGAAGTTGTCAAATTCCTAGAAACACATTGAAATAAGTAAAGTTAATTTTTATTTATATTTTGTGGGATTAAAAGTTGACAATGCATTATTTTATATTATTTAATTATAAGATGAACCGGCTCATGCTTGGTTCAAAGCTCGTATTACTTTTCAAGTCAAATCCAATCTTTGAGCAAAAAAGCTTGACTAGCATATAAGTCTTAACACGAAAGCTTGCATGATATCCAACCAAACGCGAGGCTTGTAGTCTTGTACGTAAGGAGACATAAATATGTATGTACATTTAGCTGCTGGGCGATTGTATCTTCTTGATTTGTAACTGTGATTCTTGGAACTCCAGTGTGAGATGGCGGCTCCCATCTACTAGTGAATTATGAGTTGTCAAATACGCGTATCTGTTTGAATGGTAGAGAATTATTCCGCTAAGGAAATAAATACTGCATGTAAATATTCATCCATGAGCTACATTCCCAAAAAATGAAAATGATTAACATATAAATAAAATAGAAATAAAAAGGAAAAACAATATAATTAACAGAACAGAAAACGGAAAGAATAAATAAAGAAAAGAAGCAAAACAAGGATTGAAATTAGAAAAATGGGATAATTGCATTCACACCCCCTCAATGATGGGATAATTACACAAACCTTCACTCACAATTGATAATTACAAAGACACCCCTTTATGTTAAAGATTTCTTACAATTGCACCCCCTGTGTGTAACAATTCTTACAATTGCACCCCTGTAAACCTTACAAATAGACCCCCTGAGGGGGTGTGTTTGTAATTATCATATAGTGAGTGAAAGTTTGTGTAATTACTCCATCATTGAGGGGGTGTGAGTGTAATTATCTAGAAAAAATGTCTTTTCGAGAAGTAAACAATAAACTATTACAAAACCAAGAGAATTGAGTTGGGAGAAATTATTTTCTCTGATTTTGTTGAGGAAATGGGAATTAAAGTGTTTGGATTAGCATGTTCTTATTTTGTTTTTCTTATTCAATAAAAAATAAATGATTTGTCAAGTGAACTAGTTTCCTAGATACGTAGGAGGGAAATTATTTTTATTTCACTATGCATGAATTATAAAGCACTATCTATATCACCTATTTAGTTTTACTAGATAATTAAGGGGATTAGCTCAATTATAAATGTTTGTTTGATAACTAACTGATTATTTTCAATATGGACTAAATAAATTTTTATTTTTTTTTACGATTTTCAATCTGATAAATAATATAATTTTGAATTTTGATATAGTCTCGTCATTTTTACTCAAATAAACAATAATATGCAGCTTCCTTTTGAATGTAGAAGCATCCTCTTCTATCAATCTTGCTTTGGACATAGTGCAACATAGAATTTTCCGATTTACCAAGGTTTTTGGTACTACCAAAGTGACAAATTTTAAAATTAATGAACGGAGCACCAATGATTTCGTTTCATGTAATTTTGGAAAACAACTGACCCGACCGAAACTAGTCTGATTAAATTTTAGTAACATTAATTAAACTAATTAATATTTCTGAAAAGTTTGTACTTACATAAAATTCATGAAATTCATCAAATCAAAAAATTCAAAATGATTGAACTTAGTGATGCGCAACTTGTGACCTCAAAAACAACTATATATATACAAAATATATTGGGTTACTACTTTGAGGAAGATTTTCTTTGCGTGATTCAACTCGATTAGCCACGTACGTGGTCAAAAGATTAATGTATACATATCTTCAATATCATTTTCTCATTAATTAAAGGTATTTAATGTTTACAAACAAATGGTAGAACTTTTATTATAAAACTAAATCCAGTAAATTAAATTATATAAACAAAATTAACAATAGACTTTTGATTTACATTCAATATATAGAGATAAACACATATAACGAAACTTCACAAGAAATTTCAGATTGCTTCATCAACTGGATTAATATGAGGTATCATATATATATATATATATGCATGAAAAAATGGTGAATCAACTGATCATCACTTGTTATCGGAGAAGAAGCGGTTGACGGCGGGCATGACTTCCGGCGGCCGTGTACGGAGGAACTTGCGGAGGCCGTGCTCTGCATACTTTTCTCCTTCCTCTTGGTTTTCAAGAACTGCTGTTGTGCGATGAGCTTTATTTATTCTGCTAATAAACAAATTAATTAGTTAATATCGAGAAAAATTAATATTATGTATTCATAGTCTGTACTCTTCTATAAAGCACAATTTATACTTTTCAACAAAAGAGCAACACCTTGCAGTATTTAATTTTGGTGTGTGTTGAAATAATATGACTACATTATCCCCAATTAAGAAAAAAATTAAGGTAGTTTTCTTACTTTTGGTGTGTTATATTTCTCTCTTTTTTCTCTCTCATGCATACATATCGAGTGTGTAAACACGGCTAGTTTAATATTATAAAAAAATTTCAACTCTCGGGATGATCTCCACCATCAGATGTATATGTGATGGTGAATCCCACATACATGTATGGTGGAAATTACCCGAAAGCTCTCAAGTATGGATAATACCTGACTTCAGGATTGAGGAGAACATTTCTAGTAAGCTGAAATATGCACATCCCAGTGACAAAACTCATGGCAGCCATAAGCGGGTAAACCTGTTTTTAATATTAATGAAAAACTTAAAATATCCACGTAAATAAATTAAGAAATTTAATAACAATATTTTGGTATTAAATACTATTTAAATAAAAAAATTAAAAAACTGCGTATACCTCCGGTTTGATCCAACGCCCCATTGGAATATTTGAAGGCTTATATAATTAATTAGCTTTTCGTATGAGAAATGTTTCGTGAATATGAATAGTTTACGTGTGATAATAATGTGCCTGCACCTCTTAACTATTTATACAAGGTACAAATTTGAATTGGACTAAGGAAGATAAGATTGTTCGAGAATAGAATATACTATAATATTAGACAATTTCAATGAAAAAAAATGAATAGTCAGGATTTGCGTTATAAAAGTTGACTCAGGGGCTGTATTTCAGTGTGCTGGGAAGAATTCTTTTTACTCAAGAAAAAAACTAGGTGCTTTAGCCTCTTGTTTTCTTTTTTAAGCTATTTAAATATTGGTAATATTGGACTACTTGATTTTAATGGTGTGAATCATTCTAAATAAGGAGCCTTCTTTACATGTTCTTTTTTCTTTCTCTTTACTTCTGTCAAATTGCGGTTAATATAATTTTGTTTATATGTCTTGTTTCTTTCCTAGTACACGACATTTGAGGCTATCCAAGTAAGTGCATATATAGATGGCTTAATTGAACTCAACTGTGCCACATAAGTAATATTTAATTTAATTTATATTTTTTTAATTTAATTTGAATAAATATAGTTATTAATCTTTATCTAAAAATATTCAAAATTTGATATCCAAGATAAGGTAGTTATGGGTATGATCTAAATTCAAATTAAAAAACTAACTTCTGCATATCTATTTCTATTATTAATGATATTTCTCAATCGTTTTACTTCTAAATATTCACTTTATTCAATTTACCAATCATGTATTATTATATTATTAAATAAATATAATATAATTTAGCATTCATATAAATAAATTTTTCGATGGTCATCAAACTTTTATTTTGCATATTACAAAAAAATAAATTATTTAATAATATATATATTTGATTATTTTTATATAAGTAATCAGTACCTCGTGTTTGACACGGGATTCGGTTAGTTCATAAAGAGTTTCGAGATTTTTAAGTCTCAATTTAATCATAATATTTATATGGTGGATTCCATGTGCCAATTCACATGAATTATTGTGATTGTCTCACACTCTTAGCATTTTTGGCTGCAAATTATGTTTTAGGTTGGACTTGAGTACAAGTTGGTCACGATTTAGATTATTGGGTTAGACTTAAGTACTTAACCCTCTAATGTGGTCGGTGTGACCCATAAGAGTTACATTGTTACGGGCCAAGAACTTGCTTTAGACCCATGCTACTGGGCTGGGCTTAAGTGCAAATAATTGACGTTTTCTTTTCCATAATTTAAGATTTAAGACATTATGGGTCCTGTTCAATTTCAGATTGCCACTAATTGTGACTTTTTTTTCTGAAATCTTATAGAGTTTGCTTGACTTGTGATTAAAAATTATTAGCTCGGGTTTGTCGGGTCAGCATATCCCTTTGTCTAAAATTTAAAAGATTTAAGACATTATGAATGTTGATATGAAAAACAGAAAAAGAAAAATCTTAGAGAATTTTAGGAGTCCAAATATCTCTATAATTATAATTATTCATGTATAATATATACATTCCAAGTAGATCTAACCTTATGAATAATGTGTGATGTAGCTCCGAAAATTTGTAAGAAATAGCACAAAGGCACATGTATATGTATGATTTACCATGTTATTATTAGACAAATACATAATTAGATTACTAAGATAGAATTACAAGGCGGTGAAGTGACAAAGATGCAGAGAGATTGTATACAAATAAATATGGGAGAATTACACGTCTGGTCCCTCAATTTTACCACTAAAACACTTTTGGCCTCCATTTATCTAGCTTGACAAAAAAGGTACTCAATATTCCAATTTTAATCATATTTGGTCCTTGCCGTTAACTTTCCTTCCAAAAACTAATGGAATGGCTGGACATGAGCTCAAATTGGTCATATTTTGGCATTGAAAATATCAATTTGCAAACTCTACCTCCGTTTTTTGTCAAATTACAAAGGAAAATTCATGAGGATTTATCAAAATCGTGAATTTTCAAAATTATGGTTTTGTCAAATTAGGTTTCGCAAACTTTTTGAGAAAACTTGGGTTGGATTACGGTTCGATGGGAGTAACTTTGGAAGAATTTATTGAGATGTTTAAAGTTTTTGCTGAAATGGTGAAATGAAGTGAGGAAATGGTCCATTAGTTTTTTGGCGAAAAGTCAACCGTATGGACCAAATATATTTAAAATTTGAATATTTAGGACCATATTTATCGAGTATGATAAATGGGGGATCAAAATTATTTTAATGGTAAAGTTTAAGAATCAAACTGGAATTCTCCCAATAAATATATATAGTATCAAATTCAGTGAATTCAGATGGGAGGTCATTTTTCAGAGCTGTACTCATAAGTCATAAGTCATAATTTGTCCATTTTTCTTGTTTCTTTGCTTATAACCCTAACTCATACTCATGACTAGAACACGTGGAACAAAAATATACTTCTTACAATCTTTCTTCGTGGAAACTTCTACAAAAAATACGATTAAATGTGATATAATCGTATAATATTTTCTATTATATGTAGGAGTAATATCTAATAATTGATGTATACACATGGAATATGATTATATTTGTATGTAAATTTAGTTTTAGCTATAAGCCTCGTAAATACTTCTACTTCTATTACCAAAAAAAAATATCTTAACCATCAAGACTGGAATTTGAAAAGGACACTGAAACAAACAGGCAAACCAATTAAACTCGTTTTCCCTTATAATAAGCTTTGTTTGATGATAGTTCTATTGCTTTCTAGAATATTTGTCAGCCACAAAAACATCACACTAACTACAATTTGATTAATTTTCATTTTCTTCCAACAAAAGGAACATTGATTGGAATATTTGATTTTGTTGTTAAAACTTAAAATTCCCCTCCAACATATTTCCAATTTTACCTAAAATCCTTGCTTCAAGATACAGAAATTCACCAGTTATATATACATATACATATAGACTCAAAAGGGAACTAAGCAACATATCACTACCATCCAACTGCCAGTTGGTGTAACATACTCAAATACTCTACAAACCTTCCACTTTACACATTTCAAAACCCCCCAAAATAAGTTTTTAGACTTCTCTGGCTGTTACATAACAGCATTGTGACAAAGACTGAAATATTGCATGAAACTGAAATACAGTTTAATATTTGTTCTATCTGTAACAACACAGACAGAAGAAACATGAGGTTTCCTATTGCTACGGCTTTCTTCCTCGCTGTGCTCTTCTCTTCCGTAGGTAACGAAAATCTACCTCTTCAAGAATCTATCAGATATGTATGCTGCTACATACTGGTTTCTTAATGTCTTCGTTTTTTGTTTGTTTTCGATAGTTGCCTATGATCCGTTGGATCCACATGGGAACATAACTATCAAATGGGATATAATGTCTTGGACCGCAGATGGCTATGTAGTAAGTACACGAAATTCTCTCACCAATCGCATTCCATGCATTATCTGCATCATACCAAATTGTAGCAATTCGTGTGTCTGATTATTTTATAATTACATGATGATTTGATTAAATTCTTACCTACTGATTACATTTACTGAATCCATCAATCGCATTTCAAGCAATATCGCATTATACCAAATTGTAGCAATTTTTGCGTCTTTTATTGTTAAAGAATCAGATGATGATCTGATTAAATTCTTACCTAGAATTCATTTTCCATGATAAAATTAACTCTAGGCTACCGTGACAATGAACAATTTCCAAATGTACCGGCACATAATGAGCCCGGGGTGGACTGTCGGATGGACATGGGCTAAGAAAGAGGTGATATGGTCCATGGTTGGTGCACAGACAACAGAACAAGGTGACTGCTCCAAGTTCAAAGGCAACATCCCACATTGCTGTAAGAAAACCCCAACAGTTGTGGACATGCTCCCTGGAGTTCCTTACAATCAGCAATTCACCAACTGCTGCAAAGGCGGCGTCCTCGCTGCGTGGGGCCAGGACCCGCAGGCCGCTGTCTCCGCATTTCAAGTCAGCGTTGGCCAAGCCGGGACTTCAAATAAGACCGTTAGAGTCCCTAAGAACTTCACGTTGTTAGGCCCTGGACCAGGTTATACTTGTGGCCCCGCAAAGGTTGTGCCTCCCACAAATTTTCTAACACCTGATCGCCGAAGGAAAACTCAGGCCCTCAGTAAGTAATACAAGATTTTTATCTCTATACACTTAGGTCCTTCGTTTTTGTCGTTGATGTCTATATAATCCAGCTCTCGTTAAATTTAGTCCCTTGTATTTTGTTTACTTTTTTTTTTAGTAAAGCTATATCCTATCGTTTTCACCCCCCATGACAAAAAATAAAGCAATTAATTGACTTTGAAAATATAATACATAAATACTTTTTAAATCATGAAAACGATGTTCCTACTTTTTTATGACAAATTATTCTGACCATTTAAAATCTGTTAGTACCAAAGAAAGTGCTCAACTGTTTGCATTGGTGCATAAAAAAGCTAATGATAAGTTTTTCCGCTTAAATTTGAAATTTATACGATTTTAGTTTCTTGTACATGATCGACCGTTAGTAATTAAAGAAAATCAGTGAATTTATCAAAATTACGGAGATTAGATTTGTTTACCGATAAATTAGATGGATTGAAACTTGCAAATTAAGGGACAAATCGTCCTGTGAAAATAATGAATTACATAGGTCTCAGCTAAGATTTCATGTTGCAAATCCATATGCAGTGACATGGAACGTGACATGCACATACTCACAGTTTCTAGCCCGGAAGCACCCCAGCTGTTGCGTCTCCTTCTCGTCTTTCTACAACGAAACCATCACGCCTTGCCCTTCTTGCGCTTGCGGCTGCGAAAACAAAAACAAATGCATCAAGTAAGCTACCATCTTTTCTCTTCATACTCTCAAATTTGCTTACACATACAAAATATCTTAGAAGATTATACCTTTATGGTTTTCTCAACAGGAGCGACTCGAAGCTCCTAAGCGTGGTGGGAGTAAATACACCAAGAAAAGATAGCTCGCCTCTGTTACAATGCACGCACCATATGTGCCCTGTCCGGGTGCATTGGCATGTAAAGGTCAATTACCAAGACTACTGGCGGGTAAAGGTCGCAATAACTAATTTTAATTACAGGATGAACTACACGCAGTGGACTCTCGTTGTTCAGCACCCGAATCTCAACAATGTGACTCAAGTTTTTAGCTTTGATTACAAGCCTCTTCTTCCCTATGGCTCCCTTAGTAAGTTTTTCTTGGTTTTTTAGCATCATTTCTTCCCTTTGACCAACTTTTATCTGAGGATAATGCATTCAAACTAACACACGAGACAGAGGTGTCGAGGGACGAGATAGACATGTCAACTCACAGTAGAGGATTTTGAAGGCGGGAGGTTCTAAATTGGGTGAATTACATGCTCACACCCTCACTTTAATGCTAATTAAAAAGAAAAAAACGTGACATTTGGTAAATTACAATGAGACCCCTCAAGGAGTTTATTTGTAAGGTTACAGGTGTGAAATTGTTAGAAGCTTCAAATACACATGGGGTATACTTGTAAGAGTACCTTGACATGAGGAGACTTTATGTGATTTCAAAAAAGTCGGGTTTTTTTCAATAATTAGCACTAAAGTGAGGGGTGAGCATGTATTTTCTCTTTAAAATTCCATTTTATTTGCATATAAAATTTGAAACTAGATCGACTTGAGAGGGAATGCTCTTGTTTCATGTTGCTTCATTAGTGCTTTTGAGCATCAACTCTTCCTTTTACCCAAAAACAATTCGTAATTAGGACTCATCCCGAATTTTAGGTCTAAAGGAACGAAAGTGATGTATTAATCCACGGGAAGACAATTTAGGAATATAATTTGAATATAAAAAATGAAACTAGGTCAACTTATGTGGACGTCTGTCAGGTTCAGCCCCACCCTCGCTCCGTCTCCATGTTTTATTTCAAACATATAAACAACATGCATGAAAGTGAAGAAATTTTTCAATATATGATCCACGCAACAACGATTGATTATATTGTTTGTTTTATGATACCGCAACTTCATATGCAGATGACACAGGGATGTTCTATGGCATGAAATTCTACAATGACCTGTTAATGGAAGCTGGGCCATTTGGTAATCTCCAGTCTGAGGTACTTCTTCAGAAGGATAAAGACACTTTTACCCTCAATCAAGGATGGGCATTCCCCCGGAAAGTCTATTTCAACGGGGAAGAATGTATGCTTCCTCCACCAGATTCTTACCCATTTCTGCCAAATTCTGCTCATCAGAGTCGAGCTTTCATCATAATGTCAATTGTCTCCACTGTAGTGTTGTCTCTCATTTTCAAGTGGTGATAAGTTTCCAACTATTGAAGTATCCGAAAATTTTGAAGATAAAGCACTAGTATACTTTTACAGAAAATGAGAGCTTACATCATGATTTTAATGCAATACAATCAAATATTATTGTTCTCATTACAATCTATGGACTCAAAAATTATATGAACAGTACACCTGAATCCATAAATTATCGAATATTTGAGTTTCTTCAGTTTGCTCTCTAGTTACCAATCGAAGATTCTTAAACATGCCCAAAATGGAACGCCACAGATAATAACAGAATGATCATTAGCATAATCAAGGAGACATTTTTTCTTATACCGGAATTTGGTAAAAAGGGATATGCATCAGGGGGTGGCATAACACAGTTATCCCCATTGAAGTAGATTCTTCTGGGAAAAGCCCAACCCTTTTCGAAAGTGAAAGTCGATTTATCCTTTCTGAATAGAAGCTCCGACTGCACGTTTCCGATATGGCCAGCTTGCATTAGCAAGTCGTTATAAAATTTGACGCCCCATAACATTGCAGTATCATCTGAAAACAATCAAATAAAAGATATTAATTCAAGTTTTTTTTTATTTTTTGGGGGGGGGGGACAAAGTTGCACAAAATAAAAATCATATTACTTATATTTTGGTATGGAGTTAGTGGCTTGTAGTTGAAACTGAATATCTGTGTGAGATTGTCGAAGTTGGGGTGTTGGACAACTAAGTTCCATTGCGTATAATTCATCCTGTAATTGAAGTTTGTTATAGTGACTTTCACCCGCCAATACTCCTTGTAGTTTAGTTTCACGTGCCAGTGGACTCGAATGGGGCACATATGGCTGGTGCATTGGACCAGAGGTGCCAAGCTATTAGTCTTCCCATGATCTGAAACAACTGAAGCAATGTGTGGCGAATCTGGACTGCGAGGAGCAAAGACAAAGAACCTCAAAATTAATTATTAAAAAAAAATGCTTTTTAAGTGATGAACATAAGAATCAATGGGAAAACTCACTCCACACAGCTTCCTGGATGAGTAAGATTATTTGGGCATCCACAAGTACAAGTTGGGCAAGGGACGAGAGTGTCATTGTAGAAGGCCGAGAGCGAGACACAACAAGTTGGAGTTTTTTGAGCCAGAAACTGTGAATATAAGCATGTAACGTTCCACGTCACTGCAATAAGAGACATACAGAAATATTATTGGGACGCAGGAAATAGCTATCAACTCCATGACCACATAAGTCAGATTGTTTTGTTAAGGGTAAACTACATGGACACCCCGTCAGTGTGAGACTCTAATTAGGAAAAATACCCCGATGTTTGAGTTAGAGTAATTTCACCTGTCAGTTAAAGCATTTTACAATTTCAGACAAGACTAAAATTTCAATGATTTCGCCCCTGTTTTTCTAGTGGCCAGGACAATAGGTGTCTTGGTAATTCGTAAAACCCGCGTGCGGTCGTGATAATGTCCCAAAGGTTAGGAGGTGTATGTGTAATTATCCCTTTTCTTTATCGAAGATCCAGAACAAGGATGATAACTTACTCATTGCTTGAGTGAATCTTCTTCCATCTGGCATTAGAAACTTAGTAGGTTTCACGATTTTTGCGGGTCCACAAGTATATCCCGGACCCGGTGCTTTCAAAGTGAAATTCTTGGGGACCCTAACCGTCTTATTGGTGGTCCCAGCTCCACCAACACTAATTTGAAAAGTGCTAGCAGCATTTGCTGGATCTTGCACCCATGAACTAATCACCCCTCCTTTACAACAATTTGCACTTTGTTGGTTGTAAGGAGTTCCGGGCAATAAGTCCACGACCGTTGGATCTTTCTTACAGCAATGAGGGATATTCCCTTTGTATCTCGAACAATCTCCTTGCTCCGTGGTTTGACCTCCCAACATGCTCCATATCACCTCCTTTTTCGCCCAAGTCCACCCCAACGTCCAACCCGGTGCTTGAATGTGACGGTATTGTTGAAAGTTGTATATTGTGACATCAGCCTGTGCAATATAAATACTAAGTCATCAGAAGGACTGTACAAAATATTCGAGGCCAAAATTCATTATCTTGAGCTATTCAAATGAAGTTGGTTAAATGAAATATACTTTTTACTGGTAGTTATTTAAAAAAATGTTAAACAAACAACAGTAACAGGGAAACAAACTGGAAGTTGCAATACAGAAATTAGTAGAAAATAAGTTTCAAGTGTGTTACAAAATTACAGTTTTGGATTCTGAAATTCAAAAATTGATGCACATTCTATCGAATGCACTAAGACAACTGAAATTTACAAGTATATATAATATACTTACAACATAGCCATCAGGCGTCCAAGTCCTAACGTCCCATTTTATTGTGATATTTCCACTGGGATCAAGTGCGTCATACGCTTCTGAAGGGAAAAAGAAAAATAACGCATCAAAATTAAAATAGATTTGCATAAATTATATAGTCATTATTCAAAACTTTTAGACGCATTGATTGCATGAATGGCAGAATGCATTTCAGAAAACTAGAGAAAGGCCTATGATCAATAAAGACCATAAAAATCAAATTTTTGAATGATGATAAATAAATTTAGCTAATTTTTTCTACATAATAATTTGGAATTCACACTTGTGATCAATCCTATGAAGATTTTCACTAATCTTACCACCCTGTGAGAGAAAAAAGGGGAAAATGAAATTAAAAAAAAAAATGAGTAAGTAGTACAAAAAAAAAATTGATGAATATTCTGAGGCCATTAAAATTTTCTTTACCCGAAAGCATAATAACTCAAGAAAATAATTCAAGAAGATGTTAAATAAACAAGAGGGAGATTACCTGTTGAAGTAACGTTAAAACAAGAAAACAAGATGAATAGCAAAATGGTGGTCGTTGTGAGTCTCGAAGATGATGTAAGGCAGAATTCCATTTCTTCTTTTCTTGATTGAAGAGTTTAGAGAGAGAGAAGAAGAAGAAGAAGATGAAGTGAAGAGTCTAGACAGAGGAGAGAGAAACACGGAATGGGAGTGGGGAGTGGCAAAAGGCTTTGCTTAAGAAGAGCCAACTGGACTTTTTAAAAAGTCATTTTAACCATTAACCACTCACTCCTATTTAAAAGATTCTTGAGAGTAATTGTTTTATTTTTTTTTTGCCCACCCGATTCTTCGGAATTTTGCTCCGACTATATCCAGATCTGACTAAGGTCGTACACCTGGCATTGGCAGTGGCGGGTGAGTCTCCCAACGGAGGTTTTCTGCATTCACAAGGTCTCGAACTCGAGACCTTGCTTAAGCGGAACCGAGCTGCTTACCACTCCATTTAATTTTCTATTTTTGAGAAAACCTTACATGTGTAGGTCATGTAAAGAATAATATGTGATGATTCATCGTTTCATAACATATAATTTGGATTGTGCGAAAACGAGGAGGGAAAAATGTCAACACGTATTGAGTTTGACTAAGTTATTTTATGATTCTTTTGATGTTTAAGTGAAGGATGGCGACGGACGACGGTTAAAGCTTTCAATTCAATTTCATTATTTCATTAAGTTGATGAACTCCTTTTGTATGTGTTAGTAGCTTAAATAGACTATTATCTTTAATGTGGTGCTTTTAATTACCATTTCCCTTTGCATAAGTTCTTTACTTCTTTTGTTTTTTCATTAAATGTGTGATGCAGAAGATTAAGACAATTAGATTATTTTCTTTTATTTTGAAGAAATTAAGGCAATTAGATTGATGTGTGTAACTACATATGTATGTTGTGACAAAATAAGGAACAATTAAAATTTAGCTCCTCTGACTCCTTGTACATCCATGTTACAATGACTAATTATATAGACATCTCCTCTTAGGCACATAATTTTGAAATTACATCTACTTCATTTGTAATTTCCGTCCAATATTTCATTTCTTCATTTGGTTTGATAAAAAATATTCCTATTTCTTTTATTATATTATTCCATTTTATTTGTGAATAATATTTGTTTTCTTTAACTTGTTGTAACTTACGTTACGTAAAATATTGAAAATGATATATCCTTTTATTTATATCTGATACATGTTTCCCTATAAACACACACTTTAAGTGTAATATCCTTACTAGTGTAATATAATAATCATTTGAAACTCAAACACAAGTTGTACCATCATATATGTGAAAAAGATCAACAAAAATATCGTAGTATCTATAAACTTTTTTTGCCAAATATTTGCAAATAATAAAGCTTGAGCTGGAAAAACTGTAGTTTGAGCTGGAATCATGAGAACATTATAATTTGTTCGGTTTTCTAATTAAAATAAATGTAAAAATTACTAATTAGATTAAATTTGGATATAAATAGTATATTTTAAATGTTTTTCTTTGTGAAATGATACCAACTAAAACGAGCTAAAAAACGAAATCCAGTTGTATGTAGGCTCATATCATGAGAATAATTATCAACCTTCAACAATTAGTAATAAGTACCATCTAATGTCTAGTAATTCTCATTAGTACTTGTTAATTAACAGAGAAAAATAATAAGTGATTTCATAGCCATGTATAGTTTTGACTATTTCAAATCCTCTAACATTCTTATTTCAAGATTTTGACAAATGTTCATCCAAAAAAATATATAGATCTGTGCTCTGCTCCTTATATATTGACAAAGTCATGATTTGTTTTTAGGAACTCTCGAAAGTAAATAATTGTAATTGCTGCAAGAGGAGTTCTTGAAATTCCTAAAAATAATCATAAAAAAATACTACCATCAAACTCAAGGTTTCTTGACATTTGATTTTCTCTCTAGTGAGTCATATTAAATGTTTTGTGGTTTTGTTCTCATAAAACATTAGATTAATGTGACTTTTAAATACCATAGCGTATAATGTTGTTCTTTGCTTATAATTCAAGATTTCTTTTTCGAGCTAAACAACCACGTCATAATATCAAAGAATAACGAAATAAGAATAATTTATTATCAATTTAGAGTTACAAACTCAATTAATATATGCTAGAAAAAGTACCCAAAGATCAGGTGGGAGACGAACACGTGATCATATGGACTCGATTGGTGGATTTGTCCAGTAAATTTATCAAATAATTTTCTACTATAAAGACTATTACATGTTAAATATACCAAAAATTTAATTTAAATGCACACACCTCATGGATTATAAATGTTCATCTCTATTTATATACGATATGAAGTACAAAGTGAGATACAAGGGTTTTTAGTGACAATTAAAATCTTCGTATATTGTTTTGGATTTCAAATTATACACACATATGAAATGTATACAATGTTTCTTTTTATATACATTTAGGTGTAGATTTTATATATTTGTAGTTTATCTATGAAAATGAATACAAGATAGAGGATAAAATGGAAGATCAAACGGTGGCAAAAGAAAACTATTATGCATTAAGAACAAATGATATTTTTCTTATTCTTTCCGTCTAAAGGAGTACAAACAATCTATATGTCCATTATTTATCAGGGTAATGATATTAGCACTCCATCAATTATCATAAGAGCTCCAATTTCAAATTTTATATGAAAATATGACAATAATGCCCTTAAGCCCCAAATTACATCATAATTTTCAAAATTTAAATCCTAGACTACCCTTATGCCATTAAAATCAACCCAACATAATGTAGAGATGGTGATGAATGTCTTGAGTTTTTCACCACCACATTAGAGTTTTTACTATTTTGCTGAAAGCATCGCCTTTTCCTTTTCGACTGATTTATGAAGTACATACATAACACACACACATGGCTACTGCAATATAATACAAAACCAGAAAAAGAACTTGATGTAGATTTTTTTTTTTCTTTTCAAGTCATTACATCATATAATAAATTAGAAAAGAGTGTTTAGCCAATGGGACCTTAAATATAGCCATCAAAACAAAGGAGAATGCTAGAGGGCGATTCATAAACTCACTGTTTGACACAATCTCTAAACAAAACATAGAGATAGGTCCTATTTGATTCATGCCAATTAAATGCCATCCCTCTCATTCTTTTCTTCATCTGCCAAAGGAGGTGAATTAATTAGGACAAATTATGAGAATAACATTTCACCATAATAGATAAACTTAATCAATTTAAATATAAACAACTAATTGAAACCTTTTTTAGTTCAAGATAAACCACTTCATGCGTTAAATCCTCTAAAAATTTATTCATGATTGTAATAGGTAGGAGCTATAGATACACTTGTTTCAAGGCTTTGTACACATGTACGCATATTATGTCTCAAACCATCACATGAACTGCATTTTTGAATTTTCTCCACAATTTTAAATTCAAAAACGTCGAGTAGAACTATCATTTTTTCTTTTCTTTGATCCAAAAGGACGGCCCCTACAAGAATTGATCTTCAGCTCATTAACTATCAAAGGAAGAGAAGCATTCACAATTGGAGAAATTTGCTTTTGAGTCTAAAATATTTTAGTTAATTATTTGAACCAAGAGATTTTTTTACAGAGACAACAAAACTACTCTAAGTTCAATGACTAACCTTATAACAAATATTCAACAAAGCAAAAGAATGGCACTAAAATATTATAATTGATCTGAATCCTAACTTGTGACAAAACTAAAATTTTATATTATAAAATATAGAGGAGAGAGTTACCCCTTCCATCGATCTGAGATGAATTGCATGCCTGATAGAATTTTAAAATCTGTTCAAAACTTTTTGTATTCATCAATTCAAGTATCTCATCCAACGGAAAGCAACTCCCTCGATTTCTACAATGCTATTTTTCTCCATTGTTATGATTGTATTTAACATGAAAATATGATAAACTGGTGAAGAAATTGTGTAACTTAATGCTAAAGTAGGGTTTAAGGTAGAGATTGAGATTGAGATTGAGATGAGAAAGAAAATGTTTGGTGGCATGTGTTACGTGAAAATTGAAACAGGGTAAGTGAAAAGATTTTTTGGCTATTGTTTTTATTAATAAGTGGGTATTTTTGTCATTTTTTAAGAAAGAAAAATCAAAGTGGAGCTCCTATAATAATTAGTGGAATGCTAATATCATTTCCCTATTTATTTTTCTTTTCTTTTAGGACATCCCATAGTAAGTTTGTACTTGCCAAAATAAAATGTATTTTCAAAAGAAAATCCCTTTTTCACCTAGATTAACTCTTACCACTACTTGTGTGCAAGTATAAAAACGATTTCTTCGATGCCATATTCATTGAATATTTAATAGTTGGCTCTCAATACAACAAAGGTTATTGATTATAAAATTATAGTTTTTTTTAGGTCTCGATTACATTATATATCTTAAATATTCTTACAAAAAAAAAGATAATATTTTAAATATCAAATACTAGCAATCTACGATTAACAAAAAACTATTACAACCAACAAATAACTACTACAATCGTATAACAACTACTATGAAAGTAGAGACAGACCCACACGCTGTTGATAAGAGTCGAACCCAAGACCTCTTATATCTTAGAGCCTTAATTTCGCCAATAAAGTTAGGCTTCATTGGTTTGATTATAAAATTATGAACACATATAATACATTTGATCATCCAATACAATGCATACTTCTCCTGTAAAAATGGAATATATAGACCAAAACATATGTAAAATTCTAACCTTTTCAACTCTATTTAAATTTCATCAGTCAAAGTACACCAATAAGATTGGGCTTTGAAGGAGAAATAAATTGAACTTTGCATACAATTCTTCTCGAGCTTAGCCCACGGACACATACTATCATAAACATTGGGCTCAAATTTTGGATGGGCTACTAATAAGTGACCATTAATCCAGTAGAAACAATAAATCCAATCAAATCTTGTTAGATTAGTGGCACCCGCTTGTGTAGAAGCTCATCTAAGTTGCCGACTTTTTTCTCTTTATTTGGAATCAAGGTGTACGTGCTCATTATTAAAAACTATTATCGGGTCAGGTTGTCCCGCATCGATAAATCTAAAAACAGTGAATGTGGTGCCAGCGTCGCACAGGATCGTACCCGCCAAACGGCTTACACACGGAACCCACCTTTGAAATTTAATCTTAATTTAAAATAAAATTGAGTAATTTTAATTGCTTAACAAGAAACCTATTTCTGATTTCAACCCGAGCCGTTGCCGTTTGCCGCAAGTTTTCAGCTCGAACAAAATTCAATTTGCAATTTTCATTGTTTTTCCCTTTATGATTTATTACTCTTGTTAGTTTTATTTTTCTTGTTTTTGGTTTGTATTTTCCTTTTTGATTTAGCTTTCGATGGATACTGCGGGTAGGCAAAGACAATCGTCCGGTCAAACAGAGATTAACTGGGACAAGTAAGCTTTAATCACCTACTTTTCTAATCGTTGTTTATTTTGATCAATAGTGAGATATAGAAGAATACATACATATATATATATATATATATATTTTAGTTTGAGTTTTTTGAGTGTGTGAGAAGAATGTATAATTTTCTATTAGGATTGATGATTTTTTTGAAGGATGTAAACAATGTGACCTAAAATAGAGTCACTAAGGGTGTGTTTGGATGGAGGGATTTGGAATTGGGCAGTGGATTTGGAGGAAGGATTTTAAATGACTCCAAATTGGTGTGATTTGAAATTCGTCGTAGTGATTTGTTGATGAATTTGAAATCCACGACTTTCAAATCCTTCAATCCGAACACACCGTATAAGTTTTCAGGCAAAAATTGATTAATTTGTGATTTTTGGATGCCTGAGGGTTTTGGTCGGAAGCGGATTGATTAAGTTTTAGCTGTGGGAGAGAGGGGTACGTTTCTAGCCTTCAAATGAGGTGCTTAGTGTCGAGGCTCAAAACTGAGTGTTGTAGTCCACGGACCGGAAAGGTATTTGTTGTTTGATAGGGAATATTAGGGTATGGTATTTGAGATACAATCTATCGTGAGGGTCTCAAAAGATTCGTTTTTAGTGAATTCGGAAGTATAATTTACTTCGAGAAAATGAATACGAAATTCTTGGGCGCAACTTGGGTCGAGTATAGAAATTGAAACTCAAAAATCTGTGCGTTTATATTATAAATTGTTCTAAGTTCCACTATGACTCTGGATGATATTGCAGTCACCATCAACTTTTGATTCGTGTAGTTGATGACTCAACATTCAATGATGCCTCATATGAAATCCTACATCTGTTAAGCTGCCTTGTTTCTTGTTTCTGCCTACTGATAACTAGTACTTGAAAAGATTTTGCACTCTGTCATGACGTGATTATCTGAATCTTTGTAGTTATTAATGTTATTATTTCTCCTGCAGGCTTGACAAAACTAAGTTCTACGTTGTTGGAGCTGGGATTTTTACTGGACTTACCGTGGCACTTTATCCAATTTCGGTTGTGAAGACCAGGTTGCAAGTTGCTTCACATGATGCTGTAGAAAGAAATGCATTTTCTGTCATCAAAGGCCTGTTAAAATCAGATGGAGTTCCGGGTTTATATAAAGGTTTTGGCACCGTAATTACTGGAGCAGTACCTGCCAGAATTATATTTCTCACTGCATTAGAGACAACAAAAGTGGCTGCTCTCAAAATGGTGGAACCTTTCAAATTATCAGAGCCTACACAGGCAGCTCTAGCGAATGGGGTTGCTGGCATGCTGGCGTCTCTTTGTTCACAAGCCGTATTTGTTCCCATTGATGTGGTATGCTGCACAGACTTCTGTGTGGTTATTTTTGTCTGCAAATTTCTATTTCACGTTTCATTGACGGGTTGATATTTCATGGTGGGGAGGATGCCTTATGACTAAGGTCTGATTTGAATGATTAATAACCTCATATGTATATGCTTTAAATGCTAATAGATAACAAATACAATACCACCTTTATCACATACATTATTTTTAGCCTGTTGATGTGCTTTTTGTGCTTTATCTATTTTTCTCCTAGTTCTTATTCTTGTTTAATTAAATCATACTAGTCGAAAAGTAAAGTACACATTTTAGATTGTAATTTAAGTGTTTATGTATCTCATACCATATTAAGTGAATTTTTTTCCTAGCTTATTTTTCTGTTACTGCATTCATCAGTTAGATGATAGTGCTTAAAATGAATTCATCTGGTCTTTTGGAAAGGTTAGTCAAAGGTTGATGGTGCAAGGATATTCTGGCCATGCGACTTATAATGGGGGTCTGGATGTCGCTCGTAAGGTTATAAAATCTGATGGCATTCGAGGATTATATAGAGGCTTTGGTCTGTCTGTTATGACATATGCACCATCAAGTGCTGTCTGGTGGGCGAGTTATGGTGCAATCCAACGTGTCATCTGGAGGTATGACTGAACTTTGATTTCATTTGTGTTTGCTATTAGAATAGAACTTGAACCAGCTTCTTACTTTATTTTGTCAAATAACTCTTGTTCAATACCATTTAAATCACCAGTGAATGTCAGAACTTTGTATGGTACAAGTTTTAGCGGCATCATGTTAGCATCAGTAATTTTTGTTTTTTTTTTCCACCGCTCAAATTAAGACTGAAATAAAAGTTAAGTTAGTTATCTATATCCACAACAGATATGGTAGTGAATGATGTCACTTTACTGATTAAGAGGTTGGAAACGATTATATATTTTTCCATGGATATTTAGAAATAACTTATGATCTGGTAATTTTCATTTGATAATTCAAGAGTAATTGGCAATTATACATGGCCCGTCGTCCACAATGAATATAAGGTGCCTATAGGCTGAAGGAGTCAATGATTTAAGCCAGTTTTTGATATTTAAATTGGGGTTGCATTATATATAATATACACACACATGTGAATTGTGAAACGAGGCTAAAACCTTTTATACCACCTACTGTCTTCATTGTCTCTTTTTCCCTTGTAGCCGTTCACGTGATTTCTTTTTTCTGCACATTTTAGTTCTACAAATTGGCTTTTTTAATGTTTCGGCAGACTCTTAGACAACGGTACTGAGCTTGATGGGCAAGCTCCAAGCGAAGGAAAAATTGTGTTGGTTCAAGCTGCTGGAGGCATTTCTGCAGGTGCTACTGCTTCATGCATCACAACCCCACTGGACACCATAAAAACTCGCTTGCAGGTATATGACTATTACACTTATGGTGATTCTATTATTCATTCATTATTGTCTTTTTGTGGCTCTAGTACACTCCATAGGTTCTCATGGATTATTGCTGTAGTGATATATGCACTTTTCGTAAGCCCAATAAATATTAAATTTTTGCAGCTATTGCTGTAGTGATGTATGCACTTTTCGTAAGCCCAATAATTATTAATTTTTGCAGCTACTTTAATCGATAATCTCCTTTCTGAAGAGAGCGGGAAGGGGGGGGGGGGGGCACTAAATAAAAGGACTACTAATTTGAACATAGATCCTAAACCAACTTACTAAATCAGAGTTCTAATATTGAAAAAATCAATAGCATTTGGTAGAAATCAACACTCTCATTTGTCCTCTCTTTTAACATATTATATAAGAGTTTCTTGATGTCTCAAACTAGAGTTTGAAGTCTCGTTGTACTTTGGTTTTATATAATGCTGTACTTTTGTTCTGTGGTATTATGTCATGCAAGAATTGTATACACATGAGTTTTTTCAAGTGGCCTCTATCGTGCATAATTTTGTTAAATCAATGCTTTTGAGTACTCCAGGTGATAGGGCATGAAAAGAGACCCACTGCTAGGCAAGTAGTTAAAAGATTGATTGCTGATGATGGATGGGCTGGGTTATATAGGGGACTGGGCCCAAGATTTTTCAGCACGTCGGCCTGGGGAACTTCTATGATACTAGCCTATGAATATCTAAGTAAGTCCGTTTTCACTTCTTTAAATCTTTTGTCACGCTATCATCTTTAGCATCCATAATAACTTTGTTACTGGTATGTGCTAATGAAAACTTTAAGGTTAATTAAACAAAGATTTGGAGAGATTAAACCTATTGACAACACTTTTTTTTTTTTTTTTTGGGTAATTGGATTATTGGACAGTAATTTTTGGATATGACTGCTTTCGTGGAGCAAATAACAATCTGTTACTTGTTTATGTTATGAACTTTAGCCACCACGATTAAACCATAGATGCTGTTTATAATTGTATGTTAAACATAACTTTTTGGTATTTCTCCGTGTTCATGGCAACAAAATAGTAGTTGTAAATCATTTCTTCCCAGCAGATAGATTAACTCAAGCTAATGGACGGCTTGTTTTATTTTCTCAATGTGCAGAGCGCTTGTGTGCAACACAATGATCTATTAAGACCGCATTTTTCTGTAGGTGACAGATTTTGCTTAGACCTGTCCATTTTGAGATATACGTTATCAAAGGTACAATAAAAATACTCACTTTGCATGTGAACTCAATAACAGAAATGAATGCTGTTATTACAGTAGATTGGAAAGCTAGCAATCTCGACAGTAGAATTTGATCGTTTCTCAATCTACTGAGAAACATGCCTACAAATTTTTGGTGGATACTAATTCCTTCACTGATGTAATTGTATCACTGAAAACGCAGCGACATTCGTGATCAAATAATTGTAGTGAGTGTATTATTGTTTAGAGTCCTAACTTGGGCTGTTGCTTGGCCTTCATTCTCCAGAAACACTCATTTTGTTTCTTTATTCCCGGGATCAGTTAAAGCAGTCCAGCTACATTATTTTAAGCGTGAGAAACTTACGATTATGAATACATTCAAAATCCTGAAGTGAATAGTTTTGTGTATTTTTTGAATTCCATAAATACTCTTGAATTTGACTATACTTCTTAATGATTTAATTAACAAAATAAAATAAAATAAGAGACTATACTGAAGTTTCGTTGATAATGACATTGTACATTAAGCGGCCTGCTTATTATTCCGTTCCAGTTTTTGTTACTACTTGCTTGAAACAGATTCTTAAAGTAGAATTCTCCATATTCCTCCAATAATATAAATTCTCTCTCGTGAGATTGTAGAATTATTGGAAGACTTTTGAGTCCAAGGTTCCATGTTCTTTGGCAGCATTTCGTTGACTGGAATATTCCAGTTTAGGCCCGGACTTGTGTAGCATACTTGCTTTGTGATAGTCAAGTCTCCTAGAAGTTAAGGAGTTATTCTATGCTGGACCGAGACCATTCATAATTTACCATTGGATCCTCCAACAGGGGGAGTTATTTACTAAAATACCCCCTCATTTAATGGTATATACTACACCGAGATTATTGGTACCGGTGTATCATAAAATTTTTCGAGGTTAAATTAATAAAAATTGATGTAACCTCAAGAAGACTTGTCAAGTTGCAAAGTTAATTAACTTATAATGGCTTGGGTGGGTCAAGTTGGTCTGTACTACATATCATTAGAAAATCCAAAGCTATATCATTCATTGAGCATTTAATTCCACAATAAAAAACAGCCACTTGGAACTTATTACAAAGTCTATACACTTTTATCCGATAGCCCCCACCCCACCAAGAACTAGCATACAAGAATATCACTATTTGACAATTACCCAACAACAGAAAGAAAGAAAAAAAAATAGCAATAATGAACCTAATTGATGATCTCATCGCCCTAATGGATTCATGAGTTCAGAGAAAACATCGCCAGACTTCAATTTCTCACTGCTAGAAGTAGAAAAACCACTGCTCTTGGATCTAGACTCAGTTCCACTTGACCCCGAAAACATTTCCTCATTATCCATCGTCTTTGTCTCTCCATGCCCGAGCAACGGAAATGACGGGCTCACCGCAACAAACGCCTCACGACCATCCGTCTCCACATTGCCACCTCTATTCTCATACGTCTCTTGAAGCTCCATTGCAAACTCAAGGCTCCAAACAACGTCGCTCATTGTTGGCCTCTCAATTCCTTTCTCTCCTAAGCACATAATCGCGGTTTCAACAAATTTGCTCAAACATTCGGGCGCAATTTGTCCATCAAGATTAGAATCAATAATTTGCTCAATAGTCCCTTTCCTATAACAAGATTTAGCCCACTCCGCTAAATTCACTTGCTCTCTTGGTAGGCTAGGAATTATAGCTGGCCTCGCACATAAAACTTCAAACAAAACCACACCAAATGAATACACATCGGATTTGTCCGTCAATTGTTGCCGCTTGTAGTACTCGGGGTCTACGTACCCGAAGCTACCTTTCACCAACGTGGTCACATGCGTGTGGGCCCCGCCCGTCGGCCCTACTTTCGAGAGGCCAAAATCGGACACCTTCGCCACCCATTTCTCATCCAGCAAAATGTTGGTGGACTTGACGTCTCGGTGGATGATAGTGTATTTAGCGCCCGAGTGGAGATAGTGCAACCCTTTGGACGCACCTATACAAATCCTGAGACGTTGATTCCATGGTAGCGGCGTGTTATCAGAATTGTAGAGATGGTCGCGCAATGTGCCGTGCGCCATGTAATCATAGACTAAGATCATTTCTCCGTTTTCGTCGCAATAGCCAATTAGTGACACCAGGTGGAGGTGTCTTAGCTTCGATAACATCTCGATTTCAGTTAGGAACTCACGAGCGCCTTGATTTGACAACGGATTTAGTCTCTTAATCGCGACGGTGGTGGAAATCGAACCGTCGTGTATGATCCCTTTGTACACGTTACCGAATCCTCCTTTGCCAATCACGAAATTGGCATCGAAGTTACCCGTCGCGGATATAATCTCCTCGAGTAGGAAATGTCTGCATAAATCCGACGGCAGAGATACACCGGATCCGCTGGTCCTCGAATTGGAAGACCTCGTCGAAAGAGGCACCCACGATGATTTGGCGGCAGATGTCCTGGTGCCATCCGTCGTAGCCGAGTCCTTCACTCTCCGCTGCCGCCTCCGGAAAATCAAGAAACTCACGGCTGCAACCACCGCAAGAGCGCCGATCACACTCCCGACAACAGCGTAAATCACAGAACTTTTCTTCTTCTTCACCGCCACTGCCGTCGGCGAAGAAGTGATCACCGGTTCAGGATTCGCCGCCGCGAGACTCCGGTTCAAGTCACTGAGTTTGAAGATTTCTAAGCCATTTAACATAGCGTTCGTATACATGGGCAGTCCTTCAAGGTTAGGACGCAAGTAAAGGCGCAGGTCTTTCTTTCCACGTCGGCCGTCGTTCGGAAGATGTGCTATGTAATCTTTATAGATCGGAATTTCAGGGCCGCCGGTCCAGTAAATGACGTCCGCTTGAATCTCCGCCGTCAGATTATTAATATAAATGTCGAAAACCCTTTGATTTTGCTTTGTTATTTCCAGCAGTATCTCACAGAAATGGAGCCTGAGCAAATAGTAAAACCCTGAATCAACTGAAAATCTCCAATCCAGGCTCGTGCTTTCGTTGCCCATTCCTCTAGAGGTTTTGTATACAATCTCCGGCGCACTATACGGCGGCGTTTCGGCTGTGTAATTGATCTGAACGTCTTCGGCATGAGGCGTGTAACTAACATCTGGGCCGTATATGTAATCATCGTCTTGATACCAGGCCCGAAACATGCCCCGGATCGGCCCGCTGTCGTCTTGAATTTCAACATTGCTGCCGCCGACATTCAGCCTGTAAAGATTCTCCAAAGCCGTGTCGTTCGTGAGATAAAACATTTGAGATGCGAATTTAATCCCGACATCGTTACCCCGGAAGTAGAGTTTATCTGGAATAGAAACAATTTCAATCCCATTAATGAAAGCAGAAGAGTTTGTGTTGGGGGTGAACGTTAAATCGAGTCTCTGATCGTCGTCGACATTAATAATGAATTCCTTCATAAAGGAAGGGTTCGAAGGGGACGGAGAATTAAGAAAGGCGCTGAAATTGGATAGTAAAGTGTAGCCATTAGCAGTGACGGAGAAATAAGAGAGTGTAGTGCTGAAGTTGGAGTAAATGTCGGGGTAGAAATAAAGGCGAACGAACTTGGGGCCTGCAAGGACGGGGAAAGTGTAGGTGAAAGGGGAAGTGAATACACGCGCCGTCTCGTAGGGGACTTGGCGAACGGAGGGGTGCTGATTGGTAGCTTTGGATGCTGTAGATATGGCGGCGGCGTTTGACGGCGCGTACCTTGAACGCTCGTCGGTGTCCCAGCTCCGCGTGCTGGTGTCGTTTAGGTTTGATGAGGCGCCGCAGTTGAGGAGGATGAAGTCGGTGGCGGTGTAAGCAGGCGTCGCGGCGGCGGTTGGGATTGTTGGGAAGATGTGGAGGAGAATTATTACGAGGTAAAGAGCGGAGGAGTGCATGATTTTAATGGGGAATGTGAAATATTTTTTGCTATATCTCAAGTTGTATATGAAAAGAGAGAATTTAAATAGTTAAAATTTAAAAATGGTGAGAAGACTTGGAGTGAAGTAAGTCAATGGACTTATATGTATCAATTTTTCTTCCCCGGTCATCACTCACCTTTTTTCTTTGTTTTTATTTGTTGGGGGGTGGGGTTGGCCATCACTCACCAGTCCACATCAAGAAAAATCAACACCAAGAGATAAATCATAGTGATTAATTACACGGCAAATTTAATTTGTTTATTTATTATGCGATGGCACAAATTATTTTTGAATTCAATCAAAATGAAGTATGGACTAAAATTTCTCTTTCTAGTATATGTAAGGATAAGATTGAATGATTTAGAGAGTAATAACATATGACAGTCTCCAATCTTATTTTGAGACTGATTGCTTTGGGAAAATGCTTTATACATACTGTTATAGGAAAACACTTGTATAGATGGTGCATGTCTACTTCTGTTATTGTTTCTTTTTGATAAAAACTTCTGTTATTGTTTAGGCAATAGAAACTATAATTACATATTAATGAATTCATTAATATGTGATATTATGTACTTTTATAATTAAAAAAAAATTTACATATGCATTTGTTTTGTGGGGCCTGAGACATGCATCCCTACCACCTTGTGATATTTCTTATCAATTAATATCTTGGAACCACCTCATTAGCCTATGTTAGAGCCCACACTGATTACTCTCGCCATTGAAAAGTCAAAAGTCGCGTTTGGAATGTATTTGTGTAATTATGTTTGAACTTTTTTTGGTCTCAAACTAATTTTTTACAAAATTGAAAAATTCAATTTATTGTCGTAATCAATTGTATGAGATTAATTCTTCTATGATCAATTAATTCTTCTATAATCAATTACGTAACAATTCATCTGTGCCAAACTATAATCTTTGGAAACAGATTTAATCTGGTGCTTTGCGTTTTAAGTGGGAATTCAAATGTTCAAAACTAAAAGTCAACCGTTTCAATTTCAGTCAAACGATCGGCTAAACAGTCGAAAATTGTTTGATTTTACACTGTGCACTAGTACCAGATTAATGTCAAAATTAACTCTGATTAATGTCAGAGTTTAATTCTTATTTTTCAAAATTCGACTTTCTGTGCCTATAAAAAGGCCTCTGCAAAATGGAATTATACACACCAACACACAACAATTCTGTGTATTCCTTCTTCTTCCCTTGAGAGTTTTTTCAGCAAAAGTTCGTGAGTTCTGAGATTTGAAACAATTCTATCTCAGAACGGATTCGTTATATCTTGGGACATGTTTGCACTACCCGTACCACTGATAGCAGAGTAATTTTGTGTTACGAATAGAGAGTTTTCTCACGCCTCGAATCATATTTTTTCAGTCAGTCAATCAAATCCAATTTTCAAATTCTAGTTTTGACCTTGAAGAAACAGTTTGAAGTTTGTTCAACAGTTGATTCTCGCCATTGTTAGACACTTTTATTTTAACCTGAATGTGCTTTGCCAAGGTTTTTTTTTTTTTTTTTTATATATATATATTTTTTGAGTCAGAATTTGAATTTCTTTTCGGGAAATGCATACTATAGAGATTTATGTAAAAATAATGTGATGTGTTGTGTTTGTTTATGTTTTTAAAAAATATTTTAAAGTTGTAAATGTGTCAAATTAATAATGATTAGTTGATGTATGATGGGTTAAATGATTGTAAAATATGATAGAGAAAGAGAAAAATATTATTGAAGTAAATGATAAAAAAAGCTATGAATAGAACAAGTTCAATGGTACTTGTATTTATATTTCTCACACAGTAAGATAAATTGTGTGTATACCCCACACATACTTATATGAGAGAGATAAATACAAAATTCACACTCAGACTATTAAACTCGATCTGACATAGAATTACCAGTAAATGATTATTGACTACGATTGATAGATAGTTATACTGGTGATTGAAAAAATGAAGTTGAGAAAAGGTGAATTTAAAAATAATTTATAGCTTGGTTTGGTAGAACTTTTGTAATTTAGAATAATAAAAATGAATTTTAAAAACATAAACAAACATGGCCTTTTGTGTTTTAATAGGAATTTTTTTGACAATATATTATTATAGCAGGACCTTTTTTTGTTTGGGGAAGCGTGATTGGATAAAAATGAGTGGCTAATTGGCTATTGGTATATATGGTGAAATTCTATGCTGGAGGCCAGTTTTAACCATTGGATCGAGAGCAATTGAGTCTATTGGGGGATCCAATGGTTAAAACTCTTGGTCCAGCATAAAATTGCCCGTATATATGCAAGTTGTGCAATAATTGAGTAGGGTCATTGGAGGAATTGATTTTAAAGATGCACAAGTTACCTATTACAAAAAATTGTTGGATGACTCTGTTTAATATGTTAGTTAAGCATATATCCAAATGTATGTGTATAAGATAATGAAATATAAGAAATTTAGATTATATATAATATTCAAATACTAATTTATAGCCAACTCGTAGATTTGTATCAAATTCATGATAATTATTAAATAACTAAATCACGAATTTAAAATATTTCTTCTACATTGATTAAAATAGTAACTCAAGAATATTATCGTTAATATTAACTATAAAAATGTTACTTGAAATATGATATAAGAATTAGAATTGTTCTTAAAATGTGTAATTATATATATATATATATATATATATATATATCTCACATATATATAAGCACTAAATCAAAAGTAAATGAAAATGTTGGGGATGAAGTTGAATCTTTAACAAAATGTTCTAACTTAATAGAGGGCATTTTAGTAATCTTATCAACAATTCATTTTTTTGGCTGGAAACTGAAGTTGAAATCTTGTCAGAAGGATAAATTGAGTTCTAAATCTTCGGGGATGATTTTGTATCATGTCAAAACCTCAGGGATGAAAATGAATTTCTCCCATTATTTGAGCAATTCCAATCAATCTTATAATAAGAACACACATATACACATATACACTAGCGGACATGACACATTCGACGCATGTGCTTAAATTTTAAATATATAATATTTTATATGAGAGTATTTTTGTAACTTATTTTATGTATTCATTTGATTTATTAAATCAGATAATATGATTTAAGTAAAGAAATTGAAGAAAAAAAGAGAATAAAGTGGATAGAAACGAGAAATAATACAGAGAATGGAGAGAGGAAGTAAGAAGTAAGAACACATTGCAAAGGAGAGAGAAGAAAAGACAAAACCATCTTGGCATAATCTTATTTAATAAGGGCGCTTTTGTCAGTTACTTTAAGCTCCTCAAACTTTATAAATAATATATATATAGTTTTTTTGGTATATACCAGGGTTTCCCTAGCCGGACGCTGGAAACTATTTACCTTCGAGGCTTAGAGATCAGCGAAGTGGGTTTTGCCTCTCCCAACAAAGTCTTTTCCATACACACTGCCAGGAATCGAATTCTGGACAAATGCTTAAGGAACCCAGCTATCTACCAATATATATATATATTGTATAAATTTTTATGCAATTCTTTTTTCTCTCTTGTGCTGCTATAATTTGGACGGGAAAGAAAAAGGAAGAAATCTAAAATATTTCATTTTTTGAACTAAAATAAAACGAGTAATGTTTAATATATCTCGCATTTCACCTATACATAACTATTAAAGTCCGCGCGTTTTTTGGTTTGGAGGAACGGAGGGGACAAGAGATCCATTTCATAACGCTGCAATACCTGTAAGTACTTCTCATTAATGTTTCTCCTTGGTTGTACTTCTGATTTCAAGTATGGATTTCATCCATCAGTTTTGTAAGCTTTAATAGAATATATACACCAAAGTGAAACTTAGAGTGCTAAATACAAATATTTTAAGCTGCATTTTCGCTTGTTTTATTTATGTTAATTATGATTTTCGGAATTACAAGTTGACTGAAGCTCATAAATTGTAATTCTAGCTTAGATTTTTAGTAACTGAAATTTTTATGTGATGTATTAGGATGGAATTTAACCTTTTCCTTGAATGTAAAAGTGCATTAGAAAAGCAAAAAAATGTCAAATAATGATATAATTACAAAGGGGTGAAAAGCAATTCATGTTATTTTAGCATGTACTAGTATAAAGCGAGTTAGTATTTTTTTACTTGTATTGTTTAATTTTATTATTCTCTTATTTAGTTTTGTTTTATCAACTTTGATTTGTTTAGGTCATTCATTTGAATTCAAAACCATAAAACAGAAATGCTGGGGAAATCTTCTGTTTATGTTTAGTTACAATAATAGGTAATATTATGAACATTTTGCTAACTATACATAATTCGATATTCATTCTTTATAATGTATATAGTATATTCATATCTAATGCTTACCGTATGCGCAGAATTTGTATGCATTTCACCAATTAATTCTGGTAATTTGAAATACTTAGAAGGCAATTTCGCAAATTAGTACTTATATTGCTGTTAAATACTGCCAATTTGAAGCACTATCATCGCAACTATTTTACATGCTTCTTCTCTTTTACAAGGCAAAACATTATTGGTCTGAAATCTACACACTCAAGGTCAGCTCCTTATGAGTTGGGCGCCTTTGTTAGCTTCTGTGGCTTCTTGCTGCTTTAATGCTGCCTCGAGTCTTGTTATTATATCGGTCATTGATGGTCGTTCAAATAGTAAACATCTTCCTGCAGTCTCTATGAATATTTTAAGACTATCAGGTGATGTTCTCCCAACCAGAGATGGGTCGATACAGCCGGAAAGGTTACTTCTCATGCATGACTTGATCCATTGGGCTAGACTCACTTGATCCTCATCCAACCAACGTTCTGATTCTTTATCAGCAAACAACACTTCGAACAACACCAGGCCGAACGAGTAGACATAAGACTTTTCGTTTGATTGTTCTCCACGTATGAAGTCTGAGTCCAAATATCCCCAGTTACCCCTGACAATCGAAGGCACTCGATTGTTCCCTTTCTTTTTGGACAACCCCCATTCTGAAACCTTGGGAGTCCAGTTCTCGTCTAACCAAATGTTGGTGGACTTCAAGTCACGGTGAAGCATTGTTTGCTTGATGATGGAATGGATGTAGCTTAGTCCCTGGGCAGCGCCAATGCAGATTTGAAGTCTTCGCTTCCATGGAAGGGGTTCCTTGTAAGGCTCGTGAATGTGATCATGGAGTGTCCCATTTGCCATGTAATCATATACTAGAATCATATCTGATCCAGTCTCACAATACCCAATTAGAGAGGCCACATGATCTTGACTTAGTGAACATTTCGTTTGTATCTCTTTCTTCGATTGCAACTCATAAGCCATGCGGAGTCTGGACTCCGTAGTTCTTGACCATCTGATTGCGATAACTTTTTGGCTGCCATCCACGTAACCTTTATATACACTGTCTGATTCTCCAAATCCAATGATGAGACTGTCATGGAAGTTGTTTGTGGCTTTCTGGATCTCTTGGAGAGAGAACTGATGGATAACTACTTGTCGCGGCAATGGTGAAGATCTTGATTTTGATGGAGTTCTTGGTAAAATCCCAAATGGGTCCCACCACCATCTGGTTGACAAATTACTGCTGGAACTATTGTCCTTCGTCTTCAGTTTTGCAATCTTGTTACTTGAGCTGGGATTATCTTTGTCGCTTATCCTATCCGATTCTCCTTTTTGAGAAGTCATACTTATGTCATCCATAGAAATAACCCCATCACTCTGATCACTGTAAATTCTGCCAGCATTCTCCTCTTCTTCTACCTGTTCCATCGGGTCTGTGGTCTGTTGTAATACTAATGCTAACTCAAGGCCCATCACTACGTCAGCCATTGCAGGCCTTCCCTGTGGTTGAGTATGCAAACATCTCCCTGCAATTCCCACAAACACCTTTAAACAAGCTGGTGAAATCTGCCCTACCAGGTTCTGGTCTATAAGTCGATCCACTTTTCCCTCTCTAATGCAATATCTGGCCCATCCACCTAGGCTATGTTGCTCCTCCCCAAATCGTAAATCCACTGCAGGTCTTCCAGAGAGCACTTCAAACAATACCACCCCAAAAGCATACACATCGGATTTTCTTGTCAATTTACGAGTCAAGAAATACTCTGGATCCAAGTATCCAAATGTGCCTTTGACGTTGGTACTAATGTGGGAGAAAGAATCATTTGCTGGTCCCATTTTGGATAATCCAAAATCCGCGATCTTGGCAACCCAATTCTCGTCCACCAGAATGTTTGAGCTTTTCACATCTCTATGTATGACCCTATGTCGTGAATGAAGGTAGTATAATCCACGTGCAGCACCGATTGAGACCTTGAGCCGCAGTTCCCAAGAGAGAGGAGGATTTGATTTCCCGAGCCTGTTTATTTTGTAAAGATGATCACCAAGTGTTCCTCGGGATATGTACTGGTAAACTAACAGCCGCTCTTCACCATCATTACAGTAACCAATCAGAGAGACAAGATTCTCATGCCTGATCCTGGACAGCATCTGGATCTCTGTCCAAAACTCAGTCTCCCCTTGCCTGGACTCTGTTTTCAATCGCTTGATTGCAACTACTGTAGCTCCCCCGTCAATACTCCCTTTATAGACTCTGCCATATCCTCCACTGCCAATATGAAACTTAGGGTCGAAACTGTTGGTTGACGATCGAATTTCCTCAATCGAAAACTGACGGCATAGATGTTTCAAGGATGATGATCTCATGTTCCTTGTCCCAGAATTCTCCTCTGAGACTCTTCTGAGGTGGTAAACTGCTATATTCAACACCGCGAGTATAACTGTCACTAGAGTGGTGATCAAGTTGCTATTATAACCTGATGGTAGTTTCTTCTGCTGTGGTATTGATGTTGAACTTTGTAACTCAGCAACTGGCCCCACGTCCGCTAGATTGTTGTCGGGGTTGCTCAACTTGAACACTTCTATACCATTCAGGCTGACATGGAATTGTCTATCTGTTGCTTCGAAAGTTGGCTGGAAAGTGATGGTAAGGTAGCGCTTTCCCGCCATTTTATCTCCCTCCATCATCACAATATAGTCTCTGTAAACCGCAACTCCAGATGTTCCCCCCCATTGAATAACATCAGCATTATCCTCAGCAATCTGATTGTTTATGGCAATAGAGAACTTCTTATTGCCACTTTCTTCTATTAACTCAGAAAAATGGAGCCTAATCAAGTACCTAAATCCCAAGTCCACAGGTATTTTCCATGTAAGATTATTTGTACCCAATTTAGCATCTGCATACATTGTCCTTGCAGTTTGATAAACTTTAATAGGTGCAACATATGTTGTCATCCCTCTATATCTAACTGTGATTACACTATTGACAGGAACATCACCTGTTTGCGACAAATAGTTGGAATCTTCATCCCATCTACGAAGCGTTCTTGAATCTTCAGCAGGTGAAATGGAGCTTCCACCAATATTCAGCCTCCGAACCATCCCGAGCGCTGTGCTGTTATCAATGTAGAATCTATACTTCTGGCCGACAACACGAGCACCTAACTCCCCTTCTGGAGTGAAGTAAAGACCAGTGGGCATGGAGACAACCTCAATACCATTGATAAAGGCATACAAGTCATCTGACTTTCTCGTTTTCTGAGCAGGGGAGAATGTAATAGTCAAGACCTGATCATGTTCTACATTTACACAGTACTCTTTGATTATTAGCTTAGCACCAGAAGTAAGGGCCGTGCTAAAGTTGCTGAGGAGTGTGTAAGGTCCAGCTTTCACAGTGAACAAAGCTGTAGACTTTTTGAAACTCTTGTAAGCATCTTGGTAGAAGTGGAGGCGGATGAATTTCTGTCCCGGACCGACCGAAAAAACGTAACTAAACTCGTTACGAGATATTCGAGCAGTCTTATAGGGTACAGAATCCAGTTGGTGGATGGATTTTGATTTCGAAGGTTTACCGTTTATTTGCATGGACAAGGAGGATTCAGACCCGGAATCTCCGACCCAAACTCGTCCATCCGGGCCAGTCGAATTACCCGAAGAACCACAGGAAATGGCAATATTTTCTGATGGGGAATAATTAGCAGGAATGTTGGTGGCAAAGATGATGAGAATATGCCAGGACAAGCAGAGAGTTGTTGTGAGAATATTTGATAGCTGAGAAACATACATGATTTCTAGTCTGAATTGAATTTGGGCCTGGAGAATGCAAAAAAGGTATGCACAATATATTTTTCTTCTTTTATATATGAGAGATGAAATGACTTCTAATCTGGAGTCAACTCAAGCAGAAAAGTCTTTTTGTTTTTTTTTAGATAATTTACATTATGGTTGCTTAGCCCACCAACCTTACAAATATTAAAATGAACTACAGAAGATTACAAATACGCGTGATGCTAATGTCCTTCTCAATGAACAATTTGAAAGAAAAAAGTGTGTCTGCTGTCAATTATTTTCTTAAGAAGTGTATTTCAATTTTTATTTAATTTTCTTCACCAATACTAGTGGATAGTGATCCTACTCTTCCTGGAAGAAGAGAACTTGTTAAAAGTTCAAATAATTGAAGGAAAATTGAGACATGTGGGGTAGAGAGAAAGTTGGATGGAAGCTTCCTCCATTAATTCATTAACCTTTTTGGATCACATACTTTTCTTCTTATTAAAAAAGAGAACTTTCTTCTGAATTGTTGTGGGAGAATGGTGGAAGCTTCATGGTATTACTTTCGGAGTTTTTTTCCCCAAAATATTACTCTTAGAAATAATAATTCTTAAACTAGTACTGTTTGAAAAATAATTCTCAATTTATTATTCTCAGTGTCACATGTGTTGCCATGTGTACATAATTAATTTAGTTGGAATTTTTTATTTTTTCCTCCTATTTTAGTGAACCACGTGAATTTATTAATTATAATATTTCTCACCATTTTAATCCGTATCTCTCGCCAAAATTCATCTTTTCATTTTCTCTTTTCTATTGCACGGATTTCTAACTACTTATTATAATTAACATAAAACCATATGTAAGACTAGAGGTGGCAATTGGGTGGATCGGATCGGGTTTGGGTCGGGTCCAACTGGGTTGGGTCCAATTCGGGTCGGGTCCAATTGGGTCCTATACAAAAAAAATTGTATAAAAGTTAGACTCATAATGGACCCAATAAGGACCCAAAGTAGACACAATGAGGACCCAGTTAGGACCTAACATAGACCCAAAATTAGATTAGAATATGTTTTCAACAAGTTTAGTCAAGCACTCTTTCTACACTGCACACTTTTTACACACATTAGGCATATTTAGACATACACAACATACTTTTACACACACAACACACTTTTACACACACAACATATATTTTACACACACTACACACATTTATATATACACAACACACTTTTACACACATACAACACATTTTAACACATTGAATATTTTTTACACATTTTTACACACACAACACACTTTTACACACACTGCATATTGTTTACACACATTTACACACACTACACATATTTTCTCACACAATGCACACTTTTTTACACATGTTACACACTTTTTCACACACAATGCACATTTTTTACACACAATACACACATTTTCACACACAATACACATTTTTTACACACACTACACATTTCTACACACAATGCATACTTTTTACACACACTGCACACTTTTTACACACACTACATACATTTTCACACACAATGCACACTTTTTACACACACTACACACTTTTTCACACACAATGCACACTTTATACACACACTACACACTTTTTACACACACTACACATTTTCACACACAATCCATACTTTTTACGCACATTACACTCTTTTTACACACACTACACACTTTTCACATGCACTACACACATTTTCACACACAATGCACATTTTTTACACACATTACACACTTTTTCACACACAATACACATTTTTTACACACACTACACATTTCTACACACAATGCATACTTTTTACACACACTACATACATTTTCACACACAATGCACACTTTTTACACACAATACACACTTTTTCACACACAATGCACACTTTATACACACACTACACCCTTTTTACACACACTACACATTTTCACACACAATCCATACTTTTTACGCACATTACACTCTTTTTACACACACTACACACTTTTCACATGCACTACACACATTTTCACACACAATGCACATTTTTTACACACATTACACACTTTTTCACATACAATGCACATTTTTTACACACACTACACTTTTTACACACACTACACACATTTTCACACACTATGCACATTTTTTACACACACTACACACATTTTCACACACAATCCATACTTTTTACACACACTACACACTTTTCACATGCACTACACACATTTTCACACACAATGCACACTTTTTACACACATTACACACTTTTTCACACATAATGCACACTTTTTACACACACTACACACTTTTTACACACACTACACACATTTTTACACACTATGCACATTTTTTACACACACTACACACATTTTCACACAATCCATACTTTTTACACACACTACACACTTTTTACACACATTACACAAATTTTCACACACAATTCATACTTTTTACACACTACACACATTTTCACACACTATGCACATTTTTTACACACACTACACATATTTTCACACACAATTCATACTTTTTACACACACTACACACTTTTCACATGCACTACACACATTTTCACACACAATGCACATTTTTTACACACATTACACACTTTTCACACACAATGCACATTTTTTACACACACTACACACATTTTTTACACACACTACACACATTTTCACACAATCCATACTTTTTACCCACACTACACACATTTTCACACAATCCATACCTTTTACACACACTACACACTTTTTACACACACTACACATATTTTCACACACATTCCATACTTTTTAAACACACTACACTCTTTTTACACACACTACACACATTTCACACACACTACACACATTTTCACACACAATGCACACTTTTTACACACATTACACACTTTTTACACACACTACACATATTTTCACACACTACACGTATTTTCACACACAATCCATACTTTTTACACACACTACACACATTTCACACACATTACACAGATTTTCACACACAATGCACATTTTCACACACAATGCACACTTTTTACACACACTACACACATTTTCACACACAATGCACATTTTTACACACACTGCACACATTTTCACACACAATGCACACTCTTTACATACACTACACAGTTTTTATACACACTAGACATATTTTCACACACTACACATACTTTACACACACTACACACACATCACACATTTTGCACAAACTACACACTACACACATTTTCACACACGACACATATTTTACACACACTACACACATTTCACACACATCACATATTTTACACACACTACACTCATTTTCACACACTACACACATTTACACACACTACATATATTTTCACACACTACACACATTTTCACACACCACATATTTTCACACATTTTACACACTTCATACATTTTAACATACTACACATTTTCACACACATCACATATTTTACACACATTTTCACACACTACACACATATATGTAGTGTGTGAAAATATATGTAGTGTGTGAAAATATGTGTAGTGTGTGTAAAATATGTGAATATGTGTAGTGTGTGAAAATATGTGTAGTGTGTGTAAAATATGTGAAAATATGTGGTGTATGTGAAAATATGTGTAGTGTATGAAAATATGTATAGTGTATGCGAAAATATGTGTAGTGTGTGTAAAATATGTGAAAATGTGTAGTGTGTAGTGTGTGTAAAATATGTGTAGTGTGTGTAAAATTTGTGAAAATATGTGTAGTATGTGTAAAATATGTGAAAATATGTGTAGTGTGTGAAAATGTGTGGTGTGTGTAAAATATGTGAAAATGTGTAGTGTGTGAAAATGTGTGTAGTGTGTGTAAAATATGTGAAAATATGTGTAGTGTGTGAAAATATGTGTAGTGTGTGTAAAATATGTGAAAATGTGTAGTGTGTGAAAATGTGTGTAGTGTGTGTAAAATTTGTGAAAATATGTGTAGTATGTGTAAAATATGTGAAAATGTGTAGTGTGTGAAAATGTGTGTAAAATATGTGAAAATATGTGTAGTGTGTGAAAATGTGTGTACTGTGTGTAAAATATGCCATTTGTGTGTGAAAATGTGTGTAGTGTGTGTAAAATATGTCATTTGTGTGTGAAAATATGTGTAGTGTGTGTAAAATAAGTAATATGTGTGTGAAAATATGTGTAGTGTGTGTAAAGTATGTGTAGTTTATGTAAAATGTGTGATATAGGTGTGAAAATATGTGTAGTGTGTGTAAAATGTGTGTAATGTGTGTGAGAATGTGTATAGTGTGTGTAAAATATGTGAAAATATGTGTAGTGTGTGAAAATATGTGTAGTGTGTGTAGTGTGTGTGAAAATGTGTATAGTGTGTGTAAAATATGTGAAAATATATGTAGTGTGTGAAAATGTGTGTAGTATATGTGAAAATATGTGTAGTGTGTATAAAATATGTGAAAATATGTGTAGCGTATGAAAATGTGTGTAGTGTATGTGAAATTTGTGTAGTGTGTGAAAATGTGTGTAGTGTGCGTAAAATATGTGAAAATACGTGTAGTGTATGAAAATGTGTGTAGTGTATGTGAAAATATGTGTAGTGTGTGTAAAATATGTGTAGTGTGTGAAAATGTGTGTAGTGTATGTGAAATATGTGTAGTGTGTGAAAATGCGTGTAGTGTGTGTAAAATATGTGAAATATGTGTAGTGTATGAAAATGTGTGAAATGTGTGTAAAAATATGTGTAATGTGTGAAAATGTGTGTAGTGTGTGTAAAATATGTGAAAATATGTGGTGTGTGAAAATATGTGTAATTTGTGTGAAAATATGTCATCTGTGTGTGAAAATGTGTGTAGTGTGTGTAAATTATGTGTAGTATATGAAAATATGTATAGTGTGTGTGAAAATGTGTAGTGTGTGTAAAAAGTGTGAAATGTATGTGTAAATGTGTTCAAGTGTTTGTGTAAATTGTGTGTTGAGATGTATTAAATTTCAAACTAAGTTAGACTCAATTTGGACCCATATTGGGCCCAACTTAAGACCCAATTGGACCCAAAAATAAGTGAGAACCAACCCAGTTGGAACCATAAAGAAAAAACTTAGGACCCAACTCAACTAAAACTTAGGTGAGTTGGGTTTGAAATATATTTTTGGACCCAAATTGCCACCCCTATGTAAGACTTTTGTTTACATAATTACAAACAACAAATGTAGCATTGAAAAATTTTCATATTACAAAATAATAAATTAATTACTTATTCTAATTTATCAATTTTAAAGATATAAGCACATGCATCGTTGTGTCACTAGGATTAATTAGTATAAAATTATAAACATAAGCATTCTTAATTGATTTACAAACTAATACTAATGCTATACATAACACAACGATTTAAGTATAATGTTCGCATCGTTGCTCATTTTTTTCCATTTGAGCATCTTATGTTTTTGTTTTCTTAATTTGAAAAAAAAATAGAGTTGGATGGATTATTTTCCAACTTTTAATTGTCTTATGAGTCGTTGCTACTTTTTTCTCTCTCTCTCTCTCTACACTCCGTATCTAATTTTCTTCTAAAAAAATGTGCCCCCAATTCATTTCGTGCTATCAATTTGTCTATATTATGTTTGTTCTCAATCTGTGTTGCACAAATTTTCACTCTGGATATGCACTACCGGTTTTTCGATCCGGTCAAGGAGTGGTCTCGTCGTACCATAACCAATTTCTGGGAGTGACACCATTGTACTATCGTCCTGGCACACTTGATGTGTGTGTTTAATTTTTTAAAATTTATAGATTAGAATAATTAATTCATTTATTATTTTGTAATATGAAAATTTCTCAATACTATGTATTGTTTGAAATTATGCAAAATAAATTTACATATGATATTATGTTAATTATTATAAGTAGTTAAAAAATGTTTTTTTGGTAAGTATATGTAGTTAGAAATTGATAAGGATAAAGTAGGCTAATCTATCTATACTTCTATACTATTATATATTTGAAGGAGGTGTGGGACCCACATTTTGACTCCAATTGCTTAATTTTGACCAAATGGTGAATTCTTAGAATTTTGAATTAATTTTATTCTCTAGAAATTTTTAATTTGCACATTAATATTGTAAATTTTGAAATTTGTAGTTAAATTGCCTCACTAATCAGTATTAGTATTTACATGATTGATTGTCTATCATTTATGGTAAATTTATGATTACCTAAACCAGCCACCCTTCTTTGGAATGGGGTGCGTATCTTTATTTCTTTGTGATTATGGTTGGTTATATAAAATACTAAATATAATTTATAACCTTTTCTTATTAATAGCTATACATTATGAAGTTGTTTAAGCTACCAAATTTAACTTAATGAATTTATCTAGAAAATGAGGAAGATTATGAATATGATCAGAAACATTTTTCTATATGGAAGGAAAAAATAATTATGGGTGCAATAGACAAAAAAGGAAGAAGCAAAGATAAACCAATTACATAAATTGCGGCCGTAATTACTTTCCATAGTAGAAAAAGAGGAACATTCAGACTGGCATATTACGTCTCTCTTGGTAGATTAGCATATTGTTGGGGGTCTTATTTTCCATAATTAAAGTTTTTAAATTGATTACACCATCTTAATGAGAATTACCTTTATATATAAGTTCTTAAATACATATTTTCTAATCTAGAATTCTACAGAAGCTATTATTCTACTGCATAATCTTGATCCGAAATTTGTCATTCAATTTTGTCATATGTATGTCCGGGTAATGTTCATTACACTATTATTTCTATTGATTTTACACGGTAAAATTACCTAAAATTAAATTTTTATGCTTTCTTTTTGGTGAATGTTCTAATCCTCAGTAGATTTCTAATACCTGTATAAATTTTGTGCTTCCAAAAGTTTCCATGAAATTATTTTGTATATTTGCATGTATTATATATAATTCTTTCGTGAATTGAGGTGAAAAATATTTCTTATATTCCCATGATACTTAATGTATTTTTATATTTATTCGTATTAGTATTTCTTTTTTCTTAATCAGACCTAATCCGGCGATCAGAAGGCGGTTGGAACTCAGAGGCTCAATCATGTGAGTATTTTCTTTTTCTTAATCTAGGTTCTAAAGTCTTTGGATATAAAGATACAATGGATTTTTTATATGTCAATATAATATAGGTGTGTCCACAGTTTTGGTTAACCTATCGAAGCAAACCAAAAATTGAAAATTCGGTTCAAATTGAAACCAAACCAAAGTTTTTGGCTAGGTTCTTTTGTTGGAAAATTTCAGTTTTCAGTTTGGTTTCGATTTGGTCCCGGTTAGCTGAAACGAACCAAAAAATCAAAGCAGCTATATATAATATATATAATATTATAATATAGAGGAGATAATTTTATTCTTTGAAGTGGTTACATCTTTTTTTTAATTCAATTCCCCATTATGCATATGAAAAGATGTAGTCTATTTCTTAATGTTTCACATACGGGAGTGCACCATTATGGTTTTAGTAACTTTTGTTGTATTTTTGTACTTTTTTTTTCTAATTTAATTATTCTACAATGGTCAGTCTCATTACTTATCTACTGTTTTTTAATTCAATTTTCCGTGATTTAAACTGTCTCTAAAATATTATGTCTAGAAGTGCGGTAATTTGATCGCAACTGAAGCATTTGGACTCAATTCTAATTCTTATTGAGTTGCTTGGTCTATGTCATTTTACACGTATTGAGTGTTTTTTTTAACTAAATACAAATTTTCTAAAATTTGAGATACAAAATTATATTAAATATTCTCTTTTTCAAGATCCTGGCCTAATCCAGCGATCTCCAGGCGATGGAACTCATGCTCAATCAAATGAGTATTTTCTGTTTTCTTAATCTAGGTTATCACGTTTTTGGATATAAAGAATACACTGAATTTCTTAAATGTCAATGTAAATTTCAATATAATATAGAGGTGTCCACATTTTCGTTAACCTACCGAACCAAATCGAAATTTCGGATCAAACCAAACCAAAAATTTTAGTTCATTGGAAAACTTCAGTTTTTGGTTCGGTTTTGATTTTAGGTCCCGGTTAGCCTAACTGAACCGAAAAAATGAAATATTTATATATAATATTATAATACCATATTTTGGTTGCTGACTCATTTTGGTCATTGGTGGCATTTTAAAAAGTATAGGAGTCAATTTTTGAGCTTCTCTATGCATTCTCACTAATAAGTTTCTTTGCTTTCTTTCCCATGATTTTTGTTTGACTTATGATATTATTACTTAGTTATTTGGTGTTGCTACAAGTTATCATTGTATAATAATACTAACCCATTTGTCCTTACTATTAATTTGCAGTTCGGTTCTTTTTTACATTAGCATATAATTCTTTTAACAATTTTACTTTTCGGTTCCACATTTGAAGAAATAGAAATTTCGATTTGGTTCGGATTTAACCAAATGAACACCCATGGTGATCTTTATTGTAATGTTATGTCACAGATCCGCTACTAGACCTGACAATAAGAATTATTTATTTCTAAGAAAATAATTATTATAAAGGAGGGGGCATGGCAATAATAAGTATTTGCAGTTATATACTAAACAGTGGCCAACATGTTTGTATCATTTGCATGAATTGCATTGTTTCTCCTATTGATTTTGGTTCGTCTATGCATCTCTTTTTAATCTTAATATAATAGGCTGACAAAGTGACTATTTGTTGCTCCATGATATTGATAACGAATATCTATGTACTGTTTGACATATTCCTGTTTGACAATATCAGTTTATCTGTTTTATATTATATTTTGGTAGGTTCCCCGGTGGCCCATCTCCATTTTCAGAGTTTTTCTTTACTCTCATCAGTTTTGTTTTGTAGATGTGTTAAAGAATTGAATTTATATGTTAGACATGATTGGTTTTCTGTATCTTTTGAGCGTTTATTATACATGTCTTTTTTGTGTTGGCTTTACTATTTGCATGCATTGTATATTCTAAGTTCTTTCGTAAATTGAGATGAATACATGTTTCTTAAATTTTTATTTATTTATTAGTATTAGTATTTCTTTTTTCTTAATCCAGACCTACTTCGACGATTTGAAGGCGATAGGAACTCAGGCTCAATCAAGTGAGTACTTTCTCTCTTCATCTAGGTTTAATTATGAAAAGGATTAAAATTTCACCCAATGATTTGCTAGCTCTCAACTTTTTCTTTTTTATTCAATTATTCTTTTGTGAATATGAAGTAGTGGATATCCAAACAAAGATCTTAGTCTCTACCAGCTTGGCATGTAACTTGGAGTCTTCCTCATTTGCAATTGTACATACCATGACTTTATTGTTTGGTTTTGCTATCGTAGATAAATACTGTATGTATTAATTTTTCAAACTCCTTTTGTGAACATATATATAATTTCTAACCAATATTCTTATTTTTTTATATAATTTTTGTTGTTGTCTTCTTTATATTTTCCGTATAAGTCTAAGGACTTTATTAGTTGGTTTTGCTATCGTAGATAGATACTGTATGTGTTAATTTTTCAAACTCCTTTTTTGAACATATATATAATCTCTAACCAATATTCTTATTTTTGTATATAATTTTTGTTGTTGTCTTTTTTATATTTTATGTATAAGTCTAACGAACTAACTCAACACATTCCTTTTCCAGGTTCGTCATAAGGAAAAAAAATTGTAATTTGGTATTGATTGGCGAGGTAAATAAATGGTTGAATTCTCAGCTTGGGAGTATATTGAAAATTATATAACGCATCCATTTACTTTTTTTGGATTTAATGTATCTTTCCTTTATATATCTCTTACTTTTATTTCCTCTACCAATCTCACCTTATAATTCGCACTACAAAAACACAGTTGGGACTTGGGATATACATAAAAGATATTGATTGATCATACTATTTTTTTTTCCATGCTAAATCATTCTATAGTTGTTTTCTAATTTTTCTTCCTCTTGGTTAAATGTCTTGGCTGTTCAATTTTCTCATTCTCGGCACCTTATTCCTTGGATACATCATAAAAAACGTTTAGTTCTATTGTTTTTAGAAATTTCATTAGTTCATCAATTTTTGATAGTTTTTGATACTATTAAGTGAAAAGCTGAGCCTGATTTTCAAGCATCATGATTTGTGCAAATTTACTATAACTTATATTTTGAATTTTTTATCATCTGGATTCAAATTTACAGTTTTACACCAATATTAAGTTAAGCACTTTATATCCCCACAAGAATTTATAGTTAGTCTTTGTTGTTTTTCCTTTCTAAAAAACCTACTTCGTGCATGTCCCTTGACCTATATAATAAACAAGTTATTTTTATTGTAGGTTTCGTGTTTATCTTAGAGTAAAGGATAATAGCGGCGTTATTGACTTAAAAATATTAAATGAACAAGCTGAATATATTTTTCGCCGTCAAGCAACTTATTTAAAAAAAATTGCAAGAACAGGTATTGTTACAATTCTATTTTTTGAGCAAAATAATATTTAGAAATATACTAACATTTTTAATATAACAAATGATATTGTTAGGACAATGGAAAGAAAATGTTGCAAGACTATATCAACTCATTCATAGACCGTGCATTTACATTTATCTTCCCCGTACCACCAAAATTTGCAAGACGGAATGTTCGTTGCACGGTAAATTTTGTATTATCTGTTGATTGGTCTGAAGAATGCTCCCACCTTCCAAAGAGATTATCATACCTACGTTCATAAAGTGTAAGTACTATTATTATTGCACAACGAACTCTAATGAGTTATTTGATTTATATTAAAGGTTAATCGTAGTTTTTTTTTTTGCAGGCTACATTTTGAGAAATATTATTATATTCTTAATTAGTATCATAAATTTGGACCTTGGATTTTTGGATCAAATTTTTATTTAATATATTGCACTGTATATTGATTGATTAATGAAAAAATATGCATTTTATTATTTTTGGCTTCAATTAATTTTAATCCGTGCATAGCACGGGGCACATACTAGTTCTCAATATAAAAGAGAAGAAAAAGATAATAAAAAAATATTTGGAGAGAGATGAGGATAAAAAATGAGTGAGGAATATTATAACTAATAAATCCATGTGGACTATTAGTAAAAAAATTCCAACTAAATTAGTTTTGTACACATGGAAACACATATGGCATTAATAGTAATAGTTTGAGAGTTATTTTCCAAATAGTACTAGTTTGGGAGTTATTTTTTCTAAGAGTAATATTTTGGAAATTTTTTTCGATATTGTGTTACATTGTATTATCCTTTTGGATTATTCGCTAAAACCTCGATTGAGTTTGATTTATAAAGCATATCAAAATAAAAAAATTAAATATTTTTTTAGCTCAATTACATTTAAAATATCGGGTTCATTGGAAAAAATGAACAACACCATGCTAAACTAGCTCAGGCGTGTCCCACTCAAAAAAGGTTAAATAAAATTAAAAACACAGAAAAAAACCCTCAGCAACTAATTATTAATACAGAGTATATTAGTAAAAAAACACAATGTTTTTTTTTTTTAATTTTTTGGGGTGGGGGGTGGTCCCAAAATGTTCACAGTGATACTTACATTACAGTATGCATGGTTAAAGTGGATTCTACTATGTGATTCTACTTTTGTAAATGAAGTCCATTGTTTAATAAAATGAGAATTAAAAGCTGAAGCATATAAACTGAAACACAACCAGGGAAAAATCGGAGACTAACTCTCATGGAGGCTGAAGCTAATCTCTTATAATAGAAGCTTACGAATTTTGTAGCAATCTGAGGAATTTTATAATTAGATTTGTCCCAGATGTATATGTCTATATGTAACTATCTTTGCAGTGTGTCATCATATTCAAATGTTGCATCACTATCGAGTCCATCGGTATGTTCACTGATGCATGCTAAATCTGCTCTTTGAGGCCACGGGTGTCGTGGATCCACTAATAGCTCTTCCCCTTCCAACATTTTAAGCACATAAGGCATTTCTGGTCTGAGATTTGGTTCATATTGGGTGCATAATAGACCAACTTGAATGCACCTTAGCGCTTCATCTACTGAAAATGCACCTCCAAGTGATTCATCGACCAGGTCTAATGCTTTCTTTTCGATCCACAGCTTCCATGCCTGAACATTGACCAAATGCAAGTGATGTTATTCAGCAAGTGATATCTACTTCCATATGTGTGTGTGCGCGACTAAAATCTCACATCATCCAGAGCAATCTTGTGCGAGCATGTCTGCTTACCAAGGTATCTTTTATTGAAGTAAACTATATTAATTTTCGTCAGATGTTTTTATATGCAATGGTGTAATTTGATGTAGTTGCTAGAGGATGTATTTTATGAATTCTGTCACTCAATTGCTATTCATTCGAAATTATGTTTTAGTTTAAGTACTCGTTCGTAATTTAGTCATCCATACTTACATAATGAATACGGGATATGTTTTCACTATTCGTTGCGTATTGGGGACTTCTCCTGCCACATACTATCTCCAGGACGATGCTGCCAAAACTATATACATCTGACTTAACTGAAAATTGCCCAAATAGTGCATATTCTGGAGAAATATAGCCCCTGTACATACAAACTACAGAAAATAAGATCCTGTTTCCCAAGTCCAGATCAATAAGGAAAAGAGAGATCTAAAGGGACGGATCAGCCACTTACTTGCCCACAATAAATAACGTGGTTATCGTATCAAGTGGGTCGCCAAAGCTTTTAGCAATGCCTGCAATTTTAGGATTCATCTCGCTGTCCAGTAAAATATCGCTTGGCGTGAGACGTCTGTGGATTGTTGGCAATCCTGAATTTTGATGAAGATAAAGAAGTCCTCGAGCGATCCCTATTATAATTTTGAAGCGTATGGTCCATTCAAGCTGATCACATTTGACTTCATTTATGTGTAAAAAAGTTAGTCCATACTGATGTCCAACTATATTTAGTTAGTAGAAAAGAAATAAATGATAATAGGATCTAAAATCGATATATCCACTAATTTTTGGAAAAATAGTTCTGGTTGGTGGTGGGGAGTATGAGATAAAGAACAGATTCTTAGGGCACCAACCACTTAAAAAAGTATCCAGACTTCCGTTTTCCATGAACTCATATACAAGTATCCTTTCTTCTCTATAAATGCAGTATCCAAGTAGTACAATGATGTTGTGGTGCCGAAGTTTGGCAAGCGAGAGAACCTCATGTGTGAACTCATTTTGGCCTGTCATAGAATATGGTGGAATCCTTTTAACTGCTACCGTCTTTCCTGTAGGTAGCACAGCCTAAAAAGTCAATAAAAGAGTATTTAGTCAGAGAGATGGAGAAACCTCTTTCTTGGAGTATAGGGAGGAAAAGAGTGAAGTACTTAGTCTTGGAAAATCACCTTATATAAAGTAGCAGTTCCACCTTGTTCAATCCTATGGAAGAAGCTATTGGTAGCAGCTAGAATTGTAGTCCATTCGAACTTGAGCAAGTTTATATCTGTTCCACAAATTTCTGCAAGATGATTTCATTTAATGCGAATCAATAAGCTGGCAGTATATATTATGTGTGGGCTTGATTAGTATCAATGTCTGCTTGAGGTTCCCCCTCAAGCTCAATTTTAAGTGCATTTAAAGCTGTTCTAAAAATAGTACCTGATATTGACAACTCATTTTTCTTGGATGGTTTAACTCTGTTCCAAAATATTTCCCATGGCCAAAGTCGTGTCGGCTTAGATATTGTGCCTTTCCTCCCATCTTTACTTCCTGATGGAGTCTCAGCATTAACCATTTTGCTTATAGCTTGTTCTTTCAGAGAAGGTGTAGAAGTCTGCCCTTTCGTGGAAGCCATTGTTAATTGCCCACTGCTGACCAATGAGTTAATTTCATCGTTAGAAGGAGGGATAACATCCATATCACATGTTATCTCATTTATTACTGAAGAACTTGGGCTCTCCTGCTGCTCAAGTGCAAATTGAAGTTGTAATACAACTTGAGCCATGGTTGGCCGTTTCTTTGGTTCATCATGCAAGCATCTTTCAGCAACCCCCACAAATGTCTTACGGCTCTCTTCTGAAATTTCGCCCCTCAGACCTGAAGCTACAATCTGATCAACTTTTCCCTTACTAATGTTTTCTCGAGCCCATTTGGTCAGAACTCGCTCATCCTCTCCAAGCCTTGGATCCATAGCTGGTCTCCCACACAATACTTCCAACAGTACCACTCCAAACGCGTAAGTGTCACTTTTCCTTGTTAGTTTACAAGTGTTGAAATAATATGGGTCCAAGTACCCATATGTACCCTTAACTTTTGTGCTAACATGACTTTGTAACTTGCCTTTGTTTTCATGTTTCGCCAAGCCGAAATCTGAAACCTTGGCTATGAAATTATCATCTAGCAGGATGTTTGAAGCCTTTACGTCGCGATGTATAAGTGAGTGGCCCGTGTGAAGATAATCTAGCCCTCGGCTAGCTCCAATGCAAATATTAAGGCGTTGCTTCCAGGTGAGAGAAGAACAACTGTTGCTGCCCCTAGCAAGTTTGTAGAGGTGGTCAGCCAGCGTTCCACAAGCCATGTACTCATAAACAAGGATCATTGCCCCCTGCTCATTGCAGTATCCAATCAGAGAGACTAGATTAACATGTCGGAGCTCGGATAATGTTTCAATCTCCGTCAAAAACTCATGCGCCCCTTGATTGGAATTTGATTTTAAACGCTTTATGGCTACAGTGTCTCGCCCGTTATCAATGAGGCCTTTGTAAACTTTACCAAATCCACCCCTTCCAATTAGAAGTGCATCACTGAAATTTCTAGTGGCCAATTGGATCTCAGCTAGTGAAAACCGGCGACAAAGTCGTTCAGCCCTGGCTGATGGCTTGTTTTCCTCCTCCGTACTGCTACTGCTAGCTTCCCAAATTTGTCCAATCACATGAACAAATATGTTCACCGCAGCAATTATAATTACTGCTATATTTACAATCACATTTCTTTGACCGAAAACTGTGAATAAATTTTGGATAGTTCGGTATGGTGAATCAGGTGCTGAAGGCAAGGGATTTGGACTAGCAAGACTATTGTCAGGGTTGCTCAACTTGAATATTTCAAATCCTTTGACGGGTCCATCCGTAACTTCGTCATTTGACTGTAGGCAAATCAAGAGATCTCGTTTACCCTCTTGTTTGCGCCCTTTCATCATAACTATGTATTCCCTATACCAGGGGCTACTGTCATCCCTTTCTTTGACCATGTCGATATTAGTATTAGCAATCATTTCATTAATGACAACATTAAAAATCAGGCCACCAGACTCCGCCATCTTGAGTCCTAACTTGGAGAAATGTAATCTGACCAAGTACCTGAATCCCACATCCACAGGTATTTTCCAGGTAATATTGTTAATCTTGTTTGGTTCCTGCTTGGGGACTGTTCCCCACATGCCAAACATGTCGCTGAAATCATCAGATGATGAAACAGAGTCCTTTTTCATTATTAGTCGGTGGATTATTTCAAGTGCAGTGCTGTTTTCAACATATACCAAAGACTTCTGACCAACCACTGGGAGCCCAATATCATGAAAGTGAGAAAGAGTGGAGGGCACTGAGATAATTTCAATGCCATTTATGAATGCATATGTACTATCTTTTGTTTCACTATTTGAAGAAGAGAAAATTATGTTGAATTGTTGATTTTCTTCTATGTGTAAACAGAATTCCTTGGAAAACGATTTCACACCAAGTGCATCAGCAGTAAGTGAAGCGCTAAAGTTACTCAGCAGGGTAAAAGGACCGGCTTCAACCGTAAATAAGTCTCTGAACCTTTTAAAACCCCGGTACGAAACTGGATTAAAGTGAAGACGGAGAATTTTTTGACCTTGATTCACTTGAAATGAATAGGAGAATTGTGATAGAGATACTCGTGCGGTCTTGTAGGGAACTGGATCAGCAGAGATGGACTTTTGGATAACACTTGAGGTGGTTGATGAGCCCTTTATTTGTAACAAGGAAGAAAATTTTCGTCGTTCATCTCCAAGCCATTCCCTGCCATTGCTTGCTGCAGAAGTAACACTTGAGCCACAATTAATTGAAACATCACCTGTGAAGTGTGTTGGATTGTCAGCTCCGGCTGTGAATGTGTTGAGGAAGCATAGAAATAGCAAGCCAATTGAAATTGGATGCAGAATCATGCTTCAATCTGTGATGTATGGTGTAAACAAGAGGAATTATGGGAATTTGGGAAAGAATGATTCTCTGAGGACTTCCATCATCTAACCGGTTGGTTGCCAATTAGTAAGAAAATTCAAGAAAGTTGACTTGCTATTGTTGTCATTTTTAATGCAGGAAATCTTGTTTAATCATTCTATACTTTTCGTTTGAGCAATCGCCTGTCTTTTTTCTAAGGTGGGGTCTAAGTTTAAGATGGTTGCAGTTTAATAGACATTGACTTTCTATGAATTTTCTGCACAATTGTTTTGGAATTTCTAAGAAATCTCTAAGCTTTACCTAGTTTTGGTTATCATCTTTGTACTTTTTTTTTTTGTAACACATGCCTGGTTATAGATCCAGTGAATGGAAAATTTAATTGGTTCAGACTTGAGATACTAGAAAAACTTTGAACATTTTTTTTTTCTTTCTCGGATCAGATTTAAAACTCAGTTTCATTAACAAAAGATACTACACTAGCTCACCCGTGTGCCGCCCAAAATAAAGAAAATTGTTGAGAAAAATCTCTGGAAGTAAGTATTAAAACAGAATATAAATAAAGACAATCTATTTTATTCTCCCAAATATATTTAAAAATACTTACATTACAGTGTGCTTGGATAAGTATAAACTGGGTCTTGGGCCCCACATGTGCACCTTGTGGATGTGATTAATACACATCAGTTGTTTTTCAATTCAAAAAAATAAAATAAGTGATGTGTATTAATCACATCTACAAGATGCACAAGTGGGACCCAAGACCCGATTTTTACAAGTGTTTTCCGTAAGTGGGTGCTACCTTGTGATTCTTCTTATGTAAACTAGGAAAGTGCTCGCACGTTGTGCGTGAATCATTATGTTTATTGTAATTTTCAGTATAATTTATTTATAATATAAAGATAATTCTAAAAATACATAAATAAATAAATTTGATAGTAGTCAGTTAAAAACTAATATTTATATATTTATTCTACTTATGGATGTTTTCATTTTATAGTACTCCATAACAAAATATAAAATGCTAAGGCGACATTATTCTAATTTACATTCTTAATTTAATTTTATCAGTTAATATTTTAATTTTAATTTTAACTTAATCTTTTTAATAATGTAGATACTTAGGTTTTATATCAATCTTACTATTATAAGACAATTAACTTCATACAAATTATCAAATTATACAAACTTAAGATCGAGTAACTAATCATATATGATCTATATCTAATGTAATTCGACAAAATCACATAATTCGGTCAAATTACCTACAACTATTAATTCTTAACTTGTAATATTTTGCGTCAAAGCTTTTGCAGTTTTATTATTTGTCATATGTGATAATAAGACGGAGCGGGAAAAAAGAAACAATTAGTTTATCAATTATTTTTTCAATTTCTTTATCCATGTAACAACTACTTGCACTTCTATGTCTAACACAATTGTAGAAATATTGATCTTCATTCAAATTATGCAAACAAACTATGTTGGATACCACTAGGTGGGGTATTTAGTTATATTATAGTTAATTTTGCAGTTGAAATAGTAAATTATTGACTCCTTGTAAGCTTTAATTTTTCTCTCTTACCCAACTCTTTTCCTTCGCCTTTTACTTTAATATTCGGTGGAATTATGGTTCTGTCAATTGGATTATGGGATACTATTTTAGAATTATGGAGGTTACTTTTTTCTTTAGTATGTATTTTTCTCATATCTACACGACGTATTTGGTCCTTCTAATTTGTGAACAAATTTTTCTATTCGTCTATAATTCTATAAAAATCATCATCGATTCAACTGTTTAGTCCATTTATGCTCAATTAATAAAATATTGATTTTTGTACAAGTTAATATGAAATTACTAAACATCATATATATTAGTTCTACAAATGAGTGATAATGTTACTATTGTTATTTCAAAAGGTAAAATAAAAAATAAAAAAATTAAATTGTTGGTGTCATCTATTACTTGATCTCCCAATGCGAACGTTTAAAAGTTCACATCTTCAAATTCACTCATGCACGAAAAAATAATTAAATAGCAACACAAAATTTGATTTTTCGTCTCCTAAAATTTATAGAAAAAATATTTATGAAATTCAAGTGGAATAAATGTCAAAGTTATTAACTACTTGTTCTTTCATTTAGAGATAAGTTAAGAGTCTCCTAGTTCATTAATATTTTGCAGTTCTTCATTTATGAATTACTTATTTAAGAAAATTTTATGGTGGAAGATAGCAAATTGTTTATTGTCCTGTAGTTTGAATAAGATTAATGTTTAATTTTCAAAACCTATTAAGAACTGCAGAATATTATAAATTATTCATACTCTATATAAAAATTAGTATATTAGGGTTTTTTGTGTGAATATTTTTCTTATATATGTGGATATGCAGCATAGGTGCTTTTAATTTGTAGAACAAAACAAAACCAAAAAAACTTATTTACACACAAATAGTCTATAGGAATTAAATTGTTTGGTATCATTCATTATTTAAATTTCTTTAATACTATATGACAAATAAGTGTTACTATATGTGGTAGATAATGTAACTTTTATTATTGGAAAAAAGTTAAGAAGGTACACTAATAAAATCTAATGCTCGTGCATGTAATTTACCATTTATTCTCATTATGCTAACATTTCATGGATTATGAGCATTGCTATAAGAAAAGATGATTGGGCATCGGTCAAAAGGCCTAAAACCATTTAGAGTTTATCCTTATACACTATTGTGAATTTTTAGATTTTGTCTCATTTTATCGACCACTATCTTGTTCCTTTATATTTGCAGAGGGTATCAAAAGCGCTAAATCTATAACCAAAATGAAAATGTTAATTTTATGACCCCTTATTATTAACTTAAAAAACTGAATAGATAAGTTCTAAATAAAAGTTTTGTTTGTTCATTTTGCAAGAGATATACAGTGTGAAAAGTTTCTATCTCTTCATATAGTTCCTTTTCACTTTCTCAGTCATGTGTTTGTAGTGAACTCTCATAGTTTTGAATACTTTTCTAATACTTATTATTTATACTCTTATCTCTACTAACGTGGTTATGTACCAAATTAAATTAGCCATTTTCTAACCAAATTTTTTTAATTGAAACTTAAAATTAATGAACTAAGAAAAAGAATAAAAGCATATTTCGGACGGACAACCCACTATCTTTTTCATCATATTTTAATCTTATATTTTCTTATGTTATGGAATAGATGTAGAATATGCATCGAAATCTATAAAAGGTCATATAACTCATTGAGGATTTATTTAAGAGTCTAATGTTGCTAATTAAACAAATACAATTTATTTATTTTTTGAAAATGTGTAATGAAATATAGAAAAATACATACCACCATGTAAAGTTATATTTATCATTTTTATGAAAATACTATAAAATACACAACAAAGAAATTTAGATAGATATAACTAATGAATATATACAAGAAAAAAGTAACTCACTTATTAGAGTACTGTATATAACGAACAACGGTAATTCTTCTTGTACTCCACCTTAAATTCTCCTTTATTTATTTTACAAGAGACATATGGATCTAAATTCTCTCTCTTCATGCTTTCTTCTTTATTTCAATTATGTGTTAACTGTGAACTCTTATAATTTTAAAATATCTTTTTTTCATTCCATGAGGGAGGGGGGGTTACCCAAAAGAGTATTTAGCTCGACAAACCCGAGCTAATGGTTACCAACTGTGGCCAAGTTTGGCCATTGGCATCTAACGATAAGAAGTAGGCACTACGCATATCCGGTACAGCTATTGAATGCAAATTCGTACTTAAGCCTCTCTTGGCCAAATTATCAGCTACACTATTAGCTTCGCGCCAAATGTGACATAAGGAAACTTCCCAGTCACGCTCTAGCATTGTCCGCATATCCGTAATCACATTGAAGTGGTGGTGCGTAATGGAAGCGTCCCCAATACTCGAGATTGCTGTTGTGCTGTCAGATTCTAGTATCACCTTCTTAAATCCAGCATCCCACGCTAATTCCAAGCCTACCAGGATAGCTCGTATCTCGGCTTTCAAGATTGAACACGGGTCAATACTGCCACCAAACCCTTTGATCCAATTTCCTTGTGCGTCTCTTAGCACCCCCCAACCCCTACACGACGAGCAGGGCCATTTTCATTAACGGATGCCGCAGCGTCAACGTTAATCTTAGTGTACCCCGAGGGTGGTTTTGTCCATCCCGTCCGAACTTGGTAGTGTAATTCGTCCGGGTAAAAAATATTAGCAAATCGAACACCGTAAATTCGTTTAAGTATCATATCTAGACTGAAGTCAAGTCCTGGTACCTCCTCTCGCGTGCCATGAATCACCTCATTCCGAACCTGCCATAGAAAGGAAAGAGTTTCAGTAAAAACCATAGTCCAGTCATCATAGTTTGCATACCTGTTTGCAGCGTGAGCAAAATTCCAGTCGATCCAGCTCTTGTGAGTCCCTGCAAAGAAAATTTCATGCCACTGAGGATGAACGAGGTGGTTCCAGATTTCGCGAGCCCATGGGCAATCCCGAAGGGCATGTAAAATCGTGTCCACCCCGTCGCCACACTGTGTGCACCTATTGTCCTCGACCAGACAAAACCCTCCCTTGTAAGAATGCGACCGTGTCTAGCTAGCCACACAAACATCTTGCGCCGGTGAATCCCAGGAGATTTCCAAATTCGCTTCCATTGTCTCTCTTCCCGATTAGGCGTGGAATCATGAGTGAGCGCGAGATAATCACTTTTGCAATTATAGCGGCCATTAGGAGTGAACTTCCAGCGTGGAGTATCGGCTTGTATCTCAGTAGTGTCCAAGTTGATATTTTGTAGCCTTGTGATCACGCCCGGCGGTAAGTCCCCAAGGGCAGCCCAATCCCATCCGATATTTGGCAGCCAATAGCTCGCAACCGTCCTATGGGTTACATCCGTATTTCGAGCATGACCAATATATCGCTCAAGTACCCCGCCCTCGAGCCACTCATCTGTCCAAAACTGAATAGATTCTCCATTACCGACAATCCATTGGATACCCTGACGAAGGAACGACATAGTAGCCGAAATACTCTTCCACGTATAGGAGGTGGCTCTATGGGATCGGGCGCGTTGTCTTCGAAGATATTTATATTTCATAACCTGCACCCAAAGTCGGGGCTCATCCGTGAGGACTTGCCAACCGAGCTTTCCAAGCAAAGCAAGATTATTCTCGCGGAGTTTTCGTAGCCTCAATCCCCTTTTTTCCTTGGGTTGACACACTGTCTCCCATTTCAGGTGCATTTTCCTTTCAGTATGCCTTCCACCCCATAGGAACTTCCTATTAGCTTTATCAATAGCATCACAGATCCCTAGCGGTAATCGAGTAGTTTGCATATGGTAAGCTGGAATCGCTTCAGTTATCGCTTTGATTAGTGTGGCCCTACCCGCGAGCGACAGGTGTTTACTCTTCCATCCCTTAAGCCGTGCCTTGATCTTCTCCACAAGAAAAACATAATCCCGTTTAAGGACCCTACCGTGATGGAAGGGCATGCCGAGGTATCTACCGAGGTTATCCGTGACTTGCAGACTTGTGATTTGAGTTATACGGTGCTTGAGATCGGTTCTTGTGTTTCTCGAAAAATAAATTCGAGATTTTTTTGTATTGATCCTTTGACTCGATGACTCACAGAAACTGCCCAGAATCTTCATAGCCGACTGAACTTGATGAACTGAGGCCTCTCCAAAGAGCAAGAGATCATCCGCAAACATCAGATGTGAAATTTGGGGGCCATTTCGAGAGGTTGGAACTGGTTTCCAATGCTTTGTTTTCATTGCGTTGTCGATCAAGGAACCTAGTTTCTGCACACAGAAAACAAACAAATAAGGCGAGAGGGGATCCCCTTGTCTCAGACCACGCTTAGTCACAAACCACTCTGTAGTTGTCCCATTCCATAGAAGAGACAGCTGAGTTTGAGTGGTGCATGCCATAATGAGCTTGATCCAATTCTCAGGGAACCCCAACTCACCCAACACATTCTCCAGAAAGGTCCAATTAATCCGATCATATGCCTTTTCAAAGTCGATTTTTGCAATGAAGAAACCTTTTTTCCCTTTTAAATTTCGCATATCATGAACAATTTCTTGAGTTATCAGAACATTATCAATAGTTTGTCTACCTTTAATAAAACTGCTTTGGGGTTGAGGAATTAACTCATTCATAAATTCACGAATTCGGTTAGTCATGGTTTTAGTTATGATCTTTAATACTACATTAGTAAGACTAATCGGACGAAACTGTGAGAGATGTGTCGGATGTTTTTCTTTAGCAATAAGTACAATGCGGGACTTATTTAAACTCGTATCTAAAGTACCTGACTGGATAGCATCTCGAATGAGTGTAAATATATCCTCCCCGACAATGTCCCAACACCGCTGGTAGAAAAGGGGTTGAATTCCATCTGGTCCGGGGGCTTTCGTAGGACTCATTTCCCACAAAGCATGCTTAACTTCAACTTTGGTGACCGGTAGGTTCAGTGTGGCCCGGTGATATTCCTGTAATCTCGGGAACTCTGGCGTAGTATTATAAGGGGTAACCGGCCCTTCGTCCCCATACAATCGTTTGTAAAAATCCATCGCTTACTAAATTTTTTTATGAAAATTCGTCATTGCTTACTAATTTTTTTTATGAAAATTTAAAAATTAATAAATAAAATAATAACGTGGACCAACAATACAATATTTGTCTTCATCAAATTTATATTTAAATTCTGTTATATTATGGAATTCGCATCAAAATCCATAACATGTCACATAATTGATTTTCGGTTTACTTAAGAATCTAATATTTCTAATTAAATAAATAAAAATTATTTATTATAGAAAAAATATGTTGTAATTTAGAAAGTTACTTACTACCATGTAAAAAATATTTATCATTTTATAAAAATACTAAATAAAATATCAAATAAAAATAAATCAAATAAAATATCTATATACAATTAACATAATAATTCATGTTCATTAGATCGAAATTCTCATTTGTTTCTTTTTGCAAGAGGCATATGGAGCTAAAAAATTTATCTTCATATATTTTCTTCTCTATTTCAATTATGTGTTAGTTGTGAACTCTCATAATTTTGAGATATCTTTTAATTTAAACATTTATTCTTTTATGCTCTTTTATATCTCTACTACCTTATACTAAATGAAATTCGTCATTTGATTACTAAATTTTTAATAAAATTTAAAATTAATGAATTGAAGAAATATCATAATTAATTGGACCAACAATCCAGTATTTTTCTTCTTCAAATTTTATTTTCAAAATTTTCTTATATTATGGAATTCACATCGATATCTAAAACATGTCATATAATTAATTTAGAGTTCACTAATATTTCTAATTAAAACAAATAAAATTATTTATTGTAGGGAAAATGTGTATTAATTTAGAAAATTACTTACTACTATGTAAAAAATATTATCATTTTCACAAAAATACTAAATAAAATATCAATAAAAATTATATTAGATACTACCTATGAATCAATGAACAAAATAGCTCATTTATTAGAGTGGTATATACATTGAACAACATTAATTCTTCATTTACTAAGGTCTAGATTAAATTAATTTTTAATATATTATCATTAAGTTATTCACTTTATAAACCTCACTCTTTTTCCTGGCATAATATTCCCATAAGGATATTTTAGTCTCTACAAAAAAGTTAAGAAATGTAAATCATCTACTAACATTCACATTTTTATAATAGTTATTATTATTATTATAGATTATAGATTATAGATTATAAATTATAAATTATAGATAGATTATAGATGAAGTCCATTATTTTAATAGAATGGGCATTAAAAGCTGAAGCATATAAAGTGAAACACAACCAGGGAAGACATAGATGTTGAATAAACAAGTTTTGAGATTGGAGACTAATTACTGTGTTGCTCCCATGAAGACCTAATCCCTCAGTATTGAAGCTTACAATTTATAGCAATCTGGAAAATTTTCTGCCCAAGTAGTATTGTTCCCAAATGTATATATCTACATAACTATCTTTGCAGTGTGTCATCATATTCAAATGTTGCATCACTGTCGAGACCATCTGTATGTACACTGCTGCATGCTAAATCTACTCCAGGCCATGGCTCTTGTGGTTCCACTAGTACCTCTTCTCCTTCCAACATCTTGAGCACAGAAGGCATTACTGGTCTGTAATGCGGTTGCTGTTGGGTGCATAAGAGACCGACTTGAATGCATCTTAGCGCTTCTTGATCTGGATACGCACCTCCAAGTGATTCATCTACCAGATCTACTGCTTTCCCTTCATTCCACAGCTTCCATGCCTAAAGTAAAATGAATTTGATCGAGGTATTATCTTTAATTACCGAAAGTAGTTTACTTTTTTTTTTGGGATAATTCAGAAGTACTTTGCTTGATTTTAGTAGTATATGATTTTTTCACTACTAATTTATAAGGAAATTGCGTGTGAATTTGTGTTTGCAAATTTCATTCTATACTTACATATTCAATGAGGTTTAGGTCACCTCCCGAATATATATTTTTCTTGCCACTCACTATCTCCAGAACTGCTACACCAAAGCTATACACATCGATCTTTTCTGAAAGTTTCCCTTCAAAAGCATACTCTGGAGAGATATAACCTCTGCACAACACAAATCACAGAAAATAACATCATAATTCCTAACTCGGAAAATAAATATTAGAATGAACAGGACTTACAAGGTCCCAGCCACCCTGGTTTCCACTTCTAGTTGATTGTCTTCAAAAGTTTTAGCAAGGCCAAAGCTTGAAATTTTAGGATTCATCTCAATGTCCAGTAAAATGTTCTTGGGTTTGAGATCTCTGTGAATTATTCTCAATTCTGAAACTTCATGAAGATAAAGAACTCCTCTAGCAACACCTATAATGATTGCGAACCGTACTGACCATTGAAGCTGATGACGTCGTATTTCATCTATGTGCATAAGTTGGTTCATCACATTCAAAAACACAAGCATGATATGTTAGATCTGAAACTTATAATATCTATTTAATGATGAAAAATAGCGATACTCTGAAGGGACACCAACCAAATATAAAAGCATCTAAACTTCCGTTTTCCATGAACTCATATAAAAGCATCCCGTCTTCATTAATGCAATATCCAAGTGGTTTAACAATGTTTGGATGCTGAAGATTGGAAACCAAATGAATCTCATTTTCAAAGTCATTGAAGCTAGAAAACTTTTTAACTGCAACTATCTGTCCTGTAGGTAACACAGCCTGAATCGAGCAATAGTAGAGCATTAATGGAAAGATGAAGAAACTTGCTTCACCATCTAGTGAAATGCATGAAAAGAGAAAAATAAAAAAAAGTAAGCTAGGTAAAGTCACCTTATAAACAGATCCAAATCCACCTAATCCGATCTTATTTGAAGAAGAGAACTGATTGGTGGCAGCTGAAATCCTGGCCAAATCAAACTTTGGCAACTTTATGTCTACTTCACCAAATTCTGCAATGATTTCATTGTATAAATGTCATATGCTAGCAGTATACATTGAAGTCAGTGGATCAATATTTTAGAGAATCAGAATATGATGCGACATGTTTTGAATTTATTGTGCCCGTATGAATATATACCTGCTGCTAAACTGCGCGGTCCTTTTTTCCTGAATGGTTTTACCCTGTTCCAAAATTCATCTCATGCCCCAATCCTTAGTAGCTTATACGCTTTCCTTTTTCTTCCATCCATTTTTCCAATGTTCTCTATTTTTCTGTTAGTTTGTCCTATGGGAAGTGATGTAACAGGCTGCACATGTGCAGAGGCCATTAAAAGTTGCTCAGTGCTAACTGATGAAATTTTCTGATTTGGAACGACAAATTTTCTGCTTTCCTGCTGCTCAAGTGCAAAGTCAAGTTGTAATACAACTTGAGCCATTGTTGGCCGTTTTTTTGGTTCATCATGCAAACATCTTTCAACCACACCAACAAATACGTTGAGGCTATCTAGTGAGATATCCCCAATCAGACTCGACTCTACAATCTGGTCAACCTCTCCCTTATTGATTCTATTCCGAGCCCATTTGGTTAGACTACACTCATCCTCTCCAAGCCCTCGATCCATTGCTGGTCTCCCACACAACACTTCCAACAACACCACTCCAAAGGCATATGTGTCGCTTTTCCTTGTTAGTTTGTGGGTGTTGAAATAATACGGGTCGAAGTACCCAAACGTGCCCTTAACGTTTGTGCTAACATGGCTTTCTAACTTGCTTCTATCTTCAGGTTTGGCCAAGCCAAAATCTGAAACCTTTGCTACAAAATTTTCATCCAGCAGGATATTTGAAGCCTTTACATCGCGATGTATGACCCTATGGCCTGTGTGAAGATAGTCTAGACCTCGACCAGCTCCAATACAGATATTTAGGCGCTGCTTCCAATTGAGAGGAGAACAATCATAACCGTCCCTTGCAAGTTTGTAGAGGTGATCAGCCAGTGTTCCACATGCCACATATTCATAAACAAGAATCATTTCCTCGCGCTCACTGCAGTAGCCTATTAGAGAAACGAGATTAATATGTCGTAGCTTAGAAAGTGTTTCAATCTCTGTCCAAAATTCGCGTTTCCCTTGCTTTGAGTTTGATTTTAACCTTTTTATGGCAACAATCTCTCTTCCATTATCAATGAATCCTTTGTAGACTATACCAAACCCCCCCTGCCCGATGACTAATGCACTGCTGAAGTGTTTGGTGGCTGATTGGAGCTCAGCCAGTGAAAAAAGTCGACAGAACCGTTCAGCCCTGGCTAATGGCTTGTTTTCATCCTCCAGAATGCTAGCTTCCCAAATTTCTCGCAACATATGAACAATGACATTTACTAGAGTAACTATGGTTATTGCAACAGTTACAATTACATTTCTGTAATTCAGAAGTGCTATTGACTTTCTGATAATCCAGGATGGTGAATCTATTGCTCGAGGCAAGGGATTTGGACTGGCAAGACTATTATCAGGGTTGCTTACCTTGAATATTTCAAATCCTTTAACGAATTCTTTTCCATCCATGAAATCATCATTTGACTGCACCGAAATCAGGAGATCCCGTTTACCTTCTTGTTTGTTCCCTTTCATCATTACCATATAGTCCCTGTACAAGAGGCTGCCATCATAATCCATTCTTTCGACTATGTCTATGTTAGTATCAACAATCATATTATTAATGAGGATTTCGAAAATCACATCACCAGTCTCCGCCTTCTTAGCTAGCTCATAGAAATAAATCCTGACCAAGTACCTGAAGCCAACATTGACTGATATTTTCCAGGTAAGACTATTGATCTCTTGTGCATTCTCTTTTGAAACTGATGCCCATAACCCCAACATATCATCAAAACCGCCACCTGACGAAACCGAACCCTTTTCGACATTTAGTCTGTGGATTAATTCAAGTGCAGTGCTATTATCAATATAGACCAGAGACTTCTTTCCAATCACTTGGGCTCCAGGATCTCTACCGCGAAAATAGGAAAGACGCGTAGGGACTGAAATGATCTCAATGCCATTTATGAAAGCATATGTACTACTATTTGCAGGAGAGAAAATTATGTTGAGTGTTTGATTTTCTTCACTGCTTATGCAGAATTCCTTGGCAAAAGAATTCACAGAAGTCAGTGAAGCACTAAAGTTATCGAGTAGTGTGAAAGGTCCAGCTTCCACACTGAACAAGTCCTTGAACTTTTCAAAGCCTTTATATGGAGCTGGATTAAAGTGAAGGCGGATTAATTTGTCACCTGGTTTGAGCTGAAAGATGTAGGAGAACTCGGAAATGGAGATTCGTGTCGTTTTATACGGAATCAAATCAGGAGAAGAGGTCAATTTATGGATGCCTGTTGATGTGGTTGATGAGCCCTTTATTTGTATCAAGTCGGGAAATTTTCGTCGTGCATCTCCAATCCATTCCCTTCCATTGCCTGCTGCAGAAGTGCCAACTGAACCACAATCGATTGAAAGATCATGTATGATGTGAGTTGGATTATCAGTAGTGGCTGTTAATGTGTTTTGGAGGCAGAGTAATATGAAGGCAATTGAAAGTGGATACATATTCATGGTTCCATTTGTTTTTGATGTTGTGTAAAAGGAATGGTGTGAATTTAGTAAAGGTGGATGATCCTTGATGATTTTCTTGTCAACTACAATAGATTTTTTTAGAAAAAAATGAATAGAAAAAGTTGACTATTCTTGTTGAGGGACATTATGTAATGTCCCTTTCCGTTGGGATTATTGACCTGAGCATTATCCTTTTTTTTATTGTATTTTTAATTCTATCTTAGTTGACAATATTTCTCCGTAAGTACACTTGGAGTTAGGATTACACATCCATGTACTGATTATAAGAAGTGATTTTAGTGCGTGTATATTTGTAGGGTGGAAAAGGAAATAGGTTGAGGATCGACGTATTTGTCGGTCAATTCTTATATATATACTAGACAGAATAAGGTGCGTCGCACGTGGTCTTTTAATGATAAAATAACTTAAATTAAGAATTATGAAAATATTTCTTTATATATTCGTCGAAGTAATAAATTTTTCAAAAAAAAAAAAGTATTAATTTCTAGCATGATCAAGAAGCTAGCTGTGTATCCTTTCTAATTTGTCATTAGCATAGTTTTTTCTTACTTATATCCAAATAAGTAGATTCATTTTTCCCCCTATAACTCTTTCAATTAATATAGGGATTATTATAATATCTATTTTCATATTGCTATATGATAAAGGCAAAATAAGTGCGACCATCAGATTGTATAAGAGTACTCCTTTATATGAAAATTATTAGATTGTATAAGAGTACTCATTTATATGAAACTTATTTGATTTTACTTGCATGTACATTTTGCACTCATTCTAATAACTTCAAGATATATGAATTTCTAGATATAGGATGATAACTCACTTTTCAAGCTTGTTGTAGTTCTAACTTATGCATCCTTACAGAGATAAATTAAAAGAGTTTAATAAATATTTTTATGTAAGAAATGATTTATCAAATATTTTCAAAATACATGTCTCTGTCTTTATCATCAACTACAATACTTCATATATCTCATTATTACTTTTTTTTCTGGGACGTGTCAAAATAAAGTTTTATTCGTTAGAATGAAATTTCTTCTTCTGAAATTACTCACTTAAGGTACTCATCTGACATTAATAAAGACTACCCACTACGAAATACTAATTATTGTTTTGTATTTTTAAAGCTCATTTGAAACTTAGAATTTTTCCAAAAAAGGACCTATAAAGTCGAGTGAAATGAGTTTATGTTGGACGAGTGAACTCTTATTGCTGCTCATTTTCCTCCGAACTTATCTTTAACACCTCATATCAGTGAAATTATAAATATAAGAACTTTATCACATCTATTAGTATAACTTCTGATACATAATTAAGTTCTTACTCACACTGTCTATATATATAGTTTTAGACAATGTAGGAATATAAAATATTTTCCTCTTGCTAAATAGTTTTCTACTATTAAGAGTTTTTTCCTCAATCAATCTTTGTTATGTCATATTAAGATGTGCCTACGCAAAATAAATTTTGACAAGAATATTAGTACTTTTCTAGCATATTTTTTTATATTATCATTGACCTAAGTATCTAATTGTACATTGTCATTAACATCGTCATTCTTACTTGTATTCGCACAAATATATTATATTTTTGTCTTATTACTCTTTCAATATTGTAGAAAATACGTAAGAATATTAGTGGTTATGAATTCTTTTAAAATTATTAAATATAGAACATATCACGTTCTTACTCAAATTACTTATTTGATTTTAATTTCATGTACATTTTTTCATTTTTTATTCATTCTAAACTCTAAGAACATGTGAATTTCTATTCTATAAACAGAATTGTAATCCATTTGAACACTATAGTTTTAACTTATGTTTTCTTATATACATTTGCATAACAAATTGTCTAAATAAAAAATAGTATTTTCAGAATATAGATCTATATTATTAGCATCGAATGTAATATTACATGTGTCCTATAATTTTTACTTTTGCTTTTGCTTTCTCGAACATGCCAAACTAAAATTTTACTTCTTAAAATGAACCTTTTTTTTCTCTAGATTCTAAACTACTCTTTGAAATAAATAATAATCTAACATTAATAACAATTAGTCACTCTATAATGTTTTTGTTATACTTCTCACATACAATTAATTTGTTTAAACATATTGTCTAAGTCGTTTTAAATAATATTGAAACTTAAATAATTATTTTCTGTATACAAAACAATTTAATATTAATAACTTTTTTACTTAATCAATATTATTATTATTGTTATTATTATTACTATTATTATTATTATTATTATTATTATTATTATTATTGTTAATGTTATTGTTGTTATTATTATTACAACTTTTATATTTAGGACGTGTTTAAGCATATGCAATATTTATTTTATTTGAATATAAAAATGATCTTTTTAAGAATAATATTATTCGTTTAGCATGATCATGTATATGATCATTAATCTACACATCTTTACTATTTTTTCACTATTTTTTTTCCCATGAGATCTACACAAGTTAATTTATTTCTTTCGTCCTCCCAATGTTTTCAATAATAATGATGAAAATATAATCTGTAGCTCCATATTTTTATATGTCGTAACGTTGAAAAGAGCCCCGATTATCCTAAATTCAATTGATAATTAATCCACATTAGGGGTGGGACCTTGCACTCTTGATTCATGGAAAGGAGCTATATGTATTGACAGTTGACTTATTTGCCCCTTAGAGTTTGTGTGTTTTGACAAAAACGTCCTCAAAACTTACCATATTGCATTGTAAGAAAACTAAACATATTGCATAGTAAGTAAAACTAACCGTGATCTGGGCCTCGTCAGTTTATCATGTGTTTGTCAATCATATGTTTGTCAGCTAATTGGTTTAGTGCAAGAATTTGAGTCTCCTAATTTTTGTGGGAATTGGTTTGTGTTTTAAACAAAGTAGAAATCTATTTTTTTTTTTTTATCTTGAATGTTGTCCTATTACCCATAGGTTTCTTTTTTCTTTTAATGGTAATTAATTAAATAGTTCCATCTACTACAACAATTTTAAATTTAAGGGTATGAAAGTATTTTCATAATGAAACAAACAAATAAGTTATTCACACATTTATATAGGGTTAGATTAGATAAATAGATAGATAGATAGATATATTAGATTAGATAGATAGATATTTGCTAAAAGTAATTCGTTAATCCTTATATATTTTACATTAACAGGTTTATGGTATGCCAATCGGAGACCTGTTCTTTTGGCATCAGAAAATTTGAAATGCCAGTAACCTGTTTGCGTAAATGTCACAGAGAGTTTTATTCTGAAATTGAGGTTCTCAAGAGAATAGTTCTGCATATTTTATGTAGGGAAAATAACAGAGCTAATTGTACTTTGGGGCTCAGTTGCAGAATTCCTTAGCGCAATGTCGAAGCTTCAGTCCTTCATTTCACCTTAACTGAAAAGGGTACTTCTCTTCTTAGAATACCTACAGAAATCTGATGTATTATAATTCATCTGCCTATGTGTTAATTTTTCTTACGAATGAACTTTTTCATGTATGATAAAATAAGAGTTAAGCATACAAACGGAAACACAAGTAAGCATATATGTTGTACAAACATGTTTTTAGATGGGAGACGAACAATGTTGTGCCCCCATGTGCAGATGAGGCTAATTTCTTGACATAGAAGCTTGCGATTTTGTAGCAAATGTGGCAAATTTTCCGCAAAAGGAGTAAGAGTGGTTCCAAGAATAACTATCTTTGCAATGTGTCATCATGTTCAAATGTTGCATCACTATCTACCCCACTATCTACTCCTTGATCCCACGGCTCTTGTGGCTCCACTAGTAGCTCTTCTCCTTCCAACATCTTGAGCACACAAGACATCGTTGGTCGTCTATGTGGTAGCTCTTGTGTGCATAACAAACCAACTTGAATGCACCTTAGCGCTTCTTCCACTGAAAATGCACCTCCAAGTGAGTCATCTACCAGGTCTAATGCTCTCTTTTCGCTCCACAGCTTCCATGCCTGAACAATAACCAAATAAAAATTTATCTCATTAGTACTATGTTTTATAAATTCATGGTTCAGGAAGAATATAAGGTGAAAGGAGAAAACGTGGTGATAAAACAAGTACAATCTTTGCTTAATAAATAGGAATATGACAATGGAGATACGATATTTATTTGCGCTGTTATATGAATCTTTAACTAAATTACTATTCATTTCCAAATTACCTGTGAATAAGTACATATTATTCCCCATACTTACATAGTCAAGAAGGAACAAGGGCTGCTGATAAGGTTTATACATGCTCCTTCCACCCACGATCTGCAAGACTATGGTTCCAAAGCTCTACACATCTGACTTAACCGAATATTTCCCTTCCTTGCAGTATTCCGGAGCCATATAGCCACTGCACACCCAAATAACATGATTATTTGTGACCTAGAAAGAAAAAATAAAGGAGGTGGAGAGTGAACAGGAAAGGATCTAGACACTTACTAGGTCCCAACAATTCTTTCGGTTTCTAATTCAGATTGATGTGCTACCAAAGTCCTAGCAAAGGCAAAGTCATAAATTTTAGGATTCATCTCAATGTCCAGTAAAATATTGCCAGGTTTGAGATCTCTATAAATCACTCCCAATCCTGAATATTGATGAAGATAAATAACTCCCTGAGCAATCCCCATGATGATCTTAAAGCGCGTTGTCCATTGAAGGTGTTGGCTTCGCGCTCCATCTACGGGTAAAGTCGGATCATCCAAGTTTTGCAAAACACTTGATTAATACTTAAAATAAGGAAATTGAATTATGTAATCTTTACGTATTAATCTTCTTTTCTTTTCTTTTGTTTTTGAAATGAGGGTGATATGCACCAACCTAGAAAAGTATTTAGACTTCTGTTTTCCATGAACTCGTATACAATCAATTTTTCTTCTCCGTGAATGCAATACCCAAGTAGTTTGATGATATTTCGATGCTGAAGATTGGGAAGCAAAAGAATCTCATTTTTGAACTCCTCCACGCCTTGTCCGGAAGATTTACAGAGTCTTTTTACAGCACTTGCTTCTCCTGTGGGTAACATAGCCTATACAAATAATTTAATTAGTCGAAAGATGGAGAAACTTCAGTTATGGTAGAGGAAAACAGTAGAGTGGGCCAGTCTAAAAAAAATCACCTTATAAACAGGGCCAAATCCTCCTTCTCCAACTTTATTTGAAGAGGAGAACTGATTGGTGGCAGCTGCAATTGAAGCCCAATCAAAGTGGTGCAGTTTTACTTTTACTTCAAAAAGTTCTGCATGATAATCTCATTCCGTGTGAGTTCATATGGTTGCAGTATATACTTAAAGCAATTACTTCACTAGTAATAGAGTCCGCTTGACATTTTCATTCAAGGACAAGTTTGAGCCAACTTAAAGCAAATCTCAAACATTTCAGACCTTTCAAAAGGTAATGGTGATCATAAAACGACATCCATTATGTAGAATAGGTTATAGTAAAGCATGAAAATTTACTTAATTTAAAATACCAAAGGAAATTGTTTTTGAATTTTATTGTGGCAGTATAATTTTATACATGATAATAACAATTCATTTTTCTTTAATGGTTTAACTCTGCTCCAAAATGTCTCCCATGGCCAAAGTCGTGATGGCTTATATGTTATGGATTTTCTCCCATCTTTTCTTGCAGATGGAGGCTCAGCGTTGTTAGTTTGTCCCTTGAGGAGAGGTGTGAGACTCTGCACATCTGTGGAGACCATTGTTAGTTGCCCTGTGTTAGCTGGTAAATTAGTCTCATCATTACACGGGCGGATGTCATCAGAAACACTTGCTATCTCATTTGGCACCAAAACTCGTTTGATCTCCTGTTGCTCAAGTGCAATCTCAAGTTGTAGCACAACTTGAGACATTGTTGGCCGCTTTTTTGGTTCATCACACAAGCATCTTTCAGCAATGCCCACAAATGTCTTCAGGCTATCTGGTGAAATTTCCTCTTTCAGACTCGAAGCTACAATCTGATCGACTTCTCCCTTACTAATTTTATCTCGAGCCCATTTAGTCAGAACCGCTCATCCTCTGCAACTCTTGAATCCACTGCCGGTCTCCCACATAATACTACCATCAACACTACTCCAAAGGCATATGTGTCACTTTTTCTTGTTAGTTTATGGGTGTACAGATAAGTTGGGTCAAGGTACCCAAATGTGCCCTTGACATTTGTGCTAACATGGCTCTCTAACTTGCTTCTGTCTTCAGGTTTTGCCAAGCCAAAATCTGAAACCTTGGCTTCAAAATTTTCATCAAGCAGGATGTTTGAAGCCTTTACATCACGATGTATGACTCTATGGCCAGTGTGAAGATAGTCTAGTGCTCGACCAGCTCCAATGCAAATATCAAGGCGTTGCTTCCAGGTGAGAGAAGAACAACTATTATTGTCCTTTGCAAGTTTGTAAAGGTGGTCAGCCAATGTTCCACAGGCCATGTACTCATAAACAAGAATCATTTCCCCATGCTCATTGCAATAACCTATTAGGGAAACTAGATTAACATGTCGGAGCTCAGAAAGTGTTTCAATCTCTGTCAAAAACTCATGTGCCCCTTGCCTGGAGGTTGATTTTAACCTCTTTATAGCAACAGTCTCCTGCTTGTTATCAATAAGGCCTTTGTAGACATTACCAAATCCACCTTTTCCAATAATGAGCCCATCATTGAAATTTCTAGTGGCTAATTGGATCTCAGCTAGTGAAAAATGGCAACAAAATTGTTCAGCCCTGGCAGATGGCTTGTTTTCCTCCTCGGTAATGCTAGCTTCCCAAACGTCCCGCAGCTTGTGAACAATGATGTTTACCAAAGCAATTATAGTTATTACAACTGTAGCAATTGAATTCTGTGACCAAGAAGAGAGTAAAGTTTGGAAAGTGTGGGATGGTGAATCCTGTTTTGGAGGCAACGGATTTGGACTGGCAAGACTATTGTCAGGATTGCTCAACTTCAGTATTTCAAATTCTGCTAGCAGTCCATGTCCATCTACCGATTCTTCAGATGACTGCAGGGAAATCAAGACATCATGTTTACCCTCTTTCTTGTGCCCTCTTATCATCATCACATAGTCCCTGTACCAGAGGATGCCATTGTCATTGCTTCCATTGACCATGTCAATATTAGTCTCAGCATTCATTTCATAAATGAGGACTTTGAAAATCATATCTCCTCTCTCTGCCAGTTTGAATCCTAGCTCTGAGAAATGAAGCCTGATGAAGTACCTGAATCCCACATCCACAGATACTTTCCAGGTGTTCTTTTTTTATCTTTTTTGCTTTTCGTGTTGCCCACGTTGGGAACAAGTCATCAAAATCTCCACTAGGCAAAACAGTACTCTGTTTAAAATTTTGTCCGTGGATTATTTCAAGTGCATTGCTGTAATCAGTATCCCGACCATGGAAGTAAGAAAGAGTGGAGGGCACTGAGATAATCTCGATGCCATTTATGAAAGCATATGTATTACTGCTTTCAGGAGAAAAAATTATGGTGAGTTGTTGATTTTCTTCTATGTTTAAACAGAATTCCCTGGCAAAAGAATGGACACCAAGAGCATCAGCAGTAAGTGAAGCACTAAAGTTGCTGAGCAGGGTGAAAGGACCGGCTTCTACAGTAAATAAGTCCCTGAACCTATTAAAACCCCAGTAAGTAACTGGATTAAAGTGAAGGCGGAGAATTTTCTGACCTTGATTCACTTGAAATAAATAGGAGAATTGTGATCGAGATACTCGTGCCGTTTCGTAAGGGACTGGATCAGCAGAGATGGATTTATGTATAATACTCGAGGTGGTTGATGAGCCCTTTATTTGTAACAAGGAAGAAAAATTTGGTCGTTCATCTCCGAGCCATTCTCTGTCATTGCGACCTCAGAAGTACCACTCGAGCCGCAATTAATTGAAACATCACCTGTGAAGTGTGTTGGATTGTTAGTTCCGGCTGTGAATGAATTGAGGAAGCATAGAAATAGCAAGGGAATTGTAACTGGATTCAGGTTCATTTTCATTTTTCTAGTCTTTTTTAAAAGTTTTGTATTTGTTGGTGTGAGGTCTAATTTAAGATGGTTTTAGTTGCATTGGGACAAAGGGTTAACTAGAATGTGTAGAATACTACAACATTATCAGAAGACCTTGACTTTGTAGTTTTTGCACAATTGCTTTTGCAATATCCAGGAAGTATCGAAGTGATAGTATGAAGGTGGCCAGGCGGGACCAAAGTTTTCTGTCTCTGTCTGGTAAATTACCTCTACATGCCTCTTAATTTTCGTAATCTTCAAGTAGATTGTGTGTAATTACGTAAGTAAAGATTTCTTGCTTTATTTATGGGGGAGTGGATGTAATCTACCCTATATATTTATGTGTGTGTGAAAGTGAAAAAAGAAAAAAAGAAAAAGGACTAGTGATATTATGTTTTAACTTATTGATGTATTCTCAAAAAACAAAACATATATGAAGCTTAAAATAATTGGATGAGTTGTGATAATATGATCTAAATATTTTGCATGAGAAAGTACGAGAATATGTATCATTTATTATTCAATTATGTAAGAATGTTATGTGAGGCAATCATGATATCTATTTAAAATAAAAGAGTAAAAGAGTAATTGCCATGTTCATTTAAAAGTTTATTTTCATTAATTTATGAAAATATAAATATTTGTACTTTCTAGTAAAATGCATGTGTATTCGCACGTGTGGATATGGTAAAAGAGTACTTTAGAAATGTTGAAAAAAATAATCTAAAACAGATTTGTAAGTGTGAAAAAACTCAAAATTTGGATAAAAAAGTGTAAACAAAAAACAGTTTGGATAAAAAAGTGTAAAAATAAAGTTTGTTTAAACTCCACTCTGGCGGAATATTCCGCCGAAATATGCTAATAGATAGGAAAATGTAAAACCTGTAAAGTTGAGATAAAAAAATGTAAAAACAAAGTTGTTTAAATTCCACTCTGGCGGAATATTCCGCCGAAATATGCTAATAGATAGGAAAATATAAAACCTGTAGAGTTGAGATAAAAAAATATAACGAAAATAATTTAGATAAAAAAATGTAAAAACACACAAAGTTTGGGTGGATAATGGTTTTTACCCATATAGGAATTCCATGATCGAAGTTATCTTAATCATGGTCATGGATGCTATAAAATCAGACCATCAACATCATTTCCCAAACCTACTCCATACACTTACAATATGCATTCATTTTAATATATATATATATATATATATATAATAGGAGTTCCATGATCGAAGTTATCTTAATCATGGATGCTATAAAATCAGACCATCAACCATACACTTACAATTAGCATTCATTTTAACCAACGGAAGAGCATATATTGAACCTACTCCAATTCGTCTTTTCACAAATTTCTGTTACAAAATCTTAACCCACACCGAACAAATCACTAAAAGCATTCTCATTCATGGATAAAGGCTATATATATGGTTTGAGTTTAAACTTTCTTGTAACTATAAAATAACATTGAATAATACATCTATTACAACATAGTGTTGTAACTCTTTTTCCCTAATCCAAAGAACTCCATACCACCCCTCGGGATCCCCATCTTTCATCACTTTCCTCCTATTAGGGGTGTACGCGGTCGGGTTTGGGCGGTTTTAAAGAAAAAAATCAACCTGACCCGATATATACGGGTTGACAAAATCTCAAACTGAAACCGCATAATTATCCTTTCAAACTGAGCGGTTCGGGTCGGTCGGGTTTAATGTATTTAGCGGGCGGGTTGGCGGGTTATCAAATTATAATTATAGTTCTTACAACTTACTTTTAGTTTCAATTAGTAAGTAAGAAACTAAATAACATAACATACTTGTTGTACATTTAACTAAAAAAAATTGAGTTGGTGAGAAATACAAAAATAAGTTGTGTTATTAAATAAAAATCATATTTATCATGAATTGTAAACTCTAAAATATTAATAAAATTAAATTATCTTAAAGTTTATCATCAAAATATACATCTACATCTTCGTTCAAATTAAGTAAAAACATATGTTCAAATAAAATAATTTATTTACTCAAATTAAAAATAAAGTGTTTTACATTAATATGAATAAAATCACTCTAATTAGAGTTTATATATATGCTATATAGTTTATATATATATATATGTACTTGTGACATATACAATTAGCGGTCGGGTGGCGGGTTAAGCGCGTTATAATTATTAAACCCACCACCCAACTCGAAAGTGGCGGGTTGTAATTTTTTCAACCCACCACAATTATTTAATAATTTCAAACTGGCAGTTTTCGGACGGATAGGGTCAGGTTGAGCGGGTCGGGCGGGTTGAGCGGGTTTATGTACACCCCTACCTCCTATTGTCACCCGTTTTCAATGCTAAGGCAGAAAGGTCATGGTCAGTTGATTATATACAAATTAGTCACTTTAATTTACATTGGGAGGTCAACGGTTTGGCTATAATGAGTGTGTTAATGTAAGGGATTGAGAACTTCCACATTCGACCTCTTATTCAATGTGTTCAAAATGCTAAAGTGAACTTGAAAAGTTAGGATCACATTTTAAGCATTTTAATAAGATGAGGAGATGAAAAGTTGATGCGAAATTGAACTTGAAAAGTTGCTAATAGCTAATTAGTGGAGAGTGATACATAATTTTTTTCTATATAAAATAGATAAATATTAGTGAGAAGTTGAAAAGCTAGTATTAGATTTAAGTGTTTTAATGAGGATGAGGAATTGGAAGATTGAGTGGACTTAAGAAGTTGCTAATTAATGAAATGCTAATATTGATTATTTACTATAAGATAGATACATATCTATACCATACTAATTGAATAATTGAATTAATAGAGGTAGACTAGTAAATTCACAATTGTAAGAGACACCTTCCAAAATTCACATTTTTATTATAGACTATGGACTATGGATATATATAGAGATTTATTATTCTATAATTTTTTTACTTTAATGAAGCGATTATGTCATTATATGAGAATATAATAATTATGAACAATTAATTACTGTTAGATTAGAGAAAACCCCGTAGGGAACCTTTATTGATGAATAACGAATATATAGATACAATAGATAAGAAACCCTAAGCTATAAATAAGGTAAAAGATAAACATGAAAAAGATACAAAGATATTCTAAATCTATACAAAGATATTTAATATAGTTAACACTCCCCCGCAGTCGAAACGGGAGGCTCTCGGACGCTGAGACTGGACCAAAAAATCAAGAAGAGTTGGGACGAGAGTCTTTTTGTGTAGAGAATGCTGAGTAGAACCACAACCACGAGGGTTTCCACGACATGTACCACCAGAAGGGTAACGAATAAGAGGGATTTCGGCAAAGACTCTCAAGATGGAGCAGTTTCGCCCAAAAAATAAGTAAATATATGAGCAGATGTCGAAACAGCATGACAAAAGTCTCATACTGATTCATATTTAGGAGAAGATAGATTAGAGTGAGGGTTGGAGAAAGATGTGGCGGCTAGTAATAGGGAACAGCGCCGAGCTCAGAATGTGTGAGCTTCTAACCTAAGATTTGAGGAAAAAAAAGGGAGTTGATATTGGCACTCCAAAAATTACTACTGGAGCTCCACTTTTCATTAATTTTAGAAAGAAATTTATATTGAATAGTGGAGTGTCAATAACACTTTTGGAGTGCCAATATCATTTACCAAAAAAAAAAAGAATATAGGGGTTGTTTGGAAAAAAAAAAGAAATAAAAGATCTTTACATGAGAGGACTGCTTATGGTAAGAAGTGGAATTTTGGAAAGAATTGCTAGTGCGGATATTAGGGTGAGAAAAAGGAGGGGTCTGCATGTGTGAGAGTGCAGCAGAAGCACCACCTAATAATTCCACAATGGCAGCAGACAGAGGGTGGATTGAGAGGCCACTGAACCGATAATGATGGATTTTGAGAAGTAAGATGCTTTTCGGCCATGTGAGAGTATAGAGAGGAGAGATATTATTTCGGAGATGTGGAATCGAGAGATAGAGAAGAGATAGAAGTAGAGGTGATGTCGCCGAACAAGGCGGCGGCGTTGGAGGAGAGAAGAGAAAAAAAAAAAACTAAACTAGATAAGGGGCGCCGGATAGGGACGGCGACTTGAGGATGGCGGAAGCGGGAGATCAAGATACCATGGCTTGAAGCCATGACTCTGATACCATGTTAGATTACAGAAAACCCCGTAGGAAATTTGTATTATTGAGTAACATATACATAGAGTTACATAGACTTGGTAAACAAGTAAACTCTAAACTATAAACAAGGAAAGATAAATACAACGAAAGATATTCTAAGCTAGAAAGATAAATACAAGGAAATATAAGATAAGAAAATATCTTATGTTAATCTAAAATATATACTCTAACACTCTTCCGCAGTCGAAACGGGAGATTCTCGAACGTTGAGTCACTACCGTTTCGACTAGACTGAAAATCTATGAGGAGCTGGGATAATACTCCTTTAGAGAATGTTTTTTTAGCAACATCTTTTATTTTCTTTGCTTCTTGATTGATAAATATAATCTTCAATGACTCTTGATTAAATCAAGAGGGTGGGTACTGCAATGGGCCACCATAGAAGCAATTCTTCCTTTAACAAATCCCTTCACACCCATATCATGTAATCTTGTGTAAAGAATTGAGAAAGAAAAGAATGTGTAAAAACGAAAAAAGGTAAGAATAGGGGCTAGAAATAGAGTTAAGATATACAGTGAGAGAGAAAGAAAGAAATAGGAGAGAAAGAGAACATGTGGAGGCCAATCAAATAACGGAGAAAAAAAAAGGAACCCTATAGATACAAAACCCGACTATAGGTTTAGGCGCACCAGAAAATTATGCCTTGCATACAAAATTTAAAGAAAAAAGATGGTTATTCTTTTATGTTAACAACAATCAAAAGAATGTCATATATACTTATACGTATGGAAAAAGAATTTTTAAAATTCAGAAAAAAAAAAAAACTGAACAACTTGCAATTCAACACCATGAAAGTGCGTAAAAATTAGAGATGTGAAAATAATGAAAAAGTGAGAAAGAGAGGGAGGAAGAAGGAAGAAAGATGAAAGAAAGATTTATTGGCAGAAGCTGCACTACATGAAGAGTGGTGGGCTGCCATTGTTGTGTGTGGGAAGGCGAGAGAAAGAGAAAAAAAAAGGAGCCGGACGGGGACGGCGATGGTAGAGGCTGACGGAAGCGAGAGATCGTAAGAGTTGAGAGAATAAACCCTTTAGCTAGATACCATCTTTTTATTTTATGCTGCCACCTTTTTATTTTAAGCCGCCACCTTTTTATTTTATGCTGCATTTATTTTGTTAGTTGTCGCCGCTCACCCTTGAAAAATGAGGACTTGGAGCCGCCGCCTTTTATTTTATGCCGCCGTCTTCTCTCTTTGGCCGTGGGCTGACGCGCTTAGCCGCCGCCTTTAGTTTTGTTAGTTGTCGCTACTCACCTTTAAAAAACGAGGACTTGGAGCAGCCGCCGCCGTCTCTTAAGGCCAACCGCCACCTTTTATTTTTGTCGCTGTCTTCTTCTCAAATTCTTACTCTAAGCAACCTTCATACAAAGATATTTAATATAGTAAACAATTACTACAAAAGTAAGACATATATTATAATATCATGTGGGATTCAAAAAATTCTTTTATAAATTTGATGTTGAACACACTAAAACGTCAAGATCATGCCATGTCACCATTGACTATGACGAGCCTCATCTTTGCCATTTGGGTTATATCTCATTTGTTTTAATTTCATGAATATAGTTAGTATATATTCACATGTAAACTAATTATCTAATTAAAACTATTTCAAATTTGTTATTATCGTGCAAATTCAAAACAAAAAGGTTAATGTATAGTGTTTAATTATTGTAATCAATTAAAATTTAGAAATAATTGCTAGTGTAAAAATTAATTAATTAATTGTAATAAAGTATTGTTGTCATGTAAAAAGATTGTGAAAAAATGCGATTGGGAAACATCGAGTCCTACCTACCCAATAGATTTGCAAAATGTGAAAAGGGACAGGTGCAAGTCAGCATTAAAAGAAATGGTATAAACGGACCAACTGATTTGATTTCTTTGCCTATTATAAAGTATGATAAAATGGAAAAAGAAAATGCTTGTAACTTTTTTATAAATGTTACATTCATGGAACATAGACATTGATCACCTGTAACCAGACATTGATCGTTTGTAACAAAACTGCCTTGTCAATGAAACTTGACGAATATAAAAGAAGGGGTAAAATATACTTTTCCCCCACTTAATTATACATCTCATATTAAATACTCCGGAATTATAAGAAAACACACTTACCCCATTTTATAATATAGAGTTATTTTAAGAGTAATACTATACGACCATTTTTTCACTTTTCCTAATTATGACAAGAATTAATTGCAATTGATGCATTTTTAAAGGATTTAATACATTAATTCTTTCTAAATCAGGATAAGGTGAAAAAACGATGGTATAAATTCAGTGGTATAATCGATGGTATAATTACCCTTAACCAATATCTTTTCTTTTATTTTTTTCATTTCTCCACCATTTTTTTAATTTTTTTTTTTTAATAAAAATGTACCCAATACATCAAGTTTTTTTTAATAAAAATAATAAGAAAAAGAGAGATGATTTTCGTGGTCCACGGTTTCCTCTTTTTAAAATAAGAAAAAGTTGACTCTTATTGTTTTGAGTTTAAAGTTTATGAATTATTGTTGAGTCATTAATTCTCTATTATTGCTTGATCTTTCGTTGGACTGTTGACCTGAGCATTATCCTGTTCTGTCTTCTCCAGGTGAGGTCTAGTTTTTGTTTCCTTAATTCTAAGATTAATTATATTAATCACCCCTCTTCTTTAGTATAATTACAATTTAGTTCGCTTACTTTGAACTCATAACGAAATCCCTCCTCTTATAATAAAAACCTTACATTGACCATCCTTTGACTAATGACTTTTAGTCAAACATGACGAAAAGTGTAGAATGTCAGTCTTACCCTTGTTTAAAAAAATAAAAAAGTAATTGAAAAAGGGTTAATTGCATTAACACCCTTCTTATTTTGTGTAATAACAATGCAATCCGCTTTCTTGAATGATATAACAGATATCCCCTCTTATAATAAAACCTTACATTTACCCCTACGACTTACTTTCACTACTTTTTTTTCCTTCCTTTTCTTAATCTTTTTTATATTTTTTCATAATAATTTTTAAATTTTCTTTTATATATATATATACATATATATTTGTTTTCTTTCAACTTTTTTTTTTTTTAATTTAGGAATTGATTTCATATGTTTTGACAGCTTATTAATTTTGATTTATTTTTATCGAATTATGACATTGCTTCTAAAATAAATCGTAACTTAGTATTTCTCCTCATTTAAAAAAGATAATTGAATCAGCATAAATCTAAATTTGCACTTCATTATCAAGATGTTAACAAATTTTTTATGATATTATTTATTTATAATTAAATTAAAAATTAGAATTATATCATCTTTAATATAAAAAATTATATTCACCCCTTCAAGGGCAAAATAGGAAATCTATTTTTTTTCATGATATCAGCAAATTCTGTTAGGTTTTTTTTTTACTGAAAATGAGTAATTGTAAAGTTTTATTATAAGACTTGATATGTTACGTGCTCAAAATAAGCTGAGTTGTAATTACATTAAAGCCTTAATTCTATTGTAGTCGACAATGTTTCTCTACAAATATGTGACATCCATTTGTCGGTTAATACTGGGAGTTGGTGAAAAGTTGGGGTGAATTTTGTGAAACTGGATCATGCAGGGTCGTGCATCTGTCTGTTTTCTTATGTTTCTTTAAGAAGGTAATTTTACATTAACGACATTAACAGGTGGTGGTATATTATGTGCCAATGTTAGTGAATGACCCTTTTCTCTGGCATCAAAATTGTGAAATGCCAGTAACCTGTTTGCGTAAATGTCAAAGAGAGTTTGCTGCATATTTCTGTAGGGAAAATCACATAGCGATGCTACTTTGAAGCTCAGCTGCAGAATTCCTCTGCGCAATCTCAAAGCTTAATTAAGTCCTTCATTTCCCTTAACTGGAAAGGTACTTCTCTTCTTAGCATGCCTATAGAAACCTGATGTATTACATTCCATCTACCTATATGTTTTTTTTTTTTTTTTTTTTTTACGAGAGAAGTTTTTCATGTATGATGAAATAGAAGTTGACAGCATACAAACTGAAACACAAATAAGAATTAGATATTGGACAAACTAGTTTTGAGATGCGAGACTAACAAGGTCATGCTCACATGAGCAGATGGAGCTAATCTCTTGATATAAAAGCTTATGATTTTGGAAAAGGGGTAGAGTGGTTTCCGATATAACTATCTTTGCAGTGTGTCATCATATTCAAATGCTGCATCACTATCAACTCCTCCTTGAGGCTTGGCTCTTGTGGCTCCACAAGTAGCTCTTCTCCTTCCAACATCTTAACCACAGAAGGCATTTCTGGTCGTCTAGTTGGCAACTCTTGTGTGCATAACAAACCAACTTGAATGCATCTTAGAGCTTCTTCCACTGGAAATGCACCTCCAAGAGATTCATCTACCAGATCTAATGCTTTCCCTTCCTTCCACAGCTGCCATGCCTGAATAGTGACCAAATAAAAATGCATCTCATTTATACTATGTTTATATAAATTCATGGTTCAGTAAGAATGAAAGGTGAAAAAAGAAAACATGGTGATAAAAAAAGTACAATCTTCGCGTGATAAATAGGAAGGGAAAATTTCACTTTGGGTCCCATAACTTGGGCTTTTCAATTTTGGTCCCATTGTTTACGGGTTTATCACATTGTATCCCATAATTTGCATTTTTTTATCAATTTTGGTCCCATTAACGATTTCCGTCCAAAAATTAACGGAGTTGACTTGTGCTCCGTTAGTCAACCCTTGGAAAAAAAAAAAACCATTTTTTATTTTATTTTCTATTTTTTATTTTAATTTTTCCTTTTTCTTCTTCATCTTCTTCCCCAAAAATACCCCAAACCCTAATTTTTAATCTCTACACCACCTTCCCCCTCACCTCCACCGCCGCCTCCCAGCCAGCGCCGCCGCCGCCACCACCACCGACATGCTGCACCACCGCCGCCACCACCACCACGACCTGCTGCACCACCACCCTCACTCAATCACTGTCGGCACCATCCTCAAGCAATCGCCGCAGCCACCACCATTCTCACCCCTAAATCCGCCCCACCACCATTCTCACCCCAAAAATCCGCCGCCACCACCACCAATCTCACCCCCCCCACCCCCCCGCAACCACCCCCCCGCAACCACCACCCTCACCAATCGCCGCCGCCCTCACCCTCAAGCAATCGCCGCCGCCACCACCATCTCACCCCCCCCCAAAATCCGCCGCCTCCACCACCAATCTCACCCCCCCAACCCCCGCAGCCGCCACCACCACCATTCTCACCCCCCAAACCCGTTGCCACCACCACCAATCTCATATGTATATGTATATATGTATTTGCATATAAGTATATATATATATATATGTATTCATACATATATGTATTTTATATGTATATGTATATGTGTATGCATATAAAAAATCAAAAATAAAAATTAGACATAATAAAAAAATAAAAAATAAAAAATTAGTTTGACTAACGGACACGTGTCATCTCCCCATTAGTTTTTTAGACGGTGGGACCAAAATTGAGAAAAAATGGAAGTTATGGGATAAAATGTGATAAACCCGTAAATAATGGGACCAAAATTGAAAAAAGCCTAAGTTATGGGACCAAAAGTGAAATTTTCCCTAAATAGGAATGAGGACTATGCAAGAGATTGATTCTTATTTGGTACTGTACAAATCTTTCACTAAAGTTCTGTCCATTTCCAATTCCCTGTGAATAAGTACATAAAGCACTAATCGTTATATTAGTTTCCCATTCTTACATAGCCAAGAAGGTTCGTGCCCTGCTGATAATGTGCCTGCACTCGCCTACCTCTCACGATCTCCAGGACTATGATTCCAAAGCTGTACACATCTGACTTAACCGAAAATTTGCCTTCGAGGAGGTATTCCGGAGACATATAGCCACTGCACACCCAAATAACAATTATTTCTGACCAAGAAAGAAACTATAAAAAAGAAAAAGGGAGGTAGAGAGTGAACAGGAAATGATCTAGACACTTACTAGGTCCCGACAATTCGTGAGGTTTCTAAGTAAGATTGATGTGCTACCAAAGTCCTAGCGAAGTCAAAGTCAGAAATTTTAGGATTCATCTCAATGTCTAGTAAAATATTGCTCGATTTGAGATCTCTATGGATTACTCCCATTCCTGAATCTTGGTGAAGATAAACAACTCCCCGAGCAATCCCCATGACGATCTTGAAGCGCATTCTCCATTGAAGTTGTTGACGTCGCACTTCATCTACGAATAAATTCAGATCATCCAAGTGTTGAACCAACACTTGATTATTACGTAAATAGGGAAATTGAATCACATAATCTAGAATGTGTTATTGTTCTTCTCTTTTCTTTTGAAATGAGGGAGGTATGACATGAAGAAAGGATTATGAATGCACCAACCTAGAAAAGTATCTAGACTTCTGTTCTCCATGAACTCGTATACAAGCAATTTTTCTTCTCCGTGAAGGCAATACCCAAGTAGTTTGATGATATTTCGGTGCTGAAGATTGGGAAGCAAAAGAATCTCATTTTTGAACTCCTTCACGCCTTGTCCGTAAGATTTGCGAAGCCTTTTAACAGCAATTCCCTGTCCTGTAGGTAACACAGCCTATAAAAATAATTTAATTAGTGGAAAGATGGAGTTACTTCAGTTATGGTAGAGGAAAACAATAATAGTGGAAACTCACCTTATAAACAGTTACAAATCCTCCTTCTCCAACCTTGTTTGAAGAGGAGAATTGATCGGTGGCAGCTGCAATTGAAGTCCAATCAAAGTGGAGCAGTTTTACATTTGCTTCAAAAATTTCTGCATGATAATCTCATTCTGTGTTAGTTCATTATGGTGGCAGTATATACGGCATATCACTAGTAATAGAGTCCATTTGAGCTTTTCATTCAGGACAAGATTGAGACCACTTAGAGCAATTCTCATAAATTTCAGACCTTTCAAAGAATACGAAAATTGGAAATTAAAATAGGAATAGGGATTTTTTTTAATTTTTACTGTGGCAATATAAGTTTGAGATAATTACGAAAAACTCCCTAACTTATGGAATATGTACATTTCCCTCCCTCATGTTTGCGGATTACATCCACCTCCCTAAAAAGAGGATGTCCAATCACCAATGTAAACTAGCGAAAAATGCTGAAATGTTCGTTTTGCGCCAAAAAGAAAAAAAAAATCTGAAATTTTGCAGAAGACACTTCTACCCCTCAAGCAAAAAGTTAAAATTAAAATCTGAAAGTCATATATATATATATATATATATATATATTTAAAAAATTGTGCATCGTGTTCATCACTGTGAAGATGATGAAGTGTAGCCCCAAATACCGTCCACTCGCGCCGCCGTGCACTCTCCTACCAATTTTGGGTATTTTTAGGAATTTGGAGCAATTTTGTGTATAGTTGGGTGGAGGGGGAGGGGATTTGGTGGTGGTTTCGCAGGGTGGGGTTGGGTTGGGAGGGGGGGTGTTCATCGGGGAAGGGTGGCTAAGGTTGGATATTTCTTACCCCACAAGCTCCAAGAAGAATCTAGCAAATCATAATTATTAGGAAGCGAGAGAGAAAACGTTATCCACTTTTTGTTGTTTTATTTGTGGAAGTTTAAGCCGACATTTAAAGGAAGAAACAAAAACAATCTCATTTGGACTCATGGGGGCTGTTCATCTTCTTCAGTTAACTTTTTTCTTATTTTTTTATATATATTATGTATATTAATATATTATATTTATTTGATTTTTGTTAAAATATATATGCATATATATATATATATATCATAGAGAATATATTATTTTTCTTATTTATTATATAATTTTTGCATATTATATACTATGCTTATATGATTTTTGTTAAAATGTATATGCATATATATATATCAGAAAAAATATATTATTTTTGTGTTATTAGAATTTTTAAATATTTTATTAAACCAATTACAACTACCTCCCTGAATTTGTAAAGAGATTGCATACAACCCCTCACATGAAAAGGGTATGCTCGTCCGAAAAAATAGTCAACATTCACACCAGGTTAACAAGGGGCAAAATTGGATTTCTGAAAAAATTAAGTGATGACATCATCATTTTCAGTACTAAAAGTTAACGGAAGGAGCTGATTTTTTAGTCGGCCAATAAAGTTAGGGAGATGGATGGAATTCGCCAAAAATGAGGGAGGGGGCTGCATATAGCTCATAAATTAAGGAGTTTATTTATACCTGATAATAAGACTTCATTTTTATTCGATGGTTTAACTCTGCTCCTATATTTCTGCCATGGCCAAAGTCGTGATGGCTTATATGTTGTGGCTTTTCCCCCCATCTTTCTTTGCAGATGGAAGCTCAGCATTGTTAGTTTGTCCCTTGTGGAGAGCAGTGAGACTCTGCACATCTCTGGAGACCATTGTTAGTTGCCCTGTGTTAGCTGATAAATTAGTCTCATCATTACAAGGACGGATATCAACAGAAACACTTGCTATCTCATTTGGCACCAAAACTCGTTTGATCTCCTGTTGCTCAAGTGCAATCTCAAGCTGTAGCACAACTTGAGACATTGTTGGCCGCTTTTTTGGTTCATCACACAAGCATCTTTCAGCAATGCCCACAAATGTCTTCAGGCTATCTGGTGAAATTTCATCTTTAAGACTCGAAGCTACAATCTGATCGACTTCTCCTTTACTAATTTTATCTCGAGCCCACTTTGTCAGAGTCCGCTCATCCTCTGCAACTCTTGAATCCACTGCTGGTCTCCCACATAATGCTACCATCAACACTACTCCAAAGGCATACGTGTCACTTTTTCTTGTTAGTTTATGGGTGTACAGATAACTTGGGTCAAGGTACCCAAATGTGCCCTTGACATTTGTGCTAACATGGCTCTCTAACTTGCTTCTGTCTTCAGGTTTGGCCAAGCCAAAATCTGAAACCTTAGCTTCAAAATTTTCATCAAGCAGGATGTTTGAAGCCTTTACATCACGATGTATGACTCTATGGCCAGTGTGAAGATAGTCTAGTGCTCGACCAGCTCCAATACAAATATTAAGGCGTTGCTTCCAGGTGAGAGAAGAACAACTATTATTGTCCTTTGCAAGTTTGTAAAGGTGGTCAGCTAATGTTCCACAGGCCATGTACTCATAAACAAGAATCATTTCCCCATGCTCATTGCAATAACCAATTAGGGAAACTAGATTAACATGTCGGAGCTCAGAAAGTGTTTCAATCTCTGTGAAAAACTCATGTGCCCCTTGCCTGGAGGTTGATTTTAACCTCTTTATAGCAACAGTCTCCTGCCCCTTATCAACGAGGCCTTTGTACACTTTACCAAATCCACCCATTCCAATGACAAGTGCATCACTGAAGTTTCTAGTGGCTAATTGGATCTCAGCTAGGGAAAAACGGCGACAAAATCGTTCAGCCCTGGCAGATGGCTTGTTTTCCTTCTCTGTAATGCTAGCTTCCCAAACTTCCCGCAGCTTATGAACAATGATGTTTGCCAAAGCTATTATAGTAATTGCAACAGTTGCAATTGCATTTCCATGACCAAGAACCGAAAATAAATTACAGAGAGTCTGGGATGGTGAATCCCATTTTGGAGGTAATGGATTTGGACTGGCAAGACTATTGTCAGGATTGCTCAACTTGAGTATTTCAAATCCTGCTAGCAGTCCATGTCCATCTACTGATTTATCATATGATTGCAGGGAAATCAAGACATCACGTTTACCCTCTTTCTTGTGCCCTCTTATCATCACCACATAGTCCCTGTACCAGAGGATGCCATTGTCATTGCTTTCATTGACAATGCCAATATTAGTCTGAGCATTCATTTCATTAATGAGGACTTTGAAAATCATCTTCCCTCTTTCTGCCAGTTTGAGTCCTAGCTCTGAGAAATGAAGTCTGATCAAGTACCTGAATCCCACATCCACCGACATTTTCCAGGTGTTATTTTTTATCCTTTTTGCTTTTCGCGTTGCCCACGTTGGAAACAAGTCATCAAAATCTCCACTAGGCAAAACAGTACTCTGTTTAAAATTTTGTCGGAGGATTATTTCAAGTGCAGTGTTGTAATCGATGTAGACCGGTGACTTCCCTACCACATGGACCCAATATCTCTATCATGAAAGTAAGAAATAGTGGAGGGTACTGAGATAATCTCGATGCCATTTACAAAAGCATATGTATTTAGTAATTTACTGCTTTCAGGAGAAAAAGTTATGCTGAGTTGCTGATTTTCTTCTAAGTTTAAACAGAATTCCTTGGCAAAAGAATGGACACCAAGAGCATCAGCAGTAAGTGAAGCACTAAAGTTGCTGAGCAGGGTGAAAGGTCCAGCTTCAACAGTGAATAAGTCCTTGTATGTTTTAAAACCGCGGTAAGAAACTGGATTGAAATGAAGGCGGAGAATTTTCTGACCTTGATTCATTTGCAATGAATAGGAGAACCGTGATCGAGATGCAGAGATGGATTTATGGATAATACTTGAGGTGGTTGATGAGCCCTTTATTTGCAACAAGGAAGAAAATTTGGGTCGTTCATCCCCGAGCCATTCCCTGCCATTGCTTGCTGCAGAAGTACCAGTTGAGCCACAATTAATTGAAACATCACCTGTGAATTGAGTTGGGTTGTCAATTCCAACTGAGAATGTGTTTAGGAAGCATAGAAATAGCAAGCCAATTGAAACAGGATTCGGAATCATGCTTCAATCTGTTTTCTGATGTGTAAACAAATGGAATTATGTGAATTTGGAGAAGAATGATCTTGTGATGACTTTCACTGTCCAACTGGTTATTAAAGAAAGTTGACTCGCCCCGTCTTTTTTCAAAGGTGGGGTCTAAATGGTTGCAATTTCATAGAGACTGAGAGTTTCTTTGAAGTTTCTGCATAATTGTTTTGGAATTTCTAAGAAGTCTCTGAGGCATAATAATGACGGAAGTATCTATAATAATTATTCGAGAGAGCTATTTATCAAATGGGGAAAAAAAATCAAATTGGTTCGGAATTGACATATTTGTTGCTGAATTTCCTATCTGGAAAAAGCAATTAAATGAAGAAAAAAATGCCTGTAATTTCAAATAAATGTTAGTAACATAGACGTCTAAGTAAATACAATTGATGTAGCTCTCCAGCCAAAATGGTTAAATATGTAAATGTGCAAGAAAAACAAGAGCTTGAATTGTTATAACATACGGTGGCAATACAGTTCAACTTGTTTCAAGACGAAGAAGAAGACTGGATATAAAAGAAATTAAATCTTAGCAAATCATCAAAACTTTGCTTCAATTGTATTAATTACATTTGTAATGTTTCACCATCTTGTATTACCACTTTTTTATTTTATTTGCAGCATAATTTAGTTAGAAACACTGAATCAAATATTTAATTAACCGTCAAGTTGCAAGCTTTGTTCGAAGGACTTGCCACTGCTGACGGCCAAAAACACGCTCTGTGCTGCGGCTACACCAAGTAATATAATCTATCTACTATGGTAAATAATTTACCAAAGCCTGAATCAGATAGCAAATTAGTAAATACTACAAACTAACTTTTAACTACTTGATTCATTTTATAAGTTCTGCAATCTGCAGTCTATCAACTTAGCTGTTATTGCCTTGAGAATCCATGACTCAAGCTTCACTGTCTTCGATCTAAGAAAACCAAGAAACCATGAGGCGAAGACGTAAAGCCGATACGCAGCTTATAGAAAGAGGACAATTCACTTTACATTGAGAATGTCCTTAATCAATGAGTGAGGAATTTGACTAGAATCATTTGTGCCAAGATCCACCAAGTATATCAACCTCATCTTAACAACACAGTCTCCATGCACAAGACCTCCATCATCATTATATAATATCCAGCAGACAGTTTAATTTACTTACTACATGTGAGAGTAACTGTTGTCATTGTTGAGAACTAGAGACAAATATTTAGTATTCTCTTTTGTAATTTAAGGGCATTTGTTACATACCTTATGGTTCAGTGGGCAAAGCCTAATTTACCCTAAAAATAATGTGCAAATGCCCAAATACAGAGGAAATATATCTATCTATCTAATCAATCTATCTAATCTAATCTATCTACCTAACCTAACCCCTATATAAATGGGGTTATTTGCATCCACCTCCCCTGAGATATTACGCTTTGGCAAGGACCTCTCCTTATGTTTTAAAATTTGGCATCCACCACCCCTATATAGAAAAAATTATATAAACTGCCTTTTATGCAATTAATTTATATTTTTATTTCCTATTTTGTATTTTTCATTTTATTCCTTTCTTTTTCTTATTAAATAAAAAAAATGAATATAAGTTAAGCTTGTGAAAATTCTTAATTACAAATAATTTTAATGAAAATTAATTTTCAATTAGAATGAATTATAACAAATATTTTAAAGTAAAAATTACTAAACCCCCAACACCACCAAATAGAGTTTTTATATCCACAAATTATATACCAGAATTTTTTTTCCATCTCAAATACTCATTTTACAATCTTTTCATGCGAAATAACATAATAAACAAAAATTTAAAAATTAAAATAGTAGTTTCGGTTTAATCTCCTTGTTTAAGTACTTGTATATGATTATGAAGTGAAAACTGAAGAGGTCGTACGAATTATTTGATAAATTATGAATCTCAATGTTTATTTTCACTATCATAAATATATTTCAAATGATAATATTTTATTTCCAAGTGAATGTCTAATTTTTTTTTATATTTATTTTACTTCTTATTAGTCTTATTTCTACTTAGTACAAAAAAGAAGAAAAATACGAATTGAAAAAGAAGAAGACAAGAATACATTAATGGGACATTAAAGTTGAAACAAAATTACTCAATGAATTTTCTAATTTTTGTCTATTACAATAAACAATAATGTAAATCTACATATAATTTTTTTATTTTTTATAAAATAAATAAAGTATTACTGATTTATTAAAGTTTTTTGAAACATTAAAAATATAATTCAAGAAACACACAAAGGGGATTGGAAAAATACATACCAGTTTTATTTAAAATAAGTTTGATATATTATTTGCTATACATATTTTTAGATAAGAGTAACTATTCATTAGAATTAATGAAAAACTATCATGAGAGTAATTTCTATTTTTTCTTTTTTCTATTTAATAAGAAAAATAAAGGAATGAAATAAAGAAATAAAATAGGAAAAATATATAAATTAAGGGCAAAAAAGGTAGTTTATAAATTTTTTTACACATAGGGGTGGTGGATGCCAAATTCTAATAGATGAGGGGAGGTCTTTGCCAAAGGTCAATATCTCAGGGGAGGTGGATGCAAACAACCCTATATAAATGTGTGAATAACTTATTCGTTTGTTCCATTGTGAAAAGACTTTTATACCCTTGAAATTAGAATTGTTGTAATAGGTAGAAACTATTTATTTAATTACCAATAAAAAGAAAAAAGAAACATATGGGTAATAGGACACAATTCAAGATTTAAAAAAATATAGATTTTTACTTTTTTTTAAAACACTCAACGCAATTCCAACAAAAGTTAGCAGACTCAAATTCTTGCACTAAACCAATTAGCTGACAAACATATGATTGACAAACACATGATAAACTGATGAGGCTTACATCACGGTTAGTTTTACTTACAATACAATAATATGGTAAGTTTTGAGGACGTTTTTGTCAAAACACACAAACTCTAAGGGGTAAATAAGTCCACGGTCAATACATATAGTTCCTTTCTGTGAATCAGGAGTGCAAGCCCACCCCTGATGTGGATTAATTATCAATTGAATTGAGGATAATCAATCGGGGCTTTTATCATAGTTACGACATATAGAAATATGGAGCTACAGATTATACTTTTATCGTTATTATTGAAAACATTGGGAGGACGAAAGAAATAAATTAACTTGTGTGGATCTCATGGAAGAAAAAAGATAGTGAGAAAATAGTAAATATACGTAGATTAATAATCATATACATGATCATGCTAAATGAATAATATTATTCTTAAAAAGATCATTTTTACATTCAAATAGAATAAATATTGCATATGCTTAAACACATCCTAAATATAAAAGTTTTAATAATAATAATAATAACAACAACAGTAACAATATTAATAATAATAACAATAATAATAATATTGATTAAGTAAGAAAAAATCTTATTATTAAGAAATTGTTTTGTATACAGAAAATAAATATTTAAGCTATATTATTTATAACTACTTAGACAATATGTTTAAAAAAATTAATTGTATGTGAGAAGTATAACAAAAATATTATAGAGTGATTAATTGTTATTGATATTAGATTATTATTTATTTCAAAGAGTAGTTTAGAATCTGAGAAAAAAAAGTTCATTTTAAGAAGTAAAACTTTAGTTTGGCATGTTGGAGAAAGCAAAAGTAAAAGTAAAAATTATAGGACACATGTAATATTACATTTGATGCTAATAATATAGATTTATATTCTAATAATACTGATTTTTATTATTCCCTATATAAATGTGTGAATAACATATTCGTTTGTTCCATTGTGAAAAGACTTCCATACCTTTGAAATTAAAATTGTTGTAGTAGGTAGAAACTATTTAATTTAATTACAAATAAAAGAAAAAAGAAATCTATGGGTAATAGGACACAATTCAAGATTTAAAAAAAATATATATAGATTTTTACTTTCTTTAAAACACTCAACGCAATTCCAACAAAAGTTAGCAGACTCAAATTCTTGCACTTAAACCAATTAGCTGACAAACATATGATTGACAAACACATGATAAACTGATGAGGCCTACATCACGGTTAGTTTTACTTACAATACTATATGGTAAGTTTTGAAGACGTTTTTGTCAAAACACACAAACTCTAAGGGGTAAATAAGTCAACAGTCAATACATATAGTTCCTTTCTGTGAATCAGGAGTGCAAGCCCACCCCTTATGTGGATTAATTATTAATTGAATTCAGGATAATCAATCCAGGCTTTTATCATAGTTACGACATATAGAAATATGGAGCTACAGATTATACTTTTATCGTTGTTATTGAAAACATTGGGAGGACGAAAGGAATAAATTAACTTGTGTGGATCTCATGGAAGAAAAAAGATAGTGAGAAAATAGTAAATATACGTAGATTAATGATCATATACATGATCATGCTAAACGAATAATATTATTCTTAAAAAGATCATTTTTACATTCAAATAGAATAAATATTGCATATGCTTAAACACGTCCTAAATATAAAAGTTGTAATAATAATAATAATAATAACAACAGTAACAATAATACTAATAATAACAATAATAATAATATTGATTAAGTAAGAACAAATCTTATAATGATGAAATTGTTTTGTATACAAAAAATAAATATTTAAGCTATATTATTTATAACTACTTAGACAATATGTTTAAAAAATTTATTTGTATGTGAGAAGTATAACAAAAATATTATAGAGTGATAATTGTTATTAATATTAGATTATTATTTATTTCAAAGAGTAGTTTAGAATCTGAAAAAAAAAAAAAGTTCATTTTAAGAAGTAAAACTTTAGTTTGGCATGTTCGAGAAAGCAAAAGTAAAAGTAAAAATTATAGGACACATGTAATATTACATTCGATGCTAATAATATAGATCTATACTCTGATAATACTGATTTTTATTTAGACAATTTATTATGCGAATGTATATAAGAAAACATAAGTTAAAACTAAAGTGTTCAAATGGATTACAATTCTGTTTATATAACTAGAAATTCACGTGTTCTTAGAGTTTAGAATGAATAAAAAATGAAAAAATGTAAATGAAATTAAAATCAAATAAGTAATTTGAGTAAGAACATGATATGTTCTACGTTTAATAATTTTAAAAGAATTCACAGTCACGTGTATTCTTTTGTATTTTCTATATTATTGAAAGAGTAATAAGACAAATATATAATATGTTTGTGTGGAACTGCGGATACAAGTAAGAATGACGATGTTAATGACAATGTACAATTAGATACTTAGGTCATTGATAATATAAATGAATATGCTAAAAAAGTACTAATATTCTTGTCATAGTTTCTTCTGCGTCGCATATGCTTAGGCACATCTTAATATAACATAACAAAGATTGATTGAGGAAAAAACTCTTAATAGTAGAAAACTATTTAGTAAGAGGAAAATATTTTAGATTCCTACATTGTCTAAAACTATATATATAGATGATGTGATTAAAAACTTAATTATGTATCAGAAGTTGTATTAATAGATATGATAAAGTTCTTATATTTATAATTTCGCAGATAAGAGGTGTTAAAGATAAGTTGAGAGAAAAATGAGCAACAATAAGAGTTCACTCATCTAACATAAACTCCTTTCATCTCGACTTTATAGGTCTTTATTTTGAAAATTTTTAAGTTTTAAATGAGCTTTAAAAATACAAAACAATAATTAGTATTTCGTAGTGGGTAGTGTTTATTAATGTCGAATGAGTACCTTAAGTGAGTAATTTTAGAAGAAAAAAAATTCATTTTAACGAATAAAATTTTATTTTGACATGTCCCACAAAATGAAAAGAGAGTAATAATGAGATATATAGAGTATTGTATTTGATGCTAAAGACATAGACATGTATTTTGAAAATATTTGATAAATCATTTCTTACATAAAAATATTAATTAAACTCTTTTAATTTATGTATAAAGAAATGCATAAGTTAGAACTACAACATGCTTGAAAAAGTGAATTATCATCTTATATCTAGAAATTCATATGTCTTGAAGTTATTAGAATGAGTGCAAATGTTAAAATGTACATGAAAGTAAAATCAAATAAGTAATTTGGTGAGAAAATATGTACTTCTGTTATTTAATATTTTTAAGAAGTTTCATATGAAGAGTACTCTTATACAATCTGATGATTGCATTTATTTTGCCTTTATCATATAGAAATACGAAAATAGGTGTACTTGATTGTAATTACAATAAATAGGAGGGGTAGTTAGTGTAATTATCTCATATATATATATGAAAAAGTAAAGAAAAGTCTTGTTCGGGCCCCTGGAGTGGTGTGTGTGAATGTGGGTGGCCCGGAGAAAGTTATGAAGAAAGAATTTTTCCATATAATTCCATTGACTTGTAAGTCCACCAAGTCTTCTCTTCTACAACCATTTATGATTTAAGTGTTCTTTAATTCCACATGCAATGCAAACTTCAAATATCAGAGAGCTCTTCACTTCCCCCACTTCCCATTAAGATCATGCTCTCCTACGCTCTTTACCTCTTAATTCTCCTCCACATCTTTCCAACCGCCGCCGCGGCCACGCCAGAGGCTTACACCGCCACCGACTTCATCCTCCTCAACTGCGGCGCCTCATCAAACCTAAACGATCCCAGCGGGCGGAGCTGGGACACCGACGAGCGTTCCAGGTACGCGCCGTCAAACGCCGCCACCATATCCATCCCATCCAAAGCTACCAATCAACACCACTCCGTTAGCCAAATCCCCTACGAGACGGCGCGCGTATTCACTTCCCCTTTCACCTACACTTTCCCCGTCCTTACAGGCCCCAAATTCCTTCGCCTTTATTTCTACCCCAACATTTACTCCAACTTCACCACTACACTCTCTTTCTTCTCTGTCACTGCTAATAATTTCACTTTATTATCCAATTTCAGCGCTTTTCTTAATTCTCCGTCCTCTTCGAACCCTTCCTTTATGAAGGAATTCATTATTTATGTTCTAGATAATCAGATGCTTTATTTAACGTTCACCCCCAACACAAACTCTTTTGCTTTCATTAATGGGATTGAAATTGTTTCTATTCCTGATAAACTCTACTTCCGGGGAAATGATGTCAGGATTAAATTAGTGGACAAAATGTTACGATTATCTTATCTCAAAAACGACACCGCTTTGGAGAATCTTTACAGGCTGAACGTCGGTGGTAGCAACGTTGAAATTCAAGACGACAGCGGGCAGATCCGGGGCATGTTTCGGGCCTGGTATCAAGACGATGTTTACATAAATGGCCCAGATGTTAGTTACATGCCTCATGCCGAAGATGTTCATATCAATTACACAGCCCAAACGCCGCCGTATAGTGCGCCAGAAATAGTATACAAAACCTCTAGAGGAATGGGCAACGAAAGCGGACTGGATTGGAGATTTCCCGTGGATTCTGGGTTTTACTATTTGCTGAGGCTCCATTTCTGTGAGGTACTGCTGGAAATAACAGAGCCAAATCAAAGGGTTTTCACCATTTATATTAATGATCTGCCGGCGGAGATTCAAGCGGACGTCATCGCCTGGACCGGCGGCCCTGAAATTCCGATCTGTAAAGATTACATAGCATATGTTCCTCCTAACGACGGCCGACGTGGAAAGAAAGACCTGCGCCTTTCTTTGTTTCCTAACCTTCAAGGACTGCCCATGTATACGAACGCTATGTTAAATGGCTTAGAAATCTTCAAACTCAGTGACTCGAACCGGAGTCTCGCGGCGATGAATCCTGAACCGGTGATTACTTCTTCGCCGACGGCAGTGGCGGCTCCATCGCCGGAGAAGACGAAAAGTAAAAAGTCTTCTGTAATTTACGTTGTTATTGGGAGTGTGACAGCCGCTCTTGCGGCGGTTGCAGCCGTGAGTTTCTTGATTTTCCGACAACGAGTTAAGGACTCGGTGTCCTCCTATTCGAGGACCAGTGGATCCCGCGTACCACTGCCGTCAGATTTATGCAGACATCTCCTACTCGAGGAGATTAAATCTGCTACCGATAACTTTGACGACAATTTCGTGATCGGCAAAGGAGGATTTGGTAACGTTTACAAAGGGTTCGTACCTGACGCTTCCGGGTCCGGATCCACCACGGTCGCGATTAAGAGATTAAATCCGTCATCAAATCAAGGCGCTCGTGAGTTCCTAACTGAAATCGAGATGTTATCAAAGCTAAGACACCTCCACTTAGTATCGCTAATTGGCTATTGCGACGAAAACGGGGAGATGATCTTAGTTTATGATTACATGGCGCATGGCACTTTATGTGACCATCTCTACAATTCTGAAAACTTGCCACTACCATGGAAGCAACGCCTCGGGATTTGTATAGGCGCCGCAAAAGGATTGCATTATCTCCACTCGGGCACTAAATGCGCCATCATCCATAGGGATGTCAAGTCCACCAACATTTTACTAGATGAGAAATGGGTTGCGAAGGTGTCCGACTTCGGCCTCTCAAAAGCGGGGCCCACAGGCGGGGACCACACGCACGTGACCACATTGGTGAAAGGTAGCTTCGGGTATGTGGACCCCGAGTATTACATGAGACAACAATTGACGGACAAATCCGATGTTTACTCGTTTGGTGTGGTGTTGTTTGAAGTGTTATGTGCTAGGCCAGCAATAATTCATAGCCTACCAAGAGAGCAAGTGAACTTGGCAGAGTGGGCAAAGACTTGTTATGGGAAAGGAACTATTGAGCAAATTATTGATTCTAATCTTGAAGGCCAAATTGCGCCCGAGAGTTTGAGCAAATTTGTAGAAACGGCCATTAGGTGCTTAAGAGATAAAGGAATTGAGCGGCCAACAATGACCAACATCGTTTGGAGCCTTGAGTTTGCAATGCAGCTGCAAGAGGCGTATGAGAATAGAGGTGGCCACGTGGAGGCGGATGGTGGTATCAGCTTTGTTGGGGTGGGCACGTCATTCCCGTTGCTCGATTCAGGATCAAAGAGCAGTGGTTTATCCACTTCTAGCAGTGATCAGAAAGTGATGTCTGAGGATGTTTTCTCTGAACTCATGAATCCATTAGGGCGTTGAGATTATTAATTTGCATCTTTATTTCTTTTTTCTAAAAAATATCTATTTTGTTGTTTTGTAATTATCAAATAGTGATGTTCTTGGTGTGGCGGGGCTAAGGGATTAAAGTTTATAGACTTTGTACAAAATTCCAAGTGGTTGAAACTCATAGATAGTTTATAGGGTGTCGTTCTTGTGGAATGAAATGCTCAATGAGTGGTATACCTTTGAATTTTCTAGTCATATTTTCGGAAATTCTAGCTTGGACCGAAGTCGAACTCAAGTAATCCAAACAAAAAATTCTCCATTTTTCTAACTAAATATTATGTTAGCCTGTTTAGGCTGTGTTACAAACAAGAGAGACAGTAACAATTAAAAGGATCCACCATATTCTGTGACAGGCCAAAAGAAGTTCAAACATGAGGTACTTTCACTTCCCAAACTTTGGCACTGGAACATCATTGTACTACTTGGAGATGTTGCATTTATAGAGAGAAAAAAAAGATGCTTGTATATGAGTTCATGGAAAACGGAAGTCTGAAACTCTTTTAAGTGGTTGGCACCCTCAGAATATGTTCTTTATCTCATAAGTTCTCCAAGGCTACCACCCAGCACAACAATTTTTACCAAAATTAGTAGATTTGTCAATTTTAGATCCTAAAATATCATTTCTTTCATTTGTAGTAACTAACTGTTGATGGATACCATACCAATATGGACTAACTTTTTTACACATAAATGAAGCCAAATGTGATCAGCTTGAATGGACAGTACGTTTAAAAATTATAATAGGGATTGCTCGAGGACTTTTTGTATCTTCATCAAGATTCAGGATTGCCAACAATTCACGGGCGTCTCACTCCCAGTGTTATTTTACCGGACAGCTAGATGAATCCTAAAATTGCTGGCGTTGCTAAAAGTTTTGGCGATCCACTGGATACGATAACCACGTTATTTATTGTGGGCAAGTAAGTGGCTGGATGCATCACTTTAGATCTATCTTTTCCTTATTGATCAGGACTTGGGAAACAGGATGTTATATTTTGTAGTTTTTGTTTGTAGGGGCTATATTTCTCCAGAATACGTTATATATGGGCAATTTTCAGTTAAGTCAGGCGTGTATAGTTATGGCGGCATAGTCCTGGAGATAGTATGTGGCAGGAGAAGTCATCAGTATGTGACAGTTATTACCCCTAACTTTTAAAATAAATATTACATTCATGCAGTGACATTAACATTGATTGCTCGAACCCAGACATTGCTCGTATGTCACAAAACGCAATATAAAAGAAATATTCTTACTGTCATGCTTCGATCTGTTAACCAGAGGAATTTGGGAAAGAATTATATTGTGAGTACTTCCATCGTCCATCTCACAAAAGGAAGCAGATCGGAGCGGATCTTCTATCCCACAATAGTGTGCCACAATGGTGGTGTCACATCATTGTGGGATTGACTAGTGTCCATTTAATTTGAATTATTGTGCCACAATGGTGTCACATCATTGTAGGATTGACTAGTGTCCATTTAAAAAAAACTGTTAATAATAATTCAAACTAAATGGACACTTGTCAATTCCACAATGATGTGACACCATTGTGGCACACCATTGTGAGATAGAAGATCCGTTCCGAAAGCAGATACCCAAAAAATAAAAATAAATCTCATAAACGGAAGTTATGTGTTCTGTTAGCCCAATTAGGGTTGAGGTAGTATGTTTTTTTGTTTTAATGAGAAATTAGTTTGCATTTGTATTTAGATATAATTTTTCGCACACATATTTTAGTCAAAATTATCAATTTAGACATTAAAAAAAATAGAAAAACATGAATCTTATTTTGTATGTTGCGTTATTTTGCATTAGACTATGAGGTTAATTTCACTCATTGTGTTGAGAATTAGCCGGATGAAGTCATATTACTCAACGAGGTAATTGTCAAATCATGAATTTTAAAGTCTACTTTTTCTCTATTATTGCAAGAATATTTTCAAAAAGGGAAAATTGCATTTTTGTCTCATAACTTTGATGAAGTTCAATTTTGGCCCCTTTCCTTACGAATTTCTCACATTTAGTGCTATAATTTTAAAAACGTCTCACATTTAGTCATAACCGAAGTTTCCATCCAAAATTTAACAGTCAACTCCGTTAGTCAACCTTTTGATCATTTTTTTGGGTGAGAGTTAGTGCATGAAAACACTCAAACACAGATTATATTCAATATCACGTTCCACTCATGCACACAATCTCCCCCACTCAAAAGGTTGACTAATGGAGTTGAACATTATATTTTGGACGGAAACTTCGTTTGAGACTAAATGTGAGATATTTTAAAAATTATAGGACTAAAGTTGAGAAATTCGTAATGAATGAGGCCAAAACTGAAATTGAGCAAAGGTATGGGATAAAAAATGTAATTTTCCCTTTCAAAAGTCAGTTAATTTTTCCAAAATTTGCAAAATATAAAATATAAATTTTGAAATTTTTTTTTTTATGAAAAAGTATTGATAGCTCTCATCCAATGTATGTTCTAGAGTTTTTTTTTTTTTTTTTTCAAAAATGATTTTCTTGGATTGACTTTTAGAGAATTTTCTTTGAAAGATAATTTTCCGGGCCACCGCTGATCCTCCGCACCACATAATACTTCCATCAACACCACCCCAAAGGCGTATATGTCGCGTTTCCTTGTTAATTTACGGGTGTGAAAATGATTTGGGTCAAAGTACCCAAATTTGCCCTTGACATTTGTGCTAACATGGCTCTCTAACTTGCTTCTTTCTTCCAGTTTGGCCAAGCCAAAATCTGAAACCTTGGCTTCGAAATTTTCATCAAGCAGGATGTTTGAAGCCTTTACATAAACTTGAATAACTATAGTTTGTTGCTTAATAATTTATTTAGTTTTGATATTCCCCAATGAAGTCTCTTTAATTATTTTAGGGATAAAATGGACACCCCCAACCTATGGCAATAAGAGAAAGTTGACATTATTCCTAAAATAATATTTGAACGTGTTTATAATTTGTTGTTATTTGTAATGTTTTAAATTGAAGATTATAATTAGTGAATTTTTTAGTTGATCAATTATCAATTACAATTAACTTTAATTATGCTTTATGAAATTATTACATGTTAGAGATGTTCATATTTTGAACAGCTTCGCCTCTTGTCCTTTTTGGTGTGTAGCACTTTGCTTTCTGAGTAACAATTTTACCATTGCTAATATTATGTGTGTGTCACGTGCGTCGGAATGTTCCCTAAGATTTCACCGGATCTGGTCACAGGGGGTTATATGCAACATTTACCAATGGTGAAGGTGTCAAGTGTCAGGTGCATATTTTGATAAGTTGGGGGCAAAACGACCCCTATAAGTTGGAGGGTCTTTCCGTCTCTACTTTTATCCTATTATCTTATTCTATCATTTATGATGATATTTTTTTTCCCCATATTTTATCGTATTCTAGTATTCAAAGCCTTTATTAAATATAATTCTAATGATTTTCGAAAGAGATCATATGTTTTACCAACTTTATTTATGAAAGTATATCATAAGTAGCACTAGAGGAACATTTAATTGGAGTACATCGAAAAATTAAAATGCTGAAAATTGAAAATTAAAATAAAGTACGATGATGTAACAAGACTCAAGAGTTATGAAATAAATCAAATCTCTCATTATATTCTTTTCTATTGCGCATTAATTAAGATTTTTTACTGCTCCTATATAATTATATATATGTTTGTCAGTAAGTAATTCATCTTACAAAAAGTTATTTAATATGGGTGATAGTTTTTGAATTCTTATAAATGTTTGTTCATCCATTATGGTCAGAATATTTGATGTGTGTACTGATGAATGTTAGTCTTAACATTTTATGTAATTATTTCTTTTAAACTCAAAATAAACATATTATCCATGTGCAACGCACGTACACCTTACTAGTTAAACTAAAAGAGTCAAAGGTAATCACTATTATGTCCATTCAAACATTTATGTTCGTCGATTTTTTATATATATATATATATATAATTATACAATCTTTTTATGTAGTGTTTAGTTATTGTATTCAATTTAAATTTAAAATTAATATAAAAATTAATTAATTACAATATAATATGGTTGTCATGTAAATAAGATAGTTGGATATATCTCCTATTACAAATTGTGTTGCAATCTCCTATATTGTACTTGACATATGAATGACATGTGTATAAAAGATTTTCTTGAATAGGAATTTAATATGAATTATATACACTTGTCGTACAGACATGATATGCAATACAAAATGTAACATTGTTTTGCAATAAAAGATCCCGTGGTAAAAAAATCTTACAAAAATACAATTGATAAAGGGGACAGGTGCAAGCAATCATTAAAAGAATATAGCATAAACTGACCAACTGGTTTGATCATTTTCTTTTTGCCAATTTTAAAATATGAAAGGAAAAAAAGATGCTTGTAACTTTTAAATAAATACGGGCAATGTGTCACAAAAAGCCTCCTTTAATCAAACTTGACCGAATAAGAGTGAGAGAGCGAAATTGTTATCTCATGTTTCTTAAGGATAAAATATATTTTATTTTTAGAGGATGTTTTAATTTTGTCCGAGGGGAAAAATATTATTTTTGTTTCTAGGAATAATTATGTTTTCAATTTCATTGACAGTACTTGCTACGTTTATTACGGTAATAAGATTGTTGGTAAGGTATTTTACATTAACGACATTAACAGGTGGTATATTATGTGCCAATCTGCGATCTTTTCCTCTAGCATCCGAAATTTGGAACGCTAGTAATCTGTTTGCATAAATGTCAACGAGGAGAGTTTTATTCTGAAATTTAACTTCTCAAGAGAATAGTTCTGCGTATTTTCTGTAAGGGAAAATCACATAGCAAATGGTACTTTGGGTTTCAGCTGCAGAATTCTTCAGTGCAATCTCGAAGCTTCAGTCCTTCATTTCGCGTAACTGAAAAAGGTACTTCTCTTCTTAGCATACCTACAGAAACCTGATGTATTATAATTCATCTGTCCGCGTGGTTTTCTTTTACAAGTGCAGTTTTTCATGTATGATGACATAGCGGTTTAAGCATATAAACTGAAACAATTTTTAAGATGGGAGACAAAACATTTTAGGATTTTATCTTGAAATGTGAATTCTCGATATTTGTATAATAATATTTAATTTAGTGGTATGTTTAGTTGTATTTTTGAAAAATAGTTGAAAGTAATGTAATCTGAAGATGATATTTATATGGATTTGATGTAAGAATTGATTGAGTTAGTTATAAAGTAAAAGGAAGAACAAGTTTAATAGTGAGGATAAGTTAATTAATGATGATAGATAGTGTGATATGATTGAAAAGTTTAGGCTCCGTATGGTTGTGTTTTCGGAAATGAATTCTGAGTTTTTTTTGGGGAATGCGTATTACAGAAATTCGTGTGAAAATGTTGACTTAATTTGTTTGTTTGGATGTATTTTTAGAATTTGATTGAAAGTAGTGTAGATGTGATATAAAGTTGATTTTTATTAGGATTTGATATATGAAATGATTGAGTTGGTTATGAATGTGATGATGATGGGGGAAAAGATATTAAAATAATATTTTTTTTTAATAATGTTATGAGTTGGTAATAAAGAAATATGTATATATGTGTGTGTATATATATACATATACACACACATAATATAATATATAGAGCTATTACCGCTAATCATCCCTCATGTCACGCAAAAGTGTCACTTTAGTCTCTCTTGTGAAAAAATTATCACTTTCATCCCTCATGTCCATAATTTGTACCCAGATGGTCCTTTTTTTGACATTCCGACCAGATTTTCCGGCTTTCCACACGAAAATAGGGCTATTCACGCATATATCATGCGCATCTTCACGAAAAAATTTATAACTCATTGTAGAAAGCTCGGATTCATGAACCGTTTTTTTCCCATGAAACTAGACACATAGGGCTATCCACGCATATATCGCACATAATCAGGAGATGTCTAGAACAAAGCAGTTTTGTATTAAAAAATTAGCTAAAAATCTGTCGGCTGTGCAGACAGTTGTGCGCGTCTTCACGAGAAAATTCAGAACTCATTGTAGAAAGCTCGGATTTATGAACCGTTTTCTTCGCATAAAACTAGACACTTAGGGACATCCATGCATATATCGAATATAATCAGGAGACGTCTATAACAAAGCAGTTTTGTATTAAAAAATTAGCTAAAAATCTGTCGGCTGTGCAGACAGCTGTGCGCGTCTTCACGAGAAAATTCATAACTCATTGTAGAAAGCTCGGATTCATGAACCGTTTTCTTCACATGAAATTAGACACATAGGTCTGTCCACGCATGTATCGCACATAATCAGGAGACGTCTAAAATAAAGCAGTTTTGTATTTAAAAATTAGCTAAAAAATTAGCTAAGCATCATTTCTGACAGATTTTTAGCTAATTTTTTAATACAAAACTGCTTTGTTCTAGACGTCTCCTGATTATGTGCAATATATGCGTGGATAGCCCTATGTGTCTAGTTTCATGGAAAAAAAACGGTTCATGAATCCGAGCTTTCTACAATGAGTTATGAATTTTCTCGTGAAAACGCGCATGATATATGCGTGGATAGCCCTATTTTCGCGTGGGAAGCCGGAAAATCTGGTCGGAATTTCAAAAAAAGGACCATCTGGGTACAAATTATGGACATGAGGGATGAAAGTGATAATTTTTTCACAAGAGGGGCTAAAGTGACACTTTTGCGTGACATGGGGGATGATTAGCGTTAATAGCTCTAATATATATTTTTTTTGAAGAAAGCTCTAATATATATTATACAAATAGAATGAAAAGACAAAAAAAAAAAAAAAAAGGCAGCCAGACAGTGGAGGGCGTTCATGGTTTTGGGGTGGGGGGCCCTTCATTTTTAGTTTTTTTTTTGTCACCTGTTCATTTCATTTTAGCTTTAGATTTTTATCCTTTTTTCGATTTCGTGTTTTCTTTTCAATTTTATATTTTAAAAGTTCAAGAAAATTGAATCTTGCTCGTCTATATTTATAATAGTTGGTGTAATTATACGGTTCGCATTGGACAAATATAAAAATAGAATGTGGTCCATATATGCAATATTTTATCAAATTTGTAAATATAATTGGAGCATAAGTAGTTCTATATTTCTTTTTCCATTTTCATATAATATTTTATTTTCAATTTGATTGAGGCAAATTTATTTCCATCTTCTTATAATAAGATACTATGATGTTACAAAAAATCTTTGCTCGAGCTCGAGCCGAGAAATTTGGTGAGACTCGGCTCGAGTTCGGCTCGTGGGCAACCTTATTAAATAACACGTTGGTACCAAAATGAAATAATCGAGATTCAGTCAGTATTTATTTGAATATTGAGAAGCAAAAAAAGTATAATTTAAAATCCAATAAACAGCAAACGAAATTATTAAAATGAAATTATAAATCATACAATATTGTATATACTTTTGGTAAAAGCATGGTCAATTAAGTCTCAATTCAAGTACACATATTATTAAATATATATGAAATATTAAATATTAAATCACACAATATTTTTTTTCAAATTATATATTATTAAATATTATTTAATAATAATAATTGAAATATTTGAAAAATTGAATAGCAATTTTTATTATATAAAATATGAAAAAATAAGAAAGATAATTAGTTGGATAGTGAGATAGTGTAATTAATGATAAAATATTGTGAAAAGATTGAAATGATTGGTTGTTCTATAGGGGAATGTGTAGTGTATTTAAAATTTGATTATTTTCTGTTGAATTTAGCTTGGACTGTGTATTTTCATTTTTTAGTGATTCAAAAAATGAAAATATTTTCTAAATACACAACCATACATAGCCTTAATAATTGATGTTTGTATAGAAACATGTGTGATAAAAAATGAGAATGAATTTGAGTGTGGATTTATAATCCAAATAATGAAAACACAACTCAAAAAATATGCCCAACACAGCCATAGTATTCCAAATTTAATTTACCCGAATTCATTCAAATCATAAGTAGTATCACACTAACACCCTCAATGTGACAATAAAATCTAGCTCTACTGGCGAAATTGATAGTTTCATAGTATTAGAAGTTTTGATTTCGATTCCTACAGAAAGCGTGTGGAATATTCTCTACTTTAATAGTAGTTGTCAGATGATTATAATAATTGTTAGTTGGTTGTAGTTTGTCGCAATTTCATTTTCATGACATTATAATGTAACCGATTCATTTTAAAAAAAACCTTCAATTAATTCTAGAATTTCAATGAGGAAAAAAATATTAAGAGAAGAAATTAAATTGAAGGAATTAAAAAAAATCATATTTATTTGGTTCCTCGAGAAATTAATAGGGAAAATCTTGAAACACTACAAATGAGCCGGTTTGTGAGAAAAATTGAATCTTTTCCAATTTGCGGGCTAAGTTTCTCGAGGAAAATTTGGAAAAATTGAATCCTTTCCAATTTGATCACTAAGTTTCTATCACTACTTTTCTTAGCAACTGAAAATGTTTTACCCCATCGTTTTCGTTTCTTTTCTTTTCCTCCTTACAATTTTACGATGAAACGGGTTGTATTAGAAATTGATCAGAGAGACAATAGAATTCAATCATCATAGTAGAAAGAAAAATCAACACCAAGAGATAAATCATAGTGATCAATTACACAAGAAGTTTGCCAATGAACCCTAGCACAACTAAGCAAAATTGAGGCCCCAAGATAGTAGAGGTCTTGAGTTCGACTCCTACCGAAAATGTATGAATTTTTCTCTACTGTTATAGTAGCTGTTAGCTTTGTAGATTGTAATATAGTTCTTAATTGGTTATAACTTGTCGCGATTCGATATTAATTACATGTTTTTTATAATCGTTTCATTCAAACTAAATTACACAAGAAGTTTAATTTGTTTAGTATGATGGCGCAAATTATTTTTGAATTCAATCAAAATCAGGTATAGACAAAAATTTCTCTTTCTTATATGCTAGATAGATTGAATGATTTAGAGAATAATAATTAATAACATATGGCGGTCTCCATTTTTTATTTTTTTTGAGACTGAAGCTTATATTTTTGCTTGGGAAAATGCTTTATACTGTATGATGATGGTCCATGTGTACTTCTATTACTGTTTAGGCAATAGAAACTATAATTACATATTAATGAATAGTGTTATGTGATATTAATTATTATGTACTTTTATAAAAAAAAATATACATATGCATTTGTTTTGTGGGGCCTAAGACATGCATCCCTACTACCTTGTAATAATTCTTATCAATTAATATCTTGGTACCACATCATTAGTCTATGTTAGAGCCTGCGCCCATTGAAAAGTCAAAAATCATGTTTGAAATGAAAAGGGCTAATCTAATTTTTGGTCTCATCCAGAGTACACTTTTAACACCTCGCTTTATGAAAGTCTCACATTTAGTCCCATAAATTATAAAAAGTCTCAATGTTGGTCCCAAAACCAATTTTCATCTATGACTAACGGTCAACTCCGTTAGTCAATATTTTGACCGACTTTTTCGGGGAGATTTGATGCGTAAATGCATTCACACATGGATTATATTTAATATCATGATATTTTTATTGAATATCACGTTTCATTCAAACACAAAATATTCCAAAAAAAGTCCGTCAAAATGTTGATGAAAGAAGAAAATATGGTGATGAAAACATGTACAATCTTCACATAATGAATAGGAATGAGGACTATGCTAGAGATATGATATTTATTTGGTATACACATATCTTTCACTAAATTTCTATTCATTTCCAAATGATTTGTGCATAATTACATAAAGAACAGATTCCCACACTCACATAGTCAAGAACAGACATGCACTCCTGACAAGGTTCATGCACTGTCTGAATATTATACACATCTGACTTAACCGAATATTTCCCTTCCATGCAGTATTCCGGAGCCATGTACTCACTGCATTCCCAAATAACACAATTATCTCTGACCTGCAAGAAAGAAACTAGAAAAAATAAAAGGGAGGTAGAGAGTGCACAGGAAGGGATCTAGACAAGTCCCAACAATTCGTTCGGTTTTTAATTCAGATTGATGCGCTACCAAAGTCCTTGCGAAGGTAAATTCATAAATTTTAGAATTCATCTCAACGCCCAGTAAAATATTGCTGGATTTGAGATCTTTGTGTTTTACTCCTGATCCTGAATCTTCATGAAGATAAACAACTCCTCGAACAATCCCCATGACGATCTTCAGATTATCCATTGAAGTTGTAGACGTCGCACTTCATCTACGACTAAATTCAGATTATCCAAATGTGTAACAACACAACAACACTTGATTAATACGTATAATATAAGGAAATTGAATTATGTAATTTATAATGTGTTAATCTCCTTTTCTGTTCTTTTTGAAATGAGGGTGATATGAAATGAAGAGAGGATTATGAACGCACCAGCTTAGAAAAGTATATAGACTTATGTTTTCAGTAGAAAACCAAAACACCATTTTGCTTTCAATATATAGTGTTTGTGTTAAATTTTTGGACATCAAGCGGGTAATTGTGGGAAAAAAAAGCCTCTAAAAAAGTGTGAAAACTAGGATAGTTTGAAATTTGGATGGATTAATGCCTTTACCCCTAATTGTTTTACATGTGAATATATGACTAATTAGATTCATAAAATCATAGCAAATGATGTGTGGCTCAAATGGCAAGGATGAGGCCCCGCATGGTGTATGCCAATGTCGATATTACATGATTTAGACATTTAAATGTTTCAAATTTATAAAAGAATTTTCCATATCCCGAGGGATGTGTTAATATTTGTCTTATTTTTGTAGTAATTGATTGTTCTTAATTATTATATTCTCGTGACGTAATCGCAGAAAAAAAGAATTACAGAATTAAAAATAAGTAAATATATATATGTCTATCTAATTCAGAAGTTGATGAAAATAAATTTCTGATGGACATGGCAAATACATTTTACTCTTTTTAAATAGATACCATGATTGCCTCGCTTAACACTCTTACATATCTGAAAATGATACATGTTCTCGTATTTTCTCAAGAAACATATTTAGATCATATTATGGCGACTCATCCAATTATTTTTAGTAAATGGAATAGTTTCATTTTAATATATATTTTTTGTTTAAAAAAAAGTCATGTTTTATTGAAAATATATAAATAAGTAAAAACACAATATCATAATCTTTTTTTTTTTTTTTTAATTCACACACGCAAATACATAGTAATTCACCAGACTTGTAGACCGAAAACTTTGGTCCCGCAGGGCAATTGTGCAGAAACTTCGATACTATCACTCCGATACTTACTGGATATTGCAAAAGCAATTGTGCAGAAACTATAAAGTCAAGGTCTTCTGATAATGTTGTAGTATTCTACACATTCTAGTTAACCCTTTGTCCCAATGCAACTAAAACCATCTTAAATTAGACCTCACACCAACAAATACCAAACTTTTAAAAAAGACTACAAAAATGAAAATGAACCTGAATCCAGTTACAATTGGCTTGCTATTTCTATGCTTCCTCAATTCATTCACAGCCGGAACTGACGATCCAACACACTTCACGGATGATGTTTCAATTAATTGTGGCTCGAGTGGTACTTCTTCAGCACGGAATGGCAGAGAATGGCTCGGAGATGAACCACCAAATATTTCTTCCTTGTTACAAATAAAGGGCTCATCAACCACCTCGAGTATTATCCATAAATCCATCTCTGCTGATCCAGTTCCTTACAAAACGGCACGAGCATCTCGATCACAATTCTCCTATTCATTTCAAGTGAATCAAGGCCAGAAAATTCTCCGCCTTCACTTTAATCCAGTTACTTACTGGGGATTTAATAGGTTCACGGACTTATTCACTGTAGAAGCCGGTCCTTTCACCCTGCTCAGCAACTTTAGTCCTTCACTTACTGCTGATGCACTTGATGTCCATTCTTTTGCCAAGGAATTCTGTTTAAACATAGAAGAAAATCAACAACTCACCATAATTTTTTCTCCTGAAAGTAGTAAATCGCTAGATACATATGCGTTCATAAATGGGATCGAGATTATCTCAGTGCCCTCCACTCTTTATTACTTTCATGATAGTGATATTGATTACAGTAGTGCACTCGAAATAATCCACAGACAAAATTTTAAACAGAGTATTGTTTTGCCTAGTGGAGATTTTGATGACTTGTTTCCAACATGGGCAACGCGAAAAACAAAAAAGAGAAAAAATAACACTTGGAAAATATCAGTGGATGTGGGATTCAAGTACTTGATCAGACTTCATTTCTCAGAGCTAGGACTCAAACTGGCGGAGTCCGGAGATGTGATTTTCAAAGTCCTCAATAATGAAATGAATGCACATACTAACATGGTCAAAGAAAGTGATGACAATGGCATTCTCTGGTACAGGGACTATATGGTGATGATGAGAGGGCACAAAAAAGAGGGTAAACGTTATCTCTCGATTTTCTTGCAGGCAAATGATGAATCCATAGATGAACATGGACTCCTAGCAGGATTTGAATTACTTAAGCTGAGCAATCCTGATAATAGTCTTGCCAGTCCAAATCCATCGCCTCCAAAACGGGATTCACCATCGGATACTCTCCGAACTTTACTCTCCTTACTTGGTGACAGAAATTCAATTGCTACAGTTATAATAACTATAACTGTTTTTGTAAACATTATTGGTCAATTGGTTAAAGTGTTTTTCCGGTTTACTTGAGTGTTATGAGTTCAGATTTCATGGAGAATGTAGAGTTATATTCTATACGGTTATATTATAGATTAATGATGGCGGATTTCTGAATTGTAATATTTGATTCAGAAGGGAATAATGTTGATGTTTATTTCTTTAGAGCAACTCCAATGGTTTGCCGTACATTTTGCCGCTCCATTCAAAAATGGCGTGGGTGGACCCCAGTTTTTGACTTTTTTTTTATATCGTTTGTATTTCAATTAAGTATTTCTAATTTTGTATAGTTATGAGGTCCTATATAATTAGGTCCCTAAATTTTAAAAATGTTATAATTAAGTCTTATATTTGTGCTGTATTAATTTTAATTAATCAATATAATGTTAATTATGTTGTATTAATGTATTGATAATGCTACAATTTTTTTATTTATTTTTTGGTTACATGTGCTACAGTAATAAAGTTAGATTATTTGTCCAATAGAGTCTTGACAAAAAATATATATATATTTTATGGCGATTATATTATCTTTATTGGAATAGTCATACGAATTTCACTTGATTTGATTTTTAATTAAAAAAAAGAATTAATTAATATTCCTCTCAAATGATACTAAATAATTTATTGTCAAACACTTTCAACATGTTTGGTAAAATATATATGATATTTGCATCTTTTTAGGGTGAAACAAAAATGCGATTGTTCTTTGATGGTTAAGTGGTTCTCTAATGAACGTAACTTTCTTCAATATCATTATATTTCTAAAATGCATCCTTGCCATATTCATAGATCCTAACTCATAGGCATTGATTTTTGTATGACGCTTTGTAACTACCTCTTAGTTATCCAAATTCCTTTTATTTTACGTCAGCGCATTGGCACCTGCCGAGTGAGAGATAATGTTAGATGGAAGAAGCGTTTTCCTGGACTCAATCACTCTTTTTGGTTGGAGGATCATTCGTTCATCGGGGTCTCGATGTGGATGAAAGGCAGAGATGAGAGCGAGAAAAGTGGAGTGTTGGAGAAATTAGTGTTTAGCCCCATCAGGGAATTTCCCCGGCCTAGCAAGAGGTTTTATAGCCACTTATTCAGGGGGGATGAAAGAAATCACATAATATCATGTTTATTTCTAGAGTCGGTGCAACCAAATGACTTATCTTCAACTTTTTCACGTCCTGTACAAATCGTAAATGAAGCAACAAGATAGAGATTAACAAATTTGTCTCAACTCTTTCTGAAATCGCATTTTGGATTTTTATATGTTTTCTTAATCCTCTCTACTTTTTTTAGTTTTTGTTATTTGTTCTAGTTTTAAAGTTTTTTTATATTATTGTTGTTTTGTTTGGAGAATTTATTTACAGTGACGAAATGAAATTTGGGAAGTGTATATGATTAAAATTACCATAAAAAAAGACAAAAAATCACTATAAAAAATTATTATTGCCCATATCAATATGTTATGGTGAAAAGTCACTTTGCCATAGTTAAAATATATTGACCATGGCTTTGCTACGGCTTTGGTTGTGGTATTTGTAAGCGTGGCCAAAACATTTACCATGGCTTATAGTCATGGCCAATGTTTTGTTCATTGTAAAGACTATGTTTTTTAGCCATTGTAAAAAAATGATAGGTTAACATTTCTTCCACCACGACAAGTTAGAGTTTAAAATAGCTCGCATTCTTTTTCATCACGGCTAACTTTAGTGTGGCTATATAAAATATCCACCACGGCCAAGTTGGCTATGAGTTTAAACCGTTATAGACCATGGTTTTAAATCATAACATATATTTTCATTGTCAATACTCAATTTTCTAGTAGTGAATCCATCACAGAATAATGGTGAACTTGCTAATTCTATTTTCAACTTCGAAAAGTTATGTTAAAAGGGTAAATTTTGTTAGTTATTCTTCTATGTGGGGGAAATTCTCAAAATTTGTATTTTTGGGTTGCAAAATGTAATTTTTGACATTTCAATTAACGCAAACAGTTACATATTTGACGCAAAATTAGACGGTGGGACCATATTTGATGAAAATGTGGTAGTTTAAGGGCTACATTTATTGAGCAAACCAAAAAAAAAAAAAATCACTAATGCTTTAAGTTATTCGCGTTAGTAGGTGTAGAAAATGCATTATCGAACTTGTTAAAGATGTCAAATAAACAACTAAATAAAAAGGGCTATATATATATATGGACCAATGATGCAACAAGCCAATTAGTAAAATACTGAAATTTCATAACATGACGAGTACATGAAAATTGTGTCCAAAAATAATGGAAATAACATCATAAATCCTTCTTCTTCTTTTTTAACAAGACATTGAATTGTTGTGTATGCTTTAACAAGTTAATTAAATGAGATCAAGGTTTTCTTTTGGAGAGAAACGGTCAATTGTAGGATTTGGTTTACATTAAGACATTTGAAAGACTAATCAAGTACATACAATTACTACTAGTCAAATAAATAAAACAACACCCAAAACTTGTTAGTCTTCCACTTTTATATTAAAGGTCTTGGTTCAATTCCAGATCGTCACAAGTTGTGATTTTTCTTTTCTTATTTGGAATTTTATAGATTCTGTGCAGCCCATAATTAAAATTATCTGCCTGGGTTATCGGTTTAGGATATTCCCCTCCGTCTATAATTAAAGAATTGTCAAATAGGAATGAGGACTATGCTAGCTAGAGATATGAAATTTATTTGGTATACACAAATCTTTCACTAAATTTATATTCATTTCCAAATGACTTGTGCATATTATCTGTAGGACTATAATTCCAAAGCTATACACATCTGACTTAACCGAATATGTCGCTTCCATGCAGAATTCCGGAGCCATGGCAAATACCTTTTACTCTTTTTAAATAGATACCATGATTGCCTCGCATAACACTCTTACATAACTGAAAATGATACATGTTCTCGTATTTTCTCATGAAAAATATTTAGATCATATTATCGCAACTCATCCAATTATTTTAAGTAAATGAAATAGTTTCATTGTAATATATAAATGTTTTATTGAGAATATTAATAAGTAAAAACACAATATTACAATCTTTTTTTTTCAGACATCTATATCTATTAGAGTGATTTACATGATTTACAACTTTTGAATTAGGACCAAAATAGCCCTATTCTAATATTATCCTAATCCTCAAATATTAAATAAAATATTAAAATTTAAAAGAAGATACATTAATATTATAATGCATGATAAAAGTAATGCTAATTCCACAGAGGTTGTAATTGTGGTTTCATTCCCATAAATGCTGATTTCAATTCAATGAATGTTCATGACTGAAGTTGAACAGTGGATCTCAGTTCAACGAATGTAATTAATTAGAATTTAGTAGTTTAAATGGATCCATATCTTGAACATTTTCCATGGTCTCTCTTCACACAGCACACCCCCTCACATATCTTGAAGGTTAAATAACTTGGTTATTCTTTGATTAATAATATTTTATTGCTTAGTTTTATGTATCAAGTGTTAATTATGTAAATATTGACATGCATATGATATTTTTGTCTTGAATTGATTAATTACTCTAGAGATAATAGCCGTAGTTAGCCTGGAAGTGAAGCAAAATTGAAAGGCGTGGCTTTGGCGTTTTTGCTGAGGCATTTGCAGTTAAGACGACAATGAAGATGACGACGACTTGATTGGAAATTTGTTATTATCGAAGGGGAATGTGCCACTATCATTCAACCTTAGGCATCAACAGCATCATGATCTACCATGCACCTATTGTCAATATTATCTCGGATGCCAAACTTTCTTTCCATTTCTTTTCTAGCTAGCTTATCATTCTGATCTTCTGTTTAAGAGATTGGGTAATAGAGCAGCTGATTGTCTTGCTAGGAATGCGATTGAGGATTTTGAGGGTCTCAATATCCTCCCAGACTTGGTAATTTCTTTCGCACTTAGATTTGATTGAATAATAATATTCATTGTTTCTCTAAAAAGAACAAAGAAATTGTTTATTACTATATTATGAGACTACACTTTAGTTTCACACATTTGACGTTAATAAGTTTGCATGATTATGAATTTATTTATCGATGAATTTTGACGTCCTTCCCTTGTTTGTTGGCAAAATTTAATTTAACGAATCTAAATATAACTAACTCATTCTAATGTACTTATTGCAATCTCATTATCGTTATGTACACACACATGTATGGTGCATGATGATTTTGTATGTTTTAATCATTTATATGAAATATTATCAAATAAGGATATTCTTAAATATTATAAATAATAAAATCCATTAATTTTAGGAGTATGTTCATTGACCTATTGTTGAAGGCATGGAAGAACTAAGATGAATTGTTAAACTTATTTCTAATTGAAAATTTAACTACTGTCATTTAATTTTATGAATTTCTCAATTAAAAGTTACGTGTTATTACTATATATATGAAGCCCAAAGGTTCCAATGTTTAATTTAATTTTATTATTTATATACATTCCTAAGAGTATATTCATTATTTTATTGCTAAATGTGTATGACTTATGAGAACATTCTCCATGAAAATTTAAAGTTATTTTTAATCGTAAAATCAGCATGTTCAAATATTTGTTTTTATTTTATTATTTTCTTAGCATGTTTGCTCAATTTTGGTTTGTAAATATTGGTAACTTTTAATAAAAAAATAATTCCTTGTTTATTTATATATCATTGTTATTGAAAAATAATTAAGATAATCATAGCAAATAACATAATGACCGATGCTTTCACGTCTTATTTTATTAGTGGAATTTATTTGAGACTAATAAAATATTTCTAACAAATAAACTTTACAAAGAAAAAATCAATATGTGTGTGTATATATACATTTAATATAGTATGATTTCATATTTATTAGTGGTAGACTAATAAAATATTTCTAACAAACAAACTTTACAAACAAAAGATCCATATATGTGTGTATATAATATGATTTCATATTTATTAGTGGTAGACTAATAAAATATTTCTAACGAACAAATTTACAAACAAAAGATCATATATATATATATATATATATATATATATAATATAATATGATTTCATATTTATTGACTCCATTGGTACTATTATTTGTCACTTTCCCATTTTTGCAATGATTTCAAGACAAAGGTATGGATGATACAAGATGATTGACATTTCTTAACTTTTTTGTTAAGACTGGCCTGATGACAAGCATTCGAATATCTATTCTAAAAGTATGAATGACTAAAAGTATGAATAATTTGAGATGATTTATATTTGGTATAATTTACATGTGCATGCATTTATTTAAATTTAATTAATTATAATTAATTATTATTATTATATTAATATTAATACTATATTATATTAATATTAATGTTAATAATTAATTAATTAATAATTATTAATAATAATAAAATAATGATAAAAAAAATTCTAAAAGTCTGAATGATTTAGGGTGATTTAAATGATTTACATGGTTTACAACTTTTGAATTAGGACCAAAATAGCCCTATTCTAATATTATCCTAATCCTCAAATATTAAATAAAATATTAAAATTAAAAAGAAGATACATTAATATTATCATGCATGCACTTGTAATTAATAATTCTTTGACAATCTTAATGGCCGGTTGACAAGCATTCCAATGGACACTAGGTCATTTAACTAATATTTTAGGATGATTTACATAATCCTAATCCTCAAATATTTAATAAAATATTAAAATTAAAAATAAGATACATAAATATTATCATGCATGCACTTGTAATTAATAATTCTTTGACAATCTTAATGGCCTGATGACAAGCATTCGAATATCTATTCTAAAAGTATGAATGACTAAAAGTATGAATAATTTGAGATGATTTACATTTGGTATGATTTACATGTGCATGCATTTAAAATTAATAGTTCACAAGTTTGTTCAATGTATATGGTTGGTGGATTTTAATACTAAATTAAATGGTTATTGTGAATGCGAATATTAACTTTTTTGTGAAGACTAAAATGACCTTATACTAATAAATAGTCATACTCTCTAATAAAATTAGTGCTAATCCCAAAGAGGCCTTATCTTAACATTTTAGTTGTGGTCACTCACATAATTCAGATGCAGCTTTTAAAATAATGAATGTGCATGTTGAAATTGAACAGTTGAAGTTAGTTCAATGTATGTCAATTGAAATTTAGTTGTTTAAATAGATTCTTGAAGGCTTAATTTTCCTTGGCTCTTGATGATACCCTGACATGGCAGCGACATCAAAAGAGTTCCAAAAAAGAAAACACCTATATCTACAATGGAGGCTGCCTATGTCAATGTAAAATGGGAAAACAACCAGCATCCATTGCAAAGATCAAGAGGGCTGGTGTTTCCGGCAGGAGCTTATGCATAAACTGGGTCACGATCTATCACCTATCACATTATTATCTTGGACGCCAAATGCTCTTTCCCTCTATATTATACTTAATAATTAGTCACGTTGTTCAATTCTCTTCACTTAAGCGATCGGGTAATGGAGCAGTTGATTGTCTTGCTAGGAATGCGTTTGAGGATATGGAGATCCTCCTAGACCTTGTAATTTCTTTTGTACTTTGGATTTAATTGAAAATTAGGTTACGTGATGAAATACGACTTTTTGCAATAGAGAATGGGAATTGCAATTTGAGAGGTACAAAGGCAGCAGGGTATGAATAGCCAAATTACTTGTACCTGCAAATCCAAACCGCAAACCAGTGGGAGATGGAGTTATAAGGACAACAAGGTTACAATAGTATCAGGGGACCTATTTTGCAATTTTCATCTAAACCAAATTAAAATGCTATAATAGAAATTTGTTGGCCACTAAACTTGCAAATTCAAATTTGTTGGGTAAGTCAAGTCGAGACTTGAAGGGGCTCAATCTCCTTCAAGATTTTATAATTCCATTCGCAAGTCAGATTTGATTGAATAATAATATCCATCATTTCTCTCTTTTTAAAAAAAAAAAGAATTGGTCAATTACTATGCCATGATAATACACATGTTTACATGATTATAAATTTATTTATTAATGAATTTCGATATCCTTCCTTTGTTTGTTGTTGGCAAAATTTAATTTACAGAATCTATATATAACTAATTCTAAAGTGCTTATTTCAATCTCAATATTGGTAAAGTATACATATATGGACGATACATGATGACTTGTATGTTTCAATTTTTTTTATATGAATTAAATTTCTAATGATTTTTTTAAGTGACCTATTTGTTGAAGGCACGAGAAAGCTACTCAGATGAATAGTTAAACTTATTTCTAATTGAAACTTAACCTACTAAGTCATTTAATTTTAAGATTTCACAATTAAAAACTACTATTTATTAGGCCCAAAAGGTCTGAATTTTCAAATTTGTTTTATTGATCGATAGACATTCTTATAAATATATACATTATTCAATTGCCAAATGCATATGAATTATGGGAACTTTGTTCACGAGATTTAAAGTTATTTTAATAGAAACGTTAACCTATTCAAATATTTATTTTTTATGTTATTATTTTCTTAGCATGTTTGTAAATCAATTGTAAGTTAGTTTCCAAATATTTGGTAAGTACTTTTAAGAAAGAGCTTATATTTCCTTGACTTTATTTGTCTACCGTATGATATCATTGTTATTGAAAAATAATTTAAGCTAATCTTAGCAAATATCAAAATGACTGAAAATAATTTCACATGTCATTTTATTAGCGTAATCTATTTGAGACTAATAAAATATTTAACATAAAGTATCTCTAATAAATAAATTTTACAAACAAAAGATCCATATATATATGTAACACTATATAATATGATTTCATATTTATTGACTCGATTTTGGCACTACTAATTTGTCACTCTCCCACTATTGCGTGATTTTAATGACAAAGTAGTGATTCTTAGAAAGAAATTGGTTTAGAGAAAATTTGTTCCTATAGCAATTCATATCAAAATGTATAAAAATATTAAAAATAGACTACTAGATGTTCTAAACTAAATTTAATTCAGTAATGCAACCTGATGATAGTACTCTGAGTCGTCGATCAATGTAATTTGAACGTATCACTAAGCTTCTATTTTAATTAATTATTTTATTTTATTCTATATTTATCAATATCTATATATAGTTCTAAAAGTATCAATTACTCAAAAAAGTTATTGGATTATTTGTTAAGTATATACTCTGGCCCTAATGAGTATTTGTATTATATATTTGTAACTAACCTATGAATACCAGAGCAGACCCAAATTCTTATTCAATGGCGGAGAAAAGATAATTGGATTGTTTCAAAACTTTGTTTCAAGTAGTATTCAAGAACGATAAATATAAATTTGTTTACGTTGTATAGCTTTGTCATATAACGTACTTATTTACTTTTTATACTCATTTTAAAATCATACTAGAGAAGGTTATTCACAATATAGAAGCACCTAATGGCTTATGTGGATATACATACAATAGAACACAAAATAAAAATAAAAAAGTCTAAATTTATGAAAACTACGATTGTCTGATAATTGAATTGATAAAACAAGACTTTAACTTAAAATTGATTTAGTATGATGATAAAAGAAATTACTAAAGTGGAAAAAATGAAAATGTATAAGTGAGTGCAATGATTTATTATTTAGTTGCAAACTTAACACCATCATAATTAGGAAGAAAATCAATCAAAATGTGACAATAATTGGTATGCAATTAGCTGTTGCAAGGATTTTTAAAAAAGTAATTGGTAAACTAATTTTTTTCGTCTAGATTTTTTTATCATAAATGGTAGATAATTGAGTTACAAAATCTTTCAAGTAAAAGAATATTAGGTATAAATAATTTGACTAAATGACACAGTTTTATAGTCAAATTAGACATGGACCATATAATTATTCTTTGATGAATGTTATGTTTTGTATAGCTTGATTACAAAATAACTTTCAAGTTATGTCAAGTATAAAATAAAAGCTAGGTATCTATATCATCAAAAATAAGCTAAACTAAAAATAAAATATTAACTGATCAAACTAAATTGAGAATGTATATTAGAATAGTGCATACTTCAATATTATATTTAATTGTGGTTTATCATCAAGTTACCTATTTATTTTTGAGATTCACGTAAAAGATGTATAGTTCAAAGAATACGAGGGTTAGAAGTGACCTAACTCCAGTAAGTTGTTATTGAGAGTTGAGAGCAATGATGAACCAACTGATAATGAAGGTAACATTAAAATTCAAAATTAATGATTATTGAGTATGATGAAGATGAATTAATATACCGTCTTTTTACATTACTAGCTAAGAGTGAGCTCCTTAGTTGACTACTTGAAAAATCGAGCAATATTACCAGCTAAGAGTGAGCATGTTGACAAACTGAAATTTCTAGAGAGAATATGTTAATTAAAGAATTATAAATCAAAGAGCCTACAAGTATTAAATGAGCTCAGCTTTCTCATCGCACTTACTAGAAAACCCAAAACTATTAAGGGCAAGCTTAATATCATAGCAGATTCAATTTAAAGAGTACAACCACAAATTAAGAAGGAGAGAAAGAAAAAAGAAAAAAAAAGAATAGGTCAGAAGATGAATGAAAGTGGATCTCTTTAAAAAGTTTCTACATCGAAAGAACTTCAAATAAACACACCAAAACTATGAAGAAAGTGATGCAAACAAGACAAAGCTGTTGGAAACGAACTATAAGGAATAAGACATAACATAATTTCAACTGATGCTGAAAACAAGTGAGCAACTTGAAGAAATAAAAATAATCATCCACGAACTCCATAAAAACAAGTTTGCAACGCTCATTAAGATCAAACAAGAAAAAGGCTGATTAGACCTAATATAACAGTAAATAAGGAACGAGTCAGGATTTCCATTCCGATGGCGAACACAAAAAATGGAGAAAAATTTCAATATATTTTGGTATTGGAGAAGATGGGGCAACTTTAAAAAAATTATAGGGGAAAACTATAATTTTCAAAAGTTGGGGGTGGGCTGCCACCACCAACCCCCCTAGCCTCATCATTGACAGTAAACCTTATTAATTAGATTTCATGTTATTTATCATTTCATATTTTTTTTATTGTATGTGTAAGAACTACCATCGAGACATGTTAATGAGCTACCAAAGCAACGAAAGACGTGTGTATCATCTTCAAGTACATACTTGAATGATCGAATTGCCTTTGAAGATAATCTAGAACTTATTCATATGAAACATTTCAATCTATAATTTTTAGTTAGGATGCTATGCCTTCTATTCATATTTAATTTACATATTAATATTAATAGATATTTAATTTTTACAATTATTTTGGTAAAATCTTATGAATCACGTGCAACGCACGTGCTCTTTACTAGTGTAGACTGAAAAGTTTGGTCCCGCATGGCCATCTTCATATTATTTAATTTATTCATTTTTTTGGTTAGAAACCATCTTCATACTATCACTCCGATATACTTCTTGGATATTGCAAAAGCAATTGTGCAGAAACTTCAAAGTCAAGGTCTTCTCATACTGTTGTATTCTACGCGTTCTAGTTAACGATCTGCTCCACGGCAACTAAAACCATCTTAAATTAGACTTCACACTAACAAATACCAAACTTTTCCAAAAGACTAGAAAAATGAAAATGAACCTGAATCAAGTTAAAATTGGCTTGCTATTTCTATGCTTCCTCAATTCATTCACAGCCGGAGGTGACAATCCAACACACTTCGCAGGTGATGTTTCAATTAATTGCGGCTCGAGTGGTACTTCTGCAGCACGCAATGGCAGAGAATGGCTCGGAGATGAACGACCAAATTTTTCTTCCTTGTTACAAATAAAGGGCTCATCAACCACATCAAGTGTTATGCACAAGTCCACTTCTGCTTATCCAGTTCCCTACAAGACCGCACGAGCATCTAGATCACAATTCTCCTATTCATTTCAAGTTAATCAAGGTCAGAAAATTATCCGCCTTCATTTTAATCCAGTTTCTTACCAGGGTTTTAAAAGGTTAAAGGATTCATTCACTGTTGAAGCCGGCTCTTTCACCTTGCTCAACAACTTTAGTGCTTCACTTACTGCTGATGCACTTGGTGTTGATTTTCTTGCCAAGGAATTTTGTTTAAACATAGAAGAGAATCAACAACTCGCCATAACTTTTTCTCCTGAAAGTAGTAATACATATGCGTTCATAAATGGGATCGAGATTATCTCAGTGCCCTCCACTCTTTATTACTTTCATGATAGTGACATAGATTACATCAGTGCACTCGAAATAATCCACAGACAAAATTTTAAACAGAGTATTGTTTTGCCTACTGGAGATTTTGATGACTTGTTTCCAACATGGACAATGCGAAAAGGAAAAGAGATAAAAAATAACACCTGGAAAATATTGGTGGATGTGGGATTCAGGTACTTGATCAGACTTCATTTCTCAGAGCTAGGACTCAAACTGGCAGAGTCCGGAGATGTGATTTTCAAAGCCCTCATTAATGAAATGAATGCACATACTAACATGGTCAAACAAAGTGATGACAATGGCATCCTCTGGTACAGGGACTATATGGTGATGACGAGAGGGCACAAAAAAGAGGGTAAACGTTATCTCTCGATTTTCTTGCAGGCATATAATGAATCCATAGATGAACATGGACTCCTCGCAGGATTTGAAATACTTAAGCTGAGCAATCCTGATAATAGTCTTGCCAGTCCAAATCCATTTCCTCCAAAACGAGATTCACCATCGCATACCCTCCGAACTTTACCCTCGCTACTTGGTGACAGAAATTCAATTGCTACAGTTACAATAACTATAATTGTTTTGGTAAACATTATTGTCCATAAGTTGTGCGAAGTTTGGGAAGCTAGCAATACTGAGGAGGAAAACAAGCCATCTGCCAGAGCTAGACGATTTTGTCGCCGTTTTTCTCTAGCTGAGATCCAATTAGCCACTAGAAATTTCAGCGTTGCACTTGTCATTGGAATGGGCGGATTTGGTAATGTCTACAAAGGCCTCATTGATAATGGGCAGGAGACTGTCGCTATAAAGAGGTTTAAATCAACCTCCAGACAAGGGGCACACGAGTTTTTGACAGAGATTGAAACACTTTCTGAGCTCCGACATGTTAATCTACTTTCTCTAATTGGTTATTGCAATGAGCATGGGGAAATGATTCTTGTTTATGAGTATGTGGCCTGTGGAACATTGGCTGACCACATTTACAAACTTGCTAGGGACAGTAGTAACAGTTCGAATCTCACCTGGAAACAACGCCTTAATATTTGCATTGGAGCTGGTCGAGGGCTAGACTATCTCCACACGGGCCACAGAGTCATACATCGTGATGTAAAGGCTTCAAACATCCTGCTGGATGAAAATTTTGAAGCTAAGGTTTCAGATTTTGGCTTGGCCAAACGTGAAGACAGAAGCAAGTTAGAGAGTCATGTTAGCACAAATCTCAAGGGCACGAATGGGTACTTTGACCCAGATTATGTTCGCACCAGTAGACTAACAAGGAAAGCTGACACATATGCCTTTGGAGTGGTGTTGATGGTGGTATTATGTGGGAGACCAGCATTGGATCGAAGGCCTGGAGTTTCAGAGGAAGAGCGGAATCTGACAGTGTGGGCTCGAGATAAGATTAGTAAAGGCGAAGTTGATCAAATTGTAGCTTCAGGCCTGAAAGAGGAAATTTCACCAGATAGCCTGAAAACATTTGTAGGCATTGCTAAAAGATGCTTGTGTGATGAACCAAAGAAGCGGCCAAAAATGTCAGAAGTTGTGCTACAACTTGAGTTTGCACTTGAGCAACAGGAGATCAAACGAGTTTTGGTAACAAATGAGATAGCAACCACCAACTTATCAGCTAAAGCAGGGCAACTAAAAATTGCCTCAACACAAGTTCAGAATCTTACACCTCCTCCTCATAAGGAACAAACTAACAGCAAAGTTGTTAATGCTGAGATCCCATCTGGAAAAAAAGATGGGAGAATAGGAAGTTATAAGTCATCAAGATTTAGGCCATGGGACACATTTCGGAACAGATTTAAACCATCCAAGGGAAATGGTTTGTTGTTATCAGGTATAAGTTTCTGTGGCCTCAATAGAACTGGAAAAATAATCAATTCGAGAACCAATGGATCCGGTGGTACACTGCTGTCGGATTTATGCAGACATTTCCTACTCGAGGAGATCAAATCCGCCACACGTAACTTTGACGACAATTTCGTCATCGGCAATGGAGGATTTGGTAAAGTTTTCAAAGGGTTCATACCAGACGACGTTTCCAGGTCCGGATCCACCACCGTTGCGATTAAGAGATCACGTCCGTCGTCGAGTCAAGGCGCTCGTGAGTTCCGAACTGAAATCGAGATGTTATCAAAGCTAAGACATCTCAACTTGGTATCACTGATTGGCCATTGCAACGAAAACGGGGAGATGATCTTAGTCTATGATTACATGGCGCGTGGCACATTACAAGACAATCTCTACTACAGATCTTAAAAAAAGCCGCCACTACCATGGAGTCAACGTCTCCGGATTTGTATAGGCGCCGCCAAAGGGTTGCACTATCTCCACTCGGGCGCTAAATTCCCGGTCATCCACCGGGACATCAAGACCGCCAACATTTTACTAGATGAGAAATGGGTGCCGAAGGTGGCCGACTTCGGCCTCTCTAAAGTGGGGCCCACGGACATGGCCCACGGACACGTCAGCACGTTCGTGGTAGGTACCTTGGGGTACGTAGACCCCGAGTATTTGAGGAGACAACAACTGACGGACAAATCCGATGTGTACTCGTTTGGTGTGGTTTTGTTTGAAGTGTTATGTGCTAGGCCGGCACTAATTCCTCGCCCACCAAGAGAGCAAGCGAGTTTGGCGCAGTGGGCAGAGACTTGTTACAGGAGAGGGACTCTTGAGCAGATAATTGATCCTACTCTTGAAGCCCAAATTCGGCCCGAGAGTTTGACCAAATTTGTTGAAACGGCGATTATGTGCTTAAGAGAACAAGGAATTGAGCGGCCCACAATGAGGCACGTCGTTTGGAGCCTTGAGTTTGCAATGCAGCTTCAAGAGGCGTGGGAGATTAATAGAGATGGCCGCCACGTGGAGGCGGACTTTGTCCCGTCTTAGAGAATGCAGCTTTCTTCTCCTTCCAGTTCTCAGCTTTCAATTTCAGCCAACTTGTGTGTCTACACAAGGTAATGGAACGATTGCAAGGTTGCAAAATCAGATGAAATTAAGAGAAAAATAGAAGGAACAAAGAAAGAAAATAGATGAAAAGTCAAGAAGAACAAGAAGAGCTTGGGCGGCGCATGTGTGTGGGAGAAAGGGTTTGGTGAGTAAAATCCATTTTTTTTACTTGTACTACATAAATAAAAATATTAAAATTCCAAACGGTGTGATTATTATTATTTTGGGGTTTTTTTAAAAAAAAAATTGGTGAAAAAGTTTATTGGGAGTTGTGTATTTTGATGAAAATGTGATTGGTTTTGTGTTTGATTTTTTTTTCAAAAAGAGACAAAAGTTACTGTAGCAATCAAATCATGTAAGTTTTTGTCTGAAAAGTTGTGTTTATAATTAGTTAATGATTGAAAAATATAATATAATATAAGTTTTAAATGATTATAATTTATGGTTATATATATATATATTGTAGTTGATGTAATTAGTAGGCACCCTAAAGTAAACGCAAATAGGGAGACAATAGCTGACAAATTCTTTGACAAAAAAAAAATTTTTTGGTCAAAAAAACATAAAGCAAACAAGTTTTGGCCAAAATATGTTTGAAAACAAAAACAAACACAGCCAAACATGCTCGGGCTCAGCTTAATAAAGATGCTCATTTAATATCAAATCGAACGTGAGTGGAAGCAAGCTGAGTCCACTTGACTTAGGGCCTGATTGGATGGACGTCTATTTCCAATTTCTCATTTTTCATAGATAAAGTAAGAGAAATTATTCTTAAGTAAATAGAGATATGAAAGAGGAAGTGTGTTTGGATGAGTTTTTTTGATAGAAAAAAGTGTAATGTGATATGTTTTTTTTGTAAGAAAAAATCTTTTTTTGTGGGAAATTGGTATGGATAAGTTTTGTTTTTGTAAGAATATTTAATATATTTAAGCTAAATTCATCGATTAAGGCATCCAAAAATATGCAAAGTGGATCTTATTTCGTAGCTTACATCATTTCAAATAAAGATATGTAATTATTTTGATGATTATATCAAGATATTGGCGAATAAAGTACTTTTAATTATTGGGTGAACTGTCTAATCATGAATAGTAAAATTCTAACTTTTGAGAAAAATTTGAGAGAAATGTCCATTTTTCAAAGAAATTTGAGATTTTTTTCTGAGAAATTATGTGTAATATTTCTTTGGGATATTTTTGGGAGATGTCAAATATATGCATTTTTGATGAAAAAAATCTCTGAGAAATCAAGAAATAGGAAACAGCATCCCATCCAATCGGGCCTTAATTCCTTTTTCTCTTTTTTGGTAAGCCACTTGACTTAATTGATTGATAGCCCTATGAATATGTTTAATAATTTTTCCTTGTAATAGCATGTAGATTTCTCAAAATTTTGGCTCTCTACAAACGTATATTTTGCCAAAAGAAGGTAGCATGTTTGGAAGAAGAGAGAGAGATTTCAACCTTTATTTGGAGGCAATAGATAGGATTTTCAATCAAGCCGAGCAAATCGAGCCTACTTAGGCGTACACTTGACTTGATACTGAACGAGCTTTTATACTCAAGGTTTGAGCTTTGCTTGACGAGCTTCGAGCCGAGCCGTCTTGAATTTTAAAATTCAATATTTTTAGTTTTTAAGTATAATTAATCAAACAAATCCACCAAAAAGAAGAAAAAAACTCGCAATTTCAAAACATTTTGAAATTATCACAAGCAAATTATACTTGCACTAAAATTTCTTAGACTTGACTTCAGAAAATCAAAACAATAGTTATTTTTACATATTATTTTTGTATTGAAGAACATTTAGAATTAAAATGTAGTTGGCTTATTTTTATAATTTGAACAATTCATATTATCATTGAAACTATGGATTTTTGTTTATGAATTATAAGTGATATTTGTATAATATTACATGTAAGTATATATTTTTATTATTTGAATATATATAATATATTACAAAACACACACACATATATAAATGGTACAATGTTGACAAATTAGAAATAAATAATTAAATATGATGGATACTTATGGAATCCATGAGTGCTGTGATTTGATTACTCAATAAAAGAGCTTTGACACTCGAGGATTGTTAACCTAATGGTATCGACTTCTACTTTCTTGTGAACACCATGTTGTCATAAATTGTGACTTTTCTCTCCTTATTTGGAGTTTTAGAAGGTCTACGTAGCGCGTGATTAAAAACTATCGGCTTGTCGGGTCGGGATATCCCTTTTGTCTAGAATTTAAAAAAAAAAAATTGACGGTATTGAAATTTGGTATTGTAAATCTGTAATTGACGTAGTATATTCACATAAAGTAATTTGCTCTTTATTTTTAATGAATAATCGAATTTAAGGTATTTAAGTATAAAACTAGAAAGCTCGGTACTACAATTTGTTAATTAAAAATCCTAATTATATCTAATAGCACAAAAGAGTAGTTATTTTAAAAAATAGTCACGAGATTAGTTTTATTCATATTCTAATAAATATACAAATCATTATGTTATCTGAAAACTTATTAAATAAGAAGCTTAAATTTAATTTAGTTAAAAATCATAAAATATTGGGTTTACACTCATAGATATTTTATATTCTCCTTTTTTCTATTATGATAATAACACTGTCTCCAATAATCACCTAATAAAAAGAAAAATCACTTAACACATTTTAATTTCTCATGAATTAAAACAAACATATAAAATAATGAAAAAAGTTATTGCCATAAAGAATAATAATTAACTACTATATTAATTTTATTTTTATTTTAAAAATATCCACACACCTAAAGAAACCGAAATCTCATATATAAGTAGGGTTCATTCATATTACCGCCGCACCTCTGTGGAACTACATCAATTTCTCTCAGCAGCAGCAAACCCTAGCGGAGGAGAGCTCTCAGCCGAACGCCGGAACTCAACCATGGTCCGTCTCTCTCTCTCTCTCTCTCACACACACACACACTATATCTATAGATTTATACGTATTTTCCGTTAATCGAAACCTGTTAATAATGTATTCTTTTTCGTGTTTGTAATTGTTGAATGTGCAGCCGTCGCACAAGTCCTTCATGATAAAGAAGAAGCTGGCGAAGAAGCAGAGGCAGAACAGGCCTATCCCCTACTGGATCCGCATGCGCACCGACAACACCATCCGCTACAACGCCAAGCGCCGCCATTGGCGCCGCACCAAGCTCGGATTCTAATCGTGCTCGGCGTTATTATGTTTTCAGCTATGTCATGTTTTGTTTCAGTTAGGAGCTAATGTTTTGTGTTTTATGTTGGAAGGAAATAGTGGATTTTATGATTATTGTGATCTAAGACTTGCTATTGGTGTTTTGTTGGTGTTATACTGTTCTCGAATTGAAATTAGAATTTGGTATTGACATTATAGCCTGAAGTGTTCGAGGTTTGACCTTTCGAAGTGTTTTATTGTGTTGTTCGTGTGCGTGATTACATAATGTTTGCTGGTCACTCTTTGTTTGATAGACTGAATTTAGGTAAATGCTTTGTTTGATGAATCTCGGTTTTTCGCATCAAATGCGGTGTTTATTGTGCCTAATTTGCAGTGGTCTGAATGCACATTTTTTATCATCTAATGAGCAGGGTGTTGATTTGGTCTTTTATGCATTGTCATTAAATATCAAAGTAGAATCAGCATCAATTTCTCTGTTACAAATTTATTCTCAAGAAATTATTTTCCAAACACTTTAGTGCATGAGAAAGGACTAGCATTGTTTACTTCTACTTGTTCCCATGATTTTGGTCCATCTGGTAAGATTTGAACATACCAGGGAAGTGTCACAACCAAATATTTATTTATTATGTATAGTTTGTTTATAGTCAGGTACGTTGTGAAGTTTTGTAAAATGTAATTGACGTTTTAGTAGTAAAATTGTGGTAGTAGGTTGTTGAGCCTAAGTAGTACTGCAAATCCATTATGATATAGTGACAGAATCGTCAAGTTATATAAAGTGTCTTGAAATTTAAGGCTTTGCTGGAGGAGTTCAATGCCCTGATCCTGATTCCTACACAATCTTACACAACACTTTTGATGGTGTAAAGTATTGAAAACATATTGCTGGACCGTGATGGTGCTTTTCAGAGCATCACGAAAAGTAGTATGAGAGTTCAGTTTATTTTGCATGTTTCTCTTTACTGGGCTTGCGGTGGGAAATGTATTTTTTGTGCATTGTTGATTTATGTGTAGTGGAATCGCTTGCCTTTGCTGGTGTGTGAGAGTCTTAATGTCAATTGCAGCCTTGATGTTTGTTGTCCTTGCAGTTTCAGCTGACTGATATGTGTTATCACAGTAATTACATTCTTGAATGTTATACAGTTTTTGTTGAGTATTGTCTGATTGTTGCACTCATTCAGTGTTGATCGGGCAATTAATTTCTTAGATGTTGCATTGTTAGCAAGGCTTGGTAAATATCACCATATTTAATGCTCTGAAAATCTTTGTAGGATACACATCTTTACCCAGCCAATGCATAGTTAGTACCCAACTTTCTGTTGGCACGTTTATTGGCTTCTTAGATGCTGCAAGTGTTATGCATTTGGGGAAGTTCTGCTTCTGTTGATTTCTCTTGTAATTTGGTTATAGTACTGGGAAGGCCAGAAGTGGGCGTTCACAAATGAGAGTTTGGTTTTGTATATATGCAAGTTTACGTCCGAACTCTTTACAACTTGAAATCTAACTTCAATATCAAAAGAAGTTGGGTGATATAAATAATTACATATATGCAAGTAATTTTTAAGGAATCTCATATATTTACTATCATATGACTATTATGGACTATGTATTGACATATTGCGACTGTCTTGACTTGAATTTCACGAGCTTCTGGAAATCTCTCATTTTACATGTGGCTTACAAGCTCAGTGTATTACATTTACCCTTTAGGCTAATTTGCACCCCTCTCCTAATAATTAGGTAGATGGGAGAGCTGTCTTTCGTATCCAACCCCAATAAACATGACTTGCAGCACTACTATTGCTTGACGTTTCATTTAAGCTTTGTGAAATGCAGTTGTTTTAGGAGTGCCTGACTCGCGTAAACTAAGATAATTGGATAATAGAATAGATGTCCAACAATATTACAGAAAATTAGAGTAATTGCAAAGTGTCTTGCGAAATTAACACATAACTCATAGAGTTGAAGATGGGTCTAGTGTTTGTTCTTCATACTTCATAGCAACCATTAAAGTTCTAGTAGAAAACAATAGCCAAGGAAATGCACCAAGCAATTGGTGACCAAGCGAACAAGCTCTGGATTAGGAGGCATCATTTGCTGCTATCGCCACCAAATAGGTAATTGAGGGAGGACCCACCCCCTGGTGCAGCATGGACCTTCGTCGATGGTCGTTCCTGTAACCACAATAAAATGATCATCAAAGACACCTCATGAATGGTTAAGAATGGACACCATTTGTCAAAATTAGAAAGTGCGATGAATGAGAAGACAATTCATTAGATGAATGATATGGATGTAGATGCAGACAAGGCGCCAGCAAACTAAATATCAAGGTTCATGATCAACTTCAATACAATAGTACTAGCTTCAGTACTGACAAGCATGAATATACCAAGTGATGACTTGAGAATGGATTTAATGTGTTCGTGGATGCTGATGTATGATCCTAAACTAAAGCATCGATTTGACTGATGCAATTCTAGCTAGTACTTCTGAACACGACAATCTCTATACATGACATGGTTGGACATCTAGAAATTTAGTTTTCCTGTCTCGAAGAATTGACTATGTCCTATATATTAGAAGCTAAAGAAAAATTTGGCAATTTGAGCTCGTGTTCACAAAGAAATTACCTAGTTCAAACAGAAATGTGCACAAATTTTCTAAAGCAATACAATCCAGAAACTATATCGCAATTAAGGAAAGTTGGGAACCAAGCAGTACATCTCGCAATCTGTTAATAAGGACCAGACCATATCCAAGCAAATCAAGCCAAATTATGCAGATCCCTCTACCGTTTTAATGAGTTAGGATGGGAAGAGAAACAGACCGTTAAAAAGTTGCCACAGTTCTGCCCATCTGCTCTAAAGTAGTTGTTTGTCTTGCTACCAGGGACGCCTGCAGGAGTCTGCTTACTGTTATCCACTGGTGGGGAAGCATCGGCAGGCTTCGAGGAAGGCTCAGCAATTGGAGCCTTCTGTGCAGCTCGGGAATTAGTAGGGGCCTCTTCTCCGCCTCCAAAGAGATATCCCAACGAACTCTGGCCACCACCTGCACTTACCCCACGACGACCCATTCTCGCAGCTTCTTGATTTGAAAGAAAACCTAGTGACTGCATATGTTTAATTATCTTAAATATTAGCAAATTGATAAACAAATTACGAACTCAAGAAATACAGTTGAAGATACTGAAAAGCATAAAGGAAGCAAATATAACGACATCGCATCATGCGGCTCCAAAATCAAGCAAAAACAGTTCTTCATTTCAATGTAAATTAACGCTAACAAATCCTTGATTCAAAATTGAAGCAATGTTTTATTTCTTCATATCGAAACCATACGATTTCGAACAGAAGATTCAGTGAGCAACAATTACAACAAATGTAAAATCATATCCACGAAAGAATGCCCAACAATTAACATCGGTACCATCAAATTACGCCGTACAGAGATTTAAGATGCACATTGGCAGATCTCGCAAACAAAGCCGATGAAAAAATGATAAAATTGATGCTTAGATGAAAAATTATCGACCTCGATTCTTTTGAAATCTAGAACTCGGTTGTTATCATAAAAACGCAAAGAATATAAAATCAAAATCAAATGCGTAGCTTAATAGATCGATACAGTAATCAAAATCATATCATTCTAGTGTTGAATGGAAAAGAAAGGGGGAAATGACCTTGAATTGCGAACACCTTTTACGCTCAAGATCAGATCCAAAGCCACCGACGATAGATACACGACGATAGATACACGAAGAATCGAATGTACTGTGATTGAGAGAGGGGTGGGGATGGATTTATATAGGATGGGAAGTGGGGTTTTCAAATTAGGAGCGGTTTAACGAGAGACTAATTATTGAGAGAACGGCTAAATATTCAAAAATCATTAACTTATTTAATTATAAAAAAGATGATTAATTTATTTCCACCTCTATAATTTGTGAAAATACCTTTATGTTGTGTTTGGTACTCGAATTCTGGTCAGCAAAAAGACGAAAAAATAATCTATGATTGTATCATCTTGAAATAAAGATTGATGCTATTGCTAATTTGCTATATGTCATCGTCGATTACTGTTTATCATTTTTTCACTTCTTTTAATTTTGATAAGAATTGAATGCAATAAATGCATTTCATTTGATTTCCGTAATTTATGTTTACGTAACAAATAGTTATCTTACAAGAATCGGTAAAAAAAAAAGGGTGAGGTATAAACGATGACATATAACATTTTCCTAAAATAAATAGTGTCTCGTTTGAAATAAAGTAAACATTGTTCGTAGTATTCTCTTAGCAGAATTGAAAAATCAAACATAGCCTTAGTTCCAAGCAATCTATTGTGCCAATTGTGTCAATCTCTTCCATTGCATTAAAATAGTGTTTTGGAATAAGAACCGAGTGCATTTGGAGGGAGTTTGGAGGGTCAAAAAGATATTCTTCCTGAAAAAAGGGGATTGATATCATTTTTATAATTGGTAATATGTTCTTCCTGAAAAAAAAAAAAAAGGTTTGGAATTTATTTTTAAAAGAACTAGAAAGTATCACGTGTGGTGCACCTGATCGTATAATGAGGAGCGCAATTGATGTAAAGAATTATGAAATTTATGATTACATATATCAAGAACATATCTCGATGTATATAGTTTATTTACAAATAAATTTAATTATTATTTATTAATAATTAATTATTTTATATATATTTCTGATAACATTTCGTTTATTTGTTTAAAAATCATCTCAATTTCTTTTAATAATTTTTTTTACATATCCGTACATATGATCATTAATCGATTTTTCATTTGTGTACTCCATATAAGTAGATCAATTTCTTTCCTCTATAGCTCTCTCTAAGAATTCAATATATATATATATTATATTTCTTATATTATGATATTATTAAAAATGTATACATAAGAATACTCATGTTTATAAATCGGTTCAAAATTAAATACATGAAACATTTTAATTTCACCTTCTTACGCATGTTTTCTATTGTTAAGTGCATTTTTTTATATTTGTCATTTATTCTAATAATTTCAAGTAAATATGATGATAGTACATTTGTGCAAGTACATTCTAGTTTTAACTGGTGTATCCTTATATACATGCACTAAGAACTCAATAAATATTTTGCATAAGAAACTGATTCATCAATATTTCTATAATATATGTATGTGACTTTATTAAATGTAATACTGTAGGTGTCCAATAGTAATTATCTGACACAATAAAATGCAAATTTTTATTTTATTTTTGTATCTCATTTTTTTTTAATTTTTGTATCTCATTTAAAATTAGTAATTTGGTCAAAATAGATTTGATGAAATTGGAATGAAATGAGCTAGCTTTTATTGTTTTTATTTTCCTCTCAACTTATCTCTAACACTTCATATTTTAAAAAAGGGAAAAGTTTATTTTTGGTACCCCCAGTTATACGTCGAGTCTGATTTTGGTCCTCTAATTACATCGCTCATCAAATGTAGTCCCTAAACTACCACAGTTTCATCAAATTTGGTCTCTCCATCTAATTTGTAATTGTTGGGGTTAATTGAAATGTCAAAAATTATATTTTGCATCCCAAATGCACAAATTTTGATAATTTCCACTAATGAAAGAATTGCTGACAAATTTCACCCTTTTAATATAATTTTTCAAAGTTGAAGATAGAATTAGCAATTTACCATTACTCTCTAATGATTTCTTGCCTTGATTAGCATCAGTTATATATAATTTGAAATGTGGATCACTAACTAAATATAATTACCGAAATATTTTTCTTTGTTCTTAACATCTTATTTTTTGCTTTTTGTTGTTTTGAATACTATAGTAGATATGGATGGGAAATGGATTGTGATGCAATTTGTGAAAAAGATTACAATTAAATGGTGAAATTTGTCAATTATTTTGTTTATTCTTTCTTGTGGTGGAAAGTGTCAAGTTGTGCTTCTGGGGTGTAAAGTAGGGGTTGTAAATGAGCCGAACTCGAGCCGAGCCTGATGAAATTTTCAGACTCGAGCTCGATTATACTTTTTTGAGCTCGAGCTCGAGCTCAAACTCGACGAGCCTCATTTTCTAGGACTCGAGTTCAAGTTCGGAATAGATGAGCCGAGCTCGAGCTTGAAGTAAAAATTAATTTAATTTTTTTTTTAGAAAATAAAATAAATTCTATTTTTTTTTGCTTATAACAATACATTAATAATGTATAGTATACATTATTCAGATAAATAATAAGTAAATATCTTATATTCAATAAGTATTTAGAAAATAGAGGAGGGTGTCGTGAAAACCTGATTTCATTAAATTATATTATAGAAAAGTATATAATATCAACTAAAATATATAATCTTATAATTGTTGTTGTTGTTTTGCACGATTTAAAAAAAATAGAAAAAAATAAAGTTAAGTATTATGAAACTATGCTGTATATAAAATTGTAAGTATTATTTTTATGAAATTCGAGTATTTTTAGTCATATTAAAAATTAATAATAAAAACTCACGAGCCAACTCATGAACATATGAACAACTATAAGTGAGCTCGAGCTCGAGCTGAGCTCCAGTCGAGCCGGCTTACCATGCTCATGAGCCGGCTCGACTCACCTTACACACCTAGTTATCAATTTCACGAAAAATTAGACAGACGGAGGGACCACATTTGATGAAAAATGTGGTAGTTTACGGACTACATTTGATGAACGGTGTAACTGGGTTACCAAAATCACATTCAGCGTATAACTGGGGGACAAAAAATGAAATTTTCCCTTTCAAAAATTACAAATTTAAGAACTTCGTCATATTTTTTCATTACACATTCTCATGTGTAATTAATTGTTTCATCATAATGTCTAAATACTTTTTAAGCAATGTTGAAGTTTAAGGTCTATTTTCGTTCTACTAAATATTTTCTTACTGCTAATATTTTCTTCTTCTTTTTTCCTACTTTTTTCTTGATCAACACTTATTATGTTATACCTAAACACATGCAATATAACAATCTATTTGAATATCAAATAAATGTCTCATATATTTTTTAGCACGCTCATGTATATAATTATTAGTCTATATCTCTTCAAAATATATAAATTGACACTATATTTTCTTTATTGTGATCCACACAAGTCGATTTATTTATTTTCTACAATCACTTTTTCTAATGGTGTTAAAAATATAAAGTCAAATTTCATATTTTTATATGCAATAACATATATATTACACTCTTTATTATGAGATTTAAAGACAAAATAACCATAAGCATCATGTGTCCAAAGAAAATACTCGTGTTTCCGATTTGTTTTCCATAAACATAAAATATGTCATATTCTCAAAACATTAGTTATAGGACTTTATTTTCAAGCACAATATGTTCTATATTTGTTATTCAGTTAATAACTTCAAGAATATGTGAACTTCTAGATATAACATGATAATCCATTTGTGCAGTCATGTGCAGTTTTAACTTTTGTTCCTTATATACATTCATATATAAAAATAATTATATGTAATAAAAATAGCTCATCAATATTTTCATAATATAGACATGTGTCTATAGCATCAATTACAATATTGAATGCCTCCCATAACTATTATTTCTTCTTTCATCTTCAGACATGCCATAATAGATTTTTTTTGTTTTAAAGATGAACTTTTTTCTTCCTTGCTCAACAAATAAAGAACCTCTTTTTCTTTCTAAATTACTTAGTTAAAGTATCACCATAATAATGATTAACTACAATATATCAAATGCTAAAAGTTTTACATTTTCAAAACTCATTTAGAATCTATAATTTGATCAAAATGGACCTTCAAAATTGGGTTAAAAGAAGGGCTATCTCAAGTGAGCAAACTTTTGTTATTAACAATTTTTATCTCAACTTATCTTCAACATCTCATATTTTAAAAATAATGATCTTAAGAACTCTATCCTTTTTTTGTTACAATATTTTGTGTATAAGTAAGTTTTTTCAAGAATATTTTCTCCAATTTTAGACAATATTAATATAACTTATTACAATAACCACTATGAAACACGTACTATATATTTTTTAATTTTTTCAAATCTCATATAAAACTTATAACTTGGTCAAAATAGACCTTTAAAATTGGGATGACGTGAGTGTTGTCTTTGATGAGTTAACTTTCAATTTAAATTTTTTCTCTCAACTTATATCCTCGAGCTCATATAGTATCTTCTTAGAAAAAATTATACGAACTCTATAGGTATCTTATTTTATTATATTTCTCATACATTAATTAAATTTTGTAACCACAATGCTTAAGTACTTTTAGATAATGTAGAAACTTAAAAGTTTATTCCCCTTGTACTAAATACTTAATACAATTAAAAAAATTTATTTAATCATTTATATATTAATTATTATAATATGTTTTAGCACATGAAATATTTTAATCTATTTGAATGTAAAATAATATTTCTAAGAATATATATATGATTATATATTGCATATCTTTCCTATTTTATAAATAATATTATCCTTTTTCTTTCGTGAGATCCACACAAGGCGATTTATTTCTTTCACCAATCAATATTTCTAATCATGTTGAAAATATAATGTCCAATAGTAGAAAACTTGAGAGAGAGACTCCTTCCACCAAAGAGTTAATGTTTGGTTGGGTTTTCTTTCAGTTTATTTTTAATAATTAAGAGAGAAGTTGTTGGCTGTGTAAGGACTTCAATTTTGAAATTAGAGAATTATAATTAATTTATAATCATAATCTAACAATTCATATTATAAATGTGGAAAGAAAATAAATTAGTAGACTCAAATACCAATGACTAATTAAGAGTAATGAATGATAATGCGATCGACAAACTATCATGCCGAGGAAGAAGAGACTACTACGTAATCGAATTAACACCCATATATTTAGTGGGTCAAAATTATTTGGCTTTGGAAAATATATTGTTTGGGTAGTTTTGCTAAGCATAATCTAACAACTCATATTACAAACGTGGAAAGAAAGTAAATTAGTAGAGACTCAAATATCAATGACTAATTAAGAGTAATGAATGATAATGCAATCGACAAGCTATCATGACGAGGAAGAAGAGACTAATAAGGAATCGAATTAACACCCATATATTTTTTTTGAAGAAAAATCAATCTCATATATCATTCAATCGAAAGTTTACAATACCTGGAACAATACAATTCATATCGACTCAAACGATGTAGTAAGAACATCTGAAACACCAACTATCAAGTTTTTTGAAAATAACAAATCTTAAGAACTTACAAACGAGCACAAGAAAATTCTTGTGGAACTCGTATTCAAGGAGAGACGAAACTCTCATTCGAGAGAGAAAATAAAAGATTAAACAAAATATCTAAAACGCTATAAAAAAACTATGTATCACTCATCTTCATCTCGTCAGATCTGTCTCTGTCTTGTTAGATCCATATCCATCTCGTCAGATTTGAAGATGTGATGTACAACTTGAAGAAGGGTGCTCCAACCCAATCCGCCGACGATGGTGGTGGTAACAGTGGTGAAGAAGACGACTGTTTTACCAAGACATCGCCAATGGAGAAAAATAGAAGAAAAAAAGGCTAGAGTTTAGAGAGAAATGGAGAGACAATTAACACCCATATATTAAGTGGGGCAAAATTATTTGGCTTTGGAAAATATTATTGTTTGGGTAGTTTTTAGCATAATCTAACAACTCATATTATAAATGTGTAAAGAAAGTAAATTAGTAAACTCAAACATCAATGACTAATTAAGAGTAATGAATGATAATGCAATCGACAAGCTATCATGCTGAGGAAGAAGAGACTAATATGGAATCGAATTAACACCCATATATTTAGTGGGGCAAAATTATTTGGCTTTGAAAAATATATTGTTTGGGTAGTTTTGCTAAGCATAATGTAACAATTCATATTATAAACATGAAAAGAAAGTAAATTAGTAGACTCAAATATCAATGACAAATTAAGAGTAATGAATGATAATGCAATCAACAAGCTATCATGCCAAGGAAGAAGAGACTAATACGGAATAGTAATGAATGATAATGCAATGAACAAGCTATCATGCCAAGGAAGAAGAGACTAATACGGAGTCAAATTAACACCAAATATTTAGTGGGGCAAAATTATTTGGCTTTGGAAAATATATTGTTTGGGTAATATTGCCAAGCAAGATAGAAATTTGATTCTTTTCTTTATATATATTAAATTGTATCCTACTGTTAATAGTTTTTTTTTCTTTTATGAATTAATTAAGTAGTTTCCAACTACTAATAGGATTTTAAATTTAAACAAAGGCATGAAATTTTTTTCGGGTTTTTTAATAAAATAATACAACTAATATAAAATTTTCTCAAAATAATACAGTTAAAAAACAATTATTAAATTAGTACAAAGCGTCATTTAATATGTCGTCTTTATCCAATTCATCTATTTAGATTTTAGTCCCTTACTTCTTAATCTTATAGAAATAACCCCTAAACAATTTAATTACTTAATAAAATTTTATCCTTTATGATAAATCTTATTGCCTTAGGTTTTGTTTTAGCCAGAAAATTTCAATTCATGATATACGATAAAATCAGGCCCAACATGCTTCCGAAAAATATTAAAATCTCATAAATCTATACCTTTTGTTTGACCAAAATATCACCGGGTATTCTAAGTCCTCGATTTTACGGCGAGCAGGTACAAGCTACTCCAGACCAACCACACAACCGCAACAGGTGGTTCGCAGTACTCAGCTCCTTCAATGATACTTAGCATAGCCCAAATCGTTTCCTACCTTTGGGCGTAGAAAGGTCTTCAGAATAAAATTTAATAAATTTTGAAAACAGAGGTTGAGCAAAAACCTTTATTTATTGATGAAAACAGAAAATTAAATTACATGATATTATTCTACTCCGCTATTGGAGGAGAAAACCTTTTAGCCTCTCATGAGAGGACTTACAATTGGGGAAACCCCCATACACTCGTATATTAAAACTATAAAAGAAAGATTACAAATTTGCTGTTTTGCTAGATTTGTAAATTTTTGAAGAGTTGAAGAAAATTTCTGATGATTTTCTTCTGCGTCTGAGCTCTCCTTTTATAGCCTCAGACTTTGGATTCCAAATGCGGATTCCAAACTTGTACAATTTTCTTGACATCATTGCTTTGCTGTCAAGATTCCTTCACATGCGTATGGACCCTAGTGTTTGCCACTTTGTCTGCCACGCCTTGACTTTAACAACTATCTTTTGGTATAGCTGTAACCTTTAATCAATCACATGATTGATTCCCGGTTGGTGCGCCTAATTGTTTGGCCGCCTTTGTCGTTTACATCCTTTTACTTGGGTTTGGGAAAACCCTTGGGGTAAACTTTCCTTTTACCCTTATCTTTGTCAGATTCGGGTTTTACCTTGGTGACCCGTATTCTGGTGCCGAATAAGGGTTTCTCTTGAAACTGGCAACTTGAACACTCCCTGTTATGCCATAAATCAACATGCATCATGTTGCCGGCTTTCTTCCTGGTCGCGTCTGTTGCTGGCAACTTGTTTTCCCAGATAAGCGTCCTCTTTTGTTCAAAAAGCTTTTCTGCGAAATCAGTACTTTTCCCTGTCATGGAATTTAACAGGAACGATCCATTCGTTGTATTAGAGAATATCTTGAATGGATACTTGACTTTGTCCATCTCTGTAAGACAGACCCACATTCCCCATGCTCTCCTGGTGGAAATGTCATCTTCATTGATAGTGCTAACCAATGGAGATTCCTCTGTTGCAACCTTAATTCTGGTATAGGCCGTCATGTCTGGTCTCTGTAACTTAATGAAATGAAACACTGGATGAGACCCTTTTCCTGCTATTTCTGGTGCTGCCGATATAAACTTTAGCTCCAGAATATCGCCTCGTTTGAGGTGCTGATTGTTTTGCCATGAATCATACACGGCATTTGTAATCCAATCCGGAAGCTTAGATATTTCCGAAAAACCTGGTGACATAGTATGTATTGAAGCTAAAGCCCCAAAATCATACCATTCTCGGACCTCTTCTGGCTTAGATCTTTCCTTCATCCAAATCCTAGGATATTTCCCCGATATTTCTATCAAGGATTTATTCGGATTTATTCCTTTTCTTGAGATTAATTTTTCCCAAGAATGCTGGTAACCCTGCCAATGTACATTAATCGAGTTAGTATTAATCTTAGACGTGCCTGTCTGTGGCCTAAGATTAATCTCTCCCTCTTTAACCCCAGAGGTGGTGGGTTGACTTGAACTAGTAAGAGCTTGCGCTTCTTCTTGTTCAACATTTTCATTTTTCTCAGAGTCTGAGAAAGGATTTGTGCAAGTGGTATTTGAATCCACTACTCCGGGTATAGAGCCCCGTTCTCGAAACGCAGGTTTGGAGTCCTACTCTCTCAATTCTCGAGCAACTACAGAAGGTGATGCTTTTCGAACTGGTCCTATAAGAGTATTCCATAACGAAGTCATGGCATACGTTGTCTCGTTAATCGAATTCTGGACAATGTCCAAATCAGCTCGTTGAATTCGGCCAGCTACTTCAGCGTTAACTGATAACTGTCCAAATTTCCGATTAAGCTCCTCAAGGTTTTCCCTGAGATGCCTATACCTTGTGATGATGGAATTTGTTTCAGATACTTCCATCTCTTGTCAAGAAATCTGCAAGAACATTTTCATGAGATTTCACAATAACAATGTCAAAACAATAATATTGACATTCAGCTTGCCACCTGAGAATACGAGCTTTTTCAATTTTTGATTCAAGTTTATTTTTCAAAAAAGCTTTAACATTCGTATTATCGACTTTCAAAATAAATTCTTTGGCTAATAAAAATAAAGGCCATTTCTTGAATGCCTTCCAAACCGCAAAGAATTATTTCTCGTTAATATGCCATACTCTGGCTTGTTGTTCATTGAACAACCCTCCAGTGTATCTATAAGGTTCTTCCCCTGTAGTTGACCGCTTCATGAGCACTGCTGCCCATCGATAATCATTGGCATCTGTATAGACTACCAAATCATCGTTATCCTGTGGTATTGCGAGTTTAGGCAAGGTTTTGCACACTTGTTTCAACTCACGAACCCTTTGAGTGTGAATTTCTTCCCACTTCCATTTCTGGCTTTCCTTTTCTCTTAAAAGTGGTCGGAAATCCTTTCGGTGTTTGGCTAGATCTTTAATAAAGATCCCTGCAAAATTAACAACTCCCAAAAAACTTTGAAGTTGTTTTTTGTCCCTTAGAACATCAGGAAAATTTTGTATCTTTTCCACAATATGTTCTTGGAGCTCAATGCCTGCTTCGTCAATAAGAATACCAAGAAATTCAATCTTATTAACACCTATTATTGCCTTCTTTTCAGAAAGCACTAAACTTTCCTTATAACATGCATCAGAAAATATTTCAAGATGTTTAACATGCTCTTTCTTATTTTTAGACGCAATCAAAATGTCATCTATATAGACAAACATAAACTCGAAATAATCTTTGAAAAGATTATCCATCTTCCTTTGGTATATCTGGGGTGCATTTGCTAAACCCATTGGATGCACATTCCAGATATATTGACCCTGAGGAGTAGAGAAGGCAGTATATTTTCTAAACTCCTTTTCCATCCTAATCTGATAGAAACCAGATTTGCAATCAAACTTTGAGAACACTTTAGCACCTTTGATACAATCAATCAAGTGTTCTCGACTGGGAATATAGTAACCATCAAACTCAAGGATCTTATTTATTCCTTGATAGTTGATTACTAATCTCGCCTTTCCTCTTTTTACCTCGCTATGGTTCCTTACCAGGAATCCAGGGCTACTGTAAGAAGAGACTCCAGGTTCTATGAGTTTCAAATCGATATGCTCTTTTATGATTGTTTGCATATCTTTCTTGTCCTCCATATTCATCTGGATGGGCTTGTATCGAACATACTCGTACTTGCATTGTTCCTTAACTTTCAGAGTAGCTTCGATCTTGTTTTTATTCCACCAAACTAAAGGATTCTCATTAAAGTTCCTTTGAATTAGTCTTTTAACATTTTCAAGAGAAAGTAAACTTTCTCCATCCACAGCATCTATGGGTTTGGCTTGTAAAGTATTCTTAAGAAAGAGAATACCTTCTTCACCTATTTCCTTAGACTTGTTTTTTAGAAGGCTAACCTTTCGATTATATCCTTCACAGAAACTATCATAACCTTTTTGTCTAAAAGACAGTAAGGCTTTTCCAAATTTCCTTTTATCCTGCATTTTAGGATGGGTTAATTTGGAATCATTGTGTAAATCACCACGTGTGCTGCGAAAATTTATGGGCATGAGGCGATTAAAAGCCTTTTCGCGTCGCAAAACTTGTATCTCACTGCCACAAGTAGTGGTAAAGGTGAGCAAGTGTTTGTGATTATCTTGCACATATTTTGCAAATGTTTGAATAAAATTATTACCCAGCAAAATATCAGCGCCAGTATCATGAAAGTAAATAGGAGGCATTTTTACCTTGTACCAAGGTGTTCCAAATGCACCACCGATCATGATATGGGCTTCACGAATACCTTTATTGAGGATAAGAATTTTTTGAGAAAAATCTCTTCCTGCAATAGTAGGTAAAGATTCCATAGAATTGCTAGGAAAAACTCCAGGTTTTGCTGTGCAAATCCCAGATTCATAATCAATATAAGCTGCAAAATATTCTGACTTATATTGTTCATATAACATACCAACAGATATGTATACAGAAAAAGGGCTAATCATTTATTCAACTTGAATTAAATGTCCATCCAAGCTAAACTCCATACCTTTTCCTTTTCTTCCCCAATGTTTATGTTCCTCAAGGAAGCTTAATCCAAGAATAACTATTCTTGGATCTCGTCCGGCACTACCTGTAACAAATACTTCATAGCCTGCTATTTCTAGCATACATTCGTATTTGTTAACGGCGGACTGCTGCAAGTGATAGAGATCATCACTAGGAAAGTAATTTTCTTTCTCCGTAATGTCAAATAAAACCTGCACATCTTTCCATCCTTCTGGGCATTTAAGTTTTACATTATCTACCCGAATGGCTGGAACAGTTAAATCTTACATTAACTCTTTACCTTTTAAACCTTTTATCCTTTCCTCAGAAAAGGACATTCGGCTACTGAAATCTGTTCTAGAACTTACCGATCTGTCTAGAACTGGGTGATCTCGGATTAAGATATCAACACCACCAATCCTTGGTATTTTAATAGGATCAGGTGCCATAACCTTAGCAAATTCCTTGAATATTCTAGGAATTTCAATATACTCTTTCCTTATGAACAAATCAGAATGATGTGTATTGGAAAGGGCATAAGCTATTCTATATGTAATAGAATATGGACGATTCCCTTCTTTCATGAGATCCGTTCTCTTGAAATCTTGATGAAGGGTTAAGACTCGACTGAAATCTTGGTCGGCAAGATTATATGCTATTCTTGGATGAATATCAAGCATTAGTTTGCCAGCATATAGATTTCCTACCATTGTACCAAGACAACCATCCCTTAGGTTGTTAATCCTCTTATCCATTATGGATAAATGCAAAGGTGAATTAACACCTTCTTTGAAAGTAGCTTTGATTACTACTTCAATGGTTCCTATATGGATCCATTTCATAGTAGAGCCTACTTAATTCTTCTAGAATTTCTTCTTTTGGAATAAGTTGCATTTCCATCACATTACCAGTTAATTCCATGGGAATTGAAAATTCCCCTGAACTTACTTTGTACATGATGTTATGCCGCCTTTGATTTAATCCTATTTGATTTAGGATTCGGCTAAGCCCACTGATTCGGAAACCATCATATTTTCCAATGTCAGAATTTTGCCTCATTATCTTTTCCATGGTTTTATCCGATATGGATGCTCTGGAAAAGAAACCAGCTAGACTGTCTGATGATATCAGCCTATCTCCTTCGCTGGAATTATCCATTATAAGGATTTCGTTCATCTAGAAGAGAACGATTAAACTCTGTCATTTGGTTAATGACATTTTCCAGATATTGAACGTTTTCAGATCAAACTACTATCTTGGTTTCATGTTCAATTATCTTTCTTAGGCGAATAGGTGTTGCGCCTAACAACTGGATAGTAGCCTCATAATGCTGGATCATGGTTCTACTTCTTTCCATTTTTCTCTGAAGATCAGAGATAACAGTTCGATATTGCTGAATTGTAGACAAGGGAATTCCAGGCATATTTTTGGAATTTATTCTGACTCACTTGAAGTGTTATCAGAATCGCTCCCAATTTCCTCCTCATAGACGCTTTCTTCTGAAGGAAGATTGTCAAATTGGTAAACTGGTACCAAATCGCCAAAGAAAACTGCGTCTAGGATGTCTGCAGTAGCTTCAAATTGTTTCAATTCGTTGCTCTTTTGCGGACAATCTGGTGAAATGTGGCCACGAGCACCATACGTCCAGCAGTTACAATCCTTGAAACTTTCATTAGTACGAGTATGAGCTCGCTTGAAAGTTCGTCTCGTAGGGGTTTTTCCAGTGGGTTTCCTAGATCCCTGGGAAGACACCCTTGTTGGTCCAGATCTTTGGCCAGATTTGTAAGATCGGGCTTTAGACTTTGACCACCAAGACTTTCGCCTGAAAGGAGATCGCCTTTTATAATTCTGATTATTCTCAGAACTTCTAAAATGCTTTTTCTTCCTTCTTGGCTCACTTGAGTCTCCAATTATTGTTGGAAAATCATTATTAACACAACAAAGAGGGGTTTTCTTCATTGTCCCCTTAAGCCTCTTCATTTTCTTCTGAAGAGAGGCTTGCAGACACCAATCCTTTAGTTTGTCTTTCAAAAAAGACATTCTTCTGGAAACTGAGTCAAACTGTCCTTCTGGTACTTTGTATGATTGAATCAACATTTCCCTCCATGGACTACAGATCTTTGCAAAGAACAGAGTTGCAGCAACGTCTGCCTTTACCGTACTCTGATAAAAATATTTGCGAAACCAATAAATATATTCATCTACTGCACAAATATTTCGCAACTCAATCCCATAGAGAGCTTGGGTATACTCTCTGGATTTTTCTGCATTATTTTGATCGAAGTATCCATCTCCAATAAAATGCAGCTTGATGAGTCTTCCGAATCTTTCTGCAATAGCATTTTTAGATTCGCCTTCTAAGACTCCTTCTTTGGTTTTTGCCGATGTGTTAGTCCACCCGGTTTTAACCGATCCTTCAAGACTTAACTCGATCAGCTTGATAAAGTTTTCTTTATCAAGATCAAGGGCAGTTGCTGCTATTTTCATGGCTGCTACCCATTCATCAATTATAGTTTCGAGATTTCTAAAATCGATGACATCCAAATTTAAAATAGTACCATACGGATGCAAGGGTTGTAACATTGTCCTTGCCCAGGAAGTATTCTCCGGTGCTAGTTTTGGATTTCTTGGATTTGACCTATACGTAGTACCCACCAAAGAGGGTCCAGCTTGAGTGTTCAAATCCTCACGTTCTTGCATCATTACCTCGGGATGAGGATTATTGGATACTGAACTTTCTCCTGGCATTGTTAATGCTAGGGGGTTCGTTTCGTGAGTTTTTACTTCTACCCATTCAACGAAATCAACAAAATTTAGTTGAGAAAAAGACTCAGCTAAATCCTGTAGATCGGATGGATCCACTCTTGATATATCCATATCAGTTAATACTTCTAAGGATATCTAGGAGTAGTTCATCCTGAGTTTTAGGCTTAGGAACTTCCTTAGCCTTTCCCTTTAGAAGAGGAACTCGACCAAGAGAATCACGGATTCTGTCCTGTTTTTGTTTGGACGAACCTGCAATTCCTAGTCTATCTTTCAGATCTTGGACTTCTTTATTTAGATCTGTTATAGATCTAGCCAGATCTGGAAGAAGCTTGAGGATTTCCTCAAGTCTACTGTTCATGGTTTCGATTTTCATAGGAAGATGTTCTAACCTATGTCCGAACTCTTGAATAGTCTTTTGGATTTCTCTAAGATCCCGAGAGAGCTTAGAATTATCCGGTTCAATTTCTTTCCAACTCATAAATATTTGGAAATTTTACCTGTATGTTTCATGTCTCTTGCCTGCCTTGTCAAGCAGTCAAGCTCCTTTGGCCACTTGCCGTTGATTTGGGCAAGTTGAAAGTCATTTGAGACATTCCCTTGAAAATGACCATCCATATCAAATTTCCTTTGATAATATCTGATCCCATCTTGTAAGTCAGCTGGGGCTGGTACTTCCTTAGCTAACTCCTTCCGAATTCCTTTTGTAATTCGGGACACATGACGGATAAACCTATCTATCCGTTTGGATTTTTGTCTTTCCAGAATCTATACTCTCGATTTTCTTCATAGATCGAACTATTGTTCGGTTCCATTCTTGTTTTGATTCTCCTCACTTAGGGATAGAATAATATTTCTGTACTTAATTAAAATTTTTCATCAATAAACCTAGGCTCTGATACCATTTTTCAAACGGACCGGGCTCTCATGAATTAAACCTTTAAAAACCAAATTTTCCCAACCTTTTAACATTAAAATTATCATTTAGGACTTAAAATTATTATTTTCTTATATTGGGGTCAAAATGAATAATATTATAAAGCCAAGGACTAATAACGCAAAATTTTGAATAGTGAAGATGTCATACCAAATGTCGTCTTGTATCAATTTTCTAAAGGTTTTCAAATAGTATTAATTTAAGAAATTTGTTACACTTTTATATTATTTTAATAAAAAGCCCAATTTTTTTCACAATGGAACAAACAGATGAGTTATTCACACATTTATATAGAAGTTAGGTTAGATAGATAAGATCATTTCTATAATAATTTTCTATTGAAATTCTATTGCATCTCATATTGCAAGATATTTGATGAATGATACGTGCAACTATTAAATATTTTTTGAACACATGTATTCACTCAGTATCTCTATCGCATCTCATATTGCAAGGTATTGGGTGAATGATGCTTTTTTTTTTTTGGTAATAAATTGAGTGAATAATACATACAACTATAAAATGTTTTTTGAACATATTTCGTTCACTCAATACCTGTATTACATCTCATTATTGCAAAGTATTGGTGAATGACACATGCAACTATTAAATGTCTTTTGGATACATGTCATTCACTCACAATCTTGCAATTGAGGATCTCATCTGATTTCTATAAGTGGATGAAATAAAATGTCTTCACGAATTATTGATTTTTCATTGTCCCGGACTTTAGAATTTCAGAAGCTCCTGAAAATAACTCATTTACATCTGATTAACAAATTCGATACACAACATTTTTACTCTTCAGGCTAATATGCACCCTGTCCTAATAATTAGGCAGATGGGAGAGCTATCTTTCACATCCAAACCCAAGAAACAGATAATTTGCAGCACTATTATCTGACAAACGATGATAATTGCAATGTCCAGTAGATCAACAACGTCCAAAACATATAACAGAATATTAGAATACATTTCAAAGTGTCTTACGAAATTAATACATAACCCAGAGAGTTGAAGATGGGTCTAGTTCTTCGTTTCTCATACAATCATTAAAGTATTAGTACAAGACAATAAGGAAATGATCAAATCAATCAGAGACCAACGAAGCTCGGGCTTACAATGCATCATTTACTGCCATCACCACCAAATAGGTAATTGAGGGAGGAGCCACCCCCTGGTGCAGCATGGACCTTTGTCGATGGTCGTTCCTATAACCACAATATAATGATCATCAGACAGACCACATAAATAGTCAATTAATGGACACCATTTCTCAAACTTAAGAGTCTGATGCATAAGAAGACAATTCATTTTAGATGAATGATATGGATGAAGATGCAGACGAGCCCCAAGTAAGCTAAAGTATCAAGGTTCATCCTTGACTGCAATACAATACTATTAGCTTCTTTACTAACAAGCATGAATATATCAAATGATCATTAAAAATGAAAAACATTAGAGAAGGGATTTAATGTACTCGTCGTGGATCTTGATGTAATCGCAATGCAAACAGAAAATTTAGCTGGTGCAAGGTCTTGCTAATACTTCTAAACTCGACAATCTCTATACATAACATAATTGGATATCTAGAATATTTAGTTTTCCTGTCTTCAAAAATTGAATTTGTCCTTATATATTAGAAGCTATAGAAGCCTTTGGCATTTTGAGCTCGTGCTCATAAAGATATTTACCCAGTTCAAACAGAATTGGGAGACATTTCCTAAAGCAATAAAATCCAGAAACTATATGTGCGACTCAAAATACCGGAACCAAGCATTACATCTGGCAATCTGTTAGTAAGGCGACCATGTATGATATCCAAGCAAAACAAGCCAAATAACGAGATCACTCTACTACTTTGAAGAGTAACAGACCGTTAAAAAGTTGCCACAGTTCTGCCCATCTGCTCTGAAGTAGTTGTTGGTCTTGCTACCAGGGATGCCTGCAGGAGTCTGCTTACTGTTATCCACTGGTTGAGGAGGAGCAGCAGCAGCAGCAGGCTTTGAGGAAGGCTCAGCAATTGGAGCTTTCTGCGCAGCTCGGGAATTGGTAGGGGCTTCTTCTCCACCTCCAAAGAGGTATCCCAAAGAACTCTGACCACCACCGGCACTGACTCCACGACGACCCATTCTCTCACCTCGTTGATCTGAAAGAAAGCGCAACGACTCCATAAATTTAGTCATCTTAAAAAATCAGCAAATGGATATACAAACTCAACAAAAACAGAAAAAATGCAACAATGTTGCATCATTTGGCTCCATAATACCGCATAAACATCGCTTCATTTGATATATCGACGAATGTAAACAAATCCTCAACTCAAACACAGTACTACTTTATTTATTTATTTAAATTGCAATCAAATAATTTCCAAAAAGATCCGGTTGAGCAACAATCGGAAAATAAAGTAAACATCCGTATGTCACAAATAATTAACATCGATGCCGTCACATTAAGCCACATAAAGATTAAGATACACATCCGCAGATCTGAAATTGATATTCATATTTCAATTTTTACCGAAGCTTAACCTTGATTCTTTCGATAATGTGTGCGAAATTTATCATAAATCGATGGATAAACAAGATTATCAAATCTACAAATTAATAGATCTATCCAGTAATCAATAACATTTCATTGTAATGTTACAGTTGAAAAAAAAGGGAAAAAAAATACTTAGACTGGCGAACACCTTTTCTGCTGAAGATGAGATCCAAAGCCACCGACGCACGAACAGTGGATAGCAGAAAGAGAGAGAGAGAGTTAACGAGGGGAAAGGGGGGGTTTTAAATAAGCAATGGAGCGTTGTAACGGAGTGAGCTTTCAATAACTGTTACGAAAATCTAAAATGATTTTAATTTGGATTAAATGTTTTAGCGCTTTGTTTGTTTATGTTCTTTTAGTCCAAATCTTGATAATTTTTCGGGAAAGTCGTACTACGCATATACGTGTGAATTTACCGTGATGTGTTTGTATGTGTGTTTATGTTTTAGAATATAGTTGGAATTTGTAAATTGTGTCAAATTAATAATAATTACTTAATGTATAATAAGTTAAAATTGTGTGGAATGATAGTGATTGATATGTAGCTATATTAGAGAATAAATAAGTGAATTTGGAAGAAATTGTATTTGATTAAAAATAGTTTATAGCATGAACATTAAGAATTTTTTGATCCAAAATATTGAAAATAAGATTTGAAAACATAAACAAGCAAGTCCTTAATACTTATTTTGAATTAAATTTCGGACAAATTGTCATCACTCCTCACATCTATATGTTTTTAGTTCTATATCAAATAAAGTTGATTTGAGTGGAAGAGACTCTCGTCGTTTAAGTAAAAAAATTTGTATTTAAGCCCTTGTGGATGCAGAGAACTTTCTTCGGAGAGGTCTGCACAATTGTGCTCGATAATAACTCGGGGAGCAGTCTTGAACATAGGGACTTGAAGACACCTTGGAAAACAAAACAAAAAATGCTTTTAGTTCTCAATGTATTTTAAGCATTTTTGTACTCCTAAAATTCAAGTCCAAATTCTTTATTAAATAGAAAAGGTACTTTCTAATTATAATATGCAAAAATCAATTAAAAATAGAGCAATAATAACAATAACATAAAAAGCTAAACACAAATGATTGTTTGAACTAAAATTTATTTTACTCGCATATATAGAGAGGGTAATCAGGTGGCGAATCATCTATCCAATTTGGCTCGGATGAAAGTTTCCAAAAATTAATCTTACCATTCTTTGGTCATTTTTTTCTCAAAAAGAAAATTTAAGTTAACGAAGATATGTTTATTCATATTTATACAAACCAGTCAAAACTTAATTATTAAAGTTTTGAAAATTATGTGTAATTACCAAAATTTCCCCTCACTTATTGGAAATTGTCAATACCCCCTCAAAGAGTCTATTTATAAGGTTTACAGGGGTAAAATTATAAAAAAATTTAAACATACAAATGGTGTAAAGATAGGAAATTCTTAACATGAGGGGGTGTGTTGAAAATTTCAAATAAATGAGGGGGGTTTTGAAATTACACAATAAGTGAGGGGGTCTGTGTGTAATTTTCCCCTTTTTTATATTGTCGGGTGAAATTGTAAGTTAATTTTACCAATCGGGGAAGTTATACTGATTTGCGAAAAAGCGAGGCGAATTTTGGTATTTTGGTATTTTGGCTTATGTAATTTTCCCTAAATTATTAAAAAGCTCGTATCATCTGGTGACCTATGTGAAATTCTAGCCCGCTCCCGGTTCGATCAAACTCATGTGTAATTTTTAAAATAACTTATCAATTATATGATAAGTGTAATACACTCTCTTTGTGAAATACAATTATGTGCGCCAACCCGGGTTGGACTAGAAGTTTCCCAATTCAAATATTCAAAGTCAAAGAGTCTTCAAAGTCAAAGAGTCTCAGAGATTCCTTGTTTAATAGGTTGAAGACTTGAAGTTAACCTTAATGGCATCCAGCCCTCAAAACTTACCACAGATTATGAAAGCCATCGTACTCCATTCATTCTAATTCCATAATTTATCTGCATTGCACCAAAATACACTAATCAAAACATGCATCAGTTTGCAGCTTTATCTGCTTCCCTAATTTTGATTACTCTCGCAGCTGCAACTCATAATATTCCAGGCGATGTTTCAATCAATTGCGGCTCCTTTGGAACTTCCGCAGTTCATAATGGTAGAGAATGGATTGGAGATATACGTACAAAATCATCTTCATCGCATGTAGAAATCAACGGCTCAAGTTTCATCCAGAAGTTGATCTCCGACGATCCAGTTCCATATAGAACAGTGCGGATCTCTCGCTCGCGGTTTTCGTATACATTTCGACTCAAACCAGGTCAGAAATTAATCCGGCTTCACTTTAATCCAGCTTTCGAAAAGTTTAAGGACTTATTCAATGTTCAAGCGGGGGATTTCATCCTACTTAGTAATTTTAGCGCCTCTCTAACTGCGGATGCACTTGGAGTAAAATTTATTGTGAAGGAATACTGTATAAATGTAGAACATGATCAATTTCTGAACATAATTTTCTCGTCGGCAATCAGTGATAGTACTTATGCTTTCGTAAACGGCGTTGAGATAATCTCAGTCCCTGCGCGTGGTCTTTATCTCTTTCACGGTGGAATTGAAGTGATAGGTGAGAATTTTGTTGGTTATGTCGATGGCAGTGCGGCGCTGGAAATAGTTCATCGACAACAAATCGAACGAGATTCTGTTTCATTAGTTGGCGCTGATTTCAGCGATGTGTTTGGAATGTGGTCGACTGTTCGGAAACAGAAGGCAAACAAAATCAACAATTATAGTTGGAATATATCGGTGGGTGTAGGATTTAGGTATTTGGTCAGATTTCATTTCTGTGATGTAGGGCTCAAGATGGCAGAGATTGGCAGCATGAATTTTGCAGTTCTCATTAATGAGATTGTAGCTAACACTAATGTTGACATAGCCAAAGAAAGGGACTATAATGGCATCTCTTCGTATTATAAGGACTATATGGTGATGATTAAAGGGCTCAAACAAGAGGGTAATCGTGATCTCTTGCTTTCCCTGCAGTCGGATTCTGAATTCTTTGATCCACATGGATTTCTTAAAGGATTTGAGATACTAAAGTTGAGCAACTATGATAATAGTCTTGCCAGTCCAAATCCCTTACCTCCAAAACATGATTCGCCACTCCTCACTATCCCAACTTTACTCTCGGTTTTTGGTCAGAGAAATGCAATTGCAACTGTTGCAATATCTATAATTGCTTTTGTAAACATTATTGTCCATAAGCTGCGAGAAGTTTGGGAAGCTAGCTGTGCTGAGGAGGAAAACAAGCCATCTGCCAGGGCTGAACGATTTTGTCGCCGCTTTTCACTAGCTGAGATTCAAGTAGCCACTAGAAATTTCAGTGATGCACTTGTCATTGGAATGGGCGGATTCGGTAAAGTCTACAAAGGCCTCATTGATAATGGGCAGGAGACTGTGGCCATAAAGAGGTTAAAATCAAACTCCAGGCAAGGGGCACACGAGTTTTTGACAGAGATCGAAACACTTTCTGAGCTCCGACATGTTAATTTAGTTTCTCTAATTGGTTATTGCAATGAGAATGGGGAAATGATTCTTGTTTATGAGTATGTGTCCAGTGGAACACTGGCTGACCACCTCTACAAACTTGCAAGGGATGGTAATAACAGTTCTTCTCTCACCTGGAAACAATGCCTTAATATTTGTATTGGAGCTGGTCGAGGACTTGACTATCTTCACACGGGCCATAGAGTCATACATCGTGATGTGAAGGCTTCAAATATTCTGCTGGATGAAAATTTCGAAGCTAAGGTTTCAGATTTCGGCTTGGCCAAGCCCGAAGACAGAAGCAAGTTAGAGAGCCATGTTAGCACAAATGTCAAGGGCACATTTGGGTACTTGGACCCAAATTATTTGTACACCCGTAAACTAACAAGGAAAAGTGACACATATGCCTTTGGGGTTGTGTTGATGGAAGTATTATGTGGGAGATCGGCAGTGGCTTCAAAGGTTGCAGAGGATGAGCATATTCTGGCCAAGTGGGCTCGAGACAAAATTAGTAAGGGAGAAGTTGATCAGATTGTAGCTTCAAGTCTGAGAGAGGAAATTTCACCAGATAGCTTGAAAACATTTGTAGGGGTTGCTGAAAGATGCTTGCATGATGAACCAAAGAAACGGCCAACAATGTCTCAAGTTGTGCTACAACTTGAGCTTGCTCTTGAACTGCAGCACGAGCGCACAATATTTACTGCACCAAATGATATAACAAGTTCTGCTGATATCTCCCAGACTAATAATGCTCAGCTAACTATTTCCTCATTAGAAGAACAAACCAACAGAAAAGCGGGTAATGCTGCAACAGGCAGAAAAGATGAAAGAAAACTCACTGTGCGCAAGCCGTCACAGCTTTTAAGATGGGACTCAATTTGGAACATAGTAATGCCTTTCAAGAGAAAACAATTGGTCAGCATCTCAATTACAGGTATATGTACTAAATTGCACTAAAACATAAGTATTCATATTAAAAATGTGATGCCATTAAACAGCTTACATGGAATGAAATGTAATGCAGAGTCTAGTGAAACTGGCGTAAAATTACCAAAATTTGACTTCGCCGGGATTGCAGACGCCACGAATCAATTCTCCTTCTCAAATAAGATTGGGGAAGGTATAATTGGAACTGTTTATAAGGTGAGTTTTCATGACTTACACTATTTTGCTCTTTCTTTATTCTATTTTATGGGCTAAAACTTCTCCATCTCTCTAACTGATGCTTTGTTATAAAGGGTGTGTTTTCTACAGGACTGAAAGTTGCAGTTAAACTTAGAAAACCTTCTTCATTGTCTGAGAAAGGGCTGAAGAATGAGTTTCTTTTGCTACCCAAGCTTCACCACCCAAACATTGTTAAACTACTTGGGTACTGCCTTCATAGAGAAGAAATTATGCTTGTATACGAGCTCATGGAAAAGGGAAATCTAGCTTCCTTTTTATATGGTAGGTGCCTCAGAATCCTTTCTTCATCATCTCACCCAACCCGTCTTTTGCAGAAATCGTATTGATCAATGTATATATTCAACCCACTTTTACGGTTCTTATTTGAATGGATACAGAATTTCAGATGCAAATAAAGTGAAATTTACTTGTATATTTGTACATTGATTTGATTAGTGATCTATAATTTCTGCTGTCACATTATTAGAGCAATCGAGATTCTCTATTTCAGTTCAATATATAGCATTCTATATCTTGCATTTCAACTCGAAGGTCTCATTTTCGACATTACAGATGAAGTGCTATATGGTGAGCTTGAATGGGCAGTGCGTTTCAAAATAATAATGGGGATTGCTCGAGGACTTGTTTATCTTCATCAAGATTCTGGATTGAGAATAATTCACAGTCATTTAATCCCCGAGAACATACTTCTGGACATCGAGATGAATCCTAAAATTTCAACATTTGGTTTCGCTAAGACCTTGGCAGAACATCAATCTGAACTTGAAGCCAAGCCAATAATTAGTACCAGGTAAGTATAAGGATTTTTTTCCTTCTATATTCTAGTTGTCTTTGGTCGGGAGTAATGATGCTATGTCTATTTGTGGGTGAAGTCAGTTTACGTCTCCAGAGTACTGCCACGGCGAGGGGAAATTATCTCTTAAATCGGATGTGTATAGCTTTGGAGTATTAGTCCTGGAGATTGTGAGTGGCAGGAGCAGCAGCAGTTATAAACCCAATCGGGGATCGCAGGTCCTTGTTGACCTTGTAAGTATGGCCAGCCAACTTACTTTTCAAAACGGGTTTTGATTCTAATATTGTTCTCTCGATTAAAATAGTGATGCAACATCATTAATCTCAATCGCAATTTTTGAAACTAGTAGAATAATAGTGCATAACATATAAGACTTTTCGTTCATTGATTATATCCTCTTTGAACAAATATAATACGACCAAAAGGACGACTCCACCCTCTACACATGGCCTTTATACGCACACTCCCCTGAGGTAGTATATTTGACCATGTGTAGTGGTAAATGAGTTCAAACCACTGTTTATTCTCTTTCGAAGAGGGTGATTCATCCAATGGATAGTGACGGTAATTAACATATGAATGATTACGATTGTTAATATATGTTATGTTCAGGCAATAGAGCTGTGGAATGAAGGCAAAGCATTAGACATAGTTGACGCGTCAATGGTGGAGACTTATTCAGAGGAAGCACTGAGATGCATCCAAGTTGGTATTTCATGCATCCAACCTCAACCTGGAAAACGGCCAACGATGCCTTCTGTGGTTAAGTTCTTGGAAGGATTAGAATCATCACTGGGATTACAACAGGAGACAGTGAGTGAGGGAATAGAATCCAACCGACCAACCACATCGGAGGATGATCCATCATCCATCGGATGGGCCAAAGCCTCAACTTCGTGAAGACTTGTATAATCCTTCATCCATTGGATGCATCATCCTGCGTATTTGTATGTATTTGTACCAATATATAGATCTAGAGCATACTAATACATTCTTCGCAGTAAAGAACCGAACCACCAACGCAAGAGAACGCGCCGTAAAACAAAATAAGTGTAAACGAGATATTTCGTACCTTATATGTTTGTAACACCAGAAAAAGATTTATCACAGTTAAAAATATATTAACATTGAGCATCTAATACTGAGAAATATTAAAAAATTTACTAAAATAGTGGAATTCTCTATGTCAGCTCAAATAAATACAGACTCCTCCGCAGCAACAGCATCTCTAGTGTAAGTTAAAACATAGGATGCTGAAAGTAAAATGTCTACCATGATGTTTCAACGGCATCAGCGGAACTACTGATACTAGGTTTGAAATGATATTCACCTAAAAATAGTTCATGGGATCTTCGAGATTTCCACCAAGTGTTTATGCAGGGCCTGAGGCTTTGAGAAAAATGGCGAGTGATCAGCGCCTTTAAGACGGAATACTCGTTCTGGTGGACTTTTGTTTATCATGCATTCTTGTACAGCAACGGGTATAGCATTGTCTTCCAGTGTTTCAATATAGTACCTTCTCACGGACCCATGGTTCGTTTCAGAAATAGAAAGCTTCTCCAAAACTGGTGAAAAGGGGATTGGCCTCATTGATACAGATGCCAATGCAACATCCTGGAGAAGGAATTCAAACAAGAAATTAGCAGGAGAATTTAAATTTACATGCCCTTAAAATGCACAAGTCCCAAGAGAGAGAAGTAAGGAGGAAGCAGGTTAAAAACTAAGCTGCATTAAAGACTCTAAAAAAATTAAAACTTGGCAAATTTCTCACAATATCGTGTAATGTTATCCTTTTTAACTTATACTCCAAAGAATCAAAAGTTTTTGAACTTCTCATGACCTTTCATGTAAATACTTTTAGTTCACAGTATTGAGATTTGACAAACAACGTTCTCAATCAGTAATGGTCCTAGATAGTATTGAAAATTATGCATGAAATGGTGTCATTGAGCAGAATCCTAAAGTTAGTATTGAGAATTAGCATGAAATGGTGTCTTAACTTCTTGGGATCTTGAGCGGAAAGGCCACATTATGGTAGAATCATGGCCAAAAACTGTTTCAAGATTCTGCAACCTCGTAGTTTTGTTCCATGCTCTTAGTTTAGTTAAGCAATAAAAACAAGAATAGTGCTCATGGTCTCGCTTAAATTCAAGACTACTTTACTCTCAGCAGTTTATATGACAGACCATACCTTAGTGGGACTCTGGTTGAAAAGCAAGTCCCTCAAAAGAGATTTGTCCAAATCAATAGCAGTTGGAGACTGTTTGTTCCCATTTGCATACAGAAAAACTTGAGCCTGTCGCATCAAGTCATTTGATTCCACCTGAAACAATAGTCATATTTCAATTTTATTAAACCACATATAGCAAGCTGATCTTCATAGCAATTAAACATTGCATCGACACTAAATAATCAACCATCACTCAGGTCTTTATTGACCGCATTTGAAGCCTAGGTGGAAGAACCAGGGCTTAGCCACACAGAATTCACATTATCTTCACCTTTCCAGAGAGTCATGTGCCAAGGAAAACACAGAATATGGAAATCTGCAACTACAATATGATTAAAATACCAGCTTGCCTTTTAAATCTCTCAAACTAAAATTCTGAACCACAGAAACTGAGCATATTAAATGCATTTTGAGACACAATCATCTTGACATAGACTGACTTATACAGAGTTTATCAAGCACAGGAGACTATGCCTCACTTAAAGACTCGTTTGAGGTCTAGGTAGCATTTATTTTTTCCTTTTGCCCCAGTAAGCACAAAGAAATGTGCTGCTTATATATACTTCTCCACAGAATCAACAGTATGTACAAAAGACGTTAATAATTATAGGGACTTTAAGATGCATTTTAAAAGCTTGAGATGAAGCAAGCAGATGAGTTTGGCAAAATGAAATCACTTCTCTATGCATCCCAATAATTCATTTGATACAGAACCAACCAGTTAGAAACCAACCTTTTCGGTGAACATATCAAGGGTACTCTGCCCATTTGTCAACATAGCTGCAGCGATAAAAATGGCCTTTGAAACTTTAGAGGGAAACAGCTCCATCGCATATGATATACATGCCCCACCAAAATCATGTCCTACTAAAATAACCTGCATGTATCAAGAAAATAATTGAGAACAAAAAATGGCTTCTGGATATCCTTAGACGAGGATTAGAAGCATATATATACATGCACACTTTGACATACTCAGAAAATTTAAAAGGTATTCCAATTCAAAGTTAGAAACAAGGGGTCACTTGAGCACTGAGGAAGAATATATGAAAATTCTAGTGTATAATACACACAACAGTAAACAAGTAAATGTGGAGCTCTTGAGATAATATACTGGTTTGTATTTCCTGATCATTGGAAACTAAAATTTGCAGCCAGAGAAAGAAAGTTTTAAACTGCAGCAAGTTCAATTAGTCAGCAGAAAGAACAAGACTAGAAATGATGGACATTAAAGAAAAGTTCACGAATTCACATGTGCAGCACCACTATGTGAAGAAGCTCACAAACATTTAACTTTTTACTGCCCTAATTGTCAAAATTTGTTTGAGAAAACAGCATTCTGAAAAAACCAGTTTACATGCAAGATAACTAATTATAAAGATTTGGAAATATAACCTTCTCCCCATCAGTGAGCTTTTCCAAAACATCAGTAAGTGGCTTCACATATTGGGAAAGACTTGTGATGCTGTTTGTGTCAAATGAATGAATCCCAGAACCGGTCAAATCCACCGCCGTAACTTTATATCCACCTTCTTCCAATAGTGCAATAGTTTTATACCAGCACCAGGCACCAAAACCACCACCATGAACAAGTACAAAATGGTTGGTCTCTAGATTGTCAAGCTTGATATCCTGTTAATCAGAAAACTAACTGCATGATAATCCAGAAGGTTGAGAACAAGACAGGTACAGGAACAGATTAAGAATACTGGATTTTGGAAATACGAACAAATACAAATCAAATAAGTTCACAATAGTGAGGAATACATTATATTTAGCTCTCGGAAACACAATATAATAAAAGTAAAGGTATTGTTAGGAATGCTGTGAAATTGATTCATTTCTATGGTGTAAAAAGGTTTTTTTCCATTTTTTTTCTGATAAAGAGAAATATCAGAAAAATGAAATATAAACAACAGGATGGCTAATCGTGAAAATTCTAATCAGTATTAATTGAAAATAGACATCTTCGCCATCTCCACGACCTCTCAAATGGGCCACTATCAACATAACAAGTTAACAACCGACTGGAGTGCAACATAAGCAGTTTTAACAATTCAGAACAACTCAATGTTCGGCGATAACAGATCACGAATGATAAGAAAATATCAAGCACGGACTTCAAAAAAACTTTACAGTCAATAGCTGGAAAAGGTGTCATGTCAAACGTAACCAGAAGTATGGAATTACTGCATCAATGGTGCACACAGTTAGCTTCGGAAGCTCCAGCATAAAAAATGGAGAAGTTGAACAAAACCTTGCTATGTAAAGGAACTTTTCGAATTTTACATAAAGGAAAAAAGAACGAAGAATATATACAGAACAGTCTTCTAGAGTTCATATCATATTGAAATGCAGAGCAAGACTGTAATTACTCCAATAAACAAGAGTCTATACAAATTAGAGTATAAGACAAGGGTAATTAGAACAATATGTAAATAAAACAGTGCATTAATGAATAATAGTTATAAAAAGACATCCATTATGTCTTTCTCCATTCTCCACCAACCTAATATTTTAACATATTGTAAAGAACACAAACTTCAATAAAGCTCTCAAGTCTCAACTTTACACGCATAATTGATTATTAGGAAACAAAAGAGCAATCATAATAAGAACACAATCCGTAATCTCTCTAATTAACAACAAACGCACAGATTAAATTTAATAACCCCAAACTTCATTAAATTATCCACGGTTCGCACAAAAATCAATGAATCTAAAGATCAAAACTCACATAAAACAACTTAAACTACCAGAATACGAAAACATAAATATCTAAATCAATACCTGATTAACAAGCTGGTGAGGTTGAAGCAGAGGATCAGTAAGAGACCTCGCTCTGGAGCTCGAACTCCGAGGCAACGGCTGATTCCTTTTCGAGCTCCCATTCGGATACCTCAGCGACGCCGACCGATCAAACGCCGCCGTACCGCCGCCGTTCTGCAGCTGCTGCTGGAACAGAATAGCCGCCGCCAACGCTCGTTCGTGAATTAAGTTCTCCTCCTTCCTAGACGACCGAATCCTCGTCCACCGGTTGCTACCGACGCCTCCATCCGCCGCCGCCGCCGCCGCCGAGTGGTTCGTGATTCGCTTAGATGGTCTTCTCTTCGCCGTTGATCTGTTGTCGCGAGAGAAACATAGCCCCATCGTTGCGGTGATGTTAATGGAGAGGTGTTTCTTATTCGATCATCGCATGCAAGTGGAGGTGTGGGTAGAGTTTCGTATAAAACTATAGATACACACGTATATAGGCGCGTATCTATCAGTTGGATACGCAGTTACAGAAGAAAAGGGAAGTGATTGGCACTTTACTGAAAGTGGGTGATGATGGAGGAAGGAAGCTACATAAAAAGCGTGAGTGGGGGATTAGGGGTTAAGAACGTGGGCGTGATTTTTGTAATTATTTCTAAAATAACCTTTGTCGTTTGGAATTTTATATATATTTTTGGGTCCAAAAGAAAGTAATGTTTTGACCTTTTGCTGTTGATGAAAGTGGAAGGTGGTAGGGGTCAGTCGGCAAACCCAACGGAGATGGTCGGACAGCTAAATTCTGTGTCTTAGGATATGAGTTTGATTTTTTTTGGAGGACTGTCTAATTGGTCTTCTCGATTGTGAACCTGTCAGCTACTGCCTATATAGACTAATTTATTTCTTTTATGTGATTTGCGGTCTATTTATACAGGAGTAAGGCATACCCAATACGCTCCCTATGGTGAAAAAAAAAATGAAAGGTGATAAGCCTTTGTTGAATTTTTCAGATTTGGAGTGCTTTGTTCCTTCCTTTAGTTTTGGAAGCTAAATTATTATTTTTAGTTACTTGAAAAACCAAAAATTCATATATTTCTTAATGATTCGATTATATAGTACATTGAAGGGTTAATACATTGATGGGCTTCGTAGAAATTAATTGATACTATGAATTTGGCAGTTGATTATTTTTTTTAATTAACCAAAAAATAAGATTGTGTTTCTTATTTAGATTATGTTTTAATTTCGTTGAGTATCAAGTCTCATACTTTATAAACAGGAATTCTCCACTTGTAATTATTTGGTTCAGTCGATTCACTCAGAAATATAGATGTAAAATTAGTGTTGGCTCGTGAATATAGATAGTTTGTCGAACCACGTTAAAAATCCTTGTGTTATTCTTTTATACTTCTCGTTTATTTCTTGATTATTTTCTTTGTACCTTGATGTCATCATTGCTAACATACATATCGTCAACATCAAATTGCGATAAATCACAACAAACTATTAGCTATTACAATCACATTTTCAATGGGAGTAGAACCCAATAGTCTGCCAAGACCTCTAGAGCCTTCGCTAATAGAGCTAGCCTTCATCATCAAATATTCATTAGTTCTCAAAAATTTGCGTTAAATCGAAATGATTGCTAAATATATTTGATTAATTTTTAAATCTTATTTTAAATAAATTTATTAAATAAGGTAACTTTGAAATATACCAACTAATTGAAGGTTACTATATATAATTGAAGAGAGGCCTAAAGTAAATGTTATTGAAATGCAACAGTTTCGTTGAAGCCAAGTGTAATTTAATTTTATAAATAAGGTGTAAAATACACCATGCGAATATGCGATTGGTATTATGCCATCTCAATAATTTTGATTATGTGGCTTAATGATAATTATGTAATCCATAAAAATATGAAAGTTTTTTCTTATAATTTTTCTTTTCTTTTGTTTAAATTTCATTTCTCATCTCCTTTTCTTTTCTATATTTCTTCTTCTCTTTTGTAGCAACTTACATAAACTCGGTTAATTCTAATTCAAATTTTTATGTGCACACGCATCTAAGTTGTGTTATGGACTAATTTAAATAGAGAATATTGAGACAAATATTAGGATGTCTACCGTCCAGCAATGTCACCAAATTAAAGAAATAGATTTTTATCCATAAAGAGGAACATGCTCAAATGACTCAACTAAAAAATTTCATTGAAAAATTGACCCAATTTGGACACAAACTTATTAGGACTTGGAGAGTATGAATTCATTAACTAGCAATTAATTGTCGTGCCAGATTCTTCCATTGCATTAAAAGTATCAAGAAACACCCCCCTAACTAATTAATGCAACCTTCTTTTCCGACGGGCAAAGTTTGGAGAAGCTAATAAATGACGTAATCCATCTACATTTTCATTACGATATGATGAAATCTATTATTAGAAAATATATACATAATGTCCCCAGGCCAAAAAAAAAAACATTTATTTTAAGAATTAATTAATGTGCAAGTATGGCTGACATTAGTTAAAAGTTAATAATTGTTAACCTTAATATGCTCTCTTTTGAGATGCAGGTTCGATATTTGGACTCGTTTCCTATCCTTCCACTAAAAGAAAATAATAAAACATTTTATGTGATTATTAAAGTAACAAGTACAATGAATCTTAATCACATTTTTAGAGAAAGATACATATTAGAGATGGATGCACATATATATTCTGTTTAGTTAACTATTTTTAATTAGTGGGGATATAGTGCCAACATCTAAGAAGTTAATTGCAATTAGAGGTCACTTAGCATTAGAATTTCACCAAATTGCTCAACTCGAGTTCGATGATAAAAGAGCTCACTGTCTCAAAATAAAATATGTGTTATATTGAATATATTATCAACTATACTGTTATATATAAATTAATAGAGAAATATAATATTTTTGTATATATACATGCACGGGGTATGTGAATAGGTATAATTGGGTTGAAGCTCAGCTCGATGTCCACCGTGTAACTGCGTGTACATTGTACTAATGAGTATGTATAATCCAATAATAATTAATGAAAATTATTCTCTATTACACCAACAAAAATTCTTCAAAAAAATGACAAAAGGTTAACAGAGCCTATTTTTGTTCTATATTGGTGGGTAGTAGCACCAATCTTAGACAATTCTATTATTGCATAACTGGTTTATGGTCCCATTTATTACGTCTGGTATACATCTAATAGTAAAGTTGGTTTGTTTGGTTTAAGTCCCTGAAGTTTGAGGTGTTTCATAAATGCCCCTAGACCTTTTTCTTCCCCCAATTAGGGTTGGGGAGGTGGAAAGTAGTGGTTTTCAGTTTCCAAACTAAATGCAAACCCTATCTCAAATCTTAACTGCACGATTCTACGAATTGCATATTACGTTGAATTCGGCTACGCCAACTAAACATACGGCAATAAATTTGCGTATGATTAGTCACTCTTTTTTATATATATTGATTGATTATACAATAAATATATTTTATTTTTCTATAATTGCTCCGATTCAGACAATAAAAATTTCAATTAAAAAGTCCGTTATTGATATCGGTCAAATATGTTTTTGGATCGGGCCCATCTTTTTTTTTTTTTTTTTTTTGAAGTCATCTCGAGCCCATCAGACACATGATTAAGAGGGTGTTTGACTAAGTTTATAACCTCCTCTAAATATCTTATAAGATGTTTTAGAGCTTATAATAACCTCTACAAATTTGTTTGATAAATTTTTTTAAAAAACACCTTATAAGTCTAAAAAATAAGATGTTTGGATCTTATAAGTTGTTCTTATAAGATGTTATATCTTATAAGCTCCTAAAACATTTTATATAATGTAGGAGCTTATAAAATATTTTAGATAAGCTTAGCTAAACACCCTTTAAGTGTTTCCGATAAGCAGGGAAGACACATGGGTTTAAAATCAATTAATTAAAAACTTTTGGGTCGATTCATACTTTTGATAAATTAAATGAGTATGATATTGGGTAGACCAAACTGTAGCCAGACTCAATAAGATTGCGATAATTATGGTTTCTTACTCTACCACGAGGAGGTATAAATACCATAACTAGGTTTAAGGGGAGTTTAATTATTAGGCAACTATATTGTTTACTTGTTCTTTTTTTTGAAAAGTCGTCGCCTATATAGCATGTTGTGTGAAACCAAATATCCCATTATATTTCAGTTTTAAGGTGTTTCGAGAGTTTAGAGTAAAAATATTATATAATGTAGAAATTTATCTTTATTATCGTGTATGAATTTGATAATAACCCTATGTTTGGCCACACCTTGAGCTATGCCTATATATATATATAGGTGAAAGTAGTTCTTCTTCATCTTTTTTATTTCCTTGTTTGCAATGAGCCTTCATACGAGCACCAGGCATCAATGAAAATCATTTGGGATTTTTCATCTCTTTACAACTAAGTTAAAAAGCAGACAAAGATTTGGGTATCACGACGATATTACTAAACCATGATGATATACATAATATACACATGATCCAAGTTTGCTTTTTTGCAAGTGACACCTGGAACGAAATAATAAAGATTAAAGACATATAAAATAAATAAATTATTTTGATACTCTCAAGTCTCAAATTCGATTTGGTTTTGTGCACTCTTTCCTATGAAGATCGAGAACATATATTAACGTTCATGATTCCTGATTTCGATATAATAAAACATATATAAATGATCGGTATTAGTTATATATATATAATAAGTCTTATCATAAGAATAATTAAGAATATTCTGAAACTCGAAATCCCGTTAGTTCCTAAAAATGAATTATGTTTTTCGTATTTATGACATCCTATTAAATCAATGTTTTACTAATTCGGATCCTCCGCTCTAGTTGAATGTTTCATCTTACATAGTATATCCAAAATCCATACCAAGTGTATAAAATTTATGTAAATTTTCTATTTTCAAGAATATTATATATAATTATATATATATATATATATATATAATTTAGGTGCTACAATATAAATACAGAATAAAATATCCAATTAAAAAAAATAGAACTCACTTTTTGCATACTCAAAATTAAAGGCATGATTAATTTTTAATGACAAAGTTTGTTCCTTGTAGTGCATAAATATAGTAACAAATTAACAATAAGCCGCACATGCGTCGCACCAAAACATTAAACACTTGAAGGCTAATTCTTATGTGGTCCAAACATAAGCTGTAATTAATTTCAATTATTAGTCCATTGAAAGTTTTGGACCACATATATATTAATATAGCCTACAAATATTTATATGTATTTATTCATATGCAGATATATCACTATATATATATATCATAAAAAAAGTTAAAGTATTCACAAAAACTTGTCAATAATAAATAGTCTTATGATTACCCAGTTTCTTTAATCAAAATCGAAAAATTCTCAAATAAAATAAACTTAGTTACATAAAAAAGTTTATTTTACTAACACAATATGGAGGTGGACGGGACGAGAGCGTATGGTGAATTGATGAATTGAATGCATTAACAAATTTAAAATGTCTCTATCATAAAGAAAAAAGAGAGAGAATAGAATCATTCTATGACTATAGTCTATATGTCAAATTGCTATTGATTTTAGCCTTAATCTTTTATGAAGCTATATATAAAATTTGGGTTTGCCTATTTTGGGATAGACAAGGAGTCATAAAAGCCTTTAAATTTTAATTCCTATGAATGTAACCTACTTAAAGAAGACAGCTTACCAAATTTTCTGTTGCAATAGGCAAGTTTCTTTAAATATCTAATTATTTTCTAATAAATCGAACAATAATATACAATGGTAAAAGAATCAAAGTGTTAGCACATTGAACAACTGACATGACTCAATCCAGATATTTATCTAATGGAGAACTCCTATAATCACATTTAGAAGAGATTGCTATACTCGTCGCCCCTTCACTTAATTTTAATCACCAAAAAAAGAAGTATCCTAAATATCTGATACCGTGGCCCGGCCATTTTTGAAGTGTCCGAAAATAAAAGGAAAAGAGAAAATTCCAGATACCGTATTCGATACAAAATTTGAAGTATCCGACACATCTTGGATACCAGACAGAGTAATTTTTTAATATTATATCATACTTTTTGGATTAAAATAAGAAAAGTGATAATCTTTTTGGTTTTTATTGTTAAAACCTAAAACCTAAAAGTTACACAGATGACAAATAAATTCAAAAAATTAGACAAAATTTTATTTATGTTAATGAATCTATTGAATCAATTTTATTTTTAAATATTATAGTTGCATATATATACGCGTATCCTCAACATATCGTATACCAAAAAATTGAAATTTGCTGTATTTTATACCCGTGTCATATCGTATCCGTATTCGCATTGGATTTAATTTTTCTAGCAAATCTTGTTAGGTGGTCCTTGTGGACGTTACATCTCAACTTTATACAAGCCCATCCTAACATATTGGGCGTTGTTGGACTATTACCTAAGCAAACGGCCCAAATTGGTCCTTTTTAAAATTGTTGAATGAGTAACAGCCCAAATTAGTCGAACTCCATTTTTCATCGGAATCCCCCGACTGTGTGAAACATCCTAATATATATATATATATATATATATATATATATGTATGTATATATGCACGTAAATATATATTCTTCATTTGTATCTAAAATTTTCACAGAAAATGATTTGTGTAGTGTAAGTTTCCATGGAGAGGAAGATCCAGTGTTTTGCTTCTCTACTGTCGAATCACGGAGGAGCTCAAGGAAATCAAGTCTCGTCTACAACCTGTAATTTCAAACTCAATAACATTTTTTTATCGTTTTTATTATGTGTTAATTTTGTTTGTTTATCGGTAGATTTCACGTGGACGTGTTAGGTTTTTGCATGGCCGTTTTACAACAAATTTGATTAAGAATAATGGAAGATTTATCCTCTGCAGATTTTGCGAATTGTTGTTTTGCGTCAAGGAAGAATAACCAAGATTATCGGATGAAAAGCATTAGGAAGAGGAGTTATATACAGTTGTTTGTAATTATATGTATGCTCTTAATTCCTGCAGCATTGTTGTTTCAATTATGGTCTTGCCAATCTCCAGAGCATCTATTTTCAGGTAAATGAAATAAGACTTTCATTTTGAGAAATTTGTGCATTAAAGTGTTTATGTTCAGTAATTGTTGCGAGTTTTTGTGTAGTTCATATTATTTTTTCACCCGAATTGCTTAGTAAGATTAAATCTATTATAAGCACGTTACGATAATAACTGCAAGCCACTAATTCAAGTAGAAGTTCTGTGAATTTTACAAATTACGACAAATATGCTAATTTTTCGATGTGCAGGGGTTTGTATTGGAAGAAATAAGGAGTTAACATTCTCCAGTACGAAAAGATCCATGCCTAAACCAAAGCACCGTAAGAATTGGATGCCCCTCTATTTGAGCTTTCAGTTAATTTGTTTAGAGTAATGATTTACTTTGACAATTAGGTTGCTCAATTCCTCTTGCTGATGATCCAAACAGAGTTTTGATTCCTACACGGAGAACAACTGATGATATTGTTGAGCATTTGGAATATATGATGGAAGATGCGCTAGTCGTGAAGAATGGTTCTCAGACAGCCTCGTTATTCGGCGGGCATCAAAGTTGGCAGCAGAGGGAGGACAGTTTTAAACTAAATTCAAGAATGAAGGTAAATGCATGTTACATTTTTTGATATGAAGAAAGGTTCTGTTGCTAAGCAAAAGAACGCGATTTTAACATAAAGAACCAAAAATTGATATAGGGAACAAAAATTATCAAGTGAAGTCGTACTTTATTTAGTTCCGCATAATTGATGTTAAATGCTAGCCTTTGCTCATGGATGGTACTTCACAAATAGACAATGCCATGGACTCTGTTCTATGTATCACATAGCGTCAGAAGAAAATTTTATTTGGAAAAAGTGGGCCATTGGGGAAAATATAAATTCTTTTGGTTTATGTCTTGAAAATATTTAGTCTGTTCAAGATTTGTCTTCACTTTCATATTTATATAAAATACTAATTGTATCAAAAAATAAAATAAAATACTAATAGGTGCATTGTGGATTTATGCGGAATGGTGGTGCTGAAATATCTATTGCAGACAGGAAATATGTTGAAAAATGCAGATTTTTAGTTGTCTCTGCCATATTTGGAGAATATGACGTACCGCATCAACCTTCCCAGATAAGCGTTCACTCTAAGAAGTTATTCTGTTTTCTTATGATAGTTGATGAGAACTCTGTCCGATTTCTGAATCAAAATGCTACCACTAAAGAGGATGGTGATGGTGGATCATGGGTAGGAATTTGGCGTCTGATTTTGCTGAAGCATTTGCCATATGATGAGCCAAGAAGAAACGGAAAAATTCCCAAGATCCTAATTCACAGGCTTTTTCCCCATGCACAATATAGCATTTGGATTGATGCCAAAATGACGTTGATAGTGGATCCTTTGCTAATACTTGAGAGGTATATTTTCATACGGGCAATTTCTGAATATGGAATTCGAATTTATTGGTTTTTTGTTGCCCTTCAAACTTTTTCATCAAGACAGTCCTTTAAACCAGTAACTGCATTTAGTTTTTGAATTTTATTTGGAAGTTAGATCTAAATCTCAGCATTATTTATCAGAAGTTATGTGCTATTCTTACTCTTGTTAATTTTAATATCTTGAAACAAACACCAACTCTAACAATCATGAACATGCAGATATTTGTGGCGTGAAGGACATACTTTTGCCATTCCTCAGCATAAGTTTCACCACAGTATATACGAAGAGGCTGATGCAAATAAGAGAAGAAAGCGGTATTGCCGTCCTCTCATTGATGTTCAAATGAAAATATACAGATATGAGGGCCTCGAACCATGGAGCCCAACAAAAACAACAATTAGTGGTAAGTGAAAAAAACAACATTTTGATGCAAGTATAATTTTATGCTAGTATATTTCCATATCTTGACAAAACAGCTTTTCTGATATGTCAGATGTACCAGAGGGTGCTATCATCATAAGAGAACACACTAAGCTGAACAACTTATTTAGCTGCTTGTGGTTCAATGAAGTGAATCTGTTCACTCCGAGGGACCAGCTAAGCTTCGGCTATGTTGTGTACCGGATGAGGGGTATTTTCAAGTTCTTTATGTTTCCAAACTGTGAATTTAATTCTCTTGCTTTGCTGCATTCTCACACTCGGGAGCATTCATCGCCTATTGAGAATGGAACAGGGTGTGATAATGAGCTTGATGGCAGTATTAGCAAATGGAAGGAGACTCGAGGAGGATTGGGATTGTGGACTCCTTATCCTGGAAACCTTGATCAAGTTGTGCTGCCTCCTATTGTAAGGACATTCAGAGAAGGCTGAGATTATGATAATTAACCAGACCATTTTGTTTTTTTGTTTTTTTTCAAGTTGAGCGCTTCGTGATTCTCAGGGAGTGTCTAAAGTCTGAACAATCACAATTATCCATATATGGTGGATCACACGTACGTTTCACATGGACATTTATGATTGTATTAGGATCTGGGGCCTTAGACCCGCCAAAGAATAATTGTATGAAGTTTATGTAGGTGTCATGACTTGTCAACTAATATGTATCTAGTTCATCAACCAATACGAATAATGTGAATATGGAAAAATAAATAAGAGAGATTGTTATTGTGATTGGGGAACTTATGGATTCATGGATTCATTGTCTTCGCGATAAGAATTTATGGTTTTATTGCTGAGATGGGCGCGGTTGAACCCCACTTGACTTACATCTGTGCAATGGAATACAAAATGATACAAAACATACGTGTAATGGTATGCAAAATGAAATCAAAAGAGGATTCAAAATACATGGCCAAAAGGTCCCTGTATTCAGTTACTCGTGTCAAAAAGAAATTAGAGAAGTATTTAATTTTTTACCTTAACTAATACAATCGTACTTGCCTTTTACAATATCAGCAACACTTTTAACTTGACTGTCCAAATTCTGTCAATAAAACTAGTCACAATTTCAATGATCCTCAAATTTCTAATAAATATTCGAACACTTAGGCTATGTTTGGATATGTTTTTAAACCCAATTTGGTCCAAAATTTTGACCTAATTGAGTTTGATTAACACAATTTTGGTCCAAAAATATGTTACTTTTTGGTAAAAAAAAAACACAATGATTATTTATTTAAAAATTTACAACTCAGATATTGTATCCTACTTTTGCCTCTCTCCTCTCTTAACTTTCAATAGACAAAAGTTTAATGATTTGACTACTACAGTAATTCTTGTTCCCTCTGAAAATAAAACCAAACACTATCTCACAAAAAAACACACCAAAAAGCCAATTCTCAAAATAAAACCAAATACAATCTCATCAAATATGCACGTGTCCCCATTAATTTCTCACCAAAATACCATCCCAAAACATAGCTTTAAAATTGTAAACCAAAACTAAATTAATCCCCGCAGTATTAGCAGTAGGAAACTGTATGAATTAAATTAGGAAAACACTTGTATGCACCTAGTTTTTGGGTCCCCACTTGTGCACCTTGTAGAATTCACATTACTTACTTTGCTTTTTTGAATTAAAAAATAATTGATGTGATTAATCACATCCACAAGGTTCACAGGTGGAGCCCAAGACCGGGTTATACAAAAATTTTCCATTAAACTACTCCCCCTCAGGTCTGAACTAAAATCGCTTTACCATAACAGCGACTTCCTTGGAAAGCGTTAGTAAGTAATATTCACACGCAACCGGTGGCCCATGGGTCGGATCAAAGGTTCCAATTGGCCAAAATAAACGTCTCACGCACTGCGGCGTCTGTTCGTGTTCCTCCTCGAAACTTCACCGTAAGGTAATCACTTTCTGCGTGTTTCCAGATGTGTACTACTATGTGTTTAATATGAATCTGTACTGAACATATACATACATATACATACATACATATATATCAATCAATGATCTGATATTTCTCCATCCTTTATCTCGTCTTAAGCAGACGGTTCTTAATTGTTATGGATTTCGCTTATGTAGATTTATGTTGGATTTCATGCGCGCATATAGAATTTCTCGATGCCTGCTTATATCAAGCTGTTTCGTAATTCAGTTTCGTTTAACTAGAGAAGAAGTTCATAATCATTTGGTGTTTACTGTTCTTCGTCAGATTGTTGTCTAAAAAATTCGGTGATATATTCATTTCGGATTACTTTGTATTTTATGGATCGGTTTTTAGTTTTATGTATGGAGAAACTGAAGTGAAAAGGGAAAGTCATAATGGAAAAAAATGTGGCGCTGTTTAATCACACGAGATCTTCTGGTGTAAAATGGTGTTGTATCTCGTGTTGCATATTATGGCTGCCCGATAAGTATATAACTATATATAATCCATATTAAATTTATATTCAAGGAAATATTTATACACATGTCATTCATATGTGAAGTACAATAGGAGATTGCAACAACGCTTGTAATAGAAGATTCGAACTGGTGTAATCATATGCTGATTAAGGAGGTTAGACCTTGTGGAATTTTTTTATTTGTAATGAAGAGGAGCATTTTTCAGTTATTACTTACCTTTTTCTATATGATTATTCTTACGAAAATGTCGTTTTTGATGGATTACAAATTCTTGTAGTGCCACTAATAATTGGAGAGGTTTTTCTTCTGTGCTTTTGGAATGTTTTGCACATTAGAAGTGTTCCATTACTTTTAAGCATTTATTTGGAAAGGAATTATCTTCTTAGCTGATGGATTTCCAAGTTATCTCAATTAGTCCAACTGATATTTGGTTCCTTGCTAATGCATTAGTTCTTTCTATATAATTTTGTTAATAGCAAATAGTCGTATGCTTTACTTGTCACAGAAGATTGTTTCCTTTTGGCATTTGAGAAATAATTTATGAATGGGAAGGAATCTGGTTTTATTTGAATTAAGGAGTCAATGGCGGTTGTAATAAAAGTGCCTCATTACTGTTTATGGTTGTTTTGCTTGATTCAGTCATGCTTTTGCAAATGTTACCAAAAAGTGTGGAGTTTGCGTGTATCACCTTAACCTCTCTATTTTGTTTTTTCAGTTGATCTTTATTGGTTATGCTTCAGGTTTAATTTGAAAAATACAAAGCCAATATAAATAAGGCAAAGAGATAAACCGGGTGCAAGTGAATGCCTCCCTTATAAAGAACAATAGTTGCCCAGAACAATTTGGCAGATGATGACCCAAGCATATGTTTGACAGTACCAGCAAATGCAAATAAGTGTCTATCATGGATATTGATTTATTGAATAACCATGCTGGAAATAATACTGAAAATAATACGAAAAGAAGGAAAAAGAAAAGAAAGAAGAAGGCTCTTAAGAATGGACCACAAAACATGGATCAGATGAAAGCTCCCCAAGAAGTTAAAGATTGTGAAGTAGCGAATAATGGTTCAGAAAAGAATCTCGAGACAGATATAATTGTGACATCACTGGCTGAACACCCTAAAATGGATGCTGAGTCAACGAAGAACCTCTCTTTTGAAGTGAATACCGACAGAAAAAAGAAAAAGAAGCAGAAGAAAAAGAAGAAGGCAAAAGTTAAGGATGATATTCAAAGCACGGAGCAGACTAAGATCGATACAGGATTGACAGAAAATATCGCAGAAGGAAATGTGACTGTAAAAAGAAAAAGGAGGAAAAAGCGCAAGAGGAAGGTAAAAGATAAAGACGAAATCCAAAACATGGAGCAGGCGAATGATATGTTAAATTTGCACTTATCAGATGAAAATCATGGACAGGTGATTGACGGTAATCTCACTGAAAATGAGTGCATAGCTCAAATATCTGAGCTTTCTGTAAGAAAAGAAGCCCCTTTATCAAATTTGCACGATAAGGAGAATGCTTTAGGCTCGTGTAAGAATGAAGAGACTGTCTTATTATCAGATATGGTTGAGGTTCCAAGTATAGGAGTTTCTTCAGAATTAGTCGAAGAGAGATCTGGAACTTCGGCGAGGCCTATGGAGCTGGAAGGGGAATTCTTTCCTTCTGAAATCCGACATAGTCCTCACTCTAAGCAGACAGTGGGAAAGAATTTCAAGTTTGAGAATGGCTTAAGCGGTATAAACAGTGAAATGGTTGTTAATCAGGGAAATTGTTCAGCTGAAGGCAGCCTTGCATTCTCTACTTGCATTGACGAGGTGACCACACATCTTTCTTCATCCGTTGTGAAAGAAGCAGCATGCGAATCATGTCCAAGAATAGCACCGGTTGTTTCCATAAAGAGGAAACTTCTTGTACTTGATGTAAATGGTCTACTCGCATACATAGTAATGCCAGCACCAAAAGAATGTAGAGGGGACACACATATACTGGGACGAGCAAGTGAGAGTTAGATATTGCTTTATAACTTTAACAATTCATGAATTTGTGTATTTCAGTTTTGGGATGATAAAGCAGTGAATTAATTCTGACCACTTCCATTTGTAGTTTTCAAAAGGCCCTTCTGTGATGACTTTCTGAAGTTTTGCTTTCAGAACTTTGATGTTGGCATATGGTCCTCAAGATCCAAGTAAACCTCAAACTGTGCCCCGCCCCTGCACGCACACACACACACCCCCAAAAAAAAATAAAAAAATAGCAAATATCATCATTTAGCATTAGTTATGTTTCATGGACTTTCAATAGGTTGCTTGTGTCCATTTTGTGGTTTGGCATGTGAACCTTAGCATATGTATTGGGATGTGCAGGAGAATTATTGAGAAAGTTGTCGATTATCTATTGGGCGAACTGAGAGACAAGTTGCTATTTTGTTGGGTAAGCCTTTTACACATCCGCCTAAAGTACTTTTCGGTAATCAGCAGTGAAAAGATATTCTTTCCGGATTTTTGGATTAGATCCATGTTATTGCTGTTGATTCCTCAAATATCTTCATGTATTTTCAGCATCTGGCTTATCTCGTATGTCATAGTGGCAAAATAAGAATTTTATTCAATTCAAAGACGGCAAACTTTAAAAGAATCCACTAAGGTCACGCGACACTAAATTTAGTCAAGCTTGCAATTTGAAATGGCATTTATTATTTTGTAAGTTATGTGAACTATATTAATGCACATTTAAAGAACAATCATGTTTCTTGGATTATAATTAGACGTTATTCAATTTGTATAGGTGCGCCATAGTATGGGTGTATGTTATTTCCGGCACTCATTTTTCCCATGAACACTATATTTTCTGAACTCTGTGCTTCATGAACGTAATGTGGCCCTGATGGTTATTTTACTTGATTTTACTCCTAAATAATTATCTTGCAATGTATGATAAAAAAATCCATTGTAATGCAGGATATGGAACATAGTACACAAACCGGATTCAAAACACTAGAGAACAGTCATAAGCCCTTGGTCTGCAAGGAGCTAGGAAAAATTTGGGAAAATGATAATCCTGATTTCCCTTGGAAGAAAGGAGATTATGATGAATCAAACACATTATTGTTGGATGATTCTCCTTACAAGGCCTTGCTCAATCCAGTACGCTTTTTAGTCCTACTATGTTGTTAATTAGGTTTCGATTGTATTTACTTTCTTTAACTTATTATGTGCCCTAACTGTGAGCTCTTGGTTTACCCTTTTTCAGTTGCATACTGCTATATTCCCAAATTCGTATCATTATGAGAATAAAAATGACAACTCATTAGGTAAAGTTCTTTGCATGGTTTAACATATTGTTTTTCACAATCAACGGTTAAATGTGATAGAATATTTGGCCCTTGTTAAATTTTTGAATCATTTATATTTATTGTCTTTTACCGGTTTTATTGCTCACAACTTCTATTTGCTCCTTCCCGTCGCTCCTTTAGAAACATTTAATGACCTCTTCTCTAGTTAATGACAAGGCTGACTCAATTTCATTACAGGCCCAGGAGGTGATCTTCGAGTTTATTTGGAAGGGTTGTTAGCATCTGAAAATGTACAGAAATATGTTGAGCAACATCCATTTGGGCAAAGTGCTATTAATGAAACAAACTTGTCTTGGGGATTCTACTCTGGCGTTCTTCAAACATTGTCGAATCGAGTGGCAGATAATACTCCCACCTCCCCACCTACACTAGATATTAAGACTTCAACTTGCCAATGAACATTATTATGCGCTTGAGAAGCAATACTTTATTTTCTCGTTCCTTTGAAGATGATGGTAGAATGAAGCAGCACCAATATTAGCATAACAATGGAGTCTTTTAGGTAAGTTTTATAGTCTTATAGTGTTTTTTCCTTTTTTTTTTTTTTTTCCTTTGATATGCCTTGATAGCAGCCGCCTATATTATATAGAAACGGGAAACTTTGTGGAGTTGTGCGTAGAAATGATTCCCTCATTCTTTGTTGTTTACTGTTGTAATAAACTTCTTAACTTCGTTTCTTAGTTGTGATTGAGGATCAGGAAACAGTTTGTACTTGATCAATATTGTCATTGTTTCTGAAGCATTTGCTTCAGAGATTGGTTATGTTGAGTCGTATGAGTGAACACATGGATTAGTTTTCTTGTTTTGGTAGTGATGGGTAATGTTTTGCGGATGGATCGTTTTTGATGGGTTTGTGAAGTGGATTAGTTTTTAAATGCACTCGAATATTTGATTGCTTGAATGATTGTAATTGTCCATACTCGGAAACTTGACACGAGATATTGCAAATTTCACTTGAATTATTTGCACTGCTTGATTTCAATAACTTCACGATCATAGTAGTACGAAAAGTACTAAGAAAAATACTCTATTTTTTCCAATGTGCTATGATTATGATACTGAGACAATCATCATACTTTGAATTGGAATGAAGTGGGGAAATTAGAGACATCCATTTTTTTTTCTATTGTAAAAGTATGAGCTGTTTCTTAAAACTCTTGATATACCCAATATATTCTTATTTAATTCGCCCTTTTAATGACATAACAGTCAAATAATAAATAATAAATAATAAGTTGTATAAATCTACTATAATAAGGTGTATAATTACATTAGAACTCTATAATAGAAGTACATATCGATTACATGAGGTCACTTCTCTTTATTAATTTATTAAATTAAATTATTCCTGCGTAATTCAACTTTTTAATAGCAAAAGAGTAAAAAATAAATAATAAAAATAAATTTTAAGTATCTACACCACCAAGATGTATAATTATATTAGAACTTTACAATAAAATTATACATGGATAATAATAATAATCAAAAAAATAAAATAATATAGAATCACGTGAGGTTACTCCTATTTATTAATTTATTAAAGAAAGATAAAAAAATATGTAGACTTTACATATAACGATTTATGCCATTGTTTATATCTTAATTTTTAATTGATTATATGAATATTGCATTGATTATGAACGTTGAGTATAATTATAACCTATTAACATTTCATATGTGGAACACTAAATTTGGTGAATATATAATATAGTGCAAGCACATATATATGATGGGATTTTTTGAAATTGTTTTCACACTAAATTCTTAATGATATTTTAATAATTCATACTTTGTTTTATTTTGATTTTTAAACATTTTCTTGGACACTAACTTATTCTCCATAATCTTAATATAAGTGCATATATATTTATATTATATTATTTTACTATGTCATCATATTATAGATTGTTTGAAAATCTGAACTTCAAAATTAGTATTGTTTTCATTTGTTAGTGCACTTATGAACCTCAAAAAGTTTATATACTTTATTAAATTATATTTATGTCACTAAATCATCAGTGTTAGTAGAAGAATGATTATTTGAAAGATGGTTAGGGTTTGTTTAGTAAAAAAAAATTGTGAGTAATGGAATTCAAAATACTATGAAAACCAGAATCACTTTAAAGTCTAAAGAATAAAAAAAAAAAAATCCTTATATGTTATCATTATTTTCACTATTACACATTAACTTTTATGTGAGACATACGTATTCTTTTAATTCTCTTACATTTTCATTAATAAAACTTAGCTTTATAAACCAAAAAGATACGTTCAATAGTACACAGGGATATGACGACCTTGATAGTTTGGCCAAGATAAGAATTGGGAAAACCTCCAAATTTTTGAACTAATTTGAGCCCACATGCATATGGAGTTAGGTAGAATATGTACTAATATCAAAGAAAAAGAAGATAGAATATGTACTTTATTTGGAGAAATATGGATCATTGGAATTTTCTTTTTCTTATTTCTTGGGATGCTTTTAAATTGAAATATTCCGAGTTTTGCCATAAATATTGATTACTTGAATGAATGACGATTTATCACTGTTGTTTTTATATATTGTTAAGAGGGGTTAAGATTTATCACTATATAATTGTGAAGAGTGGTTGAGGTTTTTCTTCAAAATTGACGTGCATATGAAAAATAAACTTCACGAAAAGAGAATATGTATAACTCATTTTGCGATAATATATGCTGTAGCAAAATCTCTTACAATGACTTCTGAACACTTGATTTTTAGCATGATCATAATTATTTTGGAGAAACATTTTGATGTAAGCAAACTCTTTTAAACAATGAATTAAGACAATCATAAAATCATATCATGTAAATAGTCTTATACTTATCACAATATGGAAATATCTGAAATTGAATTACGTATTGTTCAATAGGCTCAATCGTGACTTAACTTCCTTGATTTTGTCCTCCACAACCACAAGAGAAAAATGATAACATTTCACATGGCAATAGTACACATACATGATCGATGCAAGTGAAGTGAAGAAGACCTTTACAGTGCAGAAAATTCCAACAAAAATCATGAGAGTACAAAAAATGTGATGTTCCCACTACTCATAAATAACATAAATGTTTCATTTCCAAAACATGCAAAGCACTTTCTTATACCAATCATAAATAATATAAATGTTTCATTTCTAAAATATGCAAAGCACTTCCTTATACCAATAATGAAATAGTAGTGATCATGCCACGCTAACATAACATGGATCTCACTAATACCGAAACCACTATTTACATAAAGTCATCTTCATGAAATAACTTATTTAATAGAAGTGTAGAGCATATATAATTTTTCCTCGCTTGAGATTTCATCTTTCTGAGGAATGAAATGAGCAAATCTAAATCATCTGTTATATAATAGAGCAAAATTTTCATTGTAAAAGAATGTGAGCCACATGTGGAACCAAATGGTTCTCATGTGAAGAGAAAAAATTGGGGAGGGGTAGTTAAAAGTGAGTCTCTTTTCCATGTACACGTCACAATTACTTGAATGTACACGTGTCACGCATCTGTCCGTATAACATAAGATATTATTCAATTTTTGACAAGATATGAACTTGGAAGGGGGAGGATTGATAAATGTGCAACTATGATGCACGGACACTTCGAAAAATCACTCCGTACAGTGTCAGACACACGGTGGACACGGACACGGCTACGGGATGTGTCGGACACTGTAAAAGTGTGTTCAGAATCTAAAATAAATAAATAAAATTCGGACACGGCATGGACACAACATGGACACTTCGGAGCTGATTTTTTGCATTTTTAATGTATTTTTAATATAAATATATTTATATATATATATATGTAATTATATATAGATGAAGGTTTACAGTTTACAGAAACATTGTTATTAATAAGTTGTTATTTTGCGTAAAAATAGGTTGCTCATATACACATAGTGAATATATATAAGTTGTTAAATTGTTGATTGTTGTTTAATAGGTGCTCAATTACTCATAAGTTTATAACATATTATATATATATATATAAAATATGGGCAGATGTGTCTGAGCTGTGTCCTAATTTTTTAAGAATTGACGTGTCTCGTGTCTACATATTCGTGTTTGTGCATCATAGGTGTGCAACTTATCAGGGATGGAGCCAGGAATGTGAATGAGGGGGGGCGAGATTGTTGTGATATAGATATACATTTTTTTTTGACAAATAGTCGAAGGAGTGAAAGGGGGGTGCGGGGGGCTTGGCCCCCGCGGTACGGTACGCTATATTTGTGAAGAAAAATATAATAAGAAAGTAGGTTCAATTACAACTTTTAACATACTTTATACTCTTATATCTCTTTCATTATAGCCAAAATTTTGGGTTTGGAGGGGGGCGAACTCAAAATAAAGGAAAAAAATATGATATTTTTCGATTTTGAGGGAGGGCGAAATACAAATATCAAAAATTTTGTAAGGTAAAAAAATGATTTTTCAAAATTGAGGGAGGGCGACCGCACCCTCCAGCCCCCCGGCTCCGTCCCTGCAACTTATGATAACAAATTGATATGAATAGAGAGAGTAGGATAGAAAATTTTCCAAGTTATCTTACGACCTATGTGACCATACCCTTCATTCCTGACTTTTGGGCTTGCCATGATTGTGAATTTTCCCATCATTAATTTCCTCTACTTTGTACAGAGAGTAGGTATTGACACAAAATACATAGTACAGTGACCTCATTGCTTATGCAAGTTGCAACTGGACAATCTCAATTGCATGTCACATATGATTCTCTGTACATGTAAAGTAACATTATTAAATTATCCAAAACGTAACAATCTCTAGTATATATATTTGGTGGGTAAGATCTTCTTAACTCTTATTTATGAAGCATGAATAAATAAATAAAATTGAATCTTGGGAATCTGCATGAAGCCATTTCAATTACTTTTGTGGATAACTACTTATCATTAAACCTGACATAGTTTTGGGATCTTCAATTCAAGGCTTTAATTTCTTTCTTTGTGTCTATATAACTTAAAATTTTCAGATCCCAATGAATCAGAATGCAGAGAACAATGAGTTACCAACTTGACATGCATGTGCTTACAGAGATGACTTCTGATTTTCATATTCCTATGATCTGGCTACTTGATTTTATGAATTGTCCTTGACTTTCTTTGTTTTTTCTAAATTAATTTCAAATCTTAACAATTCTTGCTCATTAAGCAGCTTGGATTCTAATTTTTTCTTTCATGTTCTGCTTATTTTTTTAATGAATTTCGTGGCAAGTATATAATTGGTAATTTAATCACAAATTCCTAGGTGTGGGTACTACTATAGCTTAAAGTAGTAACTTTAAATCCTTAGTTGTATACATTGTTACTTATACTGTAAGTTTTCCTTTCCCCCCATAAATATTCATATTGGTTCTTTTTTATATTTTTTATGCATACAATTTGGTATTTAATAAAAGAAATGGGATGCGAATTGTAGAACTGAGGATTTCGTGTTCTTTTTACTGTATACTGTAGGAAAAGTTGTTTTTATCAGTTAGTGTTGTCATATCATAATTTTAAATGATACGGTAATAAACTCTACATGGAATCATCATCACACTTGATGGGCTTCAATATTATGCAAATATTACTTAAACTTCAATAAATTAGACGTTCTTTTCACTCCCTCCCTCATGTGATACAAGAATGGGATGAGACCAAATACTATTGCTTTTCACTATTCCTTTTTTCATGGCCACTCTATCTTGAACCCTTTATTGCTCAATAATGCTCATAGAACGTGACCAAACCTATTAACCCTAATTAATGATTTAAACTAGATGTATAGATAAAGAATTAGAACATGATCTTAATTTGACTGACTTAAATTAAACCCTCCAATAATTTATGCAGCAATGCACATGGTTGTTAGGGTGGGTGGGGTGGGGTGGGGTGGGGTGGGGGTAAGGTGGTCTTATTGCAATCATGATTAATGGGGTATAGGGGTTCTTGGAACATAGTATTGGGTAAAGAGTTGATTAAGATAGGACTAGTTGGTTCTTGCCTTATGAAATTCAGGCAACCCTCATGGGATTTGTTTACTTTATCCACGTGATCATGCAACCTTTCTTTGTTACCTCTATTTCAAACCTTCTCAACCATTAATTTCATTCAATTTTTCTATTATTGGGCTATTAAAGTCAAATAAATTAAATTATATATACACATTAATCAATAATATGATAGCCAGTCTTTGTACTCACTCGTACAATTATATATGTATGTATAGATAGATAGATATACACCCACATGTAACCAATGATCTTCTTGGTAACTACATTCCATGTTCTTAGAAAGCTATGGACTTGCCCCATTTCTATTTTGACCTTTCCATGCGAATTATCTTGCTATAGGGTCCTTGGTTTATTTTTATGGAGTTTTGAAAAGTCACGTAGCCATAATTATATGCGAGTATATAATGATTGCTATTGACTTGAAAGTTCTAGTCTCATAACTCCTAAGAACCACTCCATCAGTGTTGAATATGTTTATGCTAATCTAAAAGAGGACAATTGCTGGTTTATTTGAGGGATGCTTATTGCATTCTAAACGAGAACAACCAAATTCTCAATTTTAAGCGACTCAAAATTGAAACCTTAACTTCGACGTTGGGAGGAGATGCGGTCTGGATCCCATTTTCTAAATCGATTTTATTTTGTATTTTATTTTTATATGTGCAACACATGTATAAAGTGTTTTCTCGAGTACTTATATATAATACAAATTTTATACGTGTGGTATGCATACGTGAATTGAAGTACAACATGAGTAATTAAATTGAGATAAAGGATATGGCATGCATGCTAAGTTGGCCCAACGGCATTTAATCATCAATAAAGTGGATTTATAGTTTGGAAAACTCATCACTGCGTCTGTTTCAGATCTCAGATGAAAAATTCTAACCCAAACCCGGCTTGGCCGCATCCAAGTGTATTTCACAAAGGGAGTGTATTACACTTGCCATATAATTGGTAAGTTATTTCAAAAAATACATATGAGTTTGGCCGAACCGGGACCGGACTAGAATTTCCCGAGCTCAGATATAGAAAATTAATCTTGGATTTATTGCACATAGAGCAGATAAGCATATATAAATTAGCTGGAGGAAATTAACTTATATGCATTTTGGTGACCAATTATGAGTTTCCCCCGGCAAAGAACATGCATCCATGTTACTGCAATTTTTGGTTAAGCTGCCAAACACATCAAAGCTGCAATGTGTAGCCAATTAGGACAAAATTGGAAAGTAATAATGCTAAAGTTACCTAGATAATCACTTTGGATTTTTTAAAATAATTGGAATAAGTTCAAATGTATTCTTGCATTATTTTCCCCTGTATCCTTAACTGATATCTCTAGCATTTTGATATGACTATTCGCCAAAAGAGGGGGAAAAAATAGAATACAACCATTTATAGGTAAAACCCTATAAGGCCCAAGAGCCTCTTATATGGAAGAAAAACTTAAAAATGACAAATATTCGCGTGGACGAAATGCTTAAACATGTCAAGCATCAGAGCTTGAGCCAGGACCCGAAATGAAAATCATTGATCCCCAAGCTGAGATCTTATCACAATTTGCCATGTGGATCTACGGCTTAATTTAAAATAATAACGTCATTATATATGATCTACAGCTTCATACACCACTTGAATACTTGTATAGTAGCAAGTCAATAGCACCTCCCAATACCCCCACAAACTTAATTATATTTTAGCTATTTGACAAAGTCATTGTACTTCTTAAGTTTCAAAATAGACTTGCAATACTCAATAATGTGATAGTTGATTCAATGCAGGGACTGTGAAAGTTACAAGTGAGAAGAAAAATGAAAACAAACCCACAAGAAGCATTAATTAGTGAAGGGTAATAGGCAGGCAAATTCTTGGCAATATTTGATGAGATGGGAAACATAATGTCCCATAATTAATAAAGACACAAGCCAAAAAACAGCTATATCCTTATCATCATCGTCTACACCTTCAATATTGATTCCAGGTCTCTATCTTTCTTACCTAATGACATCCTACAAATTCTTCTTAAAAAGCAGCAATATATATACTTACACACAATCATATACTAAATCATATTATAAATTTTCCAATTTAGCAAATTAAATTATATCCATTCTATCTTCTCATCAAAGTGTATAAATGATCTTCGAGTAATAAAATGGCATATAATTCATTTTCTTGATTTCGAAAATCCCCGGAGTTTTACCTAGCATAATGTCAATTTTAAATGAATTGAGACCGACCCATGACTTAGAGGTCATGGGTTCAATCCCATCAGATGTGTAGATTCTTTCTCTACTTATATAGTAGTTCTTTGTTTCTAGTTTTCAACTCGTTGTTACTAGTTTGTAATTGGAAATTGTTGATTACGATTGTTGATTCGATATCCGATGTAATGATGTAACCGTTTTCATCAAAACATTGAGACCACATTTTGATCTTCATATGTAAAAGGCTGTACATTTATTGGCAGTATGGCTTAATCTGACAAAGATCTTCCTGACTAGTATAGATGCCAAATTGCAACAAGGGTCTTTCAATTGATTCCAAATACTATGTGGAATACACATTACAATTCCATGCAAGAGACAGAGAGAGAGAGATGTCCTAGTAAATGAACATGAGAAATTTGATAACATTTATGGTTTCAACAACATTGTACAGAAACTAGTCTTTTTTATGGGAGCAGAGTAAATTTCAACCACCAAATAACAAGTTTTGCAGCAGAATTTATTACAACCAGCTAAGTGCAGCTGGACTTTAAACCTTGATAAATAATAGCATTAGAAAGTGACCTCCAAACTAATCCCCACAACCCTTATCCTTTTAAGTTTTAACCACCTCAAACTAAACAAAAACAAATAAAATGTTCAGAAAAAAACCAATCAAGTTATACAAAATCACACACGCGCGCACACACACATATATAACAAACAGATATTTACGTGGTTAATCACAAAGCTCGAGATAATGGGTTTTCCCAAAATACCCTTAGGTAACTACATACGAGAAACTCAGGAAAGAGGTCATTGGTCCGAATGAGAACAACTACAACTACATTGAAACGGGTCTACCCGACCCGTTTCAACGATAACCCGAATAGTAAACCTAATTGATTTCACTTGTTTATTTTATGAATGATTGGACAAAAACAAAGTGGGATTTGAAAAAGCAGTTTAGACTAAAAGGGATTGCCAGTACATCAATCCACTTTCTCCCATTACCTGACAGACTCCACATGCCCATGTAGACTAAACTCCAGATCCAGACCCACCCACATTTCATTGTCCACATGGAAATTCAAACTAAAATAAATAAATTTATGACCCCACATATTCACACTACATCTGATCTGACCCACATTCTCTCCTCAAACAAATAAATAAACAACTTCCCTTTATATATATAACTATTACATATCATTCCTCCTATAAACTCTACCCTCCTCTACTATCCAGCAGCCTTTTTCATTTGTCACAACTAAACATAAACTCATTATTTCCTCATCATAAAAACATCTCTTCTACTGTTTTGCATTGATAACTGAAGATTGTGTATATAGTGGTGAGAATTGTATTCTGGGTCCATTTCTCAGTTTATTTTCTTTCATTCAACAGTTGAAATTGTCTGCCTAGATCACTGAAATGATGATCATCACATGAATGATTTCTACCTTCCCTTGTAAGCTGCCTTCTGTCTTCTTTTCTTTTGCTCACTATTCTCAGTTTACTTATATATATATACATATGATGTTTACTTATATACATGTGATATAATTGTCTTGAATTGTTGAACCAGGTCATATTATTGGATTTAATGAAACTCAAGAGGCAATATTAATAGAACTCTGTGAAGAGGGGAGATAGAAGAAGAGCGGAATTTCGATTAAAAGGAAGAAACAGAAATGTCTACAAAGATAATGACTTCTTTGCCAGATGATAATGAAGATCTGAGGAAGCAGATTGGGTGCATGAATGGGATATTTCAACTCTTCGACCGACGATATTTCCTTTCAGGCCGACGGATAAGCAGACACAACCAGAAAAGACTACTTCTAGGTATATTTCAATATTCATTCTTCAAGGCTCATGGTATATATTTCTACTTGAATTCATTATCTTTTCAGACTTGTAAAATGTTTATAGTATATGTGACTAGCAGCTGTAATTCATTATAATTGTTATCAGCAAAAGATTGACAAGAACATATTGCAATTTACAAGATAAAAAGAATTATCAACTCATTGAAAACAATAGGATAGTCATCAAGAATATTAAGACAACATCAATACAGTTAGTTTATCATGTAGCCTCTAGACAGAAGATCATTTGCAAGCATTCATTTATATGATAATTAAATTATTCATTCATCCCTAATTTTGCTAATATTACTGCATTGTTTGTGTCTTCTACAGGCTCCCAACACCAACTGGACCCCCAACATGCAACAAAATCTATCTCAGTAAGATTCTGAACATGATCCTTTCTCTTTTACGGGAATAAATGAGGAAAAGAGTTCGTTTTTCAAGTATGCAGAGGTTAATTAAATTACTTACATTTGCAGGCAAAAGATCTGGTGGTGCAGAAGGAGAAGCCAAGAATCTCCACCGAATCATCCCGACCCTCCTGTTCGTCATCTTCTTGTTCATCTACATTCTCATCACTCGATTGCAATAAAACATCTCAACAGGAAACAGTTTCACTGAGAAAAGTTAACATTCATGAAAGCCCATCTCAGTTCACAGCAATTAAAGATAAACACCCCTCCCATGATATTCGAGATGTAGTGAAGGACTCGATGTACAGAGAAGCCCGTGGCTTGTCTATAAAATCCTCGGTCAACAATGAAGGAAGAGGCCGTGTAATGAAGCACATTGACTCTCCCAGGCCTTCAAACCATATTGACTCTCCCAGGTCTTCACAGCAAATTGACTCTCCCAGGCCTTCACAGCAAATTGACTCTCCCAGGCCTTCACAACAGTCAACTCGAGTTCTTGTTAAGAACTCGAAGGATGACAGGCTGGCATTGCCTCGTTTTTCTTATGATGGAAGAGAATCACGAGAGTCATTTAAGTCGGGCATGAAGCACAAAGAACTTCCAAGATTATCATTAGACAGTAAGGCAAGCACCTTGAAGTGTTCACCCCTTGAAACGAGATTGAATTTTCTTCGACGCGACTTACAAATGGAAAATGAGAAATCCAGTCAAGTTGTCCCTCTGAACCAAGAACCAGGAAGTCACAATCGATCATCCAGTGTTGTGGCAAAGCTAATGGGTTTGGAAGCTTTCCCAGATGAGAGTATCACTCCAACAATAAAATCATGCCCTAATGAAGATTTTCTTTCAAAATCAACCTCAACAGCTGAGGAGAGCAGGCAAAATGAAGGTACGTCTTTCCAGAGTGTTTCACAATCATCGCCAAAATTGCACAATGCCACTTCTGTAAGGAAACCAAGGTTTCCAATGGAACCAGCTCCATGGAGGCAACAAAATTCAAGTCAAGGTTCTCCAAAAATGATTTCACATAGTAGGAAATCACCAACAAATACCCCGCATCTATCTTCTTCAGTTTACGGTGAAATTGAGAAGAGGATAACAGACCTTGAATTCAAAAGGTCGGGTAAAGATCTCAGAGCTCTTAAACAAATACTTGAAGCAATGCAGAAAACTAGAGCACGTTTGGAAGATCAAAGAGGAGACACTGATGCATTTGCATCACAAGAGAGTTGTTCTGATAAGAATTCTAACTTGCAAATGTGCAAGAACAGAAAAGGCTACCACCAAATTCCTGCCATGAGAGAGCATTGTCCTCCTACGCAATTAGGTTCGACTGTTGTGAACATGAAACCGGCCAAGATGACGGACAAAGTCAAAATTCCAATTGCTACTCGCCTCCCCACGTCTGAAATATCACATCTGCAAAGACTCCAAACTAGGGACCGCAAATCTCCAAGCCAAAGTTCAGCTTTGGCAAAAGATCTTACACCAAAGAACAATAATCTCAAAAGCCCTAGTCGGCATTTGCCTCCCACTATCGAGAAGAGTACTTGGAGAACTTCAGAATCACCTCAACGCATGAAGGTAGAGAGCTGTACCACCTCAGGAAGGAGTCATCCAATGGTGAGTCCGAGATCACAACAGAATCTACGCAGAATGCAAGGACAATCTCATCCCACAACAACATCATCTGACTCGGGCCGGACCAGAAAGGATTATAGTAGGAAACTCATAGAAAAAGGTCCTCGCAACAGAAAAGTGAAATCGAAAGACCTGCAGTTAAGTGATGACCAATTGAGCGAGATCAGTAGCGGGACAAGAGGTGACACAGCTTCGGTAAAATCAGAAAGCAATAATAGCCTAGTCTCGCAGATAGAAACAGAGGTCACGAGCCTGGCTCGTTCAATTAATACAAACGCTAGAGAGAAAGAGGTACATATAACTAGAGCAGTTTATTTTATTCTAGTGCTTGCTAAGTTAGTTGACAGATTTCTTGTTATGCCTTCAGAATTCTGTCTCAACAGCGGGGGAACACTTGCCAGCAGTTCAAATTGCAGCAGCCATGCTGGAACAACCAAGTCCAGTCTCAGTGCTTGACGATGCATTTTACAGCGAAGATTCACCATCTCCAGTGAAGAAGATATCAACAGCTTTTCAAGGTATTGCTCTTGCACTGACTACCAATCTATCGTGATGGTGAAATTTCAAACTTGAAAAATGTTTTTTACCCCTTAATTCAGTTTTATTTTAAGCAATATGCAATTGTTGGCTTATAAACAAAAACAACGGTCAATCCTAAAATTACACATTACAAATAGTTCAAGACATAGCATGATGCACTTCAAAATGTATGTCAAGATTCAGCATGCTCTCAGATATTTACAGCTAAGAAGATGGTTTTCCTTGTTTATTGTAATTATGGCAGCACTTTGATGGAAAATAATTGAATTGATGCATACACGAAGCGATTTATTTGGACAATCAAATCATACTTAGCAGTGCATTAAAAGAGTTAAAAGTTTAGCTACGACCAGCTGTGATGTTATTTCATTGTTCCAACATCAAACATGAAGAAAGTAGAGAAGAACGGACAATATCAGAGATCAATATACTCCCTCCTGTACCATCTAGTTTGTAACTTTTGGGAGTAATAATTGCGGTAATGGTTTTAAAATGACAATCGAAATAAACCACATGGAAATGCCTGCTTGTACTTGAAGATCCGTAACTTAGCAATGTCAATATAAAAATATTAAAAATATGCAACAAGAAATTCGATTGGCCAAAGTAACAGAACAAGAGTATACAATACGAAATCAGAGAACTAATGAGCCATTACATTTACTATTTTTCATGTTACTTGTCTACACTTAAACTGTGAATGCTTCATCTGACTAATGATTATACATTGTTTTGTCCTTAACTGAATGACAGATGAGAGCTTGATTGCTGATGAAGTGGAATGGCATCTTGAGAATCTAAATCATCTAAGAGAGCACAGAAGATCCGATCATGGTTACAAGTGCAATGAGAAGTTAGAAAACATGAAACATTCAGTTCATGAGCTTCAATTGTTGCAAACTGAACCAGATGAAACTGCTGCAAATCACCATGCTTTGGCATATGGGAGCCTCAATCCAGATCAGAGATATGTTAATAAGATACTGCTGACAACAGGACTACTCAAAGACTCGAGCTTCATCTCAACAACTGACCAGCTACTTTCCTCGTGCCATCTGATCAATCCTGACATATTCAATGTCCTTGAACAAACAGAAGAGATTATGGAGGCGGCAAATGGAAAATTCATTGAAAAGAATAATAGCGTGAAGTCAAATAAGAAAATCCAGAGAAAGATTATTTTTGATATGGTCAATGAAATATTGGTTCAGAAAATCTCTTCAGGCAGATTATTTACAGTGGGAAAGAAAAGGACGAATCCACATGAACTTCTGAAAGAAGTATACTTGGAGATGGACCGTGTGCAAGGGATTGCCCACAGCAATCTTGATGACGAGGATGATGAAACGGTCAGACTCTTAGCTGCAGATATGATGTATCAAGCAGAAGATTGGGCAGAGTACAGTGGTGAGATTCCGGCTTTGGTGTTGGACCTTGAACGCCTAATCTTTAAGGACCTGATCAATGAGGTGGTCACAGGTGAACTTATGGGTCTTCATGATTGGCCAAAGAAGCATTGCAGGCAACTGTTTAGCAAGTAGTACTTCTGGCTGCCTCTGCCTTTCTTAATATATCAGTAAATATGCATTTCCTTTTTCGTCTCCAAAATCTAATGTCAAGATGAATCATGTATAAAGCAATATAACTCCTTTAGCATCAAGAGCACATATTAACGTTAAAGTTTCTTCTTTTTCTTTCATTTCATGCTTCAGTCCATAAACATGCCAAAATCTTAAGTGGAGCATATAATAACATTATGCTTACACAGTGAATGTAAAGGAAATTAACTGATGATAATAAGGCTGAAATTCACCAATACGTATTTTGCGTTGTGTAAGGCCTTGAAGTTGGTTCTCTTTCAGTGTTTACTTAAGTACCATTAGTGGTAATCTGGTAATACTTGCAGCATGTATATGCTATCTTATCCGAAGTGTATGTGTTTAATGCAAGGGCTCTGCTAGAATTCTATGTACCAGATCTTAAATAATTGACGGAGCCAACAAAATTTGCAATAAGGTTTCACAATGTATTTGCAAAATTTGTCAGAACAGTAGTGCAGTTCTTGTGCTGTAATTACACGAATAACAATCTAAATGCAGAAATCATAAAACCAGATTCTCCCCAAGTGAGACCCACTCAAAGGTTTTAAATAAAGAGAACAGATGGTAATATCAAGATCCTATAAATCAGACAACCATATTCAATGTGTCGAGCAATAACAATAATACACCGAGAAAATCCTGAACAGCATTCAAGAATCATATCTAAAAGAAACAGAACTCCATGAATTTAAGCATTAATTTTAGTTTCTAATACAGCATCTTCCCATTTTTGCTTCAATTGTGATCTGCATCAAGCGTGCGTCGGTCTAATCCAAACATTCCTAATTCTAAATTACAAAATGAGAAGCGAAAGCCAAAATGATGCAAGGAAGAGCGGAGAAACAATGAATCAACCAGAAACTACAAGTTGTTTAGATGACATCAGTTCGCCAGGGCAATGTGCTCATATCTAAGGTCGGGAACCACTATTTCCTGAAGTGGGGTGATTGCTACAGATTCCTCAGAATATTGATATCTGATATCAAAAGAATCAATAAATACAAGGAAACAGCTCTAACAAATGTCTCTGAACTAACATAAACCCCCGGTAAATCAGGCAGGTGTACACCCCTTTCTTTCATCTTATACTGAAATCACATTGCCTAGATATGGCTTAATAAGTGGTAAGGAACCAAAACAATAACCCTTGGATTATAACAAAAATTAATATAATATAAACAAAACATTATCCAAATTCCTTAGTTTTAAAACTTTTATGAATCTATAATGAAACGACATTGTGGTACCATTTACCAAATTTTTTATTTGTTTTCAGGAGAGAGAAAATGGCATTGGTTCGGAGTTCGGACGCATGTCAGCAGCTCTTCAAAGCTGACTCAACGGCAGCTTTGTTGCCATTTATAAAAACACTGAAAACAAATACGGCATACACAATCTTTTCTCCTTTTTGAAAATGAATTAAAAATAAATAAAAAACAAGGTTGTGGTAGCCATTTTTCCAGAGAAAATGGCTACCATAACACGTTTCATTATAGAATCATAAATTTTTTAAAATTAGGGTATTTCAATAAATTTATTTATTTATTTTATATTACTTTGTTAAAAAAGACAACAAAGCCACAGCTAAAAATTAGGTGTGTGATGCACGAATAGGCAGAAATACAACATGATCAACTGGAACAGCACAGGACAGGCACAAGGATGCTTACCACATTATTACAGTGAGCACCCCTCAGTTCTGTTTGTACACTAGTAATCAAGAACCTTGTCCAACATTAAATAGACAAGGCATATTCAGAGAGTACTCTGCATTTGAAGAAGATGAGGAGATGTGATGCAAAGAGACTCCTATAAATGAGCTGTGTCTATCCGTAACTCTACATAATCATATATATGAAAAAATTAATGAAAAGGTTATTAACTTGGTATATTACCAGTTACAAGATAACAGATAATATTTCTCATATACATATATATAATGTTTTGGGTAGATTGGTGTTTTAAATTGTTATTTCCGACATATCACATACTTATTCTGATATTATCCAATGTATCGCATCATCTTTAATTGATACTCCGTAATACATCTCACATATAGAGATATGAGCTATAATATCACTTCTTAACAATGTCACTGATTTATATAGTTATTTTTCAAATCATGCTTGGTTATGGCACAACACTTAGAGTTCTCATTACAAAAACCCAACAACCATATAATATTCTAAAAATCAAGTAAATGTACTCATAAACGCAAATTCTCGACATGTCCAACACATGCCACGTTATCACCCATATCAGATGCCAACTACAAGCATACATCATATTTTTTGTAAATATTGCAAATTTGATACTAGTGGCTTATATCTCATAGATTGACCACTAATGTTACTCAATTTACATTTATATAGTGAATTATGTCCGAGTAAAGTGCTTTAAGCATATATGCCATATATGCTGGAGAATTTACTTGATATTCACTCCTTATCATAATAGAATTGGTGCAAATTTACACAATGAACATTAAAAGTGTTATAGCTTTGATTCAGCAAGTGCCTGCATTAATGCAATCGTAGTTATCTGTGGATTGTTACATGGTGCAGGACAGATTACATCCTTTTATCCTTTTTCATTACTTTTGCCACAGCTCGTCTAATTGTTAACAAAACCTGAATTATCAAAAACAAGAATGTTTCAGCAGGCTCAAATGTTCTAAGGCCAAATAAAGGCCAAACAACAATGATATCTTCAAAAAAAAAAAAAAGATTGGAGTCAAACAAGTAATGATAACCAATAATTTTATTTCCAATTATCAAAAAAAGAAATATGAAACGCGAAACTTCATGATGGTAAAGTGATAACAACATAGCTAAACAAATCATGCAGGAACTTTGCCCGTTTCGAAGTCTAAGATGTCCATACAGAGAAAAACTAGCTCCTCAACTATGACTATGCTGGAACAAGCATTAGATGCCAGTTTCACAAACAATTATACAGAGTTTAACCAAACATACCTCAGTTACAAGTGAGATACTTCATGAGAATATTCCATATCCTCCGAAAGAATTTGCTCAGGCCTCTTCTTCTCATCCTTTCTATCATTTTCATCACTAAACCAAAGACAAATTTTCTCAACACCCTCCTTTCCAGAACTCTTAGCCATGCCTAAAGATTTCTTACCATTGCCAAACTTAAAGTGTACATTGGGCCTCCCGTGCAAGAGAATATTTCTCCTGTCTTCAGGTTCACATAAACTACCACTTGCATCTTCTTTGCCAGGCAATAAAGATGGCTCCGAAACTGAAATATGGTTCTCCACGACTTCATGACTAGAATGATGCCCCATGGTGCCATCCAAAAGTTTAGCTGGAAGAACAGGCAAAGACACATCCTTTTGATCAAACTGAAGAGGGTGTGCAAGAAATGGGTTGCTTTCTGCTGCTCGTTGTACCTTTGCAGCATCCCCTAGCTCAACAGCTACAGCTGCTTCAGACCCATTACAATTTAATTTTGGTTGCGAATTCAACAAAGTCCTATCGACCTTTCCATCCTGCTCTTCAACCTGCTGGATTTTGTTATCTACCCCTGTCTTCATGTCTTTCAAGTTCCCTGAATCTAAATCTGCATTCTTATCAAGATCTGGAAACTTGGGCAACCAACTAGGTATATGTTTATCAGGAGGGTTTACCTCCGCCTGTGCAAAACTAGGGTTTAACCCCACTTCTTTAACAACTGGAAATCCAGGAATTAAATATGCAAATGGGATGTCCTCAGCTTGGCCAACATACCGAATAATATCCCTGACTACTCCTGACCGTGAAGGTGAATGACCAACATCCGAAGCACCTGAAAAGCCTTGAACAGAGCCCAAATCTTCTAACCCCCGAATCACATCAAACACATTGCACTGGCTCCTATTAGCTAAATTGGCGTAAAAACTCGCGGTTTTCCCTATTTCTCTAATATACCTGACCCCCACATCCGCAAGGACGTCCGATGCAGACTGCTGAAAGCTCTGAAACCCCGAACTCTCGCATATCTGCGCCACAGCAATCCTGGCAATGGCCTGGGTATATTCATCATCGACACCGGACCTCTTCTTCCTCTTCGACGGCCGTTTTTCTCTTTCATTCAAGTAGCTCACACTATCCTTCCCATCCCCATCGTTCATATTCGACAAAAACACGTCATAATAATATCATACCATACTGTCATAATCAAAACACATCACCTCGCTTCGCTCGACCTAAATTTTTCGGGAAAAAATGCAAAATACTCCCCATAATCCAACAAAAATCTTCTCGTCATCGAGCCAACGAAATTCGAGCAAAAACCCTAGGCTCTCGCATCGTCATAAGCCAAATAAACTAGCCAAAGGATTTAAAATTTAAATCGACTACCAGATAGAGAAAAATAGATACAAAGTGCTTACCAGATAACCCTTTTTCTAGGGTTTAAAATGGAGATGAATTGAATTGAATCAAATCCAATTGAGCTCCTCCACTAATTTGAATATCGCAAAGTTTTAAACCTCTGTTAAACCCTGTATCACAGAACTGAGTCTGAGAGAATCGAAGTTATATAGAGGCAAGCACTCTTTCACTGCTCCGCCATTGCCAGTCTGCGAAAGTCGGCTTAATCAAATATTATTAGGATATTTGATTAAGTCATTAAGCAACAACTAATAGGACATGAAATTGAAAAATCCATGCTACCTTTTTTCTTCTCTTTTTACTCCTCGACGATGGTTTGGTAAAACAGTCGACTCGACGATGGTTTGATAAAACAGTCGCCTCCTTCACCATTTTTGTCACCACCATCATCGGCGGACTGGGACAGAGACAGATCTGACGAGATGAAAACGGGTGATTCATAAGATTTTATATAACTTTTTAGATAGTTTGTTTATTATTTTATTTTTTCTCTCGTATGAAAGTTTGTTTTCTCTCTTTCGAATGAGGGTTTCGTCTCTCTTGAATAAGAGTGTGATTTTGTGTCGTTTATTAGTTCTTAAAATTTGTTATCTTGAAAAACTTGATATTTGGTGCTTTAATTATTTTTTACTACATCGTTAGAGACGGTCTCAGTTGTATTGTTCTTAACGTTGTAAACTGATTGTTGAATGAAATAAAATCACCGCTTCTCCTTAAAAAAATTAAATTAAATTAAGTCATTAAAAATTAAATTTGGAAATCTATCACCAACTGTGAACTATTTAAGTAAGTAATAAAATTAAGAGGTTTTGGTCCGAATACTGGGATAAGTAATAAAATTTAAGCAAGTAATTTCTCAATCGATGAAGTCTCGCTCTTGTTAGTCCATTTAAGGGTACTAGCTCTGATTCCCTCTCTGATTTCTTATAAACTTTTAAATTAATTCAAGATTATTATAAATGATCATAGAAACTATCAAGAAAGCACACCTTATTAATTATTAGGGAAAATTATGCACAGGTTCCCTCACTTGTTGGTAATTACCAATAAATCCCTCTCTTTTTGAAAAATACCCCCCCCCCCCCCGGTATATTTGTAAGGTTTTAAGGAGACCAAATTGTAAGACTTTTGCACAAGAGATATAATTGTAAAAATATGAGAGAGACTTATATAATTTCCGAAAAGATTGGGGGATCTATGTGTAATTTCCCCTTATTATTGTGGTCGGATTGACTTCTTAAATTATTATGGGAGATGCATGATAATATGGTGCTCCGGGTAAATGGATGAATTTTCGGGAAAACGTTAACGTGCATTATATTATACTCTCCATACATATGCACGAATGACTTGATTGTTGCGTATATTGTTAAATTAATTAAACACAAAGAGAAACCCAAGCACAATAATGTGCATGAAGTTTATTCTCAAGTCATACACCCACTGTTATACCCATCCAATTCTTCCCTTCAAATAAATTCTACTAATTGAAGTTGTCTACCACGCACAATCAGTCTTTTCTGCATCAAATTATAAATGTAGATTCCAAAAATCAAAATCTCAAACATACATCGGTCATCGGCTTCTCACCGGCCTATATTGTGTTCCAAGATCCATAATACAGACCGCACATAGGACCATACCAAACACGAACAAAAGCCACATTCACACAGAAATGGAGATCTCATCTCAGGACGACATTTTTTTTCTTGGTAACCTCGTGTAAAAATGAACCCGTATTTTAAAAAAGAAACTTAACATTCTCCTTATTTGATTGAAAATTCTTCAATAATGTGGTCAGTGTATATACTAGTTCCTCCAACATGGCCATTCAGTGGTTGCTCGATAGCGTTGGTTGCTGCCATAGTTATCTTCATACATTAGTCGACAAGCATTTGAAGTTGCCTAAAGAAAGAAAGAAATGAGATATCAGTTTGAACAAGCCACATCAGTAGACAAGCAAAATTCAAGTTAATAGATGAAAATCAATGACAAATATACAGATGAAAGGAGAATAGGTTTATGATATACAGTATTCTTTAAGCTTTAGCTGAGGCGGCTCCTCTGGATAGTACCTAATATTAGCAACTGTCAAGGAGGACGACCAATCGGGTGCAAATTTCAAATTCAGAGCAAATCAATTCTTTACAAGTCATTGAAGAGTGCGAGCAGGCTCGACTCATCTTACACCCTTACATTGAACTAGACAGGTCATTGAACTTGACAGAGCAAAGACGTTACTAATTTCGTGTAATAGTCAAGCAATCAAATTTTAGCTTGTGTGCAGCATGCACATATGAGAAATTTGAATTTTTTTGTTCTTGAAAAGTTCGAAAGATTAATTATTAACAGATTTTAAACTAAAACAACCAAGAATATTAATCACTTCAAAATCAAATGGAAAGAGAGAACTATTGGCATACATAGTCAAAGTTAAAACCACTGTATAAAAGTAAAAATAATTAACAGTGGTATCATAAGGGCATACCCCTGAATTTTCGTTCAACCATCCTAAACAAAAATAATAACGATCTTTCAATCACACAATTTGATTAGCACTGACTTCTGAGACGACACAGAGAAGACGCCTTGAGATGATCAAGAAAGGCATTTGTGAGGTAAGTCTTGCCCAAGTTAGTGTCACAAAACCCTTTTCAGTCTCACATAACAGGTGCTTACACCTGCGAAGTCTAGCAAGAGTGGAGGTATTAAGTAACAAAAGGAGGAAAATATAACCTTTTATGAGTTTTTGTTAATCTTATGCTTCTCGTTAGGACTTAACCTTGTTTTCCTCAACCTCAGGTTCTGAAAATTTCTATATTTAATTTAATTTTGAATGTTATTTAAGCTCTGTTCAGTAATTATTTTACTTCTTAGATGCTCAATAATGTACTTTGAGACATAAAATGAGCTAAATATTCCTGATATGTTTTTCATTGTTTGGCACCTCCGGCAAATGTATTCTAGATTAACAAATAGAAAAACTACATTTGAAACAAAAACTCCAGCTTTTCACCTAAAGATCGTTCATCACTTTAAGAACACTACATAAGTAGGTATTCGCTCCCTATTGACCAGCTTTTATTAGCTGACTAACTATTAGCATGCAAAACTGCAAGAGCATATATATGACTATATGAAGCACAACAGAAATACACTCCCAATCAAAAGTTTTTTTTTTTTTTTTGAAACATGAAGGATAGATTCACCATATGAAAGAACGGACTATTACTTGAGATTGACTATCATTATGATGTATGCGATTAGAGAGCACTTATGATGAAGGTTTGGACTTAATTTGGCAGGGCTCTTTCCATGAAAGGGAAAGTATGCAGCACCAGTGAAAAGAAATCATCATATCCTGATTGTATTCCATTAATGGTCTAGTCTAACATTAGTGTTGAGTTGGACAGATCGAGATTTTTCGCGTGCACGACCTGAAAAACTCATCCCTAATGTCAGACTAGATCATAGCAAAACCTATGTGCTTTTAATGCATCCACATCTACGTGATTTTTTCTTTCTCCATTTGTGTTGCTTAAAACAAATGGCTTAGTGATTTCTTTATTCGTACGCGTCCAGAAAATCTTGTAATCAAATCTACACTTATTACACTCTAGATTACATAATAGTCAACCAGCGCTACTTTCAACGCTTTAAAATGTAACTTTTTCTTGGTATAAAAATAAGCTTACTGAATAACAGCGATAGACATAGTTGAGAACATACAAGAGAGAAAGACAGAGAGACAAAGAAAGAGATGGAACAAGAGAGAAGTGATGAACCCCAACAACAAGAGCAATTACCAACCCCTTTGAAATGTCCTCGTTGTGACTCTCTAGATACTAAATTCCGCTACTTCAACAACCATAGCCAGCAACAACCTCGACACTATTGCAGGACTTGCAAACGAGCATGGACTGTAGGCGGAAACTTAAGGAATATCCCTTTTGGCGGTAAAAATAGAAACAGTAAACAAACAAAAGCCTCATCTTCGAGAAGTGGTAATCCAAGAACTCAAGCTCCACAACCACCATTACCATTAGGAGAAGAACCACTACAGAATTCCCAGTATCCTACACCCATGGAAGCAATGGTTCCCCAAGGAGTATCTCATTTGGGCTCATATTATTCACATGATGAGATCTCCTGTTTGGATGCCATACAATTCTTGATCCAGCCACAAGTTATTAATCAACATGTAAATGCTGAAAACCAATTTGGTATTGATAGAGCTGACGTGGCGCTTCCACAAGAATGGAATTTTCAGTCAATGGCATCACAGCAGGCATTACCGCAACAAACTCCCAGACAAAATGAGTCTAACCAAACTCCTAATCAAACTAACAGTGCAGCTCCTAATCACTTGTCTAACAACAGTTCGGTTCAACCTAACTGGTCTATGAATTCTTTGCCTCAGGACGTAATGAATAATTTTAGCTTCCCTACATCAAATGCTTGTTCATGGAACAACTCCTTTAGCAACGCAACCAACATGGAAATGGATACAACATCCGTGGACGTGGATCAATGGCTTAACTTTTCAGACCATGGTTCTCCATAAGTAACGTATGCAACCATGTTGTAGTCCTTGCATCAGACTCAGCTAGCATTTAAACATTATTTATTTTTTCTTTTTCTATTTTTTGTAATGAATTTTGTTTGGTTAATATCCTTCTTCTCGTTTTGATTCATAGCAATTTGGTACCTATTCATTGGCATATAATCTTAATTCCATGAATTGATATGCCAATCAATCAAGTATAAGCCTACATTCAACATTTTTATAGTAAAGCCTTAAGTGGTCTTTCTAGAGTTTCCTCCTTTGAGGATAATGACGATTGTGATTTGTGAGGTTGGACATTCCAAATTGAAATATAATGAAGATGAAGCTTTTCTGTCCTATACATTCTTACAACAACCGAGGGAAACATTCCTTAAGTTTCCACCTATAGTTCACCACCTTTTACAAGTCGTGCAATAGTATCGATGTTGTGCAAGGCTATTATTTGTATAATAGCGAAATTTAGTATGCAGAGAGCCACAACGAGGACATTTCAATGGGGCTAGTAATAGCTCATGCTGATAGGATTCATTGTCTCCTCTCTCTTATTCCAACTCTATGTTCTATTATCTGCTACCTTATTGATATTTAGTAAGCATATTTTATACTGTTGCCAATTAACGGAAAATTCTAGCCCAGACCTGGTTTGGTTGCACCTCACAAATCACACGGTAAGTGCTAATACATTTGTTTTGTGATTGGTTACTTTCCTTGGAGTTTACACCAATCACATGACATTGCCTGGTGAATGCATTTGGTGTGGCCAAGCCAAGTCTAGACTAAAATTTTCCGTTGTACCACATGAAAGATCTTATATCATATTAATTACATGTACTAAATATTTATCTATACATCTCTGTTTAGTCCCATAAATTTTTCAGATCTGCATAGGCTTACATGTAGGAACTACTATAGAAAATGACATGAATAAACTTTGAAATTTTAACAAAATGGTCTCGGCGAGGGCTATTTTGGCACACCTGGTAGAACTCTAAGCTGAGTAATAAGAATTTTATTATATATGGTCAAAGGCGTTTCTAAGATTATCATATATCTTGATATATATAAATCTATGGGCAAATAAATCATCTTGTTTGAATTTTGCTACCGTATTAAATATCACCTCAATCACAGTAATCCCTACGGCGTGGACCAACCAAATAAACTCTGTTTTCACCTCCGCCCTGCGAATGGTGATTCAACAATCAAAATTAAGCTCCGACGTGACACAAATGTTAATAAAAAATGCAATTACAACAATGAAAGCAGAGAATTTAACACAATGAAGATTGAGTAAAATAACGAAGAACCTGAAAATCGAAAATTTGAATGAGATTTGGATGAATTGTCAAAGCTATTGGCCATCACTCTGTGTGAGAAGTGATTTTTTGTGTGAGGAAATGTAAAGCGTGTGTATGTATCTATATATACAGCCCTTTGTGATTTATGACGTCACCTTGTTGGTATAATCATGGTTGTCTCCGATTTTCAAGCAAGAAAATAGTACTCGATTACAATATTCCTCAATTAATAGACATAATCTAAATAATTGAATAGATAATAAGTAACAAATACTCAACTTTTTAAAATGAGTTATGGATGATTACTTACCTTCAACAAAGGTTAATTTGATGTGTTGATTTTGGGAGCAAATAATTTAATATAGATTTTATTGTAGCAAGAAATATATAGTAAGCAATATGATAATGATTGTTGAAATGATCATAATGATTTGATGATAAATTGATAACCAAATAACAAAGAATCTCGTTCACCAAACTTATTTTTCATGACTAAAATAAAAATTAAGCTAATGATATATGGTCATAAATTTATAAGTGAGATTTTTTTTTTTTTTGGATGACGAGGGAAACCCGCTACTTTTAGAGTGTGCACTGGGTAAACATCGCTCCTCATTGATCTTATTTTTTCATTCAAGTAATGCAAGAAAAAATCAAAACAGAAACGTTTGTTGTGAAAAAGGAGAAAGGAGACTAAGAGGGTGTTTGGCTAAGCTTATGCAAAACATCTTATAAGCTCATATATCTTATAAGATGTTTTAGGAGCTTGTAAGATGTAACATCTTATTAACATTTGTGTCACGTCTTATTTGATGTCATGATAACGACGACACAGGGAATACAGTTGAAACTGGAGAATGTCGGGCATGTTCCTGGGTTGAGGAAGAATTTGATCTCGATGGGTCAAATTGATAGTGATGGTTTTACCACAGTGTTTGGTGGTGGTGCATGGCAGATCACTAAAGAAAATCTGGTGGTGGCTTGTGGTAAGAAGTCGGGGACTTTGTATACTACGAGGAAAATCGTGGTGCAAAATGCAGGGGCAGAGTCGCAGCAGCGAAGACAGGTTTATGTTGCCGGGTTGGGTAGACATGAAGCCAGTGGGAGCAGTTGCATTGCTGGGGGCAGATCCGTATAGTCCGAGGTCAAATGGGCAGACTCGTGTTGCCAAGAGGGCGGAAGAACGAGCAAGTCAGGGATCAGGGGGAGGCAGAGTTACGGAGGCATGACCACGTGGATAAACCATGAAGGCAGAAAACGGGGCCGAGAGGGGTTGACTGTGGAGCCGGAAGTCATGAGGGCAGGATGCGAAGCCGGGTAGGCAGATTCGTGGAGCCGTGGCAGAAAGCGAAGCCGTGAAGGCAGATTCGCGGAGCCGGAGTTTTGTTGGCGGATAGATCAGACATAGCTAGTGCAGTGGGAGCATTATGCAGATATGTGGGGGATCCGAGTTGCCATTGAAAAATCAAAAGTGTTGGCGGATGGATCAAGACATAGCTCATGCAGTTGGCAGGGAGCAGATATGTGGGAAGATCCGAGATAGTCAACGGGAAAGTCTTTGGTGTAAGGGTGTCGCGAGACAGGTTGACCAAAGCGGGAAAGTCTTTGGTGTAAGGATGTCGTGAGACAGGTTGACCAAAGCAGAAAAGTCCTTGGTGTAAGGATGTCGTGAGACGGGTTGACCAAGGTGGTTATCCTCTAGTGAGGAGGATGGCAACGAAAGTTGCGGGGTTGTGAGACATGTTCCGGATCTTGGGAGTAACCTATATCCAAGGGTCAGTTGGACCGAGATGGATAAGTCACAGTATTCAGGAGTTGGTTGATCACCAAAAGAATAGGGTAGTGGCGAATGTTCAAAGAAGGGGAACAAAGTTCAGGAAGAGATTGTGTTTTCAACATTGAGTTTGGTCTCCAAGTGGGAGATTGATGGGATTAGTGTGGAGACACAAATCAAAAAGGAAATGGATGTCATACATGACCTATACATGACCTATCCATTGGCAAATGTCACGGATGACATATGAACCAACTTGCAAAAGAATTGATGGCCAAGATTAATGCAAAAGAATGGAAGGCATGGATTCAATCTTGTGGGCTTGGAAATTGCCTATAAATAGAGGGCAATTTCTTCATTTGTAATCACACCAACCAAAGAGAGCAAGAGAGAATAGGAAGCATAAGTGTGTAGTGAGTTAGGAGCAATTTATTGTGAGAGATAAATTGTGGGTTATAGGAAACACTTGTGGGTTTTTTCTTTTGGGGAAATACAAAGGGGTTGGGAGAGTGTTCTATATAACTTAGAGAGTGGTTGTACAAAAGTAGTTTTCTTGAGTTTGTCTATAAACTCAAGTGTGTATTTTGTACCGGTAAAATTCTCTCTTAGTGGAAGAACGGAAACTCTGGTGGACGTAGGCAAATTGCCGAACCACGTAAATATGTTGTCTCGTTTTCTTGCTTTGATTCTTACTTTTAAGTTCTTTTATGCGCGTGGATTCTTAACAAGCCAAACACCCTTTAAGTACAGACTCGATAAATTAATTTAGTGATAAATTTGTACGTTACAATTTTTAAGTGTTAGTGTATTACCTATTAGGCTATTACCAATACCGCTTGAATGGACTAAATTTAATTAACTAAAAAAACTACGCATTAACTATTTGATTCAACCAAGAATGTTATTTATTGAAATTAGGAAATAAATCAAGAAACATATATAAAGATTTATGTGGTTCATTAAAATTGGGCTATATCTACGCGAAAGGATTAAGGATGAGCGAATTTCACTATATCAAGAATTTCCTAAAAGAGAAAATTCAAGCATGAATCGTTCGAATGATGCCGAGTTTAATTCATACCGTGAGTAAATTACACTTGTTATGCGAGTAGTTGTTTATTTTCTGAATTAGATTTAAAATTGGACCAACTCAGTTTGAGTTAGAATTTACCGAAATGGAGTATAAAGACAATATCGGGCAAATCAAATTTTTTTAGTCCCATAAGTGTGACCATGTACACATTTAGTCTCTCACTTTATGTTAGTCTCACATTGAGGCTCATAAGTCGTCAAATGTCTCATTTTTGGTTCCATGACCAAATTCATCCAGCATCTAACAGAACCACGCACATGATTCGTGCGTGGCCGTTAGTAACAATCACAGGCGAGAACTTTGACGCCCCAATTTAGTCTTGCATGTTTTTGGAGGGGAAATTATTGTTAAAGAGGGGATAAAAATCAGATTCTTATGTCAATAAATTGAGAATTAAAAGAGGGGAAGAAGAAATCAACATGCACTTTATTTGCAACAACTTATCATGGCATTTTTGAAGAAACTTTTTCTCCCAAATGGACAAGTTGTTTGTTTCTGTGGCAAGCCAGTTATGTTGAGGAATGAGTGGTCGGATTCCGATCCCAGTAAGAGGTTTTCATGGTTGTGTGAAAAACGAAGGAGTTCAAATTGTGGGAAGATCCACCAATGTATTAAACATGCACTTTAATTGCAACAACTTATCATGACATTTTCGAAGAAATTTTTTCTCCCAAATGGACAAGTTGTTTGTTTCTGTATCAAGCCAGTTGTGTTGAGGAATGAGTGGTCGGATTCCGATCCCAGTAGGAGGTTTTCATGGTTGTGCGAAAAACGAAGGAGTTCAAATTGTGGGAAGATCCACCAATGTATTATAGAGCGAGGATGGTGGTAACTTCGTAAGCGATATGATAAACTTGAGGCCGAAATCCCCGAATTGATGCTTTTGGTCGAATTTTTGTCAGAAAAAATGAAGAAAATACAGTACACGGAGGTTGTATTGCTACGAAGGACAAATTTGTTGTTGTATCTTTTGCGTGTAATTTGCATTCATTTTTGCTTTGATTATGCTTCTTTGATGTGATTTTCGTTAGATTTAGTTGTGATTTTTAGAGTGTGAGTATATGGTTAGGATTTTTCTCTTAGGGTTTGGATTTGGGATTTTTGACGAATTTGTGCCTAAACATATTCCAGCCTCACTCACATGCAGTTCACGTGAATAATTTTCTACCTATGACTGTTACCAACGGCCACGCACGAACCACATGCGTGATCCCATTAGATTTTGGACATAATTTTGTCAAGGGACCAAAAGTGAGACATTTGACGATTTATGAGACTCAATGTGAGATTTATATAAAATGCTGGACTAAATATGTACACGGGCACACTTAGGGGATGAAAAATGAGATTTTCTCAAAGAATATCCCTATATTTCAAGCTTCACCCTCACAAAAAAGGCCATTTGATTATAAACCTAGAACTTTAAGACCATACCGAAATATTTTGATTATAGTCTATAAACATTTTTAATTGGAAAAATAACTAAAAATTGTATCAGCACCCAAATGTTATTTATTAATTCCCTACAAAAATTAATACCATATGTTACAAAGCTTTTTCTGAACTCTTTACATCTTTTATAAGCAAAAGAGAAATGGTGGTTTGCAGTAAACATTACCATTAAGTTTGAACATCTGGCTATTATCAAAACAAAAAGGAAAAAGAAAAAAAAGGAAATTTAAAATATTTATATCTTAATTTAAGACGCAATTTCATCAGGGGCTTCCGTAGCATAGTGGTAGTGCGTTCGCTTCGTAAGCGAAAGGTCGCGAGTTCGATCCTCGCCGGGAGCTATTAAAAGCGTATTATGTTTTTTTGGGCTTTTGCTTTGGCATGATGGGTCAATAGCCCATGATCTATCTCATCTTACTGAATCTGGCCCAGTTCACTTGATAAATGGTATATAGATATGATTCATACGTATATCTTTATTTGTGGTTGGAGAAATTATGAAATTGAAATAGTCAAATAAGAGGTATATTCCAAAAACCTAAAATCAATTTTGGAACTCTAAAATAAAAAGGTAGAGATTTTGCTCATGCATTTTTTCAAACTCAAAATATAGTCTTATGTAGCATAATATAGGTATAACGGAACATATCACTCGTCTATTTAAATAAAATATTCATACAATTCTCACGCATATAAATACATGGTATATGAGATGAAAAATAATTCGGAATAGATTATCCGATTTGCGAGATCATCTTCGTCTTCACTCTTCACTTACTTCTTGTTACTTTTTCTGATTCGTTTTTAAATGAATTATATTGAGAGAGTGAAAATCGCAAGTAAGCAATTTTGTAAGTAGGTAGGAACTCAAGATTTTTTGAGCTGTCAATCTTATTATTTAAGCATGACCTCAATATTATCTCAACATTTCTTTTATTCTTACCCTGGCCAACTTTATAAATTAATTATATTAAGAACATAAGCCTTATAACTAACTAATATTAATCCTCTACGCTTCACAAGATAAAAAGAAAATGAATTAATGGATTTCCTTTTTCATAATCAAGCATGGAATTAACAAAATCCTTACTACCTTTGAAGATTGTATACTTATGAAAATCAAATTTATGCAATTTCGGATAATATCAGTGCGAGGTAAAGATTAAATATTCATGAAAATAAATTTTCATAATATAGAATAGAATTGCAAGAATGTGGATATCCTAGATATTATCGAAATTTGGAAATCAATTTTCACTATCTAGTATAGATTGACCCAAGTGGAAAGCTAATTCTAGAGCATTACATGCTCATGAGAAAATTAATGTTGCATACCACAGATTTAGGTAAATTGCTTTTTTGGTTGGCATAAATGAGGCATGTTTTAGTTTTGTTCCAAATTAATTGTATATAATTTGACAAACTACACACCATTCTTGTTATCATTAAATTTGTGAAAATCATTACTATGATAATAAATAAATTTTTGTCACTTAATACGTATTATAATTTTTGATAATTTAACATTATCCCCCTAATATTTTTCTACGCGTCAAAAATTGCATTTGGAAAATGTTTCCTTCGAAACTTAATAAACTACCAAAATTCTACAAGAAAAATTCAGCCCTAAATTCGGCAGACCGCAATACCGCATTATATATATAGATAGATGATAGCTACAAAAACCTAATGGGGACCCTCCTATGAGAACACTACATGTGGTCCTTATATTTACAAACAGACAAATTAAAAATGATAAAATCAAACCCTAGTTACTTATTTTGTACCTTATTTCACCTATGCTTTTTCTTCTTTCTCTTTTGGACCACAAACTAATGATCTTTTCATTTTTCTTTCTTATTATTGTACTTATTTCTTATTATTGCACTTAGAAGGGGGGGGTCCTATGTTTAAGATCTCTCTTAAGTTTGTAGCTCCATCTAGTATTACTTTGTTGGATCTTGTGTGAAATTGACATTACTATGACTATCTTATTCAACCATAAACAAAACCCTTCTTCTACTTCTTCTGATGATGACGACGACGACGAATGACTATGCTTCTGCTTATATATTCTTAGCAGCATCAGTTTATTTTATATATATATATATATATGTACTAAATTGCACCTCGAACTTTGATGTTACAAATACATGATCAGGAAATTAAATGAAATTCAACAGCTAGCCCGCATAAGGAAAATCGATATTGTAACACTAACGGGATCAAATTGTGTCTTGATTATAAGAAATCATACGTACATTGAATCTTGAAGCTGCAAGAACAAAGGAAAAAAAGCTTGGTGTTCGAAACGTTATGCATCCGATCGAGAATCCAAGTTCGTGACAAGTTTTTAAGAAAACCTAGCTGTATATATAGGAACAAACTAGAGATATGTCCTAAACAATCATATGTTACATATCTTCGCTACAATAATCATAAGCTCTTATTATTTGGAAATAAAATGAAACTATTTATATATATATATATATATATTATATAGACACAAATTTAGTCTTACTTTTATAATATATAGGGACCTTACCAGTGTAACTGGCTGTACCAAGAAGCATTTTCTGGCACCTCAATTAAGTAGGATCAAATCCACCATAAAATCACAGCTGATCACCAAATATTAATTCTTGAAGCCCTTTTCACAGTTCATTATTTACCTCGATCCAATGAGAATATATATGTATTTTGTGCATCTTTTTAATGCTGCCGTGAATGGAACTCATTGCTTTTGTTTTGCTCATTTTCGTTTTGTGGAGGAAGAAGATTTGCAGTCATGCCAAAATGGATTGGCCTCGCAGGTTGAGCATTGGAGTGCTCAACATTTGAACTGTGAAAATTCGGTTGTTTCATGTCGAAATCTGTATTCATAGGAAAATAAGATTGTGTACTACTCATTCCTGCATGCTGATACACAAGAAACTGATGAGATCCTGAATTTGGGAGGGAGAGTGTTGATGGCAATGGTACTAGGCTTAAATTACGCCAATCTTCGATCTGAGGCGCCGTTGATCCATGGATTTGTGGAGGTTGAGATAAGCTTAAATTTGAAGGATCCCATCTAACAAATGGTGGCATAGTACTATTCAATAAGAAAGATGGATTATTTTCCAAGTTAAATTGCCTAATTTCCTCTTGATCATGACCACTTCTTCCCAAATTCTCATGATCTCTATGATCACTTGCTTCTCTAACATCCTTGGATTTCCCCAAAGAAATACCTACGCCTTGTTTGTCTGAATCATGAGAAGCTCGAAAATCGTGAATTGGATCATAATATTGGCTAAAGTTGATTCCTTGAGGGATTTGGAGTGGAGGCAATTCATCGATTTCATGCTTTGCAGCATTGAGCAGCCAATCAATCACTTTGCTTGGCTGATTGAGCCCTAACCGGTCTTGAAGGTCGTATAATTGTATTGCTGTGGAAACTGATAATCTTACACGCCTGTCACGCAACCCTCTCACGGTGCATACTTTGCTGTGCCTGTCTTTGCCTCCAAATGCTCGAGAAACACGAACAATTCGAGGATCCTTAAATCTGGACCAAGATGTTGTTGATGAAGTACTTGATGAGGCCTTTGAGGTTGTGGTATTATCTGCAATTTCCTTTGGAATCATCTTATAATATCACTCACAATTGTCCTAAAGCTATTGAATCTTGAAAAATGAAAACCCCTTGTAATTTATCTGTATAAACTTCCCTTCTTCCACCTAGTGAAGATTTTCTGTAAAAGATATTGAAGGGAAATAAATACATACTATGAAAAATTGAAAGCAAACAAGGAAAATAAACCTAATTCACAGTACCATATATATATAATCATAAGAATTGCTTATTGAAATGATTGTCCTAAAGCTATTGAATTTTGGAAACCCTTGTAATTTATCTGCATAAATTTCCCTTCTTCCAGCTACGTAATCAAGATTTTCTGTTAAAAGAGAAATTAAGAAAAACACATTGAAATCAATTATATATATACTACTCGAGGAACATTTCAAAGAATTCATGAAAAGTTGCAAGAATTTACAAGGAAAATAAACCTATTAACATATCATAATCATAATAAATTAATACTTACTGTTACACTCAGTTCTTTTTTCTCCCGAAATCTCTGAGAAGAGAAAAAAGCCATTGATTTATAATTGAAATGAGCTTTCCCTGATTGAGAAATCAGCCTTGAAAGCCATAAGAAGATCTATAAATAAGATGAACTTTCACTTTCATACAGAGTATATATATATTCACACGAGCTAGCTGTACATGTGATTGGAAAAAAAAAGAAGATGCCGGTTTACAAACCGAGCACGCTCCATGGAATAAAGCGAAAGAATGGTTCACAGACCGCCACATGTACATGATCCACACGCGACAGATAAATATGCTAGTCGAAATTAATCATCTTATCAAATAATTATAGACATGCCTAATATATGTTATGTCTTGATGAATTAAGTAATTGTAATTAAACCAAAGATTTAGTTTTGTTCTAATGTAGCAAAAGCAGAAAGCGTATTTTCATCAATCGGGACCATTTCTTTTTCCTGGACATATGTAGCTAGAAAAGTTCGGTGTTAATGCTTTATCGACAACTAAATTCATATCACATGGCTTTGACGGATGCACGCCTGATAAGTTACCTCATGGAAAATGTTGAGACCATTTGCATTGTCATCACCAAGACAGCAACTCAAGTTTTCTACACTCTAATATCTGAAATTAGTACCAACTCAGAATAATGCATCATACATTCTATAGCTATATATATTCATTTATGATCTTAATCTAATTAAATTCCCGGAAACCATCATAAATAAATACATCACCTCATGCTTCAAAATTATTATATATATATATATTATATTACATTTAAAAAACAAAAAGAAATTGTACAAGTTTTATATTTCTTTTGATGTGTTAGATCATGAATAAACTGTATTTCACTGCACAAGTTCATAAACAGGCAGTGATGAGAATATCGAGATAAATTATGCAAAATGCAGTTGTAATTTAAAGGGCTCCCCGTTTTGCATTATTGCTAAATAAATGGTCTTCATTTGCCAGAAAAATGGACTTTTGGTCAGAGTTTCACGCACCCCCACCCCACCCCACCACCACCGGCCATTGCTATAATATATGAGATGCTCCTAAATTTCGTATCCATTTTTCCTTTATCAATCTGTCACTTGTTTCTGGTATTCAAATCCGATATTTTTGAGTGTGACATATAGAAGTATAGAACAGACAAAGATTTTTTTTTTTTTTAATTTGAAATACAAAAATAAGGGCTTTTGCGGTATATAATATATCAGCTTTTTAGGTTTTCTATTACATGTTGGGACTTAGAAAGTGTGATAAAATCCGGTCACGATTATGTCACGCCAGCATTTAGTTTATTTATCGTGTCAATTAATTAGCACGGATTTGACGAATAAGGGTTTTATCTATTTTTCTGATATAACTTTCCTTCTAATTATTACGAGTAGTCCTAACTCCTAAGGTAGAAAGAAGTAACTGCAGGAAATCTTGATGGACGTTATTTTTGTAAGGAAAATAAAATTATGAAAGAGAAATGAAATTAAAAAAGAAAAATAGCAGATTACTCAGTGAACATAAAGGGCCAGTCATAAGCATTGTAGAAGGTACTATCTGTTTGTACTTAAAGTTAGCATGTGAAATGATAATTCATGTTGGGGATAGGAGTAAAGAAAAATCAAACTAAGATACAAATTAATCGAAACATCTTGAATGAATTTGATGGACCATCATCTATTTTTATTCGTGAAAAAAAAAAACCCGAAGAATTAAGTAGTTACGCATGGTGGTGAAAACGGAACATTTCAAAAATGGAAAATGCTAAATATCATCGTTTAATCTCTCGTTGTTTCTCAAGAATTAATAAAGTTCCGGATGTAAGGCTGTCTTACTAACTTTTAAATAAATTTTACGGCAGAGAGATCAGATGGTGCGGTTCAGTTTGCTACTTTCTCTGTCTCGGACATATTTTGCATTATTCACTGTGCTAGCATTTAATCCGTTTGATGATCACTGGCTTTTACCTTTTTTATTTGTTTTGTTAAATTTAGGGTTAATTACACGTCCTTTTCACAGGCAAAGAGATGACCTCAATAACTGCATCGACACAGTAGAGGCAGATGAACAGTAGAGATAAGACAATTCTGAATTGCTTCCACATAAGGGGTCAGCCTTATTACCTCACATTTGTTTGTACCCTAAAATAACTCACATATGCATATTAGACTTTATATCATTCTTTTTTTTAAAAAATGCTTCTTCTTCTTTTTTATCTTTGTTGATCAATTAAGTGATTCTTGACTAGCCAAGTCTCAAGAGATCTACACTGTCCATGTGTGAGGTTCAAAGATCTACACTATCCATGAGTGAGGATCGAAACTAGAGCCCACGTGATGAGCAGCTTAGATGTCCAAAGACGCATCCATAGTGGATTAAGAGGGTATTTGACTAAGCTTATTTTAAAGAGCTTACAAGCTCTTAATGCTTATAAGATGTTTTCAGAGCTTATAAGTTATTCAGCTTATAAGATCTTAAAAAATAAGTTGGGATTCCCTTACTTATTTTTTAAGAGATTATGAATCCCAACTTATTTTTTAAGAGATTATAAGCTCCTAACATCTTATTTTAATAACTTATAAGCTGTTTTACTAAAAAATATACTAAACACTTTGGAAGAACTTATAATTGCTTTGAAACATCTTATAAGATATTTTAAAGAGCTTTTAAGCTTAGCCAAACACTCTCCAATTCTTGTCTAGTCAGTCTCGAGAGACCTACACTATCCATGTGTGATGTTCGGAACTAGAGCCCACATGATGGAGCGGCATGCCTGTCCAGAACACATCAATATTGAGATCGATTCTTGGATAGTCAATCTCAAGAAATAATTATACACGTTTGAGATTTGCAACTAGAGCCCAGCTGTTGAACGGCTTGGATGTCCCCGGACACGTTAAAATTGGGATCGATGACTGTACTAATAGTGACAACCCCTCTCTTTCTCTTAGAGATGCCAAGAGGGGGCGAGGAGGTGATGGTGATAGTGAGCTTACCAGAAGTTGTTTATGGACCCCCTAGCTTGTCCAATCGATTGGCTTTTGTACTCTTGATTCTGATTGTAACTGTTCAATGAGTGCAAAACTTTTACCAATTTCGTTAGTTAAAGAATGCAAAACAGTTCCCCTTTGCCCAATTAGGTCATGAAATGGGCCATCCTCGTGGGCATGCGTAAAATCCCAACTGTAGACAGATTGCAACTAAACAATGGGTGAGTGCTCCGTGCACCACGCTTTAGGGGAACACTCCCGACTGCTTGTTTCATATTCTAAAATCGTGTTTCATCTCTTCTCTCTAGCTAACGACTCATAATTGGTCTAATTACTCCGATTCCAAATCCACCTTGAAATTATCTCAAATCCTTATCTTCAAATCCTTCCTCCAATTTCAAACCGTTAAAACTCATCACACTATTTACTAACTTATAGATCATACTATATGCATAACCATTTCTGCTTACCAAAAAAGAAAAAAAGAAAAACATAATCATTCTAGGATCATAGAGAAGTCGTGATTTCGCACATCTACAACGTTCAACATAGAATGTCGCATTAATGTTCCTAAATCCTAATTCACACATCTACCCTTGTTTATTCTACTACATGCATACCATCATCGTACATCTTGTCCATTTGCTGCCTATTCTAATAGCTGCATACCATCCGGGACGACCTCCATGGTGCGTAATCTAAATTATAAAATATTAGTGAAGCCAAAATGAAGCACTCTCATATTTCTTCTTTTCTGCATATGGCCTCATCTGAGCTCAAAAACAAGTTACAACTAGGCGTGTAAGGTGAGTCGGGTCAGCTTGTGAGCCTAGTGAGCCAGCTCAACTGGAGCTCGGTTCGAGCTCGAGCTATTTTGAGCTTGAGTTAAGCTTTTCAAGCTCGACGTCACATTCTGGCTATTCTCAAGACTTCTTCGCCCAAATGAGGTTCCAAACGCTCTTACTTTCTACAGTACCTTGTATTTATAGTTGTGAATGGAATTCTCTAGAATAGTTCCATTCTCAAATGGAGTTGTATAAATAGGGGGCTAGACTTCATTTGTAAAGCATCCAACAATTGAGAGCAATAAAAGTACTTGAGTATTCAAACACTTTCTCCCAACATTTTCGAATTCTTTGCTTAAAATCCCAAGCACACGAGCACGGGTTTGAACGAGGTTGAATTAACAATCCTTGAAGGAGGCGAGGCGATGAGCTAAGTGCTGCACGAGGAGTTAGTAAGAGACTAAGTCCGTGACATCGAGCTTTCTTGTGAACCGAGCTTGAACTCACTTATAATTGTTCATAAGCTCGTGAGCCGACTCGGGAGCTTTTATTATTATTTTTAATTATTTTTATATATAACTAATAATACTCAAATTTCATAAAAAAAAATAATCCTTAAGATTTTATACACTACATATTTTAATGATACTCTTTTAAGTGTTTTTGTCTATGATACACTTAAGTGTTTTTTCTATTTTGTTTACATAGTACAAAACAACAACAATAATAAAATATATATTTTACTTATATTTTATGATATACTATTCTATAAATTAATTTAATATAATCATATTTCACGACACCCTCCTCGATTTTCTAACTACTTAATGGATATAAGGTATTAAATTATTATTTATCTTATCTTAATAATGTATACTATACTTTATTAACATATTGTGATAAATAAATAAAAATAGAATCTATTTATTTTCTAAAAAAATAAAAACAATTAAATTTATTTTTACTTCAAGCTCGAGTTCGACTCATCTGCTTCGAGCTTGAGCTCGATCCCTAGAAAATGAGGCTAGTCGAGTTCGAGCTCAAAAAAATACAATTGAGCTCGAGCTCGAGCATAAAAATTTCATCAAGCTCGGCTCGTACGGCTCGTAACGCTCGTACTCGTCTATTGTATCTTCGGATTGATGAAATTCTATCAACTCAAATTCTATCAATGTTGTTTCTTACGGCTCGTACTCGTCTCGTTTACAACCCAAGATATAACATTGATAGAATTCAAAACTCGATGTTGTAGCTACCGCCTAGTAAGCACGTCAGAAACATCTATTTTACCTATAGCACGGACTGAGACTAAAGACTTGAAGCTAATATGTCTTTTTTGTGCAGACTATTTTACCTCGTTGAAAATGATCCGAATGGACAAAATATCATAATCCAGCCTTAGTACAGTTACATTTATCAGATCAAATCATAACGACAAAATCAAGTATACGGCATCTCGAATAATTGACAAAGCAAAGAAGGTTAATATGCAACTTGTTTCATTTGATATTAAGATACCATACAAGCTTCATGAGCCTTAACTACATTCAAATTTCGGAACACTCGAGAACCAGTGAGCCACTTCATCAAATGTCTTTAAAAATATGAAGCAATATTACTGTCGCACAATGTCCCTTGGAGGCAACAACACATTATTGAGAAAAGAACATATAAGAGTACACTTCACGTCGCAAACCTTCTTGACTATTTAGATATGTCCGAATACATAAAACAGAGATGAGGACAGGAAAATATTGAAATGTAAAAAGTACTAAAAGCCAAAGAAAACCCGCTCGCCGTTTCTAAACTTCATCCATGAGAACTTTAAGCATTCAGCCAGCTCACAAGCCTGTTACATCAAGCAAATTACTCTTAAGCACATTCAAATCAGTGAGCCTGAACTTCTTGTTAGCCAGCACAAACAGATTACCAAATACAAAGAAAATATCAGCAGATATTGCAAATTCATGTGCAAGTACCAATCAAGTACAATACTTATCTCCAACAGAAAGCAAGATTGCTATGAATATAAGTCGAGCTGTTTTGCATTGTCCGTCCATTTAGATTCTGTTATAATCTATTTTTAATGATAACTATTTGGATCTCAGATTTCAACTTCAGCTATCAATCGCAGAGATTGATATGCATGCATATGCATTATTCTGAAAAAAATAATGAGCAGGAGTAGGTAGATAACAACTTCCAGGCAGCCACTCAATTATATAAATAGGTTTCGCGAAATAAGATTACAACCCAGTATGGACCTGGAAAGGAAAGCAGGCTCTATCTAAGAACAAAACGTTACAGGTAGCCAACCTGTTGGCAATCCCAATTCTGAATTGATGCTGCAGGTGCTCTAATATTTCACATAGGGAAGACTAATGAGCATTATTCATTTCCCTCTAATTGAAAATCTCAATTCATGTGCATGGAATTCAAAAGTTTTAAGCTACATGCATACTAGGGCAGCATAAGAGAACATCCACCTCTTATTCTCAACAGGCATGCGTAATGATATGTATTTCAAATATGCTATCACAGCACGTTCGCCACCACACTGGCTGGTTGGTGAACAACCACCTCTTTATCTCAACAAGCATGTGTAATGATATTTATTTCAGATACCCTATGATAGTTTAAGTCTTAGCTTAGCTCTCTTCTTTGGCAATAATGCGCACTGTCTAGATCCTAGCTGTAAGAAAGCAACAAACTAAGCGCAAAACAGGAAATACATTAAAAATGAATTCTAATTAAAGTCCATTGGAACTTATGGCATCAAAAGGTTGTTGGGTGTCAAAATATATTAAACTGCGGAAGCGATATATGGAAGATAATATTTATTTCAAAATGAGAGAATTACAATATTTTTCCAAACTAATGCAATATAGCTTTGGAATATTTGAAATACAAAGGGAGTTTTCTAACTCTCAATATCCTCTCTATTCTAAACCGCTATGCATTATCGACTTTTCTATCTTCTAATTTCTCTCTACAAGTGAACAAGTAACAAGCTTATATATAGAGGATTATGTTGGCTATGACTAAAAGAATTTGATTTCAAATTTGCTACCTTACTTTTTACATGCAAAGTAATTAATTCTAATTGGTTAAATTAGTAGTAAAAAACTTAACCATTAAGTAATGGTTACAATGCACTTAGCCAACAAAGTGTGTGTACATGCATGATTGCTTCTTCAAATTGGATTTTACCACACCTCTTGAGGCTTCCACTATCCTTGTAGACTTTTGCCTCAATTTTTTACTCCAATCTAATCGACTTAGTTTAACCGACTTGCTATGCTTAGAGGAGAAGGATAATTATCTCACTGGTTGAATTACAAATTACCTTATACTTTTTAACACCCCCTCTTAATTTGTAATTCGAACTCCATTTCGGAATTGCTCAATCTTCTCAGAAATAACCGCTTTGGTGAAACTATTTGCTAGTTGTTCTTTTGTACTCACAAACTCCAACTTGATTTGTTGATCACTCACGAGACTTTTAATAAAGTGATGTCGAAGTTCGATGTGCTTCGACCTTGCATGAAAAATTGGATTTTTTGTCATCGCGATTATATTGTCACATAAGATCGTGGTCGGAGTGTCTTACTTTTGTTGAACATCTGCTAATATTCTTCGAAGCCACACTTCTTCACACACAGTGTCAGTGGAAGCGATATATTCAGCTTTTGTTGATGAAAGTGAAATAGTTTTCTACTTCTATGCCCATGAGATTATTTTCGAACCTAGGCAATATACATATCCAAATGTGCTTTTGCGATCATCAAGATCAAGCTCAATCACTATCTGTGTATCCAACAAGTTTATTTTATTTTTCTCCGACATATTTGATGCCGAGTTTTCTCGTACCTTGAAGGTATCGTAGAATTCTTTTTGCTGCTGCATAATGTAGTTTGCTCGGATCATGCATAAACCTTAGATCAGGCTGACTGAATAGACAATATCAGGCCTCATGTTTGTTAAGTAAATCAACAAGCCCACTAAACTTCTATACATCTTCGCATCAACTTTGCATGCGCCATCGTTTAACTGCAATTTTTCATTTGCTGCGAGAGGGGTTGAGATTGGCTTGCAATTGCTCATCTGAAATTTTTTCAATAATTCTTCAAGATACTTTTCTTGAGAAATATTTCTCCTTTTGATTGGTGAACTTGGATCCCAAGAAAATATTTCATAAGACCCAAATCAGTCATCTCGTACTCATTCATCAAGGCCTTTTTGAATTTTTGGATCATCACCAGGTTTGTTCCTGTATAAATTATATCATCTACATAAAGACAAACAATGAGAAAATCTTGAGTACCTTGTTTCTTTACGTATAATGATGGCTCATTTTGACTTCTTTGAAAACCATTTTTATGAAGATAATTGTCAATTTTGCTATTCTAGGCTCTAGCTCACTAGGATCTTCAGACGAATTATATCCAGAATCTAAAAGTCCAATTAGAAAGGTACGAAACTTAAAAGAAATCTATGAATCATGTGATGTTGCATTTTTCACTTGTAAGCCGCAGACTTATGAAGAAGCTGCCAAAGATGAAGTTTGAACAACTGCAATGGACGAAGAAATGAAAAGCATTGAAAAAAATAATACTTGGGTACTCATAGACCTTCCCGAAGGAAAAAGTGTAATTGGGTTAAAATGGATCTACAAGACAAAGTACAAAGAAGATGGCTCAATTCAGAAGCACAAAACTCGATTAGTTGCAAAGGGATATTCTCAGCAACAGGGTATCGATTTCAATGAGACATTTGCTCCAGTTGCTTGAATGGAGACAATAAGAATTTATGTGACAATATGTCAACAATCGCGATGACAAAAAATCCAGTTTTTCATGTAAGATCGAAGCACATCGAACTTCGACATCACTTAATTAAAAGTCTCGTGAGTGATCAAAAAGTTGGAGTTTGTGAGTACAAAACTTGCAGATAGCTTTACCAAAGCAGTTACTTCTGAGAAATTTGAGCAATTCCGAAATGAAGTTCGAATTACAAATTAAGAGGGGGCGTTGAAAAATATAAGATAATTTGTAATTCAACCAATGAGATAATTATCCTTCTCCTCTGAGCATAGCAAGTCGGTCAAATTAAGTCGGCTAGATTGGAGTAAAAAATTGAGACAAAAGTCCTACCATTCAAGGATAGGGGGAGCTTCAAGAGGTGTGGTAGAATCCAACTTGAAAAAGCAATCATGCATGTACATACACTTTGTTGGCTAGGTTCATTGTAACCATTACTTAATGGTTAAGTTTTTAAATACTAATCCAACCAATTAAAATTAATTACTTTGCATGTAAAAAGTAAGGTAGCAACTTTGAAATCAAATTCTTTTAGTCATAGCCGACATAATCCTCTATATATAAGCTTGTTATTTGTTCACTTGTAGAGAGAACTTAGAAGAGAGTATAGATAGAAAAGCCGATAATGCATAACGGCTTAGAATAGAGAGGATATTGAGAGTTAGAAAACTCCCATTGTATTTCAAATATTCCAAGATAATATTGCATTAGTTTGGAAAAATATTGTAATTCTCTCATCTTGAATAAATATTATCTTCCATATATCGCTTCCGCGTTTACTACATATTTTACACCCAACAAAGGTAAAGATCAAAATAATTTATAATATATCCTATAAAGTTTTTGTAATGATGATTTGAATCCAGTTAGCAAGACAAGTAATCTTTATTGAGTTAATTACCAAACAATCCCATGGAAAAGCTAATATCCTTGACTTCTTTGTTTATTCAACTGAATCTTTCATTTGATTCAATGAATAAAATTCATAATTTATATATTTCACTTGGACAAATGTCAAGACCTGTACTACAGTAACCAACACAAGGAGAAGTAAGTGCTTTATTCTCACAATTGCAGTTTACCTTTTGTTCAAGTTCTTAACACAATGATGACATGATATATGAAAATGATCTTTTCTTAACCCACAATCCACATATCAATACCATAAGCTTCCGACATAGACATACTTTTCACTAAGACACAATTCAAGCGTCACATAAAGAGACACAAACTATGCAAATCCATCAAGGTAGAGGTGGTCCCATAACGCTCTCCATTGTCTTCCAAGTTCTAATCAACATGGAATGATCAAAAGTTTGATTAATCTGATGTTCAGCAACGGATAAAACATACTCGGCTAATGGCAGCACTGACTTCACTATATAAGCATCCTTAGTGTATTAAAAAAAAAAAACTATTCCATCAATTACTAGTCCTTCCAAAGAGCTGGAAGCAAAGCCAGTAAGATCCCAAACACCCGCTTCAATTCAACGGCACGGTCACGGACGAAGAATCTCACTCCACTCATCATATAACAATCAACAGTCTTACAACACAACCTGATCTGATCCATGTCCATCCCATAAAACTATCGATACGAGCAAATTATAACTTATAAGTAAAACAAACCAAATATATCATCCATTCGTACTATTCATCAACATCAAACCATCAAACAACAACTCATACTAACCAATTGCATTGTTAAAAACTCCATTTCTAGCACTATAGACATTCAAATAAATCAACCAAAAAAAAAAAAAAACATACCCCGAATATTACTGGTATCCGCCACCGATCGCATTCTCATCCTCTTCAACTTTCGCCGTCAAGTACGGTCGGGGAAAATCACTCGGATCGAAAGTTTTCTCTTTCATCATCTTCTCCACGTCAGCCTTTTTCAAAACGGTGCGTTTAATGGGGGGTCGGTTGCGGCGCTGGTCGCGAGAGAAGTACTTGATGTCGTAAACGGTTTCGGGGAGGGAGGTGGGGACGATCGCTTTAGCAGGGACGGTGGCGGGGCAGGAGAGGCGGTATTCCGTCGCTTTAGGTACGGCGGCGCGGTATTCCGGCGAGGCGAGAGGCCCCGTAATCTCCCAGGGCTTCTTTACGTAGCGACGGAGGGTTTGGATTAGGGATTTTGCAGCCGACGCCATCGGAGATTTGGGGATTTTCTTTCAATGTGCTCTGTTCTGTTTGAGATGTTCTATATTTTGATGGGGTGTGATGGGGGATGATAGCAATTTTAGACCCCAATTGCAGAGGGTTTGCAATATAAGACCCTTTATGTTTGCTTTTTTTTTTCTCTTTATTTTTTGCGGCTAAATCAAAAGAAAGGTCCAAAATATCCCTGTTTTGTCAGCCCCTATCACTGTTGCATTTTTAAGAATTTACAAATTAAGTCCCTTATTTTTAAGAATAGTTCTTTTGGTCCTTTAATATTTAAATTTGATTTATTTAGTCCCTAATATATGAAAAACGTCATTAAATAAAGTAATTACATAAATTAAGAGCTATTAACAAAATAATTACAGAAATTAAACAAGATTACTGTTCACCTTTTAGATTATGAATTAAAATTCACATTTTATCATTCTCAAGTAAGAGGGTTGCTCCGAAAATCCGATTGCTTCATCAACGAAGACTTATGTTGGACAAAAATGAAATACCTATCTTACTCTTTTGAATTTAAAAATGTAAACTTGATTCATTTTAAAAAATTTAAAAACTTAGTAACCTTGTTTTGATAAATAGCTCGAGAAAACCTTTCTGATGTGGAAGATCAGATAAACTGCGACCACAGAGCATACTCAGAATACTCAAGCTCTGATACCATTTTGCTGGCACACTGGGGGGAATTATCCCGCACATTTTGTCTCCCGACCAGTAACACCGAGACGGTAAACAAAATCTTCCCAAAGCAGTATCAGATATTATTGAAAACAAAAATTTGTACAGCGGAAACATATTTTTGAGAAGATGAAACAGTAGAATGTTACTACTGTTCATCATCATTTTGAGCATTTTTAATGTTTTTGGTTTTTCGAATTTTTAATGTTTTTGTATTTTTTGACCATGAGAGAGTTATAACATTTTTAAATAGTAGGGGAATCCCGTCCCTGGGGGAGTTCACTCACTATGCATTATAAAACATATAAAAACTTACAAGATATTATTGCACACAAAGAAGATATTTTATTACAAGAAAAGATGAGAGATTCTCTAGCAACCAAGAAGTGTGGGTTGGAGAATGTCAAGGTGCGAGTTTACAATATGAGTGATGAGGTCCTTATATAGGCCTCGGACATGAAAGAAATTACAACAATTTGAAGAGAGATTTGGCATCCGAACTGCCATTATTATAAACAGTATCTTAATAGTAAAAAAGTACATAGGTGGCAATAGTGAACAGTACAAAAATTGCTGAAATTATTTAAAGATTGTTGCTTTGAATTCAGTGCCTTGTTTGATAGCTGAATTATTGCTGCAAATTATTGTCCTTGCTGCTGATACATTTATGGCTTTTGTCTGGGAGATGCATTATTTTGCTGAATCTTTGAATGTTGTCTCTTGAAGTTTGTCTTGTAGCTGAATTATTGGTATTGCTGAACTGTTGAAGCTTTTGTCTTCTAGTATGTTTCTCGACTGGTTCCTTCTAGATCTGGATTATATTCTGAATCCGGATTATACATATCAGGATTATATCTTGGTGGGTATTCTACACTTGTCATTGCTCTTTTTCCTAGAGTAGTAAGGCGAATCTTGCATCTGTTCTTGGCCGGAATAAATATGCTATGATGAATTGTCTGAAAAATAAGCTTGAGGTCTGAATCTGAATTGGGCATCATATATTGTCGCTGCGTTTTCCTTCGTATTTCCAAAGCTAATTTGAGCTCTTCTATATTGGCTAAAGGATTTATGGCTTCAGGACAATTCCACAATGTTGACATTGGTTCCCATTTTTCATAATTTTCTGTTATCGAAAAGAATGAATGTCCTATTTCTATTCCTGTAGTGTTCCAAATTGGAGGTAGAGATACTACGTCAAGCTTGAGACTTTCTGCTGCTTGTTGCTCGAATATAAAATTGACAGCGTCTGAAATATGTCGACCTATATGAGTCACTTGTACTGGATCTGATACAAATATTTTGGCTATGAAACCATAGTCTAATAACCTTTGAACGCTGATAAATTCTTCATCTATCCATCATTCTCTAAAAACTGATGCATCTATATGAACATTAGGCCACGAAAAATATTTTAGGGTGTAGAATTTTAATGATCCTTCGTGGCGAATAGGTTCTCCCTTCCATTGTAGTAGGCGAGTCTTTGAAATTATTCCTTCTATCTGCTGATTGATAATAATTTGGGCTACTTTTAACATTCTTTTGTAAAAGTTATCTTCTGTTTTTTGCCAAATGATACTCTGAATTTCTTCAGGTAAAGCTAGAACTGTTTGGCAAGGGTTAAAAAAAGTTCGAACAGACAAAAATTGGTAGGATTTATTTTTGATCTCCTTAGGAACATCATTTTGTCTGGGGTTTATTACATGGGCTGATAACTTTTGATGCTGGGCTAAAAGGTCTTGATAAAATTTGTTAAGGTTGGTAAATTGTTTAGTTATAGTCTCTAAGTCATCTTCGAGTGCTTCTACATCTGGGTTTATGGGTCTCTTTCCCTTTGAAAGTATTTTGGGCTTTGCATTTTCGGCATTAGGCTGTATGTAAAATTCTTCTTGCTGCTGTTACTGCTGCATGAAAATGTTTAAAGGGCTCCAAGTATCCCTTGGCTACCTTCTGAATGCTTTGTATCGCTCGTTGATAATCTTCAAAGATTCCCACTGGTTCTCCTCTAATAACAAGATAAACTGCTGCTTCGTCTAATGGAAAATTTTTGTTTTCCTTTTCAAAGAAATAACAAAGTGCATTTAGTGCTGTTAATTTGCCGGCTGAAGGATGAGCTTCCCATAGCGCATTGAGTAATATACTTTGATCTTCGGTTATATGAGGGGTATCTTTTGGAAGCTTGAAATTATGTCTGACTGGAAGAGCTATTTTACCAAAGGTTTTTAAAGCTGGTCTAGGAAAAACGCTTTGTGTAGCTGGATTGAAAAACTGAGTTTCTATTGTGAATGCTGGTCTATTCTGGCTAGTTTGTTGAAAATTAGGCCTGAAAACTGGTCTTCGGACTATTTGGTTGTAAGCTGCAGAGGGAGGTCTTGTTTGTTGGTTGTCTTGGTCGTTGGAAGCCATGATCTGTTTCCCAAAATTAAAGTTAATTGTCTGCTTAATAAATCTGCTATGCTATTGTTTGATCCTTTAATATGTTCAAATTCTACTTTATATCCATTACCTTCTATTGCATTTCTAAAATTTAACCATCTTTTATTATTTTGTTTTCTAGAATTTTCATTTTTAATAAATCTAACTACAGCTTCACAATCCGTTCTAATGGTAAAAGGTTTATTTAAATATAGTCTAAAATGGTCTATTGCTTTAACTATCCCTGCTATTTCATAATCTAGGCTAGTCCAATTACTTCCTGTTTTATTAAAATTACCACTGGAATAAGCTGATATTTTTTCTTCATTTTTTGGAGAAAATTTATGAGGTTTACATTTTAATATTGCTCCCCATCCTTCTATAGAGCTATCTACTTCTATTATGACATAATCAGTACTTAAGGGTAATTCTAAAGGTTTTAAATCTTTAACAACTTCTTTAATTTTTCTGACTAAGTTAATATCTTCCTGATTAAAATGTCTTTGACCTGATTTTCCTGTTTTCTTATATAATGGTCCGACTAATTTACTAAGTTTAGGAATAAATTTTCTAGAGTAGTTTAATATTCCTAAAAACGCTTGTATTTGTTTTAAGTTTTCTAATTTATCTGGGAAATCTAGAATTTTTTGAGCTATATGAGGTTGTAATTTAATTTGTCCGTTTCCTATTTCTAAACCTAAAAAGCTTATTTTTCTCTTAAAAAGTTCCATTTTCTTTTTAGATACTACTATTCCGTTTTCTTCTATTAAATTAAACACTTGTTTTAAATGATCTTGATGTTGCTTAAAAGTTTCAGAAGCTACTAAAATGTCATCTATATATACTAAACAGAAATCTAAATGTTTAAATATATTATCCATAAATCTTTGAAATATTGCTGGAGCATTTTTTAAACCAAAAGATAGAACATTCCACTCGAAATGTCCTTCACTACAGCTGAAAGCTGTCCATTTTTTGTCTTCTTCTACCATTTTAATTTGATTATATCCACTTTTTAAATCAAATTTTGAAAATATCTTTTTATTTTGTATAAGATTAATTAACTCATCTTTATTAGGTATTCTATAAGCATCATCTTCTGTATTATCATTAAGTCTCTTATAATTATATACTATTCTAGGTTTTCCTCTTTTTATTTCTGCATTATTTCTTACTATAAAGGCTGCTGATCTATGAGGACTATCACTTCTTCTTATAACACCGATTTCCAACATTTCTTTTATTTGTGTTTTGAATTCTTTTATATCTTCAGGAGTATATTCTATAGCTGCTGTTCTTATCACTATATCTGGGTTTAATATGTTTAGTTTAAAAGTATAGTTTACTTTGTTTTTAGCTAAATCATCTCCTATAAATCCTAACATTTCTAATTTATGCAAAATTCTTTCATTTTCTAGGTTTAAAACTTCTAATCCCTTTCCTATATCTCTAATTTCTTCATCTAATAGGATATCTATAGTTTCAGGTTCTATATTATTTTGTTCTAATTCTTTGAAAAAATCGAGTTCATTATTACCATGTCCACCACGCTTCGCAGTCAACTCTGATTGTTTAATGTATCTATTAGTTGGAAAAGTATAATTATGTTTGCTAATAGTAATATAATTTTTTCCTATTAAAATACTACCATTTAATGCACAAATGAAGTTTAACCCTAAAAGGAATTCGTGGCTATTTATGGTTTCTGGTGCTATAAGGACTTGTCCTAATGTATATTTGCTACTATAATTTCCTGAAAAATCTTTAAATTGTATTCCTATGTTAATTAACTCTTTTGTTATTCTCATTAATCTATTTTCTGCAGTTCTACTAGTAACAGTATAACTTAATTGTGTTACAAATTCTTTCGGCACAAGACTAGCGCTAAGCATGCTTTTTGTACTTCCTGTATCTAAAATGGCTTTAGTTTCAATATATTTTCTTGATTACACCATATTCGACAATCTAAAAGTATTAGACTACTAGTATAGGGTACTTGTAGTTGGGGTTCATACGCTGTATTTTGTAAATGAGTTTCTTCTAATTGTTGATTAATTTCATCAAGTTCTTCTATAATTACACCTTTTCCTTTATTTTGATTACTACTTATGTTTTCATTATTTTTTAATTTTAATTCTATTAATTGTATTCTTAAATCTAAATTTTCTATTTTATGGCTTAGAACTTCTATAGATTCTAGTTTTTTACTAGGTTTAGGCGATACATCTGTTTCTATATTATATGCGTCTTTAGCACAAATAAAACAAATCTCGTCAAAACATATATTGCATTGATATCTTAAATGCATATCAGGATATAATCTACAAATACTACAGGCTACACTCATAGTTCCTTTTCCATTTATATATTTATGTTCACATGAATTATTCATATAGGTATATTCTATTATATTAGGAATTTCTGGTCCTTCTTCACTTACTATACTAAATATGCTTTCATTATCACTTTCATTACCATCTATACTTACTACGTCTTCATCTAATTGTTCTGCTATGGCTGCTCTTTCCATATTAAATTGTCTTTTCGGACATCTATTAGCTAAATGTTTAGGATCTCCACAAATATAACATGTGCATTTTCTTGTTGATGGCTTTTTAACATAATTAGGTGGCTTTCTTCCTTGCCTATATTGTCTAAAACTAGATTTTGGTTTATTTGATTTCCTTAATATTTTGCGTTTTGGCTTAAAGTAATTCTTCTGTCCATATTGTTGTGGGGTGTATATAGCTTTTCGACAAAACTCATAAGATTGCTTTCTAATTTGTTCTCTAATAAATTCTTCTTTACACCATTCCTGAAGTTTAAAGAAAGTATATTGTACTCTAGGTCCTATACCTAATCCTGTAAGATTGCCATTAGTTTTTATCCATTCTTCATGTATTCTTTTTCCTAAATCTTGTGGTAATTTCGTAAAATATCTATTACATAATTCTTCATCAAATACTTTATTAGCTTCTCCTATTAATCTTGTAAAATCTTGACTAAAAGGTATAATATATTTCATATCTGTTATAGTGAGTTGTTCTAGGTTTCTAAGTGCTGTATCTTGTATGAATGTATTTTCTCTTCCTGGATCTATACCTATTATTAATGTTCTAATAAAACTAGTAAAATTATAAGGATTATTTCCTAAGGCCTTTATTTCATTAATTCTATTAGGATCTTTCTTCTTCTTACTTTGCCAGATAGATAATGCTGTAGGTCCTAAACAGGTTTCTAAAAAATTAAACATATCCATATCTGCTTTTTTATTTATTTCCCAATGTCTTACTACACATTGTTCCCATATATTTATTTCTTCTGGCCACATTTGTGGACTTCCTAATTCAATTACTAACATGGTTCCACTCATGGTTTTTCCTATGGGTTGTCTTGATCCTATATATTTATTTGGCTGGGTTGATCCATATTCATATGTGGGACTTTTCCATTCTGGTCTACCACTCATTTCTACATTTCTAGCTGGAACTTCACTATAATCTGGTTCTACTCTAGTTCTTTTTCCTATATTACTACTAGTACTTGCTTGACTATCTGCCATAAAAGCTACTTCGTTATTACCTTTCTCTTTATTTTTAAAAAAGTTTTTAAATTCTATTTTTCCTGAACATATATCATCTACTAAATCAATATTATAATATTGTTTAAATTCTTCTTCGGCTGATTCTAAATTGATATCTAAATTCATTGCTTCAAAATACATTTCATCTACTAATTCTCTTAAATTATTTATCTCAAAAAATTTTCTTAATATTTCTTCCATATTTTTTGATCTATAATCATTTTTATGCTGACTTTCTAATTGTCTAATCTCTTCATCTATTTCTTCTATATTTTCTTCCTCTTCATTTTCTTCGCTTTCTATATCAGATAAAATTTCCCAATTTGAAAATCTACTAGTTATTCTAACTTCTTCTTCTATAATATTCATGTAGCTTGTTTCTGTTTCATTATCAGTTTCTTCTTCTACATCTTCTAAATTTTCTTTGGGATTTTGTTTTTGGTAATTAAGGAATCTAATAGAAGTTTGACCTCTACTATTTGTATACATTACACTTTCTCCTGGAACTTTGACAGTCTCATTTTCTTCTAAATGCTTGGTTAATTCCCATTCTTCTCCATTTAAATCGTTATTATCTATATTTAAAGGTTTAATCATTTTTACTCCTACTGAGGCTAATCCATCTATTATCCCATCTATATTAATTTTATATTGAGGAAAACTATTATTGGTTACTCTTCCTAAAAATGCTATAGAAACTACTAAGTTGTTACCATCATATGTTTCATATCCTCTAGTTTGTAATCCTATCGTAATTTTATTAATATCTTTAATACTTTTCATCATGTTCGGAGCTACATAAAATATTCCTACATTATTAGTCATATCTATTTCCATACTAGCAAATACTGCTCTCCTAGCATCAGACCAACTCTTATCTAATAATAAAACTAAAACCTTTCCACCGGTTCCCTTTCTAGTTAATCCTTTTATTCCTACAATAATTAATCCTAAATGTATATACTTTTGCTTTAATTGTTTTAATTGTTTTATACATTCCGGGCTAACTAAGCTTATATTTTCAGCATTTGTTGTAACTTTTACTTCTTTTTCTCTAAATTTCTTGATTAAATGTGTGTTAAAATCCATTTTTCCTACTTTGTATAATGTTTTAGGTTTTAACTTATCTATTCCCTTGTTATTATATAAATTAAGATTTTCTTCTACGTCTATTATCTCTTCTAATTCTACTTCTCTAGCTGAGCTTTGACTTCCTGATCCTCTAAACATTCGTTTAGTGAAAGTATTACTTATTTTTCCTTTCTCTTTTTCTTTATTACTTGATTCACTTATAGTTCTACTAGTACCACTAAATGATCTCATCATTTTTTACCAATATATATATTTTTTAGGTTCTTTTTTAGGTTTTTCAGATTCTTCTAGTGCTAAATTTGATAATCTTTCTTCTATACTATCTTGTAAATCTCCTTTAATCACTTGAGATACTGTGTCTATTTTAGTACTTAATTTTTCTAACTTATTTTCTAATTTATCTAGCCTTTCGAATATTTGTAGAATTAAAGCGAATTGAATATTCCAAAGTTTAGGATATAATTTATCTGAATTACTAGTTCCTTGATAGGTAGTAAATCCTTCTTCGGTAGATAGATATTTATTTGCTAATTCAATGGCTCTTTTATATTCTAATCTATTTTCTATATTATTCATCCACTAACTATTCGTTCTATATTTTTTAGCGTTTTACTTGTTTCTAAGTTTTGAGCTTCAAGTTTATTTATTTTTTCTATTACTTGGCTTAGAGTTTTCTTAGTTTCAATTTCTAATTGTTTTAGCTTATTACTTTCCAAGCTATATTTTAACTCTATTATTTCGTCTTTAGTGGGGAAAAGCTTATTATATTTCTTAACTATTTTTAGAGTTTCCTCAGATTGTTGTTTAATATAATCTAAATTATTATTTTCACCCTTCTTTATTATTTCTCTATTTATTAAAACGGTTTCTTTTAATGATTCTAACGTTTTACAAAGTTTAGCGTTATTTATTTCTAAGTTTGATGCTAACGATATAAATAAATCTGTTAAACTATTTAAATGTTTATTTTCTGAATGTAAATTATGCTTAAAATTTGAATCAAATCTACAAATAAATTTATGTTTATCTAAAGAGATTATGGTTCTATCGGCTAAACTATATTCTAAATCTAGATATTCTAATCTTTTATAATTAGAAGAAGCTATTTTAATAAAAGGCTGCTATTAATATATTCAAGATTAAAAGGTACTTAATATAGTTTTCGTGATCTCTTAATCTAGGAGGTATGTTAAGATAATTATTAACCCAATGTTCTCTTCTAATTATTAATTGATTTCGTAATTCTAATATTAATTCTGTATTAGTATAATCTAAGTTTTCTAAAGTATTAGGACAATCAATAAAAGCATTTAAAATATGAGCAGGAATTGGCATGTATGTAAATTATGAAGGCAATAAAATTTTTTTATGCAGATTTATAAAAGCGGGTTGGGATTCCCTTTTCTTTAAATATGTATAATTACTCTCATGGATTTTTTGATGTTTTTGTTGTTTTGTGGGGTCAAAATAAACTATTTTCAAAATTCGAGGACTAAAGGTAAATAAATTGAAAGTATAGGGACTATACGAAATATTTTAAATTGTATAGGGGGTCTTGAGCAATTTCTTGATAGAACAAGGTGAAAGCTTGCAATTATCCATCTTTTGACTTTAGTAAGGGTAATTTGGACATTTCAAGCTCATGGGTCCCATAGGGGTCTAAATTTGTAATATCTTTTTGAAAAGGTCTAAATTTGTTAGGTGATATGCAATTGGGGGTTAAATTTGTTAACTTCCCGAATGGGGGGTGGGGGATAAATGCAAAAGAAATGTTAATCCGAAATTGCCAAAAAAAAATCATATTTGTTAATTTTTTTTTTGGTCTAGACCCGGGTTTCCACCGCCGGTAGCAGTGACTCCATTCCCATGGGCAGGAATCGAACTCCTGACCTCATAGTTAAGGGACAAAGTGAGCTACCAACTACGCCACGCCTCATGGTTATATTTGTTAATGAAATAGACTAAATACCACCGTATGTTATTTAAAAATCTGTAAAAAGTTAATTTTTGAAAAAAACGAGATTATTTTTCATATTTTTCACCTTTAATGATATAGGTGTTTTTTTGTAATTTCACATTAACATAGGGGGATTTTTTGCAATTATCCAGGTGTGAATATTTAGCCTATACCATATAATTTTATGAAAATTTTCAACCCATGAATTATGTAAAATTAAATTTTCTTTTTATTATCTCTTATAATATAAGTACTTTGTCCACTCTATAATAAAATTTCAATTAATTTGATCTCGAGTTGTATGCTAACACAACTAAATAAATCAATTAGAGATTAAATAAATAATAAAATAAAATAAAGATAGCATTTAGTTAAAGTTATCACACACAAAATTTTGTCATCACCATCAATACATTTTTTTTGGTTATATTCAGACTTCCACTGATGATAGGTATTTTTTTTAATGGAAATGATGGGTATTGTTAGTTTGCAGAATTAATTGTTTGAATAGTGTTATTTTCGTAAAAGTAATTGTTGCAATATTATTTTTCTAATGTCGCATAACTAAAAAATTAGTATTGCAAATTTATAATAAAGTAAGTTTTGTCGAGAAACTTGTAAATTTAAAGTCATGAATCAGTTTGATACTTTAATATAGTGTTACTTCATATGACTACAACCATATGAGTTTTAGACTTGGGCATGTTGTCAATGCATTTTGAAACCAAAATTGCAATTTTAATCCCATAGAATCGGATCATTTTAATTTTAGTTCCACCCTTTACGCTATTTTAGAAAGAGTTCAAAAAACTTGGACAAGTTGCCGTTAGTCCCGCGCTTTATCTTTCGTTAAAAATTAACGGAGCTCACTATTCCATTCAAAACTAATGGAATGGTCAACCAAAAATTGCACTTTGCACCCTAACTAATATAGTTTGTATCAAACACCCCCTCTAAATCACTTCTTTTGTCACTTACCCCTGAAGAAAAATAAAACCTATTTTTTAATAGATTTTTTATTTTTTATTTTATTTTTCAAGAGATAATTGTCACTAATTTTTGTTTATTGAGGCGTTTGATAGAACAGTGGCAAATACAATTTTGAATTGACCACTCCGTTAGTTTTTAACAAAGTAGTCAACTTTGTTAAGTCTTTCCGTTAACTTTTAACGGAAAATAAATTAGGGGACTAACATTACTTAAAAAAAGCACTAACATTGTAACATGTCCAAATTACTGGGTCTCTATTTTTAAAATCACGTGAACCACAAAGCTAAAACGACCATATCTTGTACTAAGTTTGTAGTTTTGCCCAATTTGAATCATGTCGTTTGGTTTATTGTCACAAGTTGGATTTATTATTTTTGTGATGATACTTTTACGTCATATTTTACATATTTCAACTTTGTTTTACTTTATAAAATCTATATATATAATCATAAATAGAAATAAAATAAATATAAAGGAAAATTACAAAAAACTTCCTAACTTATGGGCTAAATACAGACACCTCCACCGAATTTGTGTAATTACTTCTACCTCCCTAAAATGAGGGTGTCCAATGTAAACTATAAAAAATTGATGAAATGTTCATTTTGCCCTTAAGTAAAACAAAAAAAAAATTAAAAATTTGCAAAAGACACTTTTACCCCTATGTGTAATAGAAAAAGAAAATAAAATTGAAAATAGAAAAAGAAATGAAATTGAAAAAAAAAAGGAAAAAAACAATTATTGAGACCGTGATCTGCTTTGCAAATTCTCTATCTGGGTGTCGCTGGGGTGTGGGAGGGACGCCGGGGGGGGGGGGTGTGGGAGAGGAGGGGAAGAAGGGTGGTTGGCATGACTCTATTTATTGTTTGATATTTTTTTCTTATTTTATATATATATTTATATAATTTGTGTTTGTGTATATATATATATATATATATAAATTACTGTTCATCATCATAACTATATTCGGTTGATGGATTTATGAACTTACACGCATCCACTGATCAGATTTATGTGCCTTAGAGATGGAAGTTTTTATGTTTTTAGTATACCGTTTTCTGCATGACTACGTCTTCATTGCAAAGTAATGAGATGCATTTATGCTAGAGTTAAGAGTTCAAGTTGGAAGAATTGTAATAAATTAATTTCGTGGTATTATAAGCTATTTTTTGGTCTAAAAAAAATATAATATTGTTCATTGTCTTTGGGGAAGACGATGAACAATACTTTTCTAATTTTTTATTTATTTATATATATATATGTCTTTGGGGAAGACGATGAACAATACTTTTCTAATTTTTTATTTATATATATATATATATATAATTTTTGTATTTTATTAAACTAATTTCAACAACCTCCCTGAATTTGAAAAAAATTGCATCCAGTTCCTCACATTTAAAGGGTAGACTGGTCCAAAAAAATAGTCAACAATCACAAATGTCAATCCCAGGAACAAAATTGGTTTTTCAAAAAACAAAGGTGATGACGTCATCAACATCCGTACAAAAATAACAAGGAAGGACCTCAAATGTAAGTCGAACATTAAATGTAGCCCATAAGTTAGGGAGTTTTTTGTCATTATCCCTAAATATAATATGAATTTTAAAATAGTTAATATAAATTAACATTTGATGAACAATTTATGTAAAAAGAAAGAGAAAGCATCAAACAAGCAAACATGGTCCAACCCATACGGACCACGAAGAGCAGTTTCAACGTTTGTGGGGTTGTGCTTGGGTTAAAATACTTCAACACCTCAAAACATCGGGTCAGGTCGAACAATGGGAACAACTTAATCAAATTCGAGTACGTCCGGCGCATTTCAAAAACGACAAAAGTAATTTTTCATAAATTACAATATAAGGATATTAGAGAAAAAAAAAAGAAAATTGTAAAAAATTAAGTGAAAATAGTACCTCACTTCAATTTCGTTCTATTTTTGGATACTTTTTCAAAGTCATACCTTTTTCTTTCTAGCACCAAGCCACCAACAAGTCTATATATCATTTTAATTGACGTTTCAAAAGAATTACTTTTATACATGATCTATAGAATATTTAAATGTGATTATATTTCAAATTAATACATGCATATTAGACATCTGTATCCAAATTGTACGAATTACGATATACATATCATAAGTTTGTATAATACACTACTAATTTGGACTCTTTTATATGCAAAAATTAAAAATTAAAAAAAATACTACATTAATTGTGTATTATCTATTTATTAGGGGAATATTAAATTAATAATATAAAAAAAATCAGAAAATGTTGGGAAAATGTGGGAAATCAGATAATGGTATAAAATGACATAATGCTAAGAGATGACATACATTCTTATTATCTTTTTAATTTAATGCGAGCTCACATTAAATATTCTTTTTTTTAAATTGTTATCACGGCTTTTGCTGTGATAACATAATTTTTTTTTCTTTTACTTGTTGTATTCCTTTACCAGGTCATCGAAATGAGTCCATTTTTGTGTGGTTACAAAGTTTATATAAAAGTCTACAAATTATATGTTCGGGTCGAGACCCAAAAATGAACGAAAAAGGGAGAAAAATGAGCCGAAAAAAAGGGAAAAAATCATTATTTTTCTTTAAAAAATTCCTCTAGTGCTGCTTTTCTGCTTACCGTATTCCTTTATCCGGATATCGAAATGAATTCATATTTATGTGGTTACAAATTTTATATGAAAGTCTACAAATTATATGTTCGGATTGAAACCCAAAAATGCACGAAAATGGGAGAAAAATGATACGAATTTTTTTTTATTATTTTCTTAAAAAAATTGCTTTAGTGCTGCTTTTTTGCTTGTCGTATTTCTTTACTGAGACCTCGAAATGAGTTCATTTTCATGTGGTTATAAAGTTATATGAAAGTTTACAAATTATATGTTCGGGTCGAGACCCAAAAATCAAGGAAAAAGGGAGAAAAATGCGCCGAAAAGAAGGGGGAAAAATCATTATTTTCTTAAAATAATTCCTCTAGTACTGTTTTCTTGCTTGTCGTATTTCTTTATTCGGGCATCGAAATGAGTCCATTTTTATGTGGTTATAAATGTTATATGAAAGTCTACAAATTATATGTTCGGGTCGAAACCCAAAAATGCATGAAAATGGAAGAAAATTGACAAGGAAACAAATCATTATTTTCTTAAAAAAATTTCTCTAGTGCTGTTTTTTTGTTTGCCGTATTCCTTTACACGGACATCGAAATGAGTCCATTTTTATGTGGTTACAAAATTTATATGAAAGTCTACAAATTTAATGTTCGGGTCGAGACCCAAAAATGAACGAAAAAGGGAGAAAAATAAGCCGAAAACAAGGAAAAAAATCATTATTTTCTTAAAAAATCATTTTTTTTCGTTGTTTTCGGTTCATTTTTCTCCCTTTTTCGTGCATTCTTGGGTTTCGACCCGAACATATAATTTGTAGACTTTCATATAAACTTTGTAATCGCACAAAAATGGACTCATTTCGATGCTCGTGTAAAGGAATACGGCAAGCAAAAAAGCGGCACTAGAGCAATTTTTTTAAAAAAATAATAATTTTGTTTCCTTGTCATTTTTCTCCCATTTTCATGCAATTTTGGGTTTCGACCCGAACATATAATTTGTATAATTTCATATAAACTTTGTAACCACATAAAAATAGACTCATTTTGATGCAAGGATAAAGGAATACGGCAAGCAAAAAAACAGTACTAGAGGAATTTTTTTTAAGAAAATAATGATTTTTTTCCTTGTTTTCGGTTCATTTTTCTCCCTTTTTCGTGCGTTTTTGGATTTCGACCCGAACATATAATTTGTAGACTTTCATATAAACTTTATAACCGCACAAAAGTTGACTCATTTCGATACCCGTGTAAAGAAATACGGCAAGCAAAAAAGCAGCACTTGAACAATTTTTTTAAGAAAATAATGATTTTTTTTCCTTGTCATTTTTCTCTCATTTTCGTGCATTTTTGGGTTTTGACTCGAACATATAATTTGCAAACTTTCATATAAACTTTGTAATCACATAAAAATACACTCATTTGGATACCCGGATAAAGGAATACGGCAAGCAAAAAAGCAGTACTAGAGGAATTTTTTTAAGAAAATAATAATTTTTTTCCTTCTTTTCGACTCATTTTTCTCCCTTTTTCGTTCATTTTTTGGTCTCGATCCTAACATATAATTTGTAGACTTTCATATAAACTTTATAACCACATAAAAATGGACTCATTTCGAGGCCCCAGTAAAGAAATACGGCAAGCAAAAAAGTAACACTAAAGCAATTTTTTTAAAAAAATAATAATTTTTTTCCATGTCATTTTTCTCCCTTTTTCGTGCATTTTTGGATTTCGACCCGAACATATAATTTGTAGGCTTTTATATAAACTTTGTAACCACATAAAAATGGACTCATTTCGATGCCCAGATAAAGGAATACGGCAAGCAAAAAAGCAGCACTAGAGGAATTTTTATAAGAAAATAATGATTTTTTCTTTCTTTTAGGATCATTTTTCTCCTTTTATCGTTCATTTTTTGGTCTCAACCCTAATATATAGTTTGTAGACTTTCATATAAACTTTATAACCACATAAAAATGGACTCATTTCGATGACCTGATAAAAGAATACGACAAGCAAAAAAAAAATATATGTTATCACCACAAATGCCGTGATAACAATTTTAAAAAATATATATTTAACGTGAAACGACATAGTGTATGTCATCTCATATTAAATTAAAAAAAAAAGATAATAAGAGATATGTCGTCTCTTAGCAATGTCGTTTTATACCATTATCTGATCTCCCATATTTTTCCAACATTTTCTGATTTTTCCTTTTTTTTTATATTATTAATTTAATATTCCCATTTATTCGTGTATTTTGTAAGTCAATTACCTGCTGGATAATAATATAAGCTGTAGTTTACTTGCTCTGCAAGTTGTAATTCAATGTTTCCATTTATTTTGTTTCCAAAGAGAGGGGCTACCCTAGTAACTTAACCTGGGTTTCGGGTTGATAGTTATGTTTCCAAATTGTACGAATTACGATATACATATCATAAGTTTGTATTTGTGCATAAATAGTATTGAACTTAAAATGTCCAAATCAATTACCACATTAATAAATAGATAATACACTACTAATCTGGTATTTTTTTTATGCAAAAAATTAGAAATTACCATATTAACAGGGTATTATCTATTTATTCGTGCATTTTGTAGCTTGTAAGTCAATCACCTGCTGGATAATAATATAAGCTGTATTTACTTGCTCCGCAAGTTGTAATTCAATGTTTCGGTTTATTTTGTTTCCAAAGAGAGGGGGCTACCCTAGTAACTTAACCCAGTCTGATCCTCTATTGCAAATATTGTTGCATCTCCTATTGCATTCACCTCTATACATGACAAGTGTACAAAATTCAAATCACTTATATATTTAAGGAAAAGATTTATACAATTGTCATGTATAGAATAAATGCAATAGGAGATGCAACACTATTTTTCAATAGAGGATCTTGTGTGAACTTAACCCGGGTTTCGGGTTGATAGTTATGTTTCTAGACCCAAGTTGTAATGCCGGCCTTATACATATGGTAAAACTAGGGTAAAAGTTACTCATATTATATTCTCACCATTACAAAAACACAAAAATGGAGTTACTCAGAAAATTTGTCAGGATATCGACCGTCCCTCGACGCATACTTGGGCTGCAAAGTGGCAGTAAAGTCATCGCTTCATTGCAGATCGGCACTTTCGACGCTTCGTTCGAGATAGTCCCTCGCTCAACGCTCTTGCCTTCAGTAATTTCACCGTGGCTGTTTATACCTGCGGGAGGATGCCACTTACCCAAGGACAATTACTGGTTCTACAGCCTAGCAGAGCGAGCGTACATAGGTCTCGTCAAGAGAGGCCACGACGATGACGTTCAGTTCGTCGGATCATCCCACGGGTGGATCGCAACAGAGGAATCACGATTTCATTCTTTCTAATCCCCTCTCAGACCGTCACATCAAGCTTCCCCCCATTAACACCTTACCTATCCCGAAATCTAACTTAGAAGGCGGCTGCGTTTCAAAGCTGATACTTTCTTGCTCCCCTGTTGAAGAATACAATGGAGAAATGTGCCGTGCAATGATGTCCTTTGGATACATTGGCATGCTGCCACCCCCGCTGCAGCAAGAAGTGGCCTCCCCTAGGGAAGCCGTTTATGCTTAATAATGAACAGTGGATAACACCAAGACCTTGTGAAAATTTTGTCTTCTGTAGTAAATATCATTTTTTCTTTTGTTTGTGTGGAAATGGAGAATTGGAGGTCTGGAATCTGCGAGAACCAGGATCTGCAACGCTTATTCTGCTGGAAGGACAACATGTCAATTATCGTCCAACCAACCGCTCGGAGGATGTCAATGTCAAAAAGTCGTCATTTCTGGTGGCTGATTCCGACTCTGGCGACATCTATCTGGTGAATCGACTTTTGAGGAAAGAACAACAACATGGTTTATGTGACGATAAGGGTTGTCTGTACCGGACTTGTGGTTTTGATGTTTTTAAGTTTTATGGTAGCGAATTTGAATTTAAGTACATGGACAATTCATTGGATGGTCTGGCTATGTTTATAGGTAAGAGCCATTCATTTGCTCTGAAAGCCAGTGACTTCCCTGAATTGAAGCCCAACTCCATATATTTTGCTGAAGTAGATGAGGTAATTAATTCATTTGATCAGCCGTTTGAGCAAGAGATTGGTATGTTCGATTATGAAAACGGGAATTTTTCGCCCTTCTATACTCCCTCTGTCAAAAGCAGCTTTGGATGTGCGATGTGGTTCACTCCAACCCCGATTTAGGAAGGATTTCTAGTTCTAGATTACTATGTTTTATGTTTTCTCTGTTTAACAATATAGCTTCTAACTTGTTTTGTCCGTCTGTTTAACAATTGGTTTCGATGTTCATAAAGTAGTTGATGATGGCGAGGAAAAAGAACTTATGTACATGGACGGTTCTTTGGATGGCCTGGCAATCTTTATTAGTAGCAACCCATTCGAGAGAGCGAGTGATTTCCCTGAATTGAATAATTTGAATCCCAATTCCATCTACTATACCGACGTCGGGCTTTAATTATAAACGGTTCATGTAATGATAAGTGTAAATATTATCTTGGCATCTACATTTATGAGGACAAGACTTTCCCGCCCTGCTATTAGCCGCGCGACGTGCAGAGCATTCAAAGGATTGAGCCAGCACCTATGTGGCTCACTCCTACGTAACAGCCCCTCCCCCCGGCCTAATAAGGAACTATTGTTTTGTTTCAATAATTTTTATCTATGATCTTAGTAGTGCAAAGCTAGTGTGGTTATTGGGGAAAATTGCAATATTGGTACCCTAAGTTGACCTACATGTTTTTTTGGTACCATAAGTTGGCTGGGTAGCAATTTTGGTACCTTATCTTGCAAAAATTCGCAATTTTGATACAAGTTGGCTGGAAAATTTTGAATTTGGCCGGAAAATTTTCAATTTTGACTAATTTTGGGGATTTTGACTGAAATTTGGGGATTTTGACCAGATTAGGGGATTTTGACTGATTTTAGAGCTATTTTTTTACCAAATTACCCTCCATCCCCAATTTGACTGAGAAAATTACCATATTGCCCCTTTAAATATCTAAATTTACTTCTAATACCAATTTTAAAATAAAAATTAAACTTAAAAGAAACATACTTATATATATATATATATATATATATATGTATATATAGGTATCTCTCATCTTGTATACATACATATACACATATATGTACATATACACACATATATGTATATATGTGTGTGTGTGTATATATATATGTATATATGTGTGTGTGTTTGTGTGTGTGTGTGTTTCTGTGTGTGTTTCTGTGTGTATATACATATGTATGTGTTTATGTGTGTGTGGACTGTGTGTGTGTGTATTTGTGTGTGAGTGTGCGTGGGGGTGGCGGGGGTGGAGAAGATGACAATGTTCCCACCCTCCTTTTTTTTTCTTTTTAAGTCAAAATCCTAATTTTAAGTCAAAATCCCCAAATCCGGTCAAAATTCCCAAATTTAAGTCAAAATCCCCAAAATTAGTCAAAATTGAAAATTTTCCGACCAAATTCAAAAATTTCTGGCCAATTTGTACCAAAATTGCGAATTTTTGCAAGATAAGGTACCAAAATTGCTACCCAGCCAACTTATGGTACCAAAAAAACGTGTAGGCCAACTTAGGATACCAATATTGCAATTTTCCGGTGGTTATTGTGTCGTTAAGTAGATGTTGGTCACGAATAGTTTCAATTTCAATTGTGTTTCGTTTGAAACTTTCTATTCTCTTCTCCTTTTCAACATCTTTCTATTCTCTTCTCCTTTTCAATTCTCCGACGCCATCGGAGAATTGGGGATTTTCTTCTTCAATGTGCTCGAGCTCTGTTTGAGATGTTCTAGATTTATTTAGCCTAAGTAACCACATATTTTGATCAAAAATTTTAGCTTTTTACAATTACAACTTTTCTTTCTTCTTCTTTTACTTTCCGAAAGTAGATTTGATATAGACTTCTTCCAATCTTAGATACATCTACTTTGTTTTTTCTTTTGGCAAAATACACTTTGTACCCTTAAACTATTTATTTTGTCTTATGTAAGTCCAAAAATTATAAAATGTATCAAAAAGTTCCCTGATTATATTAATCAAACCTTTGGAATGTTGAGGATGTAAAAATATACTCACCTACTTTTCTGCCCTTAACATTTAAAGGGAGTTTGCTTATGTCTTCTTAAATATGTTTTTCTTAAATATCACCTATCTAGGAGATGTAAATTTTTATTCTTCTACTATCAAAAATATTAGTTTGATGTTATATATAATACTTCTAATTACTATTTATATGTTCTACCGTAATTGTCTAACACTTTTTTATACTAATAACGTATGATATATTTTTATTTTCATAGAATCAATTATAAGCTCAGTTAAATACAATAACTGTTTAAATTATAAGTTTAAATTATAAGTTTAAATTATAATTGTAGTAATAGTTGAATTAGTATAACCATTGATATTTTTAAATAATATTATTTATTTAGTTGTAATATTGTTCTAGCTAGAGACATGTCTAATAACCTTATTGTGTTATTAATGATCAAACTATAAAAAAACTATCCAGTTAGTTTAGTAAATGTAATTGTATATTTGAATATGGAGGTCAATCTGATGAAACAATTTCAACTAATAAATATAATAACTCCATGTTATCATTCTTCATGTTGATAATATTCATAATCATAGTTTTTCATGTGATGTTTACATTATTTAACATGCAGGCTCCATAATATTATTTAAATATTTTATAAACTAGTTATTTAAAAATAAATATTAAATCGCAAATATTTTTAAATTTGTGATATCAATATACAAACTACTATTAGTTCGGTTACTTCTTTAATTATTGTTATTTAGTAACTATTTATCAATAATCTATATCTATTCTAAAAGTGTGAATGAGTTGGGGTGATTTACATGATTTACACCTTACTTGATTTACACCTTTTGGGTTAGGGCCAAAATAACTCTATTCTAATATTATCCTAAAATATTAAATTGTTTTTAATATTGTTATCATGGGCCAAAATAACTCTATTCTAATATTATCCTAAAATATTAAATTGTTTTTAATATTGTTATCATGGGCCAAAATAACTCTATTCTAATATTATCCTAAAATATTAAATTGTTTTTAATATTGTTATCATGCATACACTTGTAATTAATTATTCTTTGACGCTCTTAATGGCTGTTTGAAAAACATTCCAATGGACAAATTTGAATATTTATTGCTGCAAAAACATGGGTATAGAAATTACTCTTTGCATGTTCAAGCTAATTGAAAATTTGATCACCTTAAATGACAAATGCATTGTTAACTTAATTTTTTTAAATTTGAGCAGGTGGCCCGGGCAGTGGAAAGGGCACTTATTAATTACCTTTTGATAATGAAAAACAATTATTAAATAAAGTTGCATGGACTTGAATTGAGTAATTCAAAGTGAGTTCTATGTATCAATTTGATTCCCAGAGGCTTTTGGTATGGCTTCTAAGGCAAATTCTTCTGAATAAAAATTCTTGTCAGCCTCTTCGAATTATGCATCTGCTTGTGCAAATTTCTTTTCCAAATCCTTTCACTACTTCATTCAAGAACTCATATAATTAATTAAAATGAAACATGGTATATTACTTTGTCTTCAACTTATGATTTTCTGTTCTAACTTTTCCTTGCAAAGCTTATCAAATGTTTTTCTTTTCATATTAGCTGCAGGAACAAACTTTCCTTGTTGACATGTTTGTCCAAAAAAAAAAAAAATGGGGAAGAAGAAGAAGAAGAGAGGAGGCAGGCCATGCTGAAGTTGTTGCTCTCAAATGGTTGTTCAATGGGCAATTACTAAGGGATGGAACAGAGTGGAAGTAAAAGGAGATTGCTTGACTTTGGTTCAAAGCTTAGAGAACATGGAACAAGACCATTCACACATAGGCACACTCATTTTAGATATAAAGAATTTGCAGCACTCTTTTGTACATATTATCTTCAAGTTAGTTATACATCAAGGTAATGCCGTTGCCCACTCATGGGCACGGGTTGCCTTATCTTTAGAGGGAGATTGTGATGATCTTCCAATTTTCATTGTCCTATTGTACCAAACAATTCCATATTGGTGCAATAAGATTTCTATTAATTTCGAAGAAAAGGAAAAAAGAAGAAGAAGAATTGTTGTCTCTCGGGTTTCTTTTACGTGATGGTAGTGTTGGTCCTATTTTAATTACCGAGATCTTGATATTATAATGATCTCTTCTATTCTGGTTTCTCAACCTATAAAAGAAACAACAATTAATCATGGTAGTGCATATTACTATTGAATAAATACCGAGCTACTCAATAAAAATGACTTGCAAATGGCTAAAGATTCATTGTAATGTATTGGCCATCTTTTCAATTTTTTTGGATCAGTGTGTGTTTCCACCTTTGGAATTTTATGAGTGGATTATTTTATATCTCGAGTTTTTCAATTGAATTCTTAAGTACAACTCTTATTTGATTATCATACTTCTGTTTAGTTGTCCTAAAACGAAGGATACTTAATTTAGTTGTGAGTTTATATTAACTAACTCTTATAATGATGTTATTTTGTGTTAAATGTCTCCCGCTTCTCTTACTAGAGGATTCTAATTTATGGAAGAGGCTGCAACTGCTGAAAATGATTAGAATTAATCAAAACTGATCTGATATGTTTTCATTTATGTATATGTGGGTAAATGAGGTTAACTACTGGTTTACAGCTATAAACTTACTTATTGATGTATTATCTTGGCCCTTATTTGATATTTTTACTGCAAATTCTCGACTTTTTCTAGCATGTTCTGATTAAATAGTGTGTTAGTTTTTGGAATTCGTTTTTTTATTCTTGAGATCGCCAACATTGTTATATGTTGTTGTTTAGTTGCAAAATTGTGGTGTAAACAATTATCTATCTATCTGTGTATTATAAAAGTACGAGTTGTTTTTGAAATTTTTGACATTCCGAAAATATCTTTATGTAATTCAATTTTTAAGAGCAAAAGAGTAAAATAATAATAATAATAATAAAAATAAAATGCAGATATTTACAATTATAATATGTATATTTATATTAAAACTCTACACTTGAATTACCTACAATAATCTAATCTACTATTAGATAGAATCAAGACTTGTCACTTTCACATGTGTCGAGATATATTTTTGTAGAGAAGGGATTCTTATCTAACTTCATCAAATTCGTCCCATGGTTTTCATCAACCTATAAGCCGAATAATCATCTATGAAGCTACTCCACTAAAACATATGCAATTTAACAAATGAAACCTCTCAATAGTTGACATAACCAATCAAAGGAGAAAAAACATTTTGTTGACATTCAGAAAATTAAGCTAAATATCAATAATTTAGTTTCTATTCTTTAACATCATTCATCCAATCACAAACATAATGCAATTTATAAATATAAATTTTATTATATCTTAAACGACCTATGGTTATCATCTGGGAAGATATATTATGTTCAGTGGGAGATGTTCAATGCATGAAACTTGGACTATAAATGAAGCATAGAGCTGCAGTTCCACAATTTCCACAATTTTTTATGTTCGCATGGTGAATGATTTAACTATTGCATGTGAGAGTTTCAAAATTCAGAGAGCTCTGATATTTTCAACTTATAATTATTTCAGAGTTATCCTCCATTTAGGGGGTGTAAACGAGCCGAGTCTAACGAGATGTTGTTCACACTTATTTAAAAAATATATTCGAGCTTCAAAGTTGAGCCGAACACGAGTCGAGCTCGAGTAGTTTAATTTATTGTATATGTTTTTATTATTTTTTACTAATCGAACTGAGCTTCAAAACTTATCGAACACAAAAAGTTGTTCAGGCTTGGTTTGATATATTAACAAATCAAGCTCAATCGAGCTTTTAACAGTCGAGTTTGAGTCGACTATCGGGTAGTTTGGTTCTTATAACCTCCATTCAAATGAGGACTTTAGACTAGAGGGATTTCCAATACAAGAAATGCAGCCATGTCGTCCGCATGACTGTTTTCTGTATTTTGTTATAAAGATACAAATTTGAAAAAAAATTAGTGGGATAATTGATATACTTAAAATATTCATATGTGATTTTATTTTAAAAAGATAAAAGAGTAAGAAATAAATAATAGAAATAAATTTAAGAGTTAAGATATTGTAAAGTATAATTTATTACCCTAAATTATGTCATTTGTTATCAAACAAACCCTTAACAAAATTTTGTACCAGTTACCCACCTTAACTATGCAAAATAATATTTACGACCTTTCCTTATCATGTAATTGTCTTTACAGAAAAAGCAAATACCCCCAACCTATGGGGTTTGTACTTTGCCCTCTAACCTATCAAAATGTGCACCCAACACCTTCCTATTTGGTTAATGTTGTGTTTAATCCCCTGTGACCGGATTCGATGAAATCTTAGGGAATATTCTGGCGCATATAAGGGTAAAATTGTTCCTCATGGGGTAAAGTGATACGAGTTGCATATGACGGGAGGTTGTACGCTTTGATCTTAATTTTCTTGCATTTTTTAATGTTCATTTTTCAAATTCAAATATTCATAATGATTAAAAAAGAAAAAAGACCAGAAAAAAAAAGAAATAGCAAAACAAATTTAAAGAAATAATAAAAAAGAAAGAAAGAAAGAATTAAAAAAAACTATTTAACTTCTAAAAATCAAAGAAGGAAGCCAAAAGAAAAAATAGAAAATTTAGAAAAATAAAAGAATTTAGAAAGAAAAAAACAGAAATTTCAAGTCACTTAATGAAAAATTCCGAAAAAAGTAGAAAAATTAGAAGAAAACATTTAAAATTTTAAAAATCCAAAAAAATTAATTAAATTAGAAAGCATAAAAAAACAATTTATATGGTGTTTCCTAATATTTTTTATTTCCTTTTTACGATTTTTTCTGAATTTTTTTCATGTTTCAGGATTTAAAAAAAAAAAATTCTTAAACTTTTTTGTTTCTCTTTTTTTAATTTTTCATACTGGAATGTTTTCTTTCCTTTTTTTTTTCCAGGATTTTCTAATTTCTTCTATTTTTGCTTTTTAAATATTTTTTGACTTTGTTTTTCTTTTTGTGAAATTACTTCCATTTGAATTAAAAAAAATGAAGATTTACAAAAATGAACGAATTTTAGGATCAAAGCAGACAACCATCCATCATATGGGATGCTTAGCACTTTGCCCCATGAGTAACGATTTTACCCTTACATGCGCCGAAATATTTCCCTAAGCTTCCACCGGATCTGGTGACAAGAAGGTAAATACAATATTCACCAAAGGTAAGGGTGTCGGGTGCACATTTTAATAAGTTAAGGGCAAAGTGCACATCTCCTCATCGGTTGGGGTTGTCTGCATTTATCTTTTGTCTTTCTTACATTTTAATACTATTTTTATCATTTTTTTTATTTCTTCTTTTTTTTTTGCTTTATTTTGGAAAAATAGTTTTAAAGGACAAAGAGCTTTAAAAATTATAAAATATATAATTACTCTACAGTGATTCGAGAGAACAACTGACCAAATTTTATAATTTATTAAAATAAATTAAGTGGATTTGTTCTTCTTCAATACCTCGAGTCTTCTACATTTTGTTGCGATAAAAAGACTGCATGAAAGAAAGATTAATATAAGGGATAAAAACAGTAATTCATCCAAACTTTTCGGGTTTTTACACTTTACACTTTCTTATGCGAGCTACCCTGGCTTTTATAAAGTTTTATATTTTAATATTTTCCTGCAAAATAGGGGGAATATTCCACCGGGATTCCATCACATGCTTCAAATGCGACCTATGTAACGGTAAAAATGACATTTTATCAATTGAAACAAAAAAAAATTGGGGTTTCAATATTTTGGATTATTTTATTTCAAATGTCATTTCAACTTAAATGGGTAAAAATAGTGAACTTCAAGTGCTACAAAATGTCATTTTTACCCTTCAAAAAGGTCATATGCAATTTTTTTAATGAAATCCCGATGAATATTCTGTTGGAGAAATGCTAAAAGTATAAAATTTGTAAAACATGTGTACTTCAGATAAGATAGAGTAATGGCAAAAGAAGTCTATGTAAAACAATGTAAAAACAAATGTAGCTCGGATAAAAAGTTGTAAAGAAAAAAATTATTTTAAAAAGTGTAAAAACGCAAATAGTTTGGATTGGTTATTGTTTTTACCCCTTAATATTATAAATCTTGAGCAATTTCTCCATATCTTGTATATATAGTTTCTTTAATTTTAAAGATGAAAAAAATAACTTTTCAGACTTTTTTTTAAATCTTGCACATATTGAAACTTAAATACCAATAGTATAAATTGAGTTTTTCTAAGATATTACATGTATACCATTTTTCGGTAAATATGTTAAGTTACATCTTTTTTTTCTTAGAATTTAACTGCAAACGATAGTTAATAAAACTAAAAGATATAATAGATAAATATTATATTTAGAGGTTCACTAGGTTCATGTTTTTATATTGTACCACTGAAAGTAAGGCCCACCGGACAACTGAAAGGAATGGGTCGTGCAAACGAGCTGCTGGGGCTAAAACGGGCCGGGTCCAAGAATGTCGAGCATGTTCTGTATGGGCTGAAAATTTGAACGCCCAGAGTAAAAGACTTGCTGCTGACCCAGAGTGGTATTGTGGCCCAAATATATAGGTGTTGGGCTGATAGGCATTACTTTGTCAATGAATCTGAAAGCTAGAAGTGACCCTAACTTCGGTGAGTTGTTACTTAGAGTTGAGAACGATGAGGAACCAACTGATAATGAAAGTAACAATAAATTTCATATGAGACGATTATTGAGTATAGCAGTGAAGAAAAATCAATAAATCGTCTTATTGCAACATTTTTATCTAGATTTGAGAACAAAAAATTTCACTCAATTGATTACGTGAAAAATCAGGAAATATTTGCAACTGAGAACGAACAAGTTGACAAATTGAAGTTCCTACCAAGAATACAACTCAAAATATTATAGATCACTTAGTCTCCCAACATCAAATGATATCCACTTTCTCATCTCACTTAATAGAAAAGCAGAAATCGTAAAGGGTAAGCTTAGTGTTATAGAGAATGCAAATGAAATAATACAACCACAAACTAAGAAGGAGAAAGGAGAAAAATCACCGGAGGAATAATTAATGCAAGTGGAACTCTTAAGTAAGTTTCTTATACTGAGGGAACTTCAAAATGCATACCACCGATTATGAAAAAAGTATGCAAGGGGGACAGGTAGCTGGCAAAGAATAATAGGGAATGAGACATCAACAATATAATTTCAAGTAATGATGAAGAGAAATTGAGCAATTTAAGAAAGAAAAATAAAATTCGTGAAGTAAAGTAAAAACAAGGTTAAAACGTTCATTAAGATCAAACCAGAAAATGAATAAATAGACCTTCATATAATATTAAATCTTATTATTATTCATGTTATATATCATTTAAATTTTTCTATTGTATGTCATTTTAATTTATTTATCATCTACAACTGAGATTTTAAATTTTCTTGGTTACACCATGATAATTATGTTTGTTTCCATGACTTGCATAAGAAGAAGAAAAAAATATATAGTCAACATGTTAATCAATTACGGGAGCCACGAAAATGTGTGTGCATCCTCTTTCAATACATGAAGCAATCAAATTCGCTTTAAAATAATTTACAACTTATTCATATGAAGCATTTTGATGTGTACTTATTAATAAGATGATACGTCTTTTATTCATATTTCTTGTACATATTATAATTCTTATGTATTTCATTATTCAATTAATTTAATAGATTCATATAAACACGTGCAACGCACGTGCTTTTTACTAGTTATACTAAAAAAGTTCTTAAATTAATTAGCTAACTAAAAATATATTTTTTAATGTTTAAGTCCTGATTGTGATTGACAACTTCAACATGGTCTTTAAAATGTTATTCAATGTTAAACTAATGGAGTTCCTATTTAGAAAAACGAAGACAAGTACCTTTTTGATACATTTTATAGTTTAGTGAGGTATTTACGACATGTAGTAGGTACACAATGTATTTAACCCTTTCTATTTTTCTTTCTTTTTGATAATTAAGCTTTATATAACAAAAGTGAGCAACTATTTGTAAAATCAAATCATAAGCGATTATCAATTTTTAATTTAAAAAATTAGTTGGAAGTGTTTGCAATTTTTATTTGCGCTTTTGTTCTCCAATATACTTGAATCTTGATAATAATATATGATGTGGAAGATAATGTGGTATGCATTTACATTCTCGGACACTAAACAATTTTACGCAAAGTATTGTTTCCTCCTTAAGGTATTATCTACTTAGGTCGGGTCGCACGTTTTTGTCCTAAAAAGACACATTGCTAAGGAAATGTAAGCTTGGAGTTTATATGTCTCCCAATTAAGTCCTTCATTTTATTCAATGACGGATGATAGTTACATACTCATTATCAGCCCCCTCGGACGAGGGGCTTGGGCAGCGCTCATGATCTTGTTGTCACATACTTTATCAGGATGATATGGCGTGTACTTGTCTTCTCAGACACTGAACACCCTCGCTCGAAATTGTCAGTTTTCGTTGGGTTCACACAATTTTGTTCTAAAAAGACGCTTCGATAAGGAGAGGGGAGTTTTGGACTTTATATGTCACTCAAATCCTTCATCTCTATCGGATATGAAATGATAGTTACATACATAACAATATATAATCTATAAGTTAGTAAATGATGCTTCAAACCAGTTATGGACATTAGAAATGAGTTGCGCGAAGTTAGACAACACCACTTGGGTAATGTTGTTATGGATTGTCGATGCCTCCTTCGTAAACCTTGGACTTACGAATTCTACCATGTGAAAGAGCAAAACAATTGTGCGGATCCACTAACAGGAGTTGAGGCAAGAATTCAAATTGTGGACTGAACCACCTAAAGAAATGAAGGAGGCCTCATAGTTCAAATTGTGGACTGAACCACCTAAAGAAATGGAGGAGGTGTTGGTTGAAGACGTCGGATGTCAACCTAGTTAATTCTTTTTGTAATTTTCATTTAGAGCGAATTACACTTATCATATGATTAGTCACTGATAAAATGAAATATACTTGGGTCTGACCAGATCGGTCCAGACTAGAATTTTCCAGAAAGGAGTTTGCTGGATCTTGCTCACAAAAACTATCCATCTGACCAACTTCCTTAAATGCCTGTTGGCTCTTCAATTGTTGCCTTGTAAATCAAGCTGTATAAAATTAATTCGTGTATCTTCGGAAAAAGAAACGCTTGTTTGGATACTACATATAATGTAATTTACTTGCTCTGCAAGTCATTTCTTTTTTGCAAAACTGCTCAGCAAGTAGAAAATTAAATGATAATCATCATAGAGACTTGTAATACTGAAATTTTTCATTTAAGTTGAAGGACATGTGGTGAAGCTAAAAAATTAGTTGAGCTGTGTTTGGCGCCTAAAATGGCTTCTTCTATATTTGGTTGGATTTCTCGGAAAGCGGCAGCCGGATCTTCTCCTAGTTGGATTTCTACAAAAATGGCGGCGGCAATCTCAGCCGCCGGATCTCCTAATTATTTTGGTGTTTGTGGCTGTAGAGTTGCTGCGATCAGCACGTTGAGCGACGTCATTTCATATGATGCAGTCCTTAATTCCCCATCGACGTTACCTTCAAGAGTCTCGCCATGGCTGATGCTACCTCCATCCTTTCAAGGCAGCAGCAACAATATGATTTGTAATGAGGTTTATAACTTCTACAACCTGGCGGAAAACAAAGTCCTAAGTTTCAACAAGAGAGGAGCCGCGGGCGCCGGCGCCGGAAACGTACCAGCCGACGACTCTGAGCTCAAAGGATCTTCACACGGATGGCTAGCTTTGTACAATCCAGAAAACTTGGATCTGTTTCTCTCAAATCCCCTCACTGGTCGGCACATAAAGCTTCCCTCAATTCGTACTTTACCTATCCCCAAACCTAATTTGGAAGGTGGTTACGGCTGCGTAACAAGTGTTATAATCTCCTCTTCGTCTCCCGATGAAGATACAGACTGCCGCGCCATTCTGACTTACGCTCCCAATGATAAACTGGCTTTCTGCTGTCTCGGACGCAGCACCGAGTGGACTCCCATGGGCAATTACCCGGCTTACCAACAGTGTGTCTATTCCACCAGACACAAACTGTTCTTCTGCGCCACAAGTTGGCTCAAATTCGAGGCTTGGGACCTCCTAGATCCTTCTTCTCCAAAGTGCATTCCAATGGATATCTACGTGGACGACGACAATTTCCCTTACCCCGCCCGATCCGAGGAAGAAAGGCTTCTCAAACAATCGTGCGAACATCATAAGTTCCTGGTCGTTGCTGAGCCTAATTCCACCGCCGACCTCCTCCTTGTCCGGCGGTTTGTATTGACAGAAATGGCCCCCGATGGTTCCAATGCCGAAATAGACGCCAACGAATATACCTTTGATGCTGATGGTATGAGGTATCCATACAAGACAATTGGTTTCGATGTTCATAAAGTATGTGATGATGGTGTGGAAAAAGAACTTAAGTACATGGACGGTTCCTTGGATGGTCTCGCTATCTTTATTGGTAGCAACCATTCGTTTGCGCTGAGAGCGAGTGATTTCCCTGAATTGAAGCCCAATTCTATCTACTATACAGACGTACCAAATTTAATTATAAAGGGTTCAGATAAAGATGTGTGTAAGTTTGGTGGGCATGATGTTGGCCTCTACAATTATGAGGATAGGACTTTCTCGCCATGCTATTACCCCTGCGATGTGCAAAGCATTCGAAGGATTGATCCAGCACCTATGTGGTTCACCCCTAACCCCCTTTAATTAGTAACTTTTGTTTTGGTTTAATTTATCTATGATCTTAGTAGTGAAGCTAGTATAGTTATGGTGTTGTCATTAGATGTTGGTCACGACTACTTCAATTTCAGTTGTGTTTTGTTTGAAACTTTGCGATTTGGATATGATGCATTCTACTGTTGTGCATATATATATATATATATATATATACACACACACTAATTAAGACTTTTTCCTATATACTCTGAGTATCTATGTTGTTGAGTGTCATCTCTCTGTTTTATGATCTAGTCAATTTCTCTGTTTGTTCTTTCCTCATGGTGCAATTATGCTGCTCAAGATTCATTGCTCATACCGTCAGCCTTTTAAGTGGACTTGAAGAATACTATTGATTGTTTGCATTATACTACTATCAGGCCGAGCAACAGCCCGAGTTAGGCATGTTCCACTACTATCAGCCTCTTAAAACACTTCTTAGCAGCAAGCAACCTCTGGATGAATATTACCATTATGACAAGAATGGTTGATCCGTTCGAATGAAAAATAAACTTATGACAAGAATACTATCATTATTTTCTAGCACGTTTATGTATATAATCGTTGATCTACATATATTTTCGAATTTGTCACTTACATCATCTTCTTTTAATTTGTCTCTTGTGCTACACACCAGAAACGGAGTGAGAATTTGGGGTTTGGAGGGACGAATACAAAAAAAAAAAAGGGATAAATCTTGATAATTTTAGATTTTGGGGGGGCAAAAAAATTTTCTCAAAGTTGAGGGGGCGGGTACCCCACCAGCCCCCCTTAGCTCCGTCCCAAAACTGTAGGCAAAACTGTCAATTTAGTCTCGTAACTTTGTGTTGTTGGCAATTTTAGTCCTTCACGTTTTTTATTGGCAAAATTAGGACAGTAACTTTGTAAAAGTTGCAATTTAAGGACAATTGTGACCGAAATTTGAAAAATTGGCCGGAATCCCAATTAAATTCAGAATTTTTTATTTTTCGGTCAATTTTGCTGATACACCGCCAGCCCCCTTAGCTCCGTCCCAAATCCATGCAAGTAGAATTATTTATTTCTTCATCACTTTTGTAATATTGTTGAATATATAAATCAAGTTGCATATTTTTATATTTAAAAAAATATACATTACGTTCTTTACTACGAGATTTTGAATACAAAATAACCCTAACATTATATTGCATAACAATACTTGTGTCTATATATGAATTCTTTTCAAATTAAATGCAAAGTGCGTGATATTTTCACTAAAAATTACTTCATGACTTTATTTTCAAGTATGTTTTTTCAACATTTGTTATTCAGTATAAAAACTCTAAGTACATATGAACTTTGAGATATAGAATAATACTTATTTGTGCAAGCATGTTATGGTTTTACATTACGTTTCCTTATATATACATTCATAGAAAATAATTGATAAATACGTTTATGTAAGAAACAAATGAGAAATAAATGTGTATGTTTTTAATTTTTAGCATCAAATATAATATTGTTGTACACCAAAAAAAATGTGATACTGTTAGTGTCCCATAGTAATCACTTTTTTCTTTATGGAATGTGTCAAAATGAGGTTTAATTGCTTAAACAGAACATTTTCTCCTAAAATATTCACTTAACTAATGATCTGATATTCATAAGGATTAACAATTATTAAATACTGAAAAAATATTTTAAATATCACTTAAAAGTGATACTTTGGAGTTTGGTCATAATAGACCTGTAAAATTGGGATGAAATGAGTGTTATGTTAAATAAGCAAACTTTTGTTGTTACTGACAAGTCTCCTAACTTATTTCCAGCACCTTGTATTTAAAAAAAATTATGATTTTAAGAGGTTTATCATATTTCTTATTAAAAGCATCTCATTAATAATTGAAGTTTGTTAGGCACGATGTTTAACGTAATTTAGGCAATATAGGAACCTGTTGTTTTTTATATTACATGCATGGTCTCCTACTGGCAAGTGGCAATGACTCAAATGCATTTTTTTTTCTTTTTAACTTTTTTTTTAATAATTTCTACTAATTAATTAAATGATTTTCAGTTACTAAAGCATTAAAGATTTTTACAATGAACAAACAAACACATAAATTATTTATACATTTAATATTCGCACTAATTATTTATTGAATAATATTTGTCTTAATTTATTTTATAGACAAATAAGTCCTTCCATCCAAGCCGTTTTCATCCCTTTCTTCTTCTTTTTCCGAGAAAATTCATGAAAACAGCTTTCGCAAGGCTATTTTCATAATTTCTTCCTCTTCAGAATTTGTTGAAAACAAACAGATTTTAGGATGGCGCTTTTAACAAGTTTTGATTTTGAATTTTTTGTGACCTTACCTTTGTACTTAAAAAGGTTGTTTTGAACTTTGAAAATTTTTGTGACCTTCGTTTTGGACTTTGGATGAAATATAAAATCTGATGGGTTCATTATTTTCTTGTCAACTTACCTTCAAATGGGATTGAATATCATAAAAATATAAAAAGTTTATTAATTTTCCAAAATTATATTATTACTATTATTATTCTTAATTAGAACGTTGAGATTGACTTTGGATGGGAATTGAGTTTTGAACTGTGACTTCTTCAACATTGAGGATCTTGTGGTATTTTTCATGTCAATATATATGGGAACCAAAAGTTGAAAAAAGTGATTTATATGTGTATTTGTCCAATGAATAAATTATGCAGTTTTTTTTTAATATAATAAAAAAAAAGGTGGAGTGAGAATATCTAAAGTGCTAATATCAATCTCCATATATAAAAGGGTTAAATGCAAAAAAAACCCTGTGATATAACTTTTTTGCTAAAAATTCCCTGTGATCACGAAATAGCCTAAAAAAACCCGTGTTCTTAAAAAGTCACTTTTTGTAAAAAAAAACGAGCGTGTTTTTCATGTTTTTCACCTTTATTAACATGCTTATTTGTCATTTATACACTCTCCAAATAATATAAAAGGCAAAATAGTATTATTTCACCCAAAAAATACATATTTCTTTCTATTTTTTTTTTTACAAAAAGTGACTTTTTGTAGATTTTTTAAAAATACGAAGGATTTTTAAGCTATTTCGTGATCACATGAGGTTTTTAACAAAAAAATTATACCACATGGGCTTTTTTTGCATTTAACCCTATATAAAAGCTCCTTTTGGTTTCTTTGATTGCTTGACTAATTATCCGTATGATGACTAATTAGCTTGTACGTATATTTTTGAATACTTTTTCAAAGTCATGCCTTTTTCTTTTTAGCATCACCTTAAATTATATAACATTTCAAAAAAAACATATTAGATATATCATTTCAACTGACGTTGAGAGCAATCACTGGCATGTATATTGCGTAAATTTTTTTAATTACATATATATCGCACATATAAACCTAAACCGCACAGTGTTTATGTGGGTAATTATATGACAGACTGAATTCAATGGTCTGAATGTAAATTTTATATATATCTCTTTCATACAAGTATGTATAGAGACCACACACAATACATCTTACTTTGTGAGAGATATAAACACCAAAACCATTGAACTCGATTTAGCATAAATTTTTCTGTGCTTATATCATTACTTTATGTTTGTATATCACATACAAACGGTATCAACTATCAGCTGTACCAAAAAAAAAAAAGGGTATTAGTATCAACTATCAAACCTAAAAATCCCGAACCAAACTCTTAATATAAAATTGCTAATAATTAATATTATTTTCAAAGTAATACCTTCATTGAAAGAAAAAACAAACAAAAAAAGAACAATTTGTTTTTTAGATGATCCAATTGGATCATGAATACGAATCATCAATAACATATATCACTAAAAAAAAAACTTTTAATATCTTAGGGCATCCGATTTAGTCCTCGTCCGCCAGAAAAAAAAAAAAAAAACAATTCGACAATCTTAAGTAGAGATGGGACTCTAAATTGAAATCAAATACTAGTAAGCATAAACCTCTACTAGTGCACAAAGGTATATATATACATAATAAGACTGCAGTTGAAGGTTCTCTAGCAACCAGTCTCTGACTCTGTTTTTCTGCGCGAAATATCTCTCTCTCTCTCTCTCTCTCTCTCTCTACAGTCGATCATTCATTCGACATTCTCTCAATCACCTTATCTCCACTTCCAAACTGAGCTCCATTAATCAGGTATTTATTTTCATGTAGTTAACCGGATCATATCGAGCTCACTTTTGTTATTTGATTTGGATTATTTATTCCTTTTCTGTAGCGATCAGTGGTAAACTCAGACGCTTTGATTTGACTGTCTTTCAATTGCGAGAATGTATGAATGTTTGAATCAATAGATTTGCTAATTGATTTGTTTACTTGCTCCGCCGTTTGATTCCAGAGTTTTTTTTTTTTTTTTTTATTCCTGTCACGTTTAGATCTGCTTGTGGAATATATTGAAATCCGATTTTTCTTTGATTTTTGTTGTTGAGTTTTGAGTTTTGTGTGAATGCTACTATATTAGGAAAAGTTATCAGGGTTTAAGGTGTGAAATTGAGCAATTAGGGTTTGTAGGATAATGTGATTTGTTTTATTATGTGTCGTTGTTGAAGATTCTGATTCTAATTTTGTTGAAATTATCGGAATTTAAGGTGTGAAATTGAGTAATTAGGGTTTGTAGGATAATGTGATTTGTTTTATTATGTGGTGTTGTTGAAGATTCTGATTCTAATTTTGTTTCTTTTTCCATGCTGTGTTTTGGATTTCTAGTTGAAAGTTTGAAACTAGTGTGTGGTGTTCTATCGGCATTAATTGACAAACTAGGCTAGAGGGGTTTTGTATCTTTTGTTGCCTGTCAATCTTTTCCATTGTTTTTTGTGATCTCACTAACTGCCACTCAGGGTACATAGGGTAATATTGTATTTTTTTGCTTAAATTTTCTGGCTCATCCTAGGGACGCCGTTTGGAAATTTAGACCCTTTCAACCAAAACCTGACGTCGGTTAATTGTAATTTAAATTATAAATAGGCTGTAAGTATAACCACCTAGAGTCAGTTAACTCATGCTAGAAAATCTAATTTCAGCATTTTAAGGTGTGAAGTTATCTATAGCTTGGCTTATATAATTCTGTGTTGGTTCTGTAATTATGTGCCAGAATGCTGATAGAAAAGTTATGGGGGGCCCTTTTATACTGTTTTTCTTTCTTCCCATTTTTTACATCACAAAGTTCAAACAAGGTTTATCTAACTTTAAGATTATTAGCTTTCGATAGGAATGGCCATGCAAACTGCAAGTCCTCAGCCAGCTCCGAGTGCTCAAGTGGTTGGAAATGCTTTTGTGGAGCAGTATTACCATATACTTCATCACTCTCCGGAGTTGGTTTACCGATTTTACCAGGATACAAGTGTGTTGAGTCGCCCAGATCCCAATGGCCTTATGACCACTGTAACAACTATGAAAGTAAGTTTATTAAGATTTGTACTGAATGTCTATTTTATCCTTGAATTAGATCTTTTTATCAGACAGTTTTTTTTTCTTTTTTCTGTTTTTTTATTACCCTTTCTATTTTGTGGATTTGCTGCAATTTATTTGGACAGAGTTTTTCCATAGGTCATCTGACCTTTAGAGGGATTCATATTCATCCACAACAGCTCTATTCTCATAAAATGAATTACATGCATGAAATGTCAGATTTATTATCATTATGAATCAATCCGTAGCAACTATTTTTCAATATATGAACATACAATAAAATTGTTTTAACCAAAGCTGCTGTAAACTTTAGTTATATAACAATGTTGGTGGAACATTAGTTACTGGTCATTTCCTTCTAAAAACAATAGTTCACAAGTTTCCTTCTACCTTTTATAAAGGCATATTTTTAGGGGCAATACTGGAGCTTCTTTTCAATAAAGGACCGTGCAGCACGACTACCTAAATAATAGCTTGCACAATATTTGGCTCACAGATTTGCTATATTAGGTACTAGATTATACAGGGATAGTTGCAAATAGGAGTGAGATCAAAGTTAGAAGGAATGATCTCTTTGTGATTGTTAAAGGTTTAAGCAAATAACGAAATACCTAAGGCACAATATTAAACAAATGTATCGTGTACTAATATCTTAATTTGTACAATCTTGTGTTTGATATATTTTGACAGTAGGACGATGTTTTGTATATTTTGGCAGTAGGGTGAAATATATTAATAATAAACAGAACTTTTGGACTCACCAAATTGTCTTGGATCTTTATTCTCAATACCTTTTTGAGTGAATGTAAATAGAATCTGAAAGTATACAAGGAACTCGATGCAGAAAATGTGTCTCAGTTAGAACACAAAAGTACTTGTCACTTAACCCCTCCATCTCTCTATATTTAGTGTCATAATTTTAGAGCTGAGCTCCTAAGCATAAGAGCGTAAATTTATCTGCTAGGTTCCTGGAAAACTGTGATTGTCCATGTCATGTATGCCGACTTTGACTTTTGTTGGGAAATACTTCTTTGCTAACATTTTTCGGGTGAAGAGTGAGTGAGATAATGTGTTTAGTGGGTCTGTGAAGTAAAACTGAAAGGTGCAATTCCTCTTGCTGGAAACTTCTTCATCAAATTGGTAAAGAGTTGCAGTAATTCACTAAAAGACAGAATACTAGACCAAGAATAAAAGGTACTGTAGTAGCCTGGCGTAAAAGTGTCGTATAAAGTATATAGTAAGAAACAAAGATTATTATATTGACTGCGTAAACAAATAAGTGGGAAAATTGAAATTTTGCACATTGTGTACTGTTTTTGCAGTGAACAAGATGCAAGGATGTATGAAAAGTATAATTGTAAGATAATGTTCCTTGATTTTCCGGCAGCAAAAGAAAAATGATAATTGATAAAAAGCAGTTTCTGCATCAATCATTCCATTGTATTGAACATTCATCATTCTCAATTCCATTTGCTAAATCGTTATGATTTGGTTAGATGCATTTATTTTCATCTAAGAAATTATTATATAGTTACTTTATTCATTTGAGGGCTAGTAGCATAAACTCTGCTCTGTTTTCATGTTGTGCCAGAGTATAAATGATAGAATATGTTCCTTGGACTACAAGAACTACAAGGCAGAGATAAAGACTGCTGATGCTCAGGATTCTTACAAGGATGGAGTGATTGTCCTAGTAACTGGAAGCTTAACTGGAAAGGACAACCTCAGAAGGAAATTCACTCAAACCTTTTTCCTTGCTCCTCAAGACAAAGGTTACTATGTGTTAAATGATGTTTTTAGGTTTGTCGAGGGGAGTGAACCAGATGTTACCGCAGGGATAGTTACTGCAGTTGATGAGACACCATCAAGTTCCTTAGACCAAGATCCAGGTTTGTTTTATCATTGTTCGTCTTTACCATTTCTGGTTATAAGGTTACTTTCTTTTAGGTTGTCTCATGATTTTCATTTTGTTCCCAGAGAGCGCTCAAGTGATTGATCCCCCCAGTGCAAACCATGCAACTTCTCAAGTGGAGGAAGTTGAGACTGTCGAGGAGAAAGCTGATGACCAAGTGATTGATGAGAGAGAAGCTAGTAATGATCGGGATATTGTGGTGGAAGCTGAATCTCATTTAAATGTGAATCACGAACCCGTCATTGTAGAATCAATTAGTTCAGAATCCCAAGAAGATGCTCCGAAGAAATCATATGCATCAATCGTTAGTTCACAAACAAAGAAGGGCTCAATCAGAGTTTATGTTCCTGCTAACCCTGCAAGAGTAGCTTCTGCAAAAACAGAGAAGCAACCTGTCAATCCAGCTATAGAGGCTTCCGGCTCTGTAGCATCAGCCTCTACTTTACCTGATAACGCACAAGAAAGTAAACATGCTCAGGATGAAGGTACTTTATTTTTCGCTTGCCATACTTGTGTGTAGGAATGATGACCTTGAACTATAATATTTAAGATTAGGCTAAACAATATTTTATGAAAGAAGCAGAAGCCTCGCCAAGATTTAATGTTAATTAATGTATAACTGCTAACCTTTTCTGTTATAGAGCTCTTTTTTCAAAAATATGATTATTTTTTATATATCTATTTCAGTTGAGGGTCACTCCATCTTTGTGCGCAATTTGCCTCTAAATGCCACAGTTGATCAGCTTGAAGCTGAATTCAAGAAATTCGGAAATATTAAGCAGAACGGGGTCCAAGTCAGAAGTAATAAGGTTGGTTTTACCAACACTTGTTTTACTGTGTTTGTCTGCTCGCTCAGTGAATGTTAATACTCACAAAATATCTCCTTTATTTGCAGCAACAAGAATTCTGTTTTGGCTTTGTTGAATTTGAGGAATTTGGCTCCATGCAAAGTGCGATTAAGGTCCGTATTCTTCAGATGATTCTTCTTCTTGTTGTTTTCTCTTGGTTTGTTTTCAGATTGCATTTGGAGTGCAGAAACGTAGTGAGTACAACCTTAATCTTTCTTAAGAATTATGTGTATGTCTCTTAAATGCTGAAAGACCTCTGTAACATGTATGTTTGATTTTACAAAGTTTTTGTCTTCCGTTGCTGGCTTTATTTTAGTTCTTCAGTTGCATCCCTTGTTTCATATTGTGAACTAATGCAAGGTATAAGTGAGCCATTACAATTGGAGCTTGGACAGGATCTTATGTTATTAGGCATAAAGTTCAATTTGATTTAAAACCATAAATTCCTTTATTATTATACAAAGAAGTTTATGCAGTTATATGCAAAACTTAGATGTTGCTGTTTACCTTTCATTTGCTCCCCTTACGTTACCTGCCCCAAGACGTCTAAAATCCCATTTTGGTTCTAAAGCTTACACATCTTATAAATCTCCATTCTTCAACTTTTTTGTGCTTACTATTCTTTCATACAAGTTTTACAAAGCTTGTTGTCTTTGGGTTTTAGCCATCTTATTGAGCTTTTGAATAATCGCCCTCATTTACGTTGCAATAACAATAAAACAACATTTACTCTTCAGGCTTCTCCTATAACTATCGGTGATCGTCAAGCTGCTGTAGAGATTAAGAGGACCACCACTCGAGGTGAGCCAAAGCATCAACTTTTCATTCTCTCTTTGTTTAAGTTCTAGAATTATACTTAATACGAAATGCAATACTACATAACAAATTATCCCTAACTGCTAGCAGAGACGAAGCGAGTTGGGCGCCCCCCCCACCCCCAAAATTTGATTTCAAGTTTTATATGTAAATTAAACGGAATTCAAATTTTTGACCCCTTTGGATATGAACCAAACTATCTATCACACCCTTTTGCTCATATTGATGCTACCCGTTTATGTATAGTTGGTAGCGGGAGGGGTCGTTTTACTTCTCCACGTGGAGGGTATCGTAATGACAGTTTCAGAGGTCGTGGTAACTTCAGCGGTGGTAGGACCTATGTGAGAAACGATAGCTTCAGGGGTCGAGGAAACTTTAGCAGTGGACGAAATGGAGAAGGTTATCAACAAGGAAGAGGAAGGGGTGGTCGTCAGCCCGCCCCCACTCAAAATTCAACTTCAACCTAAATTGTGGGTGTGAGAAATATTGGAGGGCAGTTTTGACATAGTTTTTATTGCCTGTGTGAGCATCTGGAACATTAAAAAGTTAGTGCTGGTAGCTAAGTGGTTTTTTTAATTTTTTTTACTTTTTTGGTAAATTTTTTTTTAATTTTTTTTACTTTTTTGGTAAATGGTAGTTAAGTTATATCAACTTATATCACAGTTGATCCTTTTTTTTCCCCTTTATTCTTTCAAAATTTTAAGCTGGGGTTGCCTTTAGTTGTAGTAAACATTCAATTTTTTCTAACAGTATTTTGTCTAGGAAAGACTTTTCACGGCGTAGAGGAATGTGACTTGCAATAATTATCAAACAAACCCTTATGACGAGCATATTCCATTTCTTTAATTTATTTTATATATACATGTCATACATATAAAATTCATGTTATTTATATACTTACAAAAATATTAGACAATTGTTGTTCATATAAAAAATAAAATACGAGGTGGAATAGCATCGAATAGGAGATGCAAATAATATTTAATCTCACATATAAAATTCCATATCAACCAACTGAAATGTGCATATTTAAATTGCAAACTTTAATTGGATGGGGACCTCTTGCCTGAAAAATTGCTATCCAAAGAAAATAATTTGAAAAACGCATTTGGATGATATACATACTTATCAAGACTTTCCTAAAAAAAAATCTCAAGTTCCTATTTATATTTTGCAATAAAAGATAAAGTGATTTTTTACTATTTATGATTTGACAGTTCACTCATTGATTAAAAGAGTTTTATTCGGTTATTTCTCAACAACGGGAGTTAAATTAACCACATATTCTACTTCAAAAAAATGCAACATTCGAAATAAAAATCACTTTGACTATTTTTTTTATATCTAAATCGATGAGTTTCATTAAAATGTGTTTATGAAAACTGATATCTACATAACTCATCCAAACAAATTTTTCACAAAAACATATATCATATCAAAAATATTATATATTTTTCTCTAAAAAAAATTCATCCAAACACAACTTTAATATATTTGTTATTCATAAAAACACTTTTTCTCATTTTTATCACATTCTAATAGACCTAGTCTCATTGGAGTAAACTAAAAGAAAAAATAAAGAATGGTGGGCCCACCTACACCAGATATGTTCCTTTGCGTATGAAAGGCTCTTGAGGCAATAATTTATAATTTGCTATCCTATATCCATCCCCCCCCCCCCCATCAGCAAGTTGCATGCTGCTTGGCTGCAGCTGTCCACACAACTAGACACGTGTCTCCCTCAACTGACGTTTCCACGTTTTCGACATCGACCCCCCCTTTCAAAAGTGCAACTTGAAAACGTTTGGGGCCCATTCTAGATTTCCCCACTAGATTTCGTAGTGAAATTTTATAGTGAATCGAGATCAATGGTCCCGATCTATTTTTTATTATTGGACTATTGAGGTTATTTATTAAATTATCCCAAATCTAATGGTAAAAAATGAATTGGGACCAATGATCTCGATCCACCATAGAATTTCGTATGTTTGAAAAGTGCAACTTGAAAGACCCATTTTATTCTCATTTTGTGTTGCATCTGTATTTAATATAATTTATAAATGATATATATATACACACTACTTTTTAACATACGAGTATGGGTGAGTTATCGACACACGTAACACTAGATGTCATACATGTTGCAATAGAGTTGCAAAAAGTGCTTTATTAGTCCAGGTGAAACTCAGTAGTGGTTAGCCAATATAGAGATATCTAATTGCTACGTAACGTTTCTTTGAGATATAATAGCACAATTTGATCGTTGGGATCCACTAACACACTAGGGTATGAGTTCTAGATTACCACTGAAGCAGACTTTATAAGCGGCAATAATGACACATATACTCACGCATAGTAATGAGCTCTACGTTCTCAAAAACAGTCGAACTCATTATATTCAAGTTGAATTACCACCATACTGATGTCATCAAAGTTTTATTTTTGCTAAAATAACTCTCTAGTATAGTTGTTCATAAGAAGTTGGAATTTAGTAAAAATAAGAATATATCACAAAATAAAGTGCAAACTACAAATTATATTTAAATGTGAGTATTTTTACTCACACTTCCCATCCTATAATCGAATAATTAATTATACCCTTAATAAAATTTAATTTTTACCACGTATTTTCTTACTTTTTGTTTGGGTGAGTACATTTATTTTCTTACTTAAAGCTGAGAAAACTAGAATTTGCTCTCTAAATCGACTGAGGATGTGTGGACAAAGTCTATTGCAAGCAAGAGCACTTAAAAAATCCAGTCTTTTAGGAGTTTCTTGTGAATAATTGAAAGTTCGGGGACATTGCTTTTAATTTATTCGAACTTTACTAGACAATCAGGAGCAAGTACATTCTTTTCAACATAATATTATAAATTCAAGCAAGTTGGCTTGTGTTGAAATCAAAAAATGACTTGGAAAGTAATTCTTGTATTTTCATATGGAATTGACATCATCATTCTCCCTATGGCCACTAAACTAGAATTCCTAGTCGAGCAACTTGCATGAATTATATATACATATACATACATATATATATATTACTTTGGTTGAAAAGTAATTTATAGGACAAAGTTTTTGTTTTCCAATCTTCGAGTCAATGGATCCACATGATAATGTTGTCTCTTCACCCACTTGTTTTTATATTTTATTTTTCAAAAAAACTATTCACAAAAAACATAAGTGTGAGATTACTTTAGTAGAAGATTTGGATCCATTGACAGACTTTAATTTACTTGTCTTTGTTCAATGAAATCTGAAAAAAAAAATCATAAAGAATTACCTTTTATCAAACTTCCATCTTGTCCTCACTAATTTTTAATCGGATGAGATTTAATTCAAGTGGTGAATTTGATGTTCAAAATATTGAAATATCGAATTGAAGTCCTTAAATAAAGGTGTTTATCTAGTTATTATATAGTAATCTATTTTATATATGATTATATATGTTGAAATTTTAAAAAGCATGATTATAAATGATGGCAACTCATGCACATCTCTAAAGTTGGCCATGACAATTACAGAAAGAACCCCCAAACGATGGGAAAATTACATGACTGCCACTTACACGTTTCAAATTTTTAGAGCGAGTAACCCTCTGTTAACGTGGCAACAATATAGGATTAGATTACTCGCAGGTAGAGAGGCTCCTTCCCGCGTGTTGCCGCGTCACCCTTGCACGCCCGCAGCCCGCTTTATTCCTAGGTTTTTTGAAACCTCTGCTTTGTGTAATGTGTAATTATTGAACTATACCTCCAGCATAATAGGTAAATAGTTGAGTTTTTTAAGTATGTTGTTCAGCGTTTGATTTTTGACCATGACAATTACAGAAAGAACCCCCAAATGATGGAAAAATTACAACAAGTCCAGCATAGTTGGTAGAAGATCCGATCCGCTTTATTCCTAGGTTTTTTGAAACTTCCGCTTTTGTGTAATGTGTAATTACTGAACTATACCAGCAAGGTTAAGCACCACTAGTAAATAGTTGGGTTCTTTAAGTATACTATACAGGATTCGATTTTTGGCCGTGTATATGAAAAAAAAATTGTTGGGAGAGGCATAACCCACTTCGATAATCTTTATGTCTCGACGGGGTTAGTCTCACGTCCGATTGGAGAAAACCCTTGGTATAAATCAAAAAAATAAAATTACTGAACTATCCCCTATTATTTTTAAAATTACATAAAGGTCCCCTTATGTAAAGCACTCCTTACAATTATTGCTATTTGTATTTAAATTTTTTATAATTTAATCTCTAAAATTCTTACAATTAAATTTTTGTATGAGATGTTGGTAATTTAGAAAATATGAAGATTTTTTTTTTTTTTTTTGATAATTACACACTATAAGAAGGGTATGTCCCTAAATTTTAAATAACCATGATTATAAATAATATCATGATTATAAATAATATCACTCGTGATCCTACTCATGAACTTCCCTCAAGTTGGCCTAGACAATTACAAAAATACCCCAAACGATGGAGGAAATTACAGAAAAGCCTCTTACACGTTTCGAATTACTGGAGAAAGTAGCCTTTTGTCAACGTGGCAACAATGTTGGAGTAGCCTTCTGTCATTGAGGCTCCTCTCCACATGCTGCCGCATCACCGGCTCTCATTTCTATTTCATTTGGTTCAAGAAAATTACTATAGAAGAGGGAGAAATCACAAAGGAAAAACTTTTTCTATTGTTTGGTCATTAATGCTTTGTTTGGTTCAAAAATTTTGGTGGGAAAAAAAAAAAAAAGAAAAACTAAGTTTTTCATTATTTTCCTCGTCAATTGGTGAAAAAAAAATTAACACAAATTAACATTAAGTCTTCTTTCTTATTTTTTTTTTTTCTTTTCTCTAGTAACCAAACAAAGAAAATTGATTTTCCTTCTATTTCCTTTTCTTTTTCTTGTCAAATTCCTAAAACCAAACAAACTGTAAAAAAAATGAAAAGAAAAAGAAAATAAGAGCAGAAATCTAATATTAATTTGATATCATACCTTTTCGTCGCCAAATAGTGAGAAATGTGTGTGAATAGAAAAATAGTTTTTCTTGTATTTTTTTTTTCCCTAATAATTTTGTTGAACCAAACAAAGTTTTGTGGATTGCAAGCCGTTAGATAATTATCATTTCAATAGTTCAGATACACTTACACAGTTGAATACCATCAAAATTGATGACAAGAAATAAACACGCGTCATCTTTGCAAGCCTCTTCATTCCTAGTTTCTTTAAATCTTTCTAATTTCTAATTTATACTATTAAGTTTGGAAGAGTGTTAGACTAATGTTTTTGATTAGGTAAACAATTTTGAAATAATTTTCTTTTTAAGATAAATTGGGTGTTAATGAACTAGGTGATTATTATAGTGTCACTTTATATGTTTTGAAGAGTTGACAAAAACAATGACGTAATTTATAGAATTCGACATAGAAAATTTATTTTCAGTATTTGACTCTCTCTTTTTTTATCACTTTTAAATTTTATTTCTAATATCTTTCTTCGCTATTTTCTTTTCTTATCTCGCTTTTTATTTAAAATGAATTAATTTTAATTCATTTTTGTTATCAAAAATGATTCTTTTCCACACGTATCGGACGTGCATTACCAACTAGCCTAAACAACGATACTCAACCCATAAACGAATGACGAGTCATAATTTTTAGAGTTTTAATTCAAGTCAACATAATCGCAATGATTAATATGAAAAGATAACACCAAATTATATTTGAACCAGAGTTGGCAATCCCTTAAAAATTATCTTTGCATAAACATTATTGTTCTTGTATCAAGTGTTTACGTGCATATATTTCACATTGATTATCTACATTCATACGAAAATTTATAATCAACTGTAATTTGATTATTAAGCTTTGCACCATAAAATAAAATATGAATTTGGGTAACCTCAATAAATTTATAAAATCTGAAAGAAAATTTTAACAAAAAAATTAAATAAAAATTGAATAATCTCCATGTGGAAAGAACAAATACCATACCGAATCCAATGATTCCAGGGTCTATATCTCTCATCATAGTTAGATGTATTATGTACGATTCTTATATAAATACAAACATTTGTGCGTGAGAGATAAACATTAAACTCATATTCGAATCATTAAAATCAAACTGGCATAAAATTACACAAGTGGAGACGCTTGTTTGTAAGCCAACAAGACATGGCATCCCAATCCCATCCTGCCTGGAAAACTGGTCGTCTCAACCACGTGGGCCACTACAACTCCTCTCCTTCCACGTGTCAATTTCCTGACCCTTGTACGTTACACTTTCAACATCCTTTTCTGTCATTTCTCAGTTTCCCATGAATTCATATCATCCTCTCTCTCTCTCTCTCTTCTCTCTCTCTCTTCATCACTTCTGCCCTTAATTAACCTCTCTCTCTCTCTCTCTCTCTCTCTCTCTCCCGCCGGCCGTTTTAGCCTCTTCTGCAAAAAAATTCCCACAATTTCATTCTCTCTTATTGATTGAATTCACAACATTTGATATTTTATAAGAAAAAAAATGAAGTCTTGAAATTGAGCAAAGTTTTTTTTTTTTTTTTTTTCTTGTTGGAAAAAAGAACCCACTTGAATTACAGTTCAAATAATTGTTTTTTGTTGTTGGGCTTAATCAAAATTTGATCTTTTTTTTTGTTTATACAACATTTGTAATGGAAAGAGCTGAAGGAAACAGAGAAGACTTCAATTTCAATGTTTCCAGAGATATGCTGCATAAAATCATGAAACGACACCGTTACCTAAATGAAAACGAAGTTAACGGTGAGGATGATGATGATGATGAAATAGAGTTGAATTTGGGGCTATCAATGAACGGTAGATTTGGGGTGGACCCATCTAGGAAGAAACTCAAACGCTCGTCCTCTATAGCAAACTTGGTGTTCACTGTTGGCGCTGTTGATGACCGAAGCAACGGCCACCACGCGCGTGGAGTGGCGTTTGATAGCCACGCGCCGCTCATGAGGGCACGATCGCTGCCGGCGGAGACGGAAGAGGAGTGGCGGCGGCGGAAGGAGTTGGAGTCGATGAGGCGCATGGAAGCTAGGAAGAAGAGAATGGAGAAGTTGAAGAATGTGAGGGTTGTAAAAGATAATGAGAATTGTTTTGAGGATGTTGTTGTAAATAATGGAAGTGTTAATGGTCAAAGGGTATTATCACAAGGGTCAATTGGATCATCTGGAACGTCTGATGTTGAGAATCAACAGATTGAGGGTATAAATTCTCTCTCTTTGATCTGGGTTGTTTTCCGTCAAGTGAATGAATCATCACAATAGGAGCGATGGGTCCGATTTTGACCCAAAATAATGATATTATGGACTGCCCCGCCCGTGGATACTCAGACCAAGTTGCCTATATACATCTTTGTAAGATCAAGTCCTACGTAGGCAGCTTGGTCGAGTATTTAAATGCAGTCTGTAATATCATTAATAACATTGGGTTATGTTCGACTCGTCGCTCCTTTTGTGCTGGTTCATTCACTTAACAAAAAACGACCCACGTCACTCTTTATCTTTTCTGCCATATGCTTCTTTTTGAGTTTGTCTTTAATTATTAACTCCTGGTGATTAGTATATGACCTTGCATTCCATGTTATGCAGTTTGTGAAATTTAAATTTGTTTATGACAAGGGAAAATTATTGTACATGAAAATCCCATCTCATGATAAAGAGTACATCATTTAGACAGGGTCTTCCTCATCTGATTAATAATATATTGAATAAGTGATGTATAGTTCCGGTTTTAGCAACTAATGCGTTACCTTTAAGTTTATTTTCTTATTATGTTCCCCTTTGTTCTTGATCTTATGTCCTTTCCTTTGGAAAGGGTAGGTGGGATAGGGACGAAGTTCGGGATTTGATTGTCATGCGCATGTTGGGGCTTGGTTGCTATGAGAATGAATTCCTTTAAGTTAGATCTTGTTTCGTGTATCTGACTTTTTTTCTTTAGAATATAAGTCCAAATATCAATTGTACCAATTACCTTAAATAGGTCAGGAGATGAATAGTAAATAATTGCAACGAATTTATTAGTAGAAATTAACTTCTTGTTTTCAAACAGGAGGAAAGCAAAATAGTGTGGCGAAGAGTCCTTCCTACGGGCGTTTGCAAGAGCAAGGAGAGCAAGAATCTGCCATCAGAGCTGGTGATGGAGAAGACGTAAAGGGGCGTAACGAAGTGCTTAAGAATACAATGCTGGATATGCCACATGTCACCACCAAAGAGGACGGGCCTAATGGTAACAAGATAGAAGGATTCTTGTACAGATACAAGAAGGGGGAGGAAGTTAAAATTGTCTGTGTTTGTCATGGAGCGTTTCTTTCGCCAGCTGAGTTTGTCAAGCACGGTGGTGGTGGTGATGTTGAGCAACCGTTGAAGCATATAGTCGTTAACGCTTATCCTCTATCGTGATTCGTGATTGTACCCCGAGCTGGCCCTTAATGAAAGGGTTGGCTATATATGAACCTAGCTTTAGTTTTAGGATTAAGCCTTTTGTAGTTCATGTAATTGATTGATGAGACAACGATTGCTTTGATGCCATTTTGAATGTTTATTTCATTTATTTAGTCTTTTTTCAAAGGTTTGTTTTCTTTCATTTAGGCTCTGTTTGGTTCAAGAATTTTTAAGATAAAAGGTAAAAATACTACGGAAATGGAGAACAAAATCAAAGAAATACAGAATCTCAAATTTGTTTGGTTGTTTAGGGAAAATAACAAGAAAATTTAGATGCATCAATAAGCTCTATATCAAAATGAAAATCAAGATTACAATTCAAATTCCAAACTGAAGAATGTGAAAAAGATGGATCCTGTACATCAATAACTCTAAACTTCCAAAAGCCTATTCTTTGCCATTATTTCAATAACAAGTAGAAATGAGATACATGTATACACACATTCGCGAAACAAATATCTGCACTCTTCTGCAGAACATTAGTGAAACCCCTGTAAATCTACAATGTAGCATCGAAAATCGGGGCCAAAACTATACTACAATGTACAAGTAGCTACACCTCAAGTCTAACACCAGCCCAAAATTAACAATTGGACTTACCTTTCGATGGCTTGCTATGTTAATCAAATGATCCTTCTCCATATAGCTGCTAACAAGATGGAGGTTGAAGTTGTTTTAGCCGTCTAACCACCTGCTTCATTGTGGGCCTCGTAGAAAGTGTATCAACTGTACATACAACAGCCAAGTGTAACACTTCAACCAGATCATCGTGTGGGCCCGTATCCCACAACCCGGTAGTAAAGAACTCCTTCGCCCGTCCTTGCCTAAAGAGCATGCATGCCCATGCAACTATGTTGAACCCGTTCCCATATGAAGAAAACGAGGGATCCAATGCTTTCTTGTCTGAAATCAACTCAAGCAAGACAACCCCATAACTGTACACATCAGCCTTGTCAGAGACACGACATGTCATTGCATATTCCGGCGCAACGTATCCAAATGTTCCAGCTACACCCGTTGTTGCATGAGTTTCTGAAGTTCCCAAAAGACGGGCTAGTCCAAAATCAGACAAATACGCATTGTAATCCTCATCCAATAATATATTGCTAGGTTTTACATCGCGATGAAGAACACGGGGAACACATTGTTCATGTAGATAGGCAAGTGCACGTGCGATGTCCAAGGCGATCTTGTGAAGTACCCTCCAATCAACGGCTCTAGTGGACCTTTCTTGTATAAACTTCTCCAAATTGCCACCAGACAAATAGTTATATATAAGAAACATTTCGGTTTCGCTTGCATGATATCCTATTAAAGTCACGAGGTTCGGGTGGCGAAGCCTGCCTAGGGTTTTGAGTTCTGCATCGAATTGTTGTAAACCTTGGAAACGTCCCACTGCAAGGCGTTTGATGGCCACTAGAACACCTGGCGCGATCTCGGCTTTGTATGTCGCCCCAAAACCTCCATTGCCAATGCAATTACTTGCATTGAAACTCCCTGTGGCACGTACCACATTTTCGAACGTTAGTGGGACTCCTATGTCAATAAAGACGATTACTTCCTTCCTAGCGGTTCCACTTACTCTGGACCTTGGTTTCCACTTTCTTGTGTAAAAGAAGAGAACAATTAGAGCAATTAGAACCGAGACAATAGCTGCAGCTGATGTTATAGAAGCAATCTCAATTGAATTGAAGCCGGCCCGTCTTTTTTGGCTTGGAGGTGATGATGGAGGAGTGGGATCGTTTTCTGTATCCCCTATTCCTCCTTCGTCTGTAGACGGCGGAGAGGAAGACAACATAGGACAATGCAAAGACGGGTTCCCGAGAAAGCTATTGCATTTGATCATATTATTGTTCAGAGACGGCGACCCAGACAAGTTATTGTAGGAAACATTGAACGCTGACAGAGTGGATACATTTGTCAATCCAGGGGGGAGCTCCCCAGATAGCTTATTATTGTTCAAGAGGAGGACCGTTAAATTCCTCGTATTTGCAAAATCTTTTGGAATTTCACCAGATAAAGAGTTTGAAGACAGATCAAGAACTTCCAGAGAGTGTAGCTGGCTTAAGCTTGTAGGGATGGAGCCATTAAGGTTATTTCCAGCCAAAGAAAGACTTTTGAGATCATTTATTTGGCCAAGGCTGCTAGGGATTGTACCTTGCAAAGGGTTCCAGCTTAAATTGAGAACAACAAGTGAAACCAATTCGCCAATGCTCAGGGGAAGATTTCCAGCAATTTGATTACTGGAAGCATCTAGGAGAGTCAAACTCTTGCACATTGTTGATATATCACTTGGAACTTGACCAGATAACCCATTGTTTGTGACATTTACAATTATACCCCTCGTTTGATCACATTTATCAAAAAAAGCCGCAGAAAGGGTTCCACTAAGCTTGTTCCTGCCAGCAAGGAACGCATAAACCGTTTGCTTTCCTACTCTTTCAGTTGCAATAGGCATCGCCTGGAGAGGACCGGTAAGGTTGTTAAAACTGAAATTATGCAGTATTGGAAAACTACCACCGTCTCCAAAAAATGGCAAAGAGGTTTCTATCTGAGTTCTATGTGTGAAAAACGATATATATGCAGAAGAAGGATCATAAGGCTGTAAGGAGTTGTCGCCATGCATGGATTGGATAGGAGCACAAGCTTCATAACTAAATTTTGGAATAGAACCCGATAAATAATTCCCACTGATATCAAACAGGACCATACAAGGAACGGGAATTTTGTCAACAATCTCCCCGTTAAGCCTGTTTGAGCTCAAATCAAGAAAATGCAGCTTCTTGCAATTAGTGAGCCCCTGAGAGATTTTTCCAGTGTAAAAGTTCTGAGCCAAATTCAACATCTCCAAGCTGTTGCAAGTGCCCCAACTATCAGGAAAGTTTCCTTGTAGAGTTGCTCGTGGAGCCCACACCACCCTCAAGCTCGATAGATTTGTAATTTCTGTAGGAATTCCACCTTCGTAAAAATTGTACTCATCCGCAGTATATGCCAACTTCTCCAAAGAATAACCACCTCCTAAACTCGAAACATTGGGAAGAGGGTCCCATAAGTTTGACAATACAAGGACGGACAACTTTGTACAATTACCAAGCTCGGATGGTATAGCACCGCCAAAATTGTTCCTCGACACATCCAACACTTCAAGCTGAGTTAACTCACCGAGTTCACTCGGAATAACTTCTTCCAACATATTGGAGTACAGAAGAAGGGTCTTCAACCCCCTACAGTTTGCAAGGCTTTTAGGAATACCTTCAGCCAAGTAATTCCCCGAAAGATCCAAATGCTCGAGCTTCCCACAACTATCCCCAATCTCAACTGGAATCGAGCCACTGAGAAGATTAAACGACAAGTAAAGCCCCCTCAAATCTTTGAACCCACCAATAAAGCTTGGAACTGATCCATTAACTTGATTCCCAGCCAAATTCAAAACTTGAAGGCCCACACAATTCGATAATGAACTCGGTATTCCCCCGAATATCTCATTGAACCCCAAGTTAAGAACTTTCAAATTCTTTAACCCACTAAACCGAGCAGGCAAAGAACCCGAAATCGAATTCCCTTCAAGGTCAAGAACTTCAAGCTTTTCCATACCCCAAATTTCATTAGGAATTTGGCCACTTAATTCATTGAAAGGAAGTGACAAAATCTTAAGTTCACTAAGCTTAGCAACAGCCACAGACAATTTACCCAACACTTTAACAAGGCCTAAACAAGGCCTCCTAATTCCAAACCCATAAAGTGGAAATTGAGCAATTCTAGCACAAGACAAAGAATTACCTCCACCAGTAATATTCAAGGCCACGACCCGAGAACCCGAATCACACGAAACCCCGACCCACGAGCAGTGATTGGGTCCTGTCGAATTCCAGCTGCTCAGCACTCCATAGGGGTCCGAAAGTGATGCCTTGAACTCCAACAGTGCAGATTTATCCGAATCGGAGGCCGAAACTGCGTCGTTTTGAGCTGAAAACAGAACACAAAGGAAAATCAAGAGCTTCAACTGCTTGTGAAGGTGGTGCCACTTCATGAGAAAAGAAAATCGACCCATTAATAAAGCCCGAAAAGGATTCTAAAAGAGCCCGACAAAAGCCCGGACCCCTTTCTGTAGCCCTCTGTGTCGGAAGAGCCTAAAACTCAAACCCTAACCCTAATTTAGGAATTTGCTTTTTGTTATAGTCGTAAATGTGAAACAGATTCTACAGAGAGAGAGAAAGAGAGGAGGAGAAGGAACAGTATGCTATGTTTATTTGTTTGTTCTTCTTTGAGAATACGCGTTGCTGTTCACATTTTCCATTTTTTCTTTGTCTTTTGCCTTCTTTTTTTACTTTGATTTTTAAATTCCATGGAATTTGGTCTTAAGATGGACTTGGAAGAAGACTACAATAGACCACTCTCAAATCTCAATAATCATTATTTAAGTTTAACTAATTTCAACTAACAATTTTTTTAAAAAAGAAGTTGAGACTTGAAATGATTTGGATATGCATAAACTATTCACATTTTATTGAGATGTTTATACAAATATGTATTTAGTGTTATATATGAATATTAATATTTGCATAAACATCATATTGAATATTGAGATACACGTAAAATCGAATTCTATGATTAGAAATTGAGGTCTTGAAATCAAATCAAAAAGTATAGTCTTTGCGTATGAGAATTAGTCTATGTTAATTTTTATTAGTTGTTAAAGACTTGCTATTGATTACTAACTAATAATTTTGAGTATTAATAGTTTATCAATAATTTGTTGATTAATATTTTTTGAATGAAAATAGTTATGTTATTTTATTCAATAAAAAAATTTATAATGTTAAAAACAATACAACATAGACTATCCTAATGATGTAGTTAAGATAATTGAAGTATCAAATATTAAAATTCTTCATCAAGATAAGAGATCTTAAATAATACCAAATGAGCACAAAAAAAGTTTTATACAAAAGACCACACTTTTATTTAAAAGAGACGAATATTTCATTTGAGAAAGAAAACAAAATATTAAACTAAAAAACTATATAAAATCTAATGTATCGTCCGTTTTCATCTAATTAGATCCATCGTTGCCTCATTAAATCTATTTCGTCATATTTGAAATTGGGATACACGTGCTCCAACTCAACCCACACACGATATTGATGACAACAGTAATGACGAAAATAATTATTTCACCAAGTCATCGTCAACGAAAATTATAAGTAAGAAAAGATGTCTAGAGTTTTTGTCGAGTACTAACCATGATTTCTTAAGAATGCATATAGTATGAATCATCATCATTTTTGTCGAGTACTAACCATGATTATATAATCTTTGCCATTTTTTCTTATTTTGCATGGAGAAATTATTGCCCTTCTAATCTTTTTTCTTCCTTTTTATGAAAGTTTAGATTTATTTTATTTTTACTTTTCAATTATGGCGGATGAGTGGTGGTGGGACCCAACGTGGAAATACTTATATGGGAGAAGGATGGGGACATTTGCCGGTCAATAAATGCCTCAGCCCCGTCAATGAAGTCGATGGGGGCCCACACCCTACTCGTTATAGGCTTCATTAGTTTCGGGTTTTAATTTTGATTTTGATGGGCTTTTGAAATTGACACGCGTGTGAGGAGGGGGCCCGTTAGGCCTCTAAGGACGTGTTTGGTCGTGACTACCGTAACGGAATGAGATTTATCTCGAGTAAAAATACTCGTATTTTTTATAAATATTTATTTCACCACCGAAATAAATAAGGCATTTATGTGTAGAAGTGTCGGCATATCTCTATTATTAATAATTGTTAAGAATAAACACGAAAAAAAGCATGAAAGATAAAACGACACAATAGCTTACGTGGTGCAGTAATATATATAACGATTTATGCCAAAAAATTTCACTTAACCTAGTCACAAATTTTACCCCATTTTTATAGTGTACCATACCAAGATATGTCAAATTTTAAAAAAATTATGTTTTTAATATTGAGTCTTCTGCTTAGTTCTAACTTTAAAACATATTATAATGTTTCAGAAAAATATATAACATAACAATTTAAGAAAGATATATACAAAATTGTAAGATTTGCGACATGCGGGTTTTAATCTGATTATTTTCACTATTTCCGAGAATTTTGTTATGGTTGTCACAAAAGAGAAGAATGAAAAGTGAAAGAATCGAAATATTGAAATTGCATTTCTCCATTTAGCTTGTGAAAAAGTCACTTTTTTACTCTTCTTTTTTGAGTGTTCTTTGATTTTATTTGTATCTTTACTACTTTCCGAATTATACTAAGTTTCGCCCATTCAGATAATGAGAATAGCATAGCACAACAAAGTTGACAATGTATTAGCACAAATGGAAAAGTAAATTGGTCGAAAATCAAATTCTTTAGATACTTTTTCTTTTCAATAAAGGTGTACTATAAGTGCAAAATAATATCCACATAGTTTTTATGGCATTTTTAATTAATTTCATAAAGTACGATTAGGGGTGTTCACGAATCTATCGAATCGACCGAGAACCGAAATTTCGGTCCGGACCGAATACAAAACTGAAAATTTCGGTTCAGTTTTTAGGTTCGGTTAGGTCGGTTAACCGAAAAATCGAATTTTTTATTTTTTATGTAGCATAATATAGACCAAAAACTATAAAAAATGTGTTTCCTAATGACAACTTATAGGAAAATAAAGAAAATGAATTAAAATTAGTCATAATTAAATTTTAATTATTTATTTATATCTAATTTATTTATTTATACCCAAAAATCAAACCGAATCGGTTCACTTTTTAATTTCATTATGTCAATTTTAGTTGACCGTGCTAAACATAATTATAAATATATAAATGTATGTATTTCAAAGAAAAAGTGAACAATAGCCAAAAAACAATAGCTAGTGATATTTTTGAAAAAGCATTACCAAAAATAAAATGTTTTTTTTTTTCGGTTTTAACCGAACCGAACCGACACTGTTCGGTTCGGTTTTCGGTCCGAAATTTAGGTTCGGTTCGGTTAAAAAACCGACCAATCACCCCTAAGTACGATGATTGATGAGTATCTTATCTCAATATCCTCTCTTAAACCGAACAACAGATAATATCTATTGTCAAAGCTTTACAACTACCTCTTGCAAACTGAGCTTGTCCCATTCATTTAGAGATATCAGTATTCAATAAAATTCTAGTGATTAAATTAATGGCATGAGCACATGGTTCGACCAAATTTAAGAACAACCCTTTTGTAATAATAGAGCTTAAGCATCATAATATATACATATATAGAGAGATTCTGAATTTTCATGTAATTAAATCTATTTTGTTAGTAATCACTGCTTACTTGAGTTGGTTCCAAGAAAAGCTATACGTCAAAACAACATGAATTTACAATTTCATACTATACACAGAACTATGAGGGGTGAAATTATAAGAACGAGAGTCGACTCGAGAAACGAACTATTCCTCCTAAGCTAGAAAGTAGAAACCCCCCAAAAGATTAATGAATTGCTAGTAATGGCTATCTAGTTGATGAACAAGCAGGTTCAGTGTAATGAATATGAACTAAATGCGAAATTGTAATAAAAACATTACTATGTATAATATTAACAGCATCGAGGCCAACACGACCAGCAAAACCATTTCCCCTCGCAAGCTTTAGGTTTAGGATGTGATGATTTAGAAATGTGTGCTTGTATCTGCGGTTTCTCTGTTTTCTCGTGTTTTTTCTCCGTCGATACCTTCAACGAGCTGTTGCTCTTTCCACCGTCGCCCAACAATCTGATATCAAGATACGAAAGTTCATCAAATCTAATCCAGGTGAAAATTTGTAGCAATCTAATGCAAGGAAAGAAAAGATTAACTTATCATTCAAGTACTAATTAGACTATTTTGGAGCAGAAGGAAGGAATATGATTTGATGGTTACCAAAAACAAATTATTTTCATTAGCTCATTGAAATTCTTGATCCAAACATAGCATAAAACAATATCTTACACTGGAAATGCAAAAGAGCTGCCACTGTGCCCACTCACATCCGAAACCCGAGTGTTGCTAGTCGAAATCCGAGGGCTGCTTCCGTTTCTCACATGCGGCGTGTTAGTCACAGCAGCAGGAAGTTGAGGTTTCCCATGATTTTTCATATCTGCCCCTGCAGGGGCAACAACCTTAAGGGTATTATCGGAATCTTCGTTCTCGATTCTAGAACCCTTGCGTGATCTTACACTACATTCTTCACGTGCCGACACTTCCATAACCGGAGGAAGGCTACTCAATGGATTATCCCAATCATCGAGCCTCGGGAATTCACCAGATTTTCCAAACAGAATCGCGTGATCACGCGAGAAACTGTTGTTCCCCATATGAATACTAAACAACGACTCGTTTGAAGTAACGCTCCATTCAGCAGGATTCGTGGCTTTAGTAGAGAATACGGATGCAGGTATACGGTTCGGGTCATAACCCGGGGGATGGACCATTGTTTGGACCGGAGGAGATTTCATTTGTGATTCAGGGGATAAGTGGAGCTCGTGTCCATCGGGCGGGGATCCACTAGTCAGGCTCCCCTGAGGTGTCTTGGTCGTGACAGGGGGCGATGAAACGGATCCTGACATGGCGGAGGGATCATTGAACGAACCCTTTTCGTCTATATCAAATTCCAATGCAGAACTACAAGAAGAAGAAACGGATGGAAAATCTTGAAGTTTTCTTTCTTGAAATGGTTTGCCATCTTCTTCTTGGTTATCAATCTTCGGGTCGGGTCTTTTCGTTACGTGCTCATTGATGCTCCCTTTTAAAGGTTCAGATTCCATATCTCACCTCAGGATATTATCGGACATCAAACATAACTCTGATTGTATGGTTGTATAATTACTCTGCATAATGAAGGAAACTTTTTTTCATAATTAACTATGGAACTGTAACAACAAGAACTTGCAATACATTAGCAATATAATTAATTTCTCAAATGATGCTAAAAGGCTAATAGAACATCATTTATCATTCAGACAAGATACTATTAAGCACAAAATCATCAAATGTAAGCATTTAAAATCCCAATTGGGTTTCAATTTATTGGAAATCTATTAATTCTGATTTATTATCATTATTATTATTATTATTTTTGTATCTATTTCAAATGCTTGAGAATGTAATAGGGATAATTGAATGTGAAATTCAAGATAATTTGGCATACCTAAATCAAGAAACTGTACGAATCATGAATCTGGATTTGAAATGCTAAAGTATTTTCCTTGTGTTTACAAGCCAAATTAAGGGGATCATGCCAAACAAATCCTTGGACGAAAACAAAAACAGAAATGTCTATGAAGATGCATGCAACTTTCGATCAATGATCAGAAACTGTGATGAAATTTTAGGGCAGAGGAAGATCAGAAGGGATTGATTAATTCTAGGGTTTTTTCTTGGAAGAAATTCATTTTTGGAAAAGGAGGGATAAGCATTCATTTCGGACATCCATGCACACACACACACACACACACACACATATATATATATATATATTTCCCTATATATAGATAGATAGATAAATGTAATAACGCGGGAAGGTTATTTGGTCATGAATGAACGTCACTTAGACGAATTATTACATGCAATAGATCCACCATATAGTGTGATCATATAGATAGTTTATGCCTAACAATACAAAGGTGTGTAAAAAACATAGTTATATTTTTAAGATATATACGTGGTTCATTATACATGAATGATTGCAATTACGTTGAGAATTCAAATTCTTTGAGTTCCCAAGAATTGTTTAAAAAAAATTATAATAATGTTCATAACTATCTAAAAATGTAATTTCAAACATAATATTTACTGTTACATTATTTAAGTTTAAATTTATTTAGTAACCTTTTTACATTCTTATTTAATTTATAAGAATATTATACATATGTTCTGAGGTGGAGCAAGCGGCAATCACTCCACTCAACTTTTGAAAAATTATTTTTTTCGTTTATAATTAATTTATTTTTTAAAGTTTGACCCCCCCCCCCCCCTATATATATGTTCTGAGGCGGAGCAAGCTGCTGGTACGTAGCGGCAGTCGTCCCTCTCAACTTTTGAAAAATTATTTTTTTAGCCTACAATTAATTTATTAAATTTTGAACCCCCCCCCCCACCCAATCCCAACCCAAAAATAAATAAATCAAGTTTCTCCCCATTTTTTCGTGTTTCCCTCGATATAAAATCCTAACTCCATCTCTACATATGTTTTATATTGCACATAACTCAAAATATAATTACTTTTTTTAAAAAAACCTCAAAATATAATTTATATATTCAAACGGTCTTTTTTTATTTTATTTTTTTCTTTGAGAGGAAACGGCATGCTTTTAAACGGTTTGAGCCCAAAACACCACAGCCCTAGACCTTCATGAAGCCCATTTATGATCGCGTAACTAATTTATGCTGAGAATATAAGGAAGGGTATTTTCTGTAAATATGTTGACAGAAGAGGGCAAGCGACAAACAAAAGTAAGGTTCAAAAATTAGTATCATCTTATCTGTTACATTTCTCTGTATTATATTTTAGGACTGCTGCTATTCCACAATTCATTTTTTCCCCTTCTTTATTTCCATTATATGGATATAAATTTTAAAAATTGTGAAGAGTATCACAAGAATTAATGGAAGTAACTATGGCAAAGCTTCTATTGAACAATAAAATTCAAATTTTTAAGAGTACAATTCATCCACAATTTGCAATACAAGCTAACCAGTTCACAAGATTTGCTCAATCAAAGCCACAAACTATTTTCAATGGAATTTTCTACGCAAGAAACCAAGTACCAGGCAATCTACTTAAGGTAACGTTACAAATCAATACTTATATATATATATTAACGCGTATGATTCACTTGTCACGTGATTAGCTTCAATTATTTTTGCTTAAATCCTTTATTTTCTTTTTTGGGTGGGGTGGGGGTAAAGACGACATTTTGAGTTGATCGAGTTGTATTCATGATTTTGGTTAGGCTTGTGCGATGAGGAGGAGAAGAGCTAATGTACAGACTGATACGTATGTGTTGATGGAACCAGGCAAGAACGAAGAATTTGTGTCCGAGGAAGAATTGCGCGATAGGTTGAAAAGTTGGTTAGAGAATTGGCCGGGTAACGAATTACCACCTGACCTTGCAAGATTTGATGCGATTGACGATGTCGTCGAATACCTAGTAAAATCTGTATGTGAACTTGAAATTGATGGTGATGTTGGTTCAGTTCAATGGTATCAAGTTCGATTGGACTAAGTATTTGTTTCGTTTCAAAAGTTATTGAACAGAAAATAGATTTATTTGATAATCATGTTATGTGTACCAATTCTTTATTTTGTTTTGATTTCGTCATGGTTATGTATTAGGTTTAATTGCAGCTGAAGAAGTGAATCCTTGTTGAGTTCACTTAGTTTTAGAGAATTGTGAAGATTACAAAAACTAGTACATGTACGAAAGAGATGTTCACAAAGTCTCTAGACTCTATAATCCCGATATAATCACAAGTATTCATGTATGACGCACTCTATGAACGATTGCAATTGTTTTCACACTCCTAATCGAAAAAACTCTTAGACATCTACACCTTCATAAACAACAAAGGTAAAGGCCATTGGCACCATTTTTCTCACTTTGGAGTAGATCCCAATTCTTGAAGTTGCAGGGCCTGAATCTGCAGTGACAAAATCGAAATAAATAAATTAATTAAATTGTATCAGATTTTAACAATAGATTTGGTGCTTTAATGTATGAGTTGTACCTTAGGCTGATTAAGAGAGGGTGGCAAGAGCTTACTCCCCTTTCTACTTCTAGCTAGAATCCCTCTTGTAACAGGAGACATCATTTGATCAGTTGGACTAGTGTACCTACAAAATTCAAATTCACCATTAAATTACTAAAAACGGATGAGAAAGTTGAAAACTTAAAGACTGATTGGGGATTCAAATCACGTTTCAATCACAACCATCTGTATGCAGTGAACCCTACATGAGTCTTGTATGAATAGTGCGATTGTCTTTAGACTCTAAGTCCCGACTCAGAATTCAGCGTACCTTTCAGGGTATTTGAGTGCCTTGGGGAGTTTGAGCCGGTCCGGAGTGCCGGTTTTTCCAGAAATGGAAATAGGGCTTTGAGATTTCTGGTTGTTGGCTTGGTTTGGTGGGGGAGGGGTATTTTGGTCAGATTTGGTATTTTCTGCAAGGATAATGGAGGTTTTTGGTGGGGTTTGAAGTGTTTGTTCCATGATTTTATGCAAGTAATTTAATTTGTATCAAAATGTAATTAAGGAGAATATTGAGATGGTGTAATACTTATAGTTATATGTTAGAGATATATAGTGGGGTTTGAGTTGCCAAAGGTGACCGTTTCCAACGGTCGATTTTTATGTGGTGGCAAAAGTCATAAAGATATTAGGTCATTGCCAACCCTAACGGGAATATGTTTTAACTTTTATGTCCCTTATCAAGTAGATAGTAGATACACACATAGGTAATTCATCAAAAAAAAAAAAAAAAATACACACATAGGCTCACATTATGAACACAAAGAAGAATAAGAATAGTTCGTTTTCGTACTTTTAAAATTATAAAATTTAACCAAAAAAAAAAATTATAATAAAGAATCTTTCTAAAACGAGTCTATCATCACAGTTCTATCCGAATATCATGCAAACTAGAGAGGATTGTAACAATACTAATGATGTGTGTATCAAATCGAACACATAAATGAATTATTTTGTGAAAAAATAAATAAAAGGATACACAAATAATTTAGTTGAAAACAAATGTTAACTTTATTAGCATAAATAATTCAAGAACTTGTGTTATTAATAGGAAAAAGTAGCTAATAGCCTTACCTATCTTTGTACGATTTTTATGGTCAAATAAAATAATGCAAAATAACCTGACTTTCTACCTCAATTGACCAATAATTTTATTGCAAATTCATAGTCTTAATAATTTATTCAAATGGTTTATTAAAGAGACTTGAGACTTGAGAGTTATCCATTTGTATAATGACAAATTAGTAACAATATTTCTTTTAATTAAATTTAAGAAGATGGGGATACCTTTAAATATCTGGCTCGATAAACTCGAGTTTATAGTCATAATTCTAAGTTATAAAGACTCTATCTAGTCTAATTACAAAAAAAAGAGGGAAGATACACAATTTGTGGTAGTCTGAATTCGAACTCAGGATCTTTCACATAAAGTGTTATTAGATCAACTAGTATTGGGTAAAGTTTCCTATTTTCTTAGGAGAGGCCGCTATAATTCTCTTTTAAAAGAATTGGGCCAAATTTAGCGCATATAATTCTTACAGGGCTGGCCCATTAGGCTTTCCATTCGTCTATGGCCGTTTATCAAAAAAATTGTGGGATCCAACTTTCTGTAGGAGTAGAAGTATGGGCTCAAGTGAATTGGGCCTTTATCTAATGCAACAGTCAAGCCCAGCTCAAGTCAATATTTGTTTGTATAATCTTATCTTCTGAGTTCGAAAATCGAGAATTGATGAATTGGAGGAGAAAAAAAAAAAATATATATATATATAGGCACTATGGTCAACGAATAACGCCACCAGAATCCATGGATTTGAGAAGTAATTTCAAAGCAAACTCACTTTTAGGAATTGATAATGATATAAATGAAAAGAGTGGGGCTATGGAATTATCTAGTGATTTATAGGACTTCTGACTATGTACTATTTCAATTCCATGTATATTGAACTTTCGCTTGGACCCCATCATATGATTTTTGAAATAGAACAAGAGAGCTTTTTAGAATGGTTTGTGAGAAGCTTTAGTCTAATAATCAACATGTACACTTAAATTTTAAGTAGATTATTGTATCCAAAGATAATTAATATCAATAGCTAACAATCACCTATTATAGAAAACAGACTATCGGCCCCAATTGGATGGCATCCTATTTCCTATTTTTTGATTTCCCGCAAAAAAAATTCATAAAAAACGTACTTGTTTGGAATCTCATAAAAATATTCTAAAGAAATTTTATATTCAACATCCCCTAGAAAATCCCAAATTTTTTTGGAAAATAGATTTAATTGACATTTCCCTCAATTTTTCTCTCAGGAAAATTATATTTTTTATTATTTCTGATTAGACAGTTTATCAAACAATTAAAAGGTCTTTATCCGCCAATATATTAACATATGAATCAAAATAATTACATATTTGGTTCGAAATGACGTAAGATGCAAAATAAGATCCATTTCACATATTTTTGGATGTTTTAATCGATGAATTTAATTTAAATTTATTTATATTTTCTTATAAAATAAAAACACATACATACCAATTTCTCATAAAAAAATAATTTTTCTTATAAAAAAAATATATCACGTCACACCTAATCATTACATTTTTCTCTATTGGAAAAACCCATCCAAACCCATTTTCTACATTGCATTTCTTCTCCACAAGAAAATTTTTTCTTACTTTATATATGAAAAATGAAAATTGGAAATAGACGTTCATCCAATCAAAGCTTAGTTTCTGAGGATTTTTTTTTTTTTTAGATAATCAGTTGCATGTATCAATTAAATCATGAGTATGAATCATCAATCAACATATAACACTAATACTAAATTACAACAACTAATAACTACCAATAAAGTAGAGAAAGACCCACACGCTATCGGTGGGAGTAGAATCCAGGGCCTTTAATATTTTGGGGGAATCAACTTTGCCAGTAGGGCTAGAAATCATCTGCAGTTTTTGAGGAATTTAACTCCAATATCTCAAAGTTATAAACATACCAAATCATTTACCCCTTTGAGACCGACCCTAAATAATGAAATTCTCGTGCGTGCAAGATAAATTAAAACTATATAGTTTGTCTTAAATTCTTTAGGTTTTGTTTGTGTTTTCATTAAACTTTTTCCATTTTCATCTGAAAATATAAATACACACTCTACTCTATTTTTAACTGAAAATATTCTCATTTTCATTTTTGTTTTTACGTTCCCGATAAATTTCAATTATTTATTTAAAATTACATTTCACATCACTTATCTCACATTTTCTCTTTCATCTACTTTCTCTCTCCTCTCTCTTCCACCCATCACAATCATCTCTCTCTTCCACCTATCACCTTTACTTTTCAATCATTTCACATATCACACTCACAAATTTTAACCATTTTTAAAAACACAACCAAACACACGAAAAATTCTAAGGTAGGCTCCCTGTCCATTTTTCACCACACATTCAAAATGAGGGGGTGGTTTTCACACCTACCTACCCTGTGTAAACCGCCACACCCCAAGTGTTTGTGTGGTGAAAATAAATCGGGAGCAACACTCCCGGTCCACCATAGAATTACCCCCAAACACACCTACTTTTTTAACTTTTCTCACATAAAAATAAAAAAACTAAGGCAATATTTGGTTATGTTTTCATACCATATTTGGTCCAAAATTCTCACCAAATCATGTTTGGTTCACAAAATATTTGGTCAAAATACACTACTTTTTGGTAAAAAAAAAACATAATAATTATTTTCCATCTTTCTACACCTACTTTGTCCCTACACTCCTCTCTATGTGATCTCTCTCTTCTCTCTCATCTCTAACAGACAAAAGTTTCATGATTTAATTGCTACAGTAACTTTTGTTTCATCTAGAAACAAAACCAAACATTATCTCACCAAAAAAATACACTAAAAAATCAACTCCCAAAATACTCAAACACAATCTCATCAAACATGCATGTGTCCCTATAAATTTCTCACCAATAATTTTCACCAAAATACCATCCCAAAACATAACCAAACATAGACTGAGGCTTTGTTTGTTTATGTTTTTGAGTTTAAATCTTGAAATTTTTTCGGGGAACGCGTACTATGGATATTCGTGTAAATTTGATGTGATATATTAGTGTGTTTGTTTATGTTTTTTTAATATGGTTGAAATTTGTAAAATGTGTCTAATTAATAATGATTAGTTGATGTGTGATGGTTTGATTGATTAAAAAGTATGAAAGAGAAAGAGAAAAGTAGTGTAAAGTAAATGAATATTGATTGATGATTGTTTGAAATGATGGATGTGGCAAATTTGAAAGATGATGAATTTGATTGAAAATAATTTGAAGTGTGAATTTTTAGAATTTTATGATCCAAAATACTGAAAATGGGATTTGAAAACAAAAACAAACAAGGCCTAATTTTTTCATATATTTTAAAAAATAAATGTTAAAAATGAAATGAAAACCATCCAAACAAAGCCTTAATCTTTTAAGATAGGAAAATAACTTGTGATACTTTGACTTTGTTAACCTGCTTTTCTGGCCTTAGAACATGGAACAACATTTAAAATTTCAAATATAATTGCTCTATGATTTGATATTTTTTTAATTTATTTTTAATAATTTTATGTCACTTCCTCTACAATTTTCCAACATTGAATGTTGAATTGATGTGGCTGATAAACTGCTCGCCACTTTAAGACAATGTAGTGTAGTCAACACCACTGCAGCATGATTTGACCTGCCCATTTTTTATAGTAATTATTTGATTTCAACCATAATTTAGTTTTCTAAAAGTTCCATTTAGCATTCTCATGAACTGCACAAAACCAAAGAAAAATTAAATACGTTGAACAAACATTTAAAGCGGTTCCATCTGAAAGAAAATTAAATGCGTCGTACAATCATCAAAAGTAATTTATCAGGTAACATTCACTTCACTCCCCTCGTAATTCCACAAAGAGATTATGCCCCATAAAATGTTTATATTTATAGCAATTTGCCCCAAAAATAATATTTAGATACTTATTTCATTGGAATCTCGACGATATGTTGTTCACTATCCATTTGTATGGTTCTTGACAAGAGTCTTTGCATTGATACCATCTTTGTCCTAGATATATATTTAATTTAAAAATTTAAAACAATTGCATAAGATGCGGAATGTTCTTGAAGAACATATGGAGCCGATTTTAAGAATTCAAGTTTTCACCTGATTACCTGTGGGTCAATTTGCATTACGAAGCGTACTAGCTTGTGTGTGAGATGATAATTGACATTCATGACCTTAGAAATGTACAATGACTGATACGGGATCGAGATTCTGGCAATATTAATTTTACGAAAAAGTGCTACATTTTTTTAGTTTTCAGAGGGCATAGTTTCTTTAGAGTTTTGAAGGGGCTTAGTGTTAAAACATAGAATTTAGAGGGGGTGAAGTGCATTTTGTATAGTTGTGAGATGAATTGGCTTATTTAACCTTTTTGTAATGTTAATAATTCGTAATTAAATATATAAAATAATTGATGATGGAAGTAGCTGTTTGAATGAAAATATTGACATTGAAATGCTTCAACCTACTTACACCAAAATATTGACATTGAAATACGAGGATTTCAATGTTCTTGCAGGTTTCTGGATAGCGAAACTGACCATCTAATCATTTTCTTTTTGGTATTTGACCCTATACAAATTTCACCAAAAGTTCTTTCTTTCTATATTAATTAATTGTACATTATTATTTAAATCAACAAATGATTGAATAGGATATAACTCGTAGTGATTACTATTTCAATAAAAAGATCTTAAATACTATGAAGTTGAGATATAAAGTTAGACTTAATTATCACATTCCTACCGACAGAAAAAATAAATCAAATATGAAATTGAGAGCAAAACATTATATGGCGGTCACCATAAAATAATAATACGCTCATATAATAAAGTAGAAAACTATTTTTTTTAGTGATCTTCAAACTCTTAAGATTTAAGTAAAACGTAAAAAAACTAATCACTAAACTTAGTCCTTTTAATTGCACATTTTGATTCATATATGTACGTAACTCCGCCGAATTTTCTATAATATCGTGATATAGTGTAACACATTGGTATGACACTAATGAGCAATATATACTTGTTTTTTAATTATAATTTTTTACTTCAGTTTCAGTTATTAAAGACAAATGGGTTTCCTATTTGGGGTATTTATTCAACTTCTGCAAATATTTACTTATCTCTATATCAATTGCAAATAAATACTTTGTTTTTAAGAGACTGCAAATAAATGCTTAAATACCATTTTTTGACAATCATAAAATGAAAATTCTGATGAGTCAAAATCATAAACTTTTCATTGGAGTATATAATGAAAATTGAAATATGTGTAACCCAACATGGATGAAATTAAATTGTTTTCATGATATTCAATATGCATATTCTATTTTCTCGCTGATTAATTCATCAAATTTTTATACTCTACAAAAGACTATTATACATATGCCAATGTGTAGTCAAACGTTGATTATTGTTTCTCATGCAATATTTAATTACTAATTATTTAAGTCGTTTCTGTCAAATCTTGTAACATATCTATTTGATATACCTTCTTTGATTTTTTTCTGAAGAAACAAATATAACTTTGACCAGATGTGGACGTCATTTTTGGACTGGCCGTAGCCATCACTATATAAAATTGGTGTCCAGCAAATTTATTTCATACGCTACATTATTATATGGCTATATGTTGGAAAATTGCTACCTTATTTCATATGATAACAATATGGAAACTTAATTTGAATCAACTATTTATGACCATTGTTTAATTGATATGATATATTATAAAGTGATTGATGATATGTGGTAAACTGTTAAGTCCTCAAAACGTGATCTTATTAATGTGTAATGCTCTAAAATCTCGCATTTATAATTAGGATGCGTTTATCGCTCCTATCAGGCAATCCCACCTCTAATACGGTGTGGAAATACAGAAAATTCTAGCCCAGACCCGGCTGGGTCGCACCCAAGTGTATTTCACAAGGAGAGTGTATTACACTTGTCATATAATTGGTAAGTTATTTTAAAAAATACACATAGGATTGGCCAAGCCGGGAGCGGACTAGAATTTCCCGTGGAAATACCTAAACTTTACGGCAATTACTCGAAAAAAGATTGATGATGAAGAAATATTCCATACTAAATTTAGGTGTTGGAAGGAAATCGTGTGTTGGAAAAAGAAGGGAAGGCTATGATGGTGATCAAACTAACTATTTCCTAAATTGAGGAAGGATTTAAAAAAAATAAAGTTGGCGGGCCATAGCAAACTTTCAACATATTTTGTAATAAAAATGCAAATACAAAGAGCTATCATAAAAGCTTTCATCATCTTCAGACACAAAATTTGCCATTTCAAGAAACTAATCCACACCTTCCTCGCGTGCACAAGAGAAGGGAATTTACACTCGACAATATTTGGTGAAAAATACATGTCATAACAAAATTGATGATCTTGTGTGGTTATAACAAGAAACTTTTTTTTTTGTTGATAAGTGTTATAACAAGAAACTTGAACTTGAAAAATTGGTTCTTATCTAGTTGATTCGAGCCGATATTCTTTTCTTTTTTATGAGCACATGTCGGATTTATTGATACTATATATACTATGACAATAATCTAAAATTGACTTTTATCTAGATAGTTTACTCGAGGTGGATCGATCTTTTGTCTTTTATATGAATAAATGTTGAAATATTAGCTCAATTTTCAAAAGCTTAGGAAGGAGAAATCTCTCCCGCAATAGCATTTTATCGGCTTATGAATAGTATGTGTTGATACTAGTCAAATTTCACAATAGTTGAATAAAAATTAAATTATATGACAACATATTTAATTGTTGTGCCCAAAATAAATAATCATAAAAACAAATGTCATAGAGTTATCTTGCGGGCTAGTACGTAGTCGAGGTATAAATATTTTTCTTTAATTTTTTTTCTTCTAATTAATTAATTGCATGAACCACTGAAGTTAAAAGATACTATATATATAATACACCATTCGCCCAATAAATAGCTAGGTTAGTTAGAATAAGTTTAGTACACAACCCCCAATATCAAATTTCTCATGTTTACTTGCCAAAAAAAGAAGTCATATTTTGATCTTTGATATTAACACTATACGCGTTGATTATATTAATGTTCTTTATATATATATATATATATATATATATATATATCATATGTTTTCACGTAAAATAATACAATTATAACACATTAACAGTAAACTTCACATTATGCTATATTAGAATAAAACAAGAAATGAATATAAGGAATTACATGGTTCGCCGTCGCCCAAATCGCACTGCATATAGAGAAAAATTATATTATATCTGAAAGAGGTAAAAGTAGAATTACAAAAAATCATAAGAAATGTGATAATCGTGGTCTCAAAACTATTATCTCATATTTATAGACAATGAGAAAATTATATTATATCTAAAAGAGGTACAAAAATAGAATTACAAAAAATCATAAGAAATATGATAATCTTGGTCTCGAAACTATTATCCCGTATTTATAGCATACGCCAAGGACTCTCCGAATATGATAATAAATCAAGAGTAGCTTACCAAGCCTCTTTAATGATTTTCGACTCCAGATTTTAAGACATACAACAACACGTCAATATAACATGATCTAGCTAGTTAAATTTGGTGACAACACTCAATGCATGTAACAAAAGTATATCTTCTTAAAATTGCCCTCCACCCAAAGTCACTCTCTCTCTCTCTACTCTCTCTCTCTCTCTCTCTCTATTTATTTCATGCTGATCAGTAACACAGTCCTCTTCATTTCCCATACTAGAGACAACTAAGGAGAAGTAGTATACTATTCTCATTAATGGAGAGTAGCTACTAACCAGTACATATTTTTAATATTTACTTGCAGCCCCCCCACTTCTTCTTCATCTTCATGTCCACAAGAATTGTTATTATGACAAATTACAATTTTATTCCCATTTTAGCTATAATTTGTTTGCTCGTAGCACATGCGTCGGCAGGCGCCGCTGCTACGACGTCGTTTAATGAAGAAGAAGAAGCCGACAGAATTGTAGCGCTCCCCGGCCAACCTAAAGTCGCGTTTCAGCAATTTTCAGGCTATGTTACTGTTAATGAAGTCGCTGGCAGAGCACTCTTTTATTGGCTTACTGAGGCTGTTCAACAACCCTTTGAAAAACCTCTTGTTGTTTGGCTCAATGGAGGTATACATATATATAATTAGATCTCTCTCTCTCTCTCTATATATATATATATATATGTGTGTGTGTGTGTACATGTGTGTATATGTAGATGTACAGGAAGGCAGATCAGACTGTGTGTCTTTTCTTGGTGATACTGTTGTATTACATGTTAAAATCAGCAAATAAATTTAAAAACAAAATGTGATTATTTTTAATTTTTGTTTACTGTTTTTTTTTTTTTTGGTGTTGATTTTGTTTTTGCTAACATTAATCGTGTTTATAAACTGCGATATCTTAGTTTCAGATTTGGAATTTTACGACGAATTTATTTGAAGAAAATAATTAAGATTGGCTAAAATATAAATAAATTTGCTTTTCTTTCTTTCTTTCTTTTTCTTTCTTCTTTTTTCACTATTTTTGTTGTGACATTGTCATATTGACTTATGTAAGTTTACTAACATGTGAATGAGGTTGATTGAAATTACTTTATATGTATATATTTGTCTTATTGAAATAATTAAAGCATAAATTAGGTAATGATACAATTTTCTACCTCATGATTAGTTTTCCAATGTTTTAGACTAATAGCAGTCTAAATCATATGTTACACAAAGGCCTATAATATAGTATAATATAATATACATTCGTTTTAATTGATTTAAATAATTAAGTTGAAAAGATGCTGAACTTTACCAAACGCATTTATTATTATTATTATTACTTTTTTTCTTCCTTTTTATTTTGTGGCAGACTGATTACCGAATACTAATACAAGAAGTATCCCATTTATCTGAAAGCTGAAATAAATATTTATATATATATATTTATATAGATGCATTGAGTAATAAATAAATAAGTTACAGAAAATAAATGCTGGAAGCTAAGTTAGAACAATAGGCCTCATTTATTGGCAATACAGTTCTGAAAACTATTAAATTTGTCAGCATGCTTGCTGCACCAGCCATAGGTCATTCAATACGCACAATGCCATCAAAAGTGCAATTTAGCTAAACTTTAACTCTTTTGCCAAATGTCAACATTAGCATTAGCCTAGTGCAAAGTTTTGGCCTCATAATAAGGATGCAACTATTCATGTATGTATAGTTTCCCCCACTTCAATGTGGAATCTAGATTTGTCCAACACTAGTGGTTCTATACTATCAGTCTTAGGAAAAAAATCATTTATGGTCCTGTAGGACTCAGCACGTTCAATTTTAGTTTTATTGGATTTCAAGTTGTAATTTTAGGACCGAAGAAGTTGCACTTTTAATTTGGTCTCAGACGTCTATTTCCTGACCAAAAAAAGTGATTAAGACGTACGCGTCGTTAGAGTCTGATATTGGACGCACGAAAAGACAACTTTTGGTTCCAATTGGACTTTTTTCCTTAAAAAAGTTGACAATTGGGACTAAAACAACTTTTTTTCCAGGTTTATGGGACAAAAGTTGCACCCTGAAGTCCAATGAAATTAAAATTGAAACGCGCAAAGTCTTATGAAACCATAAACGGGATTTTCTCATCATTCTTATGAACTCTCTACACTACGAGTTTTAAACGCCCACATATATGGTTTATAATTATAACCAGACTTGTAGTGCTGAAAGCTAGTAAAAATCACTCTATATCTCAAGCATATATTTGAATTGGACCATATGTAACAATTTTTGTTTATATTTTTCTTTTTAATTTGTTCATGATAATAGGTCCGGGATGCTCTTCTGTGGCATATGGTGCATCTGAGGAAATAGGGCCATTCAGGATTAACAAAACTTCTTCAGGATTATATCTCAACAAATTTTCGTGGAACAAGTTGGCAAATGTACTGTTTCTGGAAACTCCGGCGGGTGTTGGATTCTCTTATAGCAACAGGTCCTCCGATCTCTTTGACACCGGAGATCGTCGCACCGGTAAGCAAATCGACCTTCGGTCTTATTAATGTTAATTATATTACATGAATGTGGAGTATGGAACTAGTGTAAGTGTGTAACAAGTTAAATTTGGAGCTAATTATGTTTTTGTTGGAATAATCTCAGCTAAGGACTCCCTCCAATTTCTCATCCGATGGTTGGATCGTTTCCCCCGCTACAAAAATCGCGAGATTTATCTAACTGGAGAGAGCTATGCTGGTCATTACGTTCCTCAGTTGGCCCGAGAAATTGTGAACTATAACACCAACACTAAACACAAACTAAATCTTAAAGGATTCATGGTAATTTTATTTTCCCCCACAGCTATTCAATTTAACATTGTATTATTGCTCCTATATATCTCATAAGCTTTGATCCAAGATTTATATGTATGCATTCAATTCATACCGACTGTCACATTTTAATCCAATTCATTGATAATTTTTAAGAGATTTCGAGATTTTGAATCCCTAAACGATCACATATAATTACATGGTCGAACTTTCTCCATATACTAACAAATCGTGATGCCCAAAGACTTTGAGCCTCTAGACTCTGTGAGAATCACTCTATGCACTGACAGACAGAGCCAGGGGTGGCTGGTGCTTTAGCCTATAAATTTTTTATATTTAAAATTATGCCCTCCAAAACTATCAAGCTTTCTTCCTCCCTTTTTTTGTATTCATCCCTCTGACCAAAAATTCTAGCACCGTACATGACTTTATGTCAATTATTACACGATGAAATGATAATGCAGGTGGGGAATGCAGTGACGGACAACTATTACGACAACCTGGGCACGGTGACTTACTGGTGGAGCCATGCCATGATTTCAGACAAGACCTACCAGCAACTCATGAGCACCTGTGATTTCCAACGTCAGAAGGAATCGAACGAGTGTGAATCGTTGTATTACTACGCAATGGATCAGGAATTCGGAAACATTGATCAGTACAACATTTATGCACCACCTTGCAACAATTCCGATGGGAGTTCAAGGGCAACCCGCCACAACATGCGTTTGCCCCATCAACCTCGACATTCAGTATGTTATCTTATTAGTCTCATCAAAATTTACTTTAAGACAAGATTGAATTTTTTGTCGTGTTGAACACTTTTGGTCCCGCAAGTCCCATGCTTTGTGCACATTTGGTCGCACAATTTGAGAATTATTGCACGTTTGATCAATGACAGTAGCTATTTTGATGGAAGTTGTCACGTGATCATTAGTTCTCTTGGTTTGAAGGGAAAAACTCATGAAAAAGACACGGGATGACTTCAATGAGAGAAAAACGCTTGTCATTTGGTGGTAAAATTCATGCAAAAGTATCGCCATTAAAGTCCTAATTTGTCTTCCAAATGAGTTTCCCACCAGATTAGGATAACTAATGGTCATAGGATACTTTACATGGCCAAATTCTTCGATAAATAACGAATTAGATCAAATGTGTACTAATTTTAAAATTGTGGGACCTCGTATACAAAACCCGTAAAATTTAAGACCAAAGTGCACACTGAACACCCTTTTACCCAACAGGAGCAGAAATTAACTTAATTACTCAAGATTTGTACGGATAATTAGTAGATTGTAAAGTACGTAGTAAATTGATTAACCCTTTTTTGTTATTAAATTAGATTTTTAGACAGCTCGCGGGGTACGATCCTTGTACGGAGAAATACGCTGAAATATACTATAATAGGCAAGACGTGCAAAAAGCTCTCCATGCAAACGTAACTGGCCGGATTCCATACAAATGGACTGCTTGCAGGTGAATATATATTTAAATTAATTATTTCGATTAATTGCAACATTAATTATATAATGTTGAATTAATTAATTTTGATCTCTTATGATTATCAGTGAAACTTTGAATCGCAATTGGAACGACACAGAGAACTCAATTCTTCCAACATACCGAGAATTAATTGAAGCTGGATTAAGAATTTGGGTTTTTAGGTAGGCAAAAAAATTTATTAATTTTTTTATTTAATAATTAAATGAAAAGGGCTCTTTATTATTAAAAATGGTTATTCCAGTGGCGACGTAGACTCAGTTGTGCCCGTCACAGCAACAAGATATTCTCTGGCACGACTTAAGTTGCATACCACAATTCCATGGTACCCTTGGTATGTCAAAAAACAGGTTAGTCAAATTAATTAAATTTAAATGCCAATTTATGTATATAAATGGAAAATTCTAACCTAGACCCGGTTTGGCTACACCTAAGTGTATTTCAAAAGGAGAATGTGTTATATTTGTCATATAATTGGTAAGTTATTTTATAAAATACAAATGAGTTTGGTCGAACCGGGAGCTTGTTAGAATTTCCCGTATATAAATGCAGTATATTTATAAATTTCGACTTAATTAAGTAATAAATGAAATTAATTGTGACATATAGGTGGGAGGATGGACTGAGGTATATAAAGGGCTAACATTTGCAACAGTGAGAGGGGCCGGTCATGAAGTGCCTATGTTCAAGCCTAGAGCTGCATTTCAGTTGTTCAGCTCATTTTTACAAGGGAAGCCCCTCCCTAAATCATGATTTATATATTTGGCACTATTATTTGAGAAGCTTTATGTTGGTTTGATGATCAATTAATGATACTCTTGGCAAGAATTGCCCTTAATTTGAATTGTTAATTTGTATGTTTTTATGCAATATTTGGTGGTGAAATGGAATTGATTAAAGGTGGAATGAGAATAAGTGTAGGGGAGTGAAAAAGATATGGTTCGTGACTCTCTCTTATAACAAGCGATTTTTAGAGAGTTCAAATTCTCAAAATGTTGGTATAATTATGACATTCGTATTTGTCTTTTTGAGGAGTCACATTTGGATTTCATCATCATATCGACTACCTTGTAAATTGGAATATCGAAAATTCCTGAGAATACAAATAGTTCGACTATGTTAGACTTTAAATTCGAAAAGAATTTTAAAAATAAGAATCTTTGGAAAAATTGTTTGAGTTTATATATGAAGGAAGGGTCAAAAAATTGCTTGTATGAAAACAACTTGCATGGGTTTTTTTTTAAAAAAAATTTAGACGAAGGAGAATATCCTAACTCAATAATTTCGAACCGATAGTTTTTTGTTCATGGGGCACACAGACTTGAGTAACTATAATACTTTTTAAAAAAGAAAATTCAATATTGTGTCGAATATTTGACCGTACTCTGGATGGGCTTATATGTGTTTGACAACAAATATATGTAGTGGAAAAATTCCATTTTTAAATAGGATCTTTCATCCTACATATATTTGGGATGTACCAACGGAGTTGGTCTAAGTGGTAAGCAGCTTTGTTCCGCTTAAACAAGGTTTTGGGTTCGATTCTTTGTGTACGCAGTTACTCCCGTTGGGAGACTCACCCACCAGGTCAGGTGTGCGACCCGGGTCAACCAACAAATTAATCCGGTAATACCAAGAATACTGTGGTAGACAAACAAAAAAAAAATATTGGGATGTTAGGTCGAAGGAAAGGATGTCAAGATTTTGTTGGGCTTGTGCACATGTATATGGATGCATGATTGAGAGTGGGCAAAAGCATCGTTACGGATCTTTCCATTTTTGGTTTCATTTCAAATCTTTGGTACACATCTTTGTAACACTCCATGTGTTACGTGCACAAATACGTGGTAAGTATATACACGAGTGATTAAGATGTGGAGAGAAAAATCAAAAAAATTTATCCACAATACATGTTTTTCTCTCTCTCCGCATCCTAATCACTCGTGTATACACTTACTTATCACGCATATGTACATGTAACATGTTTATTTAGTCTTTTTCCGATGTTTTCTCGAAAATTGGAGAATAAACCTATCACCTACCACTTTTCTTCCTATTTTCCGCCAAAAATCGTTAACCTATTTAGAAGCTCCAATTACACTTTGACGAATTTAAGTTCTAGAGAAATGTAAGAGGATAGGGAAATCTATCCTCCACCATGAATGGCTGAGCTAAAGCTCGCCCCATCCCATCTCACCAATTGCTTTCGTTCCCCTAAAGATCGGCAAATTTGTGATTTTCATGATTTCGTCTTATAACTAATTGTAATCCCGTACCACGGCATGAGGATATTAATTATGTAAATATGTATATATATATATATATATATATATATATATCATCACATGACTTATTTAATTATGACATGCAAAATATTCAAGTTTGATGTATCATCAAAAAATATGAAGACAGCATGAGGATATTAATTATGTAAATATGTATATATATATATCATCACATGACTTATTTAATTATGGCATGCAAAATATTCAAGTTTGATGTATCATCAAAAAATATGAAGACGCACTACAAGAAAACAAGGCTTCAGCCACGGAAAAATCCGTCGCTGAAGCCCAAATTTTCGTCGCTGAAACTTATTAGCGACGGACAATTTCCGTCGCCGCCCCTGTAGCTGAAAGTGGCGTCGCTAATTTGCGACGGAAATTTTCCGTCGCTGATTTTAGCGACGGCTCAGATATTCCGTCTCTGTTTCTGTGGCTAATTTGGGGACTTTTCAAACACAATCCGTCTCTAAATCCGTCACTATTCTGTCTCTGAATCCGTCTCTAATTTCATTTATTTTTTGCAATAAAGCCGTCTCTAATGTCCGTCTCTGATTTAGTGATCATTTCCGTCTCTATATCCGTCGCTAATTCGGCCTCTAATTTTAAACGATTCTGTCTCTAAATCCGTCTCTAATCCCTCAATATTTTTTATATTTTATTTATTAATTTTATTAATCCTCATTCATTACAAATAATCCCAATACAATCAAATTAACATCAAATTCTAAATTAATTTCAATCAACGCAATTAATGTGATCATCACCGAATATCAAAAATCAAACATACATTTGAAAATCTATGAAACCAATTAATTTAAATCAACAAAAACATTCATTTTCGAAACAAATATCTTACAATTTATGTACCTTTATTATTTAAAATACTATGTCCAAATTGAAGATTCAACTATAGTTCTTGATTTACAAATGTTTCAAGAATATGATTATCACTTCAAGATCTTCCAACTTCATCAAACTTCATCAGTAACCTGAAATGGAAAAAAGAGTAAATCTCAACTGTATATACTAGAAAAAAATGCAAACGCATACGTAAGAACGTCCAATTGTTCACACCAAATCTGCAACATGCTCCAATACTTTCAGAAATAATTCCTAATACAAACACCCCAAATAATAGTTTGATTTTTATGTCTGATCACTCTAAGTAATACTTCCTTTAGTTCTTTTTCTTTGAATATCAACTCAATATATTATAAGCTAATTTTGGAATAAATTTGATGGTCAACCGAGCAATCTAAGGCCATGCATTTCTTGTCCAAAGACTTAGGCAGGAGATGGAGCTAAATAAAGGATAGACCCCAAATAACTTATCTCAAGAAAATCAAAAGAGAAATTTTTAATCAAAGAATCTTAAACAAATTTTGGAAATAAAACTTAAATGGGATCCCTTGATTTAACTAAGCTTAAAAAATTGCCATTAAACAAAAGATGTTAATGCACCAGAGTCATGAACAAGAGTTAGTATACCTCAAAATTTGCAGCACTAAAGACTTGTGAGAAACCAGGGACGTGCTCCACTGAGTTATAATTATCGGAAGGAGCTTACGTTGTCCTGAAATTCAATAATAACACTCAAATGAATCATAATTTCAAAGGAAAATCATTATATACACACACACACGAATAGATAATAACATTTAGGATTTTCTTGAACTTGCTGCAAGGGAAAAGATAAAGATAAAGATAGGAGAGCTAGCAGTATCAATCTTGTTTTTTAATAATACAATAAAATTATCAATCTTTACTAAATTGCCACAAAAATAAAGAAATTCCAGGAACACAAAAACCACATAAATAGCTAAGAAAACCACTAAATTTATGAAGTTATTTTATTTCGAAGACAACAATCATGCTTCAATAGTGACCAGTTTTGCATAATAAGGAGAAACTATCCCTAATGATCACTTATATAAGAGAAAAGGTAGAAAGCATTACAATGCAAATCAAGAGCAATATAAGAGTATGGAGGACAATGAAAACTTAAGTCTTAGACTGGTTATGCCAAAATCTATTACATGGAAAGTTTTCAATCACACTAACCATGTGATACACTACAAGGATAGCAATTAATCATATAATGGGTGATATAACATTAGTAATGAGATTAGCTCGGCTCTAAACTTAATCAAATTAACTGAAACTCATACGAATTTCTATAATTCAGCGACATTGCTTAAAGAAGAGATAATGTTTTCATATTAGGTATATATCCATCTCTCGACATTACTCAACTCAAGGCCTGCCAATTTATATTTATTACTTGTTCTGCATTGTGTTTAATTATGAATTAATTGTCTCATTTCTAGCTAACTAAACATAGGAAAGGAAAGCAAGGATAGGATTCTTTCTCATTCTCTTCTGTTTGCAGAACCTTATTAACTAAAGAATATCAAGAAATGAACAATAAACATCAAGAAATGCATGAATTAACACAATCAAAAAACATTTAGCATGTTATTTAGAACATACGCATAATTCAAAAATCAAAAATCTAATTTTCACCTTTGCAAATGAGTTGGACCTCACCTTCGCAAATGACCACAAAATGTACTGGAAACTTTACTATAGAAGTTGATGAAAACAGATTTTTCCTTAGTTATTTACAACTAGAGAAGAGAATAAAAGAGACTTTATTTTAGGATAAATTGTTGGTGACCTGAAAAACTTACTATTGGAAGAAGTTAGAGTAGAGGGTGCACCAGACAGTGTAGTAGCTGCTGGAAATTGGCCGAAAATCTCAAGTTAGTAATGATAGGTGTTCAGAGTAAAATTATGTTTAATCATTGGCATATATTTTTTTTAATTTCCACTAAATGAAAATTTGCTCAAGGATTAAAACATACTACTTTAGATGCAATGCTTGGGTAACCATTATAGCAATGTGGTGAATAATCATTGTTATTCAAAAGTTTTTGATGCAAGCTTCCAGGATTTAAATCATTTAGAACCAAATATATGCATCAAACCCAACAAAGTAGAAAATCAGTAGAAGTGTGCATAAGTTATCATATGCACATATTAGAAACAAAACGAACACCATATCCTATCACTCTAAACTGCACAGGAATAAACACACATTGAATGAATATATCCCTGGTTATATATACTAACAATACTTAATACTCCCTCTGATTGGTAAGTATCAATTGATTATATTAGACACCAGTACTTGTCTTGATATCAATGCAAATAGACAAATCATATGATCATTTCATTTAAGCAAGCCCATAATCAGTTAAATGACTAATTAATCAGTTTGAGTTATAAGAAACAAGTGATCATAATTAATTCAATAGATATGAAGGTGCTAAGCATTAATAAATTATTATCCACCTAGAGTTACCGAACTAATTATTATCTCAGACTGAAATGTTCTGAGAGTTGGAACTTTCACAGTAGTTGCATAAGTATCACTTGCCTTTAACAACGACTTCTAAGGTTGTAGTATCATAATATATCAAATAATAAGGTGAAATCATGAAACACAAGCTAATAACATTATGCTTTCTGTCAAGTCAACAACCAATACATATCAATCTTAAATACCATAAAACACGAGTTCATAATATTTTCTGTCAAGTCGATGACCGTAATTATTGCCCTCAAGGAAAAAGCTTAAGATATGTAGCATAGAAGTACCTTAGAAGGCATGAACCTATTATCCTTTTCATTTACCTATTATAAGAAAATATGTATTTTACTTCTAATAAGAAAATAAGATCATTAATAAAGATCATTATAAGAAGTAGCTGCGCATCAAAATTTTTGTGCCAGTCAGACTCTATAACCAAGTTTATGTCAAACCCTTTCTTAACGACCTCGATTCCACGTTTCCATTGACAGACAAATTCCCAACATAAACCAAAACGTGATTTCACATTCTCCACACTAATGCCAAAATTAAACAATAAACCAATTTCCAACCGATGTCATACAGTAAAGATAAATTTCAAAATAAATGCACAAATAACTCTATACACAAAGATGAAACTTTCTCCATAGTAACATACAACTTAATCAAAGAAAGCTCTCTGTAAGTCAACCAACCACGAAAAATTGAAAAATTAAATTAAACAAAACTATTCGGAGAAAATCAAGACCTAAATACATAAACTTCCCCAAAATATAACAAACTTAGCAAGTAGAGTGGTCTAAACTCTAAACACCATAACTACTTGTTAACTCAGTCAAAATTAGCAAAAATATAAATGGTTCGAAATTACCAGCCAGCTTGTTATCCTAAATCACTAAATGAAAGAACACAAATTTGATCATTAAACCCTAGCCCCAATTTCTACAAATTTTGAATAAAAAATTGATTTACCTGGTTGCCTAGCTCCACAGCGGCTGGTTCCCTACCTCATCTGAACAAAAAAAATCAGAAAAATGGACTGTAAATCTCATAGCTATCACTGTAATAGCAAGGTTCACAACAGAGAAATAAAGAGATGCACTTACTTATGCAGATAGAACCCGTTAGCGACCTGCACACTTATAAGTGCTGAAAACCGACCCTAAAGTCGCCCAAAACACGAAAACCGTGCCCTAACTTGCTCAAATTTCTGAAATTCTACCCACACACGCCGAATAAGAACCGAACACCACATAAACTATGTACCCAAGCATCGTCCCGTCTCAAACTTGTTGAAAATTGGCTCAAGAAAACCAGAAATCCGACGATAATCGCCCAAAACTCGGAAAATTCGCCCAAAATCGCACAAGATCAGTGTAAAGGATTTAAACTCGAAAGGTCACCGGTGAAATATGTGGGTGGGTCGGATTGGTAATGGGTAGGATGGATTTGGTGTTAATTCGATGTTTAATGGAGAGATGAAGGAGAATCGAGCGTGAGAGTGGGGAGAAAGATGGTTCATGCGTAAAAAGTTTGGGGATGAAAAAGGGGTTTGCTGGGTTTGTGTTGTGAGTGGGAAACCGTGGTTTGCTGGGTTTTAATAATTAGTCCTAGTTTTTTATAAAAGTAAATGCATAATCTATTAATATATAATTAGTAGAAATAAATAAATATAAATTACTTACCAAAAAAAATAAAATATATATATATATATTAAATTAAATAATGAAAAAGGTTCACGAGCTTTCAATCACATATAAACGGGCTTGAACTCGAGTAGAAATCGCAAGGCTCAGCTCAAGCAGGCTCGACTCGTTGAACACCCTTGATCATTGAGATCAAGTCTAAATGCTTATATTTTTTATTTTATTTTGTTCTTATATTAATTATAATTTAATTTTGTTCTTAATTTTAATTTTATTTTTATTTCTATCTCAAATATAAGATAAAAATATAATTCAATTTCCCGATAGATTAAAAAACCTAAGTTCTTCTCGGATATATTACAAATTACACAACCCCTTAAAACTTCGATATGCGACGGTGGATATGCTAGAAAGTTGGTGGTGGAAATCGGGCAAGAGAGGGTTAGGTTTATGATGATTTGGTCGTCAGATCTAATCTTTCCTTTCTTTATAAATAGATTTTATTATGTTAGTTTTTTATTTTATCACTCTCTATATGACAAAAACTAATAGAAGTGTATTTCTAATATATTATATATGGTAATTGAATAAAAAAAGTATAACTGGTAAAATAAATACTTTCTTATGTAAATCTCATTATGCCTCTAATTGTTTACATGATAATCACAAACTTCATCTCAATTTATGTAAATCTTGTCACTCTATATGTGTTTCAGTGTTTAGGGTAAGTTTAGGGTTTAGGGTATGTAGTTTAGGGTTTAGGGTATATAGTTTAGGGTTTAGGGCTATTTGTTTACAAAAAAAAAAAACAAAATAGTCTAACCAGCCTAATTAATTCGAGCCAAAAAAAGTCTCGATATAAATAATATTTAAATATTATTATTTATATTGTATACTATACTATATATACTAAATTATTATTTTTTTGGTCTAATATATATACTATATTATAAGTTTCCACATAAATAATAAGTTTTACTAAATTTATTAATTATATTGACAAGAGATTGGATTGAGGATAAACAACCCACTATCATAGAGACCCAATGGGCTATTTGGGTCTAAAATGCCTAATTAAGGCATTTTAGCATATAAATAAGCTATTTTAATAAAGTTATAATATATATTAGATATATTATAATTATGTTTTAATGTGTCAATTAGAAAAGCTTTGGACAATGGCCTCATTAGTGGTGTAATGAGGTGGGCATCGAGTCGAACCGATTCAATATATATATATATATATATTTTCAGTTCGAGTCAAACTAACAAGTCTTGGTCGAGCAAAATAATACTTGTTTGTAGAATCGCGAGCCTTGACAATAATAATTTTGGTTTGGAGGTCACAGGTTCGATTCATAGCGTTGTAATGGATTTGTTTTTAGTTTTTTAATGAAATAAAATAAGATGTACTTAATTTTACACCTACATTAGTACATGTATTATCATGTGGTCCAATGACATTCAATTCCTTATATGTAATTGGAGGTCACAGTTTCGATTCTTGGAGTTTGAATCAATTTTTTTAATTTTTTAATTAAGCAAATAAGTAATTTTTTAATTAAACAAATAAGACTTATGTATTACACACAAGCATTTGCCAACAAATTATCTTATAGTCCAATGGTATAAAATACCAATATTCATGTGGGTGGTTGTGGGTTCAAGCTCTTAAACACAAAATATTTTATCATCCCATTATTTTTGTATTCACTTTTTTTCCGTCTCTAATTATGTTGCTGATTCCATCTCTGAAAATAAGACGGAATGTCGTGTTGATTTCCGTCGCTGATTCCGTCTCTGATTGCCACGGAAATCAAATTTGCATTTCCGTCTCTAAATCCGTCTTACATATGAAAATTGAGACGGAAAACATCCGTCTCTAAAATAGATAAATCACATAATCAAATTAGCGACGGATTTAGAGACGCACCTCTCTCCATCTCTAAATCCGTCACTGAAACCGTCTCTGTTTAGCACAAACTTTCCCCATCGTGAATTCATTTGAAAAATTGAGACGGATTCAAAAATCCGTCGGTAATCCGTCGCTGATATGCGACAAAATTTATTTCAGTGGCTGAATCCGTCTCTGATTTGCCACGGATTTTTGTCCGTCTCTAATTTTTCGTGGCTGAAGCCCTGTTTTCTTGTAGTGACGGCATGAGGATATTAATTATGTAAATATGTATATATATATATATATATATATATATATATATCATCACATGACTTATTTAATTATGACATGCAAAATATTCAAGTTTGATGTATCATCAAAAAATCTTTCATATGAGTATTGAATCATATTAATTTAACTTTAAAAATATTATGCATGCTTGATGAACTTAGTAAAACAAATATGTAAAAGTAAATAATTAACAACTATCATTATATAATAAGAGAAATAAATATAACAAAATTAATTTTTATTTGAGTTCATGGTAATTGTCTTATTTTGAAGTTTTAAATTGACTACTTTAGATAAAGGTTGCTAACTACTTTTATTTATATTTAATAGAACAAATATATAATAATTATATATGTGGCGCAATTGAGCTCATGAATTAGATTATCTACATGTGTGTTTAGTTGGATAGTTTCGAAGATTGTGTTTGATTATATAAGATACATAATGATATTAAAATAGAAATTAAAATTTACATAACCTTAAGAAATTAATTAATCTCATTTTTCATGGAATTTTTTTTCCGCTCATGAAACCCTAAATTCAAAATAAGTGCGCCAAGTGCTCTATCTATGCTATCATGTTGTGCTATCTTACAAAAGTTCAGTGGCCCATTAACTATGCAAGGTTTGGTAGAAATTCTTATAATGGTATTAGTGTCATTATCCCTTATGGAATCAAACTTCAGGTATTTTTAGTCTGAACGAATTATTACCATGCCTCAGCGGCTCTGAAATGAATAAAAAATAAGGTTAAATACATAAAACCCAATGTGTTATATTGAAAAATACAAAAAAAATATGTGTTAATAATAGACTAAACACCTTGTATTATTAAAAAGTTTGAGTGGAATTCTCATTATGTTAAAAAGATAAAAGGAAATACGTGTGTTTTTTGATGGATTAACACTATCTACCTTTTGAAATTGTATGGAGAGGGTATAAATGTCAAATGAGCATATCATAAAGATGAAAAACGTGAAAAACATGCTCATTTTATAACGGAATGAGAATTTCACACAAAACTTTTTATTAACACAGAGGGTGATTAGTTTATTTCGTTAACAGTTTTTTTTTTTTTTTTTTTTTTTTTGCAATTTCGATATTATACAAGGAGGTTTTATACATTTAACGCTAAAAAATACATAAAACTAACAAATACAATATAATGAGTTAGCTAATAGGGCACTCCACCTATTTTTCATGTTTCTGTATTTCGATAAAAAATCCAGAAGACGGATCTATATATTTGTTAATCTGACTATGAAAAGAATGGTCTTAATATATATATATATAAAAGAATGTTATCCAGCTAAGTTTGAAAATAAATCGATATCCAGAAGTTTTGTCAATCGGGTCAAACATAAATTTCATTTGTCCCCTTATTTTATTTTTCTAACAAAAGGACCTACGTTAGTCCTTTCAGTTAGGTGCAATTTTCATTGACATTTTGCTAACGAACTAATTAATTATGTGCGGATTAGGTCCAATTTATGGCATTGATTAATTGCAACTAATAAACGTGTGCAAGTGTACTAATTGATTATGAAGTTATCTTATACAACTTAGAGACCGCTTATAAGCACTTTTGAATACTAATTTTACTTTGATTTGTCAAAGAAGTAAAACGAAAACGGTACAACTCTTTATCTTATTCTTCTTCTTTCTTCTACCTTTTGTAATTTCGTAAATAAAATTTTTATTGATTACCAATAAGCTCTTTGTTGCCTTTTAGCTCGATGGCCGCAAAATTGTAGTAAATTTTATGGAAAATTCTAGCTGAATTGATTTATATCAATAATAAAATGGGAAATTCTAGCCAGTTCCCGGCTCAGCCAAATTAATGTGTATTTTTTTAAATAACTTATTAATTATATGACAAGTGTAATACACTCTCCTTATTAAATATATTTGGGTGCGATCAAATTGGGTCTGAGCTCCTCTTTTATATATAGTACATTAATAGGCCTGAGAATTACGTAAATATCCTTTTCAAGATTATTATGATGAGCACAAGTGCACAACATAATATTGGTCCTCGGGAATAGCTTTTACCATGATTTAAAAAACCAATGATCAAATTTTAAGAATGTTATATATACATGTCATGTCCCACTTTCCATCATACCTACCTCAGGTAGCATCTCCCCTTCATATTTTTCTACAAATAACTTGCTATACTTGGGGCATTAGATGAATTGAATTGAGTCGAGAAAGTTGTTGTTGAAACTTTTTTGAACTATTATTAAGGTTCAGAATTCGAGTTTGAATTTGACTTAATTTTAAATCGAATTGAGCTCAAACGAACTTTAATCGGCCGGACACACCTCAAACTCGAATAACTTTGATTTTTTCACAAATATTTTATAATTTTTAACTAATCGAGTCGAGTTTTGAGTTTCAAACTTATCAAACACTGAAAATATTATTCAAGCTCAATTTGATATATTTACGAACCAAGCTCAAACAATCTTTCACCGACTAATCTCAATCGAGTACCGTGTAGCCGTGGTTGTCTTTCAAGCTTCAACCCTACTTTTTGAAAAATAGAAAGTTCCAGAGACCTATCAAAGAATCATTTACAGCAACTTTTAACGAAAGAAAATTATTGCACTAAACCACTGTGTTATATTCTCTTTGCCAAGAAAACTGGAAATTTTGTATATTTATCTACAGGCATAAAAACAGAAGAATTGACTGTTTTGTTGGACCAAGAATTCTGGGAGACGTCAAAAAGTCAATAGAACTCCCAAAAGCCAAGACACAGAAGCCACGAGACAAGTTGCAAGAATTATTTTAAGATATTCTCCATGAAGCAACAAACATTTGCGTTATTCTATCATTTGCTTCAGATTTAAAACAAAAAAAAATATCCCCTGTAAATTAAATATCCCCTTCAGATTTAGATCAGCCAAATTAAACACAGCCTTTTTCAGCTTCTCAAATCATTACTGGATAAAGGGTCAGTTGTATTTTCTCCCTTTTTGTTCTTTTTCTCTTTTAATCTCCACCTAGCTGCTCAGATTTTTGTGGGTTTCATTTCTTTACACACACACACACACACACATATATAGAAGCTGGTGCTTTGTGGGATTGGCCAAAAAGTTGATCTTGTGCAAAAACTGTTTTGTATTTTTGCTATTGAGCTGGAATTAAGGTGTAGATCTTCATTATTGTTGCCCTGTGAATAGATTTGTGTTATTGATACTTAATTGGTTTTTGCTAGTTGTGCAATTTATGAGGACTTATTGAAGTTTTGGATATCTGGGAGGAATATTAACATCACTGTTATGCTTGAGGCTTTTGGGGTTATTGAAAAATTGGTGGTGATTCTAAAATCTTTGGTAAAAATCATTAAATAGTTGAGACTTGTGTGATATTGGGGTTATTTTATTGTATGGGAGATTGCAGAAATATCACACCTGCAATGGAAGCAGAAGAAGAATTGATAGCTGCAGCACAGCATATTATGAATTCATTGGAAACAAACGATAATTTGACAGATGATGCTAGAAAAATATTGGCCAATCTAGGTTCACGGTTGACGAGTATGGCTTCGGTTAGCGAAACCACAAACGAAGAATCTAAGGAAGATGAGGGATTTAATGAGATTGAGGATCAGCTCAATAAGATTCATGATAAGGTCATGAATTGGGAGAAGGAACAATCTGTGATGATATGGGATTGTGGCCCAGAAGAAGGTTATGAGTATTTGAAAGCTGTCAACGAAGCGCGAAAATGGACCGAGGTATTGCAAAAAAGGAGCCCTAATAGTAATAGTAGTGAAGATGAGATTTTGCTTCGTAGAGCTCATGATGTTCTTCAGACAGCAATGGCTAGGCTTGAAGAGGAATTTAGGCATTTGCTAGTTCAGAATAGGCAGCCCTTTGAGCCTGAGCATATGTCGTTTCGTTCTAGTGAGGAGGATATAATGGAGGCTGCCTCGGTTATTTCCTCTGGCGATGATTCGATTGAAGATGTGGTGCAGAGAGAAAACATGGGGCGAACCTCGGAGGAATATGTCATTGATCTTGTGCATCCGGACGTGATCCCGGACCTAAAAAGTATTGCCAATGTGATGTTTGACTCGAATTATGGCCGGGAATGCTCTCAAGTGTTTATTGATGTCCAAAAAGATGCTCTAGATGATTGCCTATTCATCCTTGAAGTAGAGAAATTAAGCATAGAAGATGTTTTGAAAATGGAGTGGAATGCATTGAACTCCAAGATAAGGAGATGGATGAGGGCTATGAAGATCTTCGTGCGGGTTTACCTGGCGAGTGAGAAGTTGTTGAGTGATCAGATATTTGGGGAGCTCGAATCAGTGAGTTGTGTTTGTTTCACCGAATCGTCAAAAGCTGCTATCTTGCAGCTTTTGAATTTCTGCGAGGCCATAGCCATCGGGCCCCACCAACCCGAGAAGCTGATTCGAATTCTTGACATGTACGAGGTTCTTGCTGATCTTATCCCGGATATAGGCACTCTATACTCCGATGAGACGGGGTCATGTGTTAGAACCGAATGCGAAGACGTACTAAAGAGATTAGGGGATTGCGCGAAGGCGACGTTTCTCGAATTTGAGAATGCCGTCGCCAACAATGTGTCGACCAACCCGTTCCCGGGTGGCGGGGTTCACCATGTCACACGATACGTCGTGAATTACATAAAAGCCCTCATGGATTACAAGAAAACCCTCGATGAGGTCTTGAAGGACCAAGACAAAGAGTTTGAGAGTTCCCTCACAATTTCACCCGACCGAAGCACGGTTAGCGAAGAGGAGAGTGTTGGTGAAAACTCATGCAATACTCCAATGGCCCAACACTTCCAGTCCCTCATCTCGATTCTCAAATGCAATCTCGATGAAAAATCTAAATTATACAAGGAAGAATCACTCCAGCACCTGTTTTTAATGAACAACATACATTACATGGCTGAGAAAGTCAAGAGCTCCGAGCTAAGAACCGTGCTAGGCGATGAATGGATTAGGAAACATAATTGGAAATTCCAACAACACGCTATGAGCTACGAGAGAGCTACTTGGAGCTCGATTCTCGCCTTACTAAAGGACGAAGGGATACAAAATCCTGGTTCAAATTCTATTTCAAGGACTATTCTGAAGGAGAGAATGCAGAGCTTTTATATTGCATTTGAAGAGGTTTATAAGAGCCAGACGGGATGGAAGGTTCCAGATAACCGGCTTAGAGATGATCTTATAATCTCGACTTCGCTAAAGGTAATCCAGGCTTATCGGACTTTCGTTGGAAGACACATTAATCATATTAGTGAAAAGCATATTAAATATAGTGCTGATGATTTGGAGGATTATCTTTTGGATCTTTTTGAGGGATCCCAGAAATCATTACATGGAGGACACAAGAAATGATGATAAATGTGATATTGGACTTAGATTATGAACCTTCTTTGTCTGCAATTTTCAAACATCTGTATTGTAATTTGTAAGAATTCCATTTTTTTTTTTTGTTACTTGTATTGTATGGCATATTTTGATGATAGAAGTTTGAGATTTTGGGTACTGTTCTTGTAATCCTTCATTGTTCACTAAATTCCTGTCTGAGTATTTTCTATTTACTAGTAGAGTGTTTGACATTTTCTGGCATTTTAAGGCTGTAAGTTAAGAATTCATATCTATTGTAACCAAATATAGTGATTTTTGCAGTGATTGATTCATAAGATTTTACTCAATACCAGCTCAAATATTTCTTGATTTTGGAAAAATATAAGATTTTCTCCCAAAATCTTTTAATTTTAGTAGATTTATTTGAAGGGTGAATTACATGCACACCCTTTCACTCTAGTGCTAATTATAAAAACCTTCATGACTTTTGGTAAATTACAATTGGATCCCTCAAGGGGCCTATTTGTAAGGTATACCGGAGGTAAATTGTAAGAATTTTTAAATATACAAAATGTGTAATTGTAAAAATATTTTAACATAACAGAGATTTTATGTAATTTCGAAAAGGTCAAGGAGTTTTTGATAATTAACATTAAAATTAAAATGAGTGGGTGTACATGTAGTTGTCTCTTAGTTGAAAAGAGAGAAATCTTCTTCATATGATACATTAAACTCCCTTTTAGGCTAGTCTATTATTTTACTTCTGGATCATAAATGCCACCTCAAACTACACAACCACCAATTGATGAAGGTCTAGAAGGAAACTTTTAAGAATGGGTCTCAATCGTTATATCTCAGTTCTCATGTAATTAGTATGCCAATACATGTCAGTGGCATGGATTATGCGTACGTATAAGGGCATATCCAATAGAGCACCAAAATCAACGGGGTTGGTTCGAGTGGTAAGCAGCTCGATTCCGCTTAAACAAGGTTTCGGGTTCGAGACCTTGTGATTAGTATGCCAATACATGTTAGTGGCATGGATTATGCATACGTATAAGGGCATATCCAATAGAGCACCAAAACCAACGGGGGTTGGTTCGAGTGGTAAGCAGCTTTGTTTCGCTTAAATAAGGTTTCGAGTTCGAGACCTTGTGAATGCAGAAAACCTCCTCTGAAAGACTCACCCACCACTGCTAGGTGTGCGACCCAGGTCCGATCCGAATGTAGTCGGGACAAAATTCCGATAAATCGGGTGGACATCCAAAAAAAAAAAAGAAAAATAGAGCACCAAAAGCACCATTTTGGTGCAAATTAGACCCAAATATAATAAAAAAATAAAAAAATTGTTAAGAATTTCTTTATGACGACGACATCTTAATGTGGCTTAAATATGGATACATTTCCTTATAGGTTCATTTATCGTGTTTCTTCTGATTGTACAAATAACAATTATATATTATACGTTCTATTTCATATATATTCAGTATGAAAAGAAGTTTCTTAAGTGGAACAAAATCTGAATTCGACGAGCCATTGTCAATACAAAAATAGTGGATTGGAAGAGTTCCCGTAATAACTCATATACACATTTCAAAAAAAAAAAAAAAACAATCATATAGACTAATTAAATGTTGTTGACTACGGCCTTACACAAATCCTAGGGTGGCAAACACCTGCCTCCAAACCGACGGTCTAGATGTACGTCGCCCACAGTATAGAATTTACGCTTGCACACATCTGATAAAACCCCAATGAATATCGAAGGCTAAAACCCTTATATATGTGTGTAGTGTGTATCAAAAACAGAGCATTTAAAGAGTTCTCATTCGGCACAGTCTTCTTCATTCAGAGGTATTAATTTTTATCCATTTTTCTTGCTGTAACCCTAAATCATTTGTTTAAGTTTCCGATTTAATACTCCATGATTACGATCGGTTTGTATTTTCGTTTTAAATTCGAACCAGATTTAGGGTTTATGCGAGATATTCCTTTTTTATTTGCGTTTTTAATTCTAATTGCGGAGAGTGTAATGTTATTGGTTCTTATTTCCGTCTCTCTTTAGTATTCCAGGATTACGATCGGTTTGGATTTTGATTTTACATTCGAACTAGCGTTAGGGTTTAGGGGAACTCTTCGTTTTTATTTGTGTTTATATGTTTTTAATTCTGATTATGGAGTGTGTAATGTGAAAAGTTTGGTCTTTTCATTTTTTTGTTGTATTTTTTGTTATGATTTAATAAATGGTTCTAAAGTTCGTGTGGGAAGAGTGCATTTGATGTGTTTGTGTATTTTTTAGTGGGGATTGTCCATGAGTTAAAAGTATAGAAACTCGTTTTCAGCTATTTACAGTGTTTTTATATCTATTGCTCTGCTTTTAATCTTTTAGAGAATAGATTGTAAAAGTTTTTTGTGGCTGAAAAACTTAGGATAAGCTCTCTTTAGATTGAGGTCGAAATCGCTTGTTAAAAGCTTATTCTAGTTCTGATTATTAGTATAAGAAGCCTAGCTCGGACACCGAGCATCGTTCAATAATTTTCACTTGATTGAATAAGATAAAATCGTATCTGGAAATATCATATCCTGGATCTTGACTTAGAGATTAGTTTTGATTCCCACTCATTTATTGATTAAATCAAGTTCAATCACGTTATGAACTCTGTTAAAAGTTCTGACTAAGTTTCAAGGATGTGATATTTGGCTCAGGCAATCTTTTATGCTCCTCTTTATAATTAAAAGGATATATTGTATGTCTCTTTGCTCATAACTCATGCCAACCTGATTTCTTTTCTTGTTTTCTTGGGGGTGTTCTGGTTCTTGTGTTCAGATACAAAGATGGCTTTTCTGAACAGAGTCGGAAATTTTCTGAAACAAACTGCTAGCAAGCATGTTAATTCAGAATTATCTGCCTCCAGTCCTTCACTTTTTCAGGCAATAAGAAGCATGTCGTCCTCAAAGCTCTTTGTTGGAGGTAGCTATGGTCCTATGTTTTGTAATGAGTAACATCTTCCTTTTGTGTTCTTCCACATTAATCTTGTTCTTGTGCCGCAGGTCTCGCATATGGCACAGATGAAATGAGTTTGAGGGAAGCTTTCTCCCAGTATGGAGAAGTGATTGAAGGTATCATCGTTCTAGCTTAATTAAACCTAATTTGAATTTTTCTTGCCTTTTTTTTTTTCCCAATATTGTGATAGTAACATGGGCTGTCTGTACACAAAAAAGTTACTGAAGTAATAGTTGTATTGGTGATAAGTGCTGGATATAACTATGCCATCTGGCAATCAATAAAGAGTTCAATGGAATAGATCACGGGCATGACTTTCATCTGCTGAGATTGTTCCTGTTGATGGGATATAGAAAGTCCTCACTGTACTTGGCTATTTCATATCTTTGCTGTTGTAGATGGTCAATTTTTCAAACTGCCGACTGGCAACATACCTTCTTTTTTGAACTTGTAGCTAGAGTTATTTTGGATCGTGAGACCGGCAGGTCAAGGGGATTTGGCTTTGTCACTTACACATCAACTGATGCTGCGTCCAGCGCCATTCAGGCATATGATGGGCAGGTACTTAACCCGTAATGTCTTTCTTCCTTCTTTTGCGGCAGAAATTGATAGGCTACATTTTGTCATGAATTAATTATAATTAAGTCATTGCATTCACGGAATTGTGACGCTTAATGTTGGATTCTCAGGATCTACATGGTCGAAGGATCAGAGTGAATTATGCCACAGAAAAAACTAGGGGTGGAGGTTTTGGAGGTGGGTTTGGTAGTGGCGGTGGTTTCGGTTATGGTGGTCAGGGTGGTGGATATCAAGGTGGCAATTATGGGGGTGCTGGTGGTGGCAGTTACGGTGGTGGCGGTTACGGTGGTGGAGATGGAAACTTTAGTGGAGGTGGTGGATTTGGCGGCAACCAGTACCCCAGTGGAGGGGGTGGATATGGTAGCGGTAATAGTTACAGTGGTGGAGGTGGCAGCAGCTATGGTGGTGTTGATGGTTCTGTACAAGGTGGCGGTAACTATGGTGGTGGCGGCAGTAACTACTCTGGTAATCAGAGTACATTCTCTTCCCTTTTAAATAATGAAACAGCTGGTACCTATGGTGAAAGCCAGGAACCACTAGTTGGCCATCAAGAAGGAAGCAATGCTGGAAATGGAGATTTTGGTGAGAACTCCTTGGAAGGCAGCGACAAGGATGGTGATGATGAGCCGAACGATTATGCCAACACTAGGGGTTGAATCGTAATTTGAACTCGTGGAAAGTACCAATTAAGTAGCAGTGTTCTTGAAGTTGTGAACATTATCCAATAATTGCCCATCTTGAGCTTCTAGTAATTCTGTTCATCTGTGCTTTTGTGATTTCTCAGTATTGGTGACTGAATTGTATCTGTCCACTTTCTTTTGCTGGGAATGATTTTTTGCAAAATAGGGGAATCCATATAGACATGGTGATTTTTCGCGAAAGGTTTGGTCTCATTTTGTTTTTTCGATCGGGATTTTCTCTCTTTTGGGTTTTTTCAAGTAAAAGGTGGTGATGATTGGTATCATTTCATGCATTGGTATTGTTTTTGTTTTTTCAACGTGCGTGTGATTCAGTAAAATAATAAACCTTCAATCCAAGCCCATTTTGAGTGCCGCCCTACCTCAACTTGAAATACAGTAATATGATCAAATTAATAACTCACTGTTTCAAATCAATTTGATTTCGCACACTAAATGAGCAATAGCACACAACAAAGATTAATTACAAAAACAGAAACGAACGGCCGGCTACCACCTTATACTGTATGTCAGGGCAAAAAGACCAAGTCAAAACTCTAAACCAGCTGGTTGAAAGATTGATTTTCTGAACGTGAAAACTAGTAATTTAATTGAAGGTCCAACGCCATCAAGACCTGATTGATACAGACAATAGGCACATAATTCCTGATTGATACAGATAATTCACATTCTGAAAAATGAGCTAATCCTAAATTCTATGACTAATGTACAAGACACAAGACATGCCCTTACTGAGGGGGCACCGTCGCTAAGAAAAATTGGCGGTAACCTCAAACGAGGTACAGCTGGTACATGTCAAGCAATGCAAGATATTTTTCATACTGAATTTCATGTATGCATCGATCTCCCACCCATTTTCGGTGGCCAAGGAAACAGAGACTCATAATCCTTCAGAGAGCCCAAAAAGGTTTAGGTATAGCTGGCGCAGTTGAATGGTTTTGTAAGCGCCTTTTGGCTGCTTCGTCAAGGTCATCACCAGCAGCAGCATCATCATCATCATCTCCATATTCCATTAGCTTGGTTAAAGTATCTAATGCAGCATTTATTTGATAAGGAAAAGACGTATTACTTCAGTAAGAAAAGTAGCGAACACAGAGCCACATACTAAACACACACAACATATTGATGAGGAAAAGTAATGAACTGATTCAAGCTTGAAAGCAGTTTCCTCCTAACATAAAAAGTTAAACCGATAGACATAATAGACAGGATATATATATATACACACTTGGCTAAAAACATAGAAATAGAATTACCAGGGACAACTTCAGGTTTTGATTTGTGCATGGCATTGTTGTCTCCACTCGGTCTAGGTATTGAGTTGAACTTTGGCGGGGGAGAGGGTGGGGTCACACTCCTAGGAGGAGGAGGTGGCATGTCGGTAGACAATGGCTTGACAAACTTCTTTGAGTCTTGTACCACTGGAATATTTCTTGCACCTACATGTGATGTTAGTTCGTGTGGCGTTGGAAATTCTGATTCCTGTAAATTCTTCTGGGAAATCATATAGCAGATCCCTCAAAGTTAGCAGAAATATGGTGTCATAAATCATGTAATAATGAAAATCACAAGCTCTGCAATATAAACATGAATGTGAAAACAGAAAAGAGCACCACCCGCGACATTAAATCATAGGTAGAGCCAAGACTACACTACACTTCTATAAAGTCATTTCGTCGTATTTCTATTTTCAAGCATCTATGAAAATCAATACAAAACATGGTTTCAACATATGACTGGGAAGTTGGAGGAAAACTTTAGAAACTGTAGCTGAAGTGGTGCGCGTGTGTATTTCATGCAGATATGATAAACAGAAAATAAGCAAGGAACGCCAATGGCTGGAACAGCACCAGGAAGAGAAAAAAAACGAAGCAATGAAACAGCAATTAGCTATCTCATGACACCTCCCTGTCAGAAAACCCTGTGAAACATACAAATGTCGAAGATAGAGGTCCAGAATCAGCCTGTTAACTTCACAGAAGGTCAGTGAAAATACCTGGAATAAGAAGTAATAAACATCAGGACATAAGTATTTAAGCAATGCATATAACTGCAAAAATCAAGAATGCAAGATACATGCAAGAAAGAATTTGATGCGCAGAATGCATAAAACCATGAAAACAAGGATGTTAGCAAAAATATTGCAGTAACAATATCGATATCTAGTAAAAGTCCAAAACCAACTATGTTATCTGGAACATGAAAAGAGAGAATAAATTCCACATTGGTATGTTACTGCTTAACATGATACTTCCCAAGTGGGAATTGCTTTTCTTTACTTTAGAAATATATTCGTTTCTTACCACAAGCTCTTAATAATATGTCCCTGACCTCTCATTACGTGTAACTATCTTCACAATAGAGGTTTCAAAAAAAAAATAGCGTTTACCATGATCAACTACAAATTGTTCACTGCGACGCTTGTTCGGACAGACTCTCATGCATAGATGGAGAGGCAAAAAGAATATATAGCAATTTATAATATTATATTGACACTTATAATAGTCCGGAATGGGCAATAGTTTCTCCATTCTGTCCTATATTACCCCCATAGGGGAAATGCAATACCTGGTTTGGATTGGCTGGCCTCTTTGCAGCAGCAGGTAATTCCTGAAACTTTCGCTTTTGGGATCGCTTATCCTTCACAGAGGTGGGCAGCTCTATCGGTGGATCAGCGTTTGCTGCCGCGATAGCTGAAGCAACTGTAGCAATGACTGGAGCAGTTGATTGCCTAAGGGCTAGGGCAACTTGTTGCAAAGGTGTGGCTTGTGGATATATTCCACTGTAACCATTATAGCTTGTACCACTAGTCAACCCATGAGGATAGTAAGCGACCTTTGCCTGAGGTAATCCGGAATTTGACAATCCAATAGGCTGAGATATTGGACCCTGAAAGACAACATTGTCTACCCCAGGCGAAGCAGAACTTGAAGCAGCTATATCAATCACCTTCGATGCATTCTCAGGACTCTGGACTCCAACCTGCAACTGAGGTGGAGGTGGAACAGCACCATATACCTTAGATGAAGATACCCTATAGATAGAGTATGAGAAGGCAAATAAGTTATCTATATGAAGCAAGAAGTAGATCAAGGTCATGAATATCAACATAGCATGCACAAGGGACAACAGGAATGCCCATTTACGTGGGATTTTAAAGGATAGGCAGTATTTTATCACTCTCCCCATGAATGCATATCCCACAAAAGCTACACAGCTGGATGGTGATTTACACATTCATCCAGTTCATCTTGTATATGAGCAACAATGAGATCTATTACCTAGAGGCACCAAATTCTGCACTAATTGTGTCCAAAAGATTTTCTGCCAAGATCTTTGCACGTTCAAGACTTTTCGGATCATTGCTTGACAGCAACAGATGCAATGGTTGTTGTGTTTCTGCAAGCAGAGATAATGCAGAAGAAAAATTATCAATTGTTCAGGGCACATAATAGCCAAAACTAATGAAATACAACACAATAACAACCTTCAGTCTGTCCATTTTCAGAATTCCCAGAACCACGCCCTCTTAATAAGACCGTTGCTCCTGTTTCATTCATAATGTGGTTTACATACTGGTCCTGCATTTAAAAAACCCAACCAGCAGCAACACAAAAGAATCTCTCCAGGTCGCGTGGAGATATCAGAGAGAGCTTCAAACATTAGAATCTCTTATCCTTGATGTGATAAAACAAACTTAACATATTGATCAACATCTAGCTAAAAACAACTAGGTTTGGTTGAATTATAGAAGTAACTGCATATGATATGACATCAAATGACTAACGTAACTTAATTTTTCAGAATGATATTACCATCCAACCAAATTTTTCAGAATGAAAAGACACATAATGAGAAAATTAATAGAAACGGAATAAACTGAGGGGTAAAAACCAATGAAGACAGAGCAGAAACTGTAGAACATTTTCAACTAAAAACTGGTCGAGGACATTTCTTAACACAGCTCTCCATGCTCCAAGGAACAACAGCCAATAACCAACACCCACATTCAGAGGAAAATAAAAGAAAGAAAGAAAGGACAGCAAAAAAAAGAAAAGAAACAAAAAAGATGAGGCAAAGGAAAAGCTCACATTTGGACCACGGATGCGAGCACCAATGTTCACATATGGGTCTGCCTCAAATCCCATAAAGACACAAGTATTCAATAAATGATCAACCTGAAGCACAATAATTATTAGGTGTGTCACAAATTTCTTCGTTATGCAGATTCCAATTTCTTTAAATGATCAGAATTACCTTTACTCCATTGCTCACTGATGCCTGTTTCAGCATTTCTTCCACCATAGCAGCAGCATGATCAACTGCCTTGATTCTCTCTGCAGTGGTTTCCAACTGAAGACACAAGTAACATGTAAATGTAACAAAAACATACTAATGAACAATACATAAATTTAAATACTGATTTGATGGAAACGCTCACAACATGAAGAAACATTCGGAACATGTAAAACAAACTGTTAAAAAAAGTCATGTACAATGATCATATTTAAAATCATGTAGACTCATTTCAATACTGAAAAATTGGCAATTAATTGTTGTAATAAAGCCTGTAGTTATTGATTCTTAAAACAATCACGTTAAGAAAAAGTTTAGCAAACATCAATTTACAACATATCAATGGTGAGGCATCACGACTAAAGTATTCACTATGAGCTTATGGATGTATTAAAAGGTAAACAAGATCAAATCTTATCATAACACATGAGGTCCTCCAACCATGTCAAAAAATTTACATATAACAATCTTAAAAACTTTAAGGAACAATTTTATTCAGTATCAGACAAAATCGACCATTTTTTCATTTCACGTGTTTTCGTATCAGACGCAGTATATATAAACTGAATTTCTCTACTAACTGAAGTATTAATCAACCTGTATCCTAATTTCTCAACTACACATCTTAGTCAGCCTCATTACTTAGTATTGCAGACTCAAGTGCTTTTTACTTCAGCACAGAAGATAGTAACCCAAGATATCCCACAGAAGTACTAAGAAAAAGTGAATCAACAACAGCAGCAAAACTCAAGGCTATCAATTATCTTTCACTATTTCCAGATCATGCACCTAAATAAAGATGAAAATACTTACATGTGCAGCTGCAGATATATGAAGATATAGGGGTCTCTCACCATCCAGTGGCGCATTAGGCGGACGATATTTGCCCCTAAAAGATTCATTTCAAAAACGAATCATACAGAAGAAAGTAAAAGTAAAGCCAAAAAGAAAAGGTTATTGGCAAGCCTACTTACCGAGTTATAACCACAGCCCCTGTGTTCCTTTGAATCTGCAACACAGCAAATAACTTAAAAATTCCCAACCAAGAGCACTCTTATGAAGCTTTAAGTTGAAGAGCAGTAATGTGGCTTGAAAAGCCGATTGTTTACACAACCCCAAATACTGGGATTTACCTCTTCCTGGGTCTGTCGCTTCGTGAGCTTATAACGAATAGCAGAGTCAGCATCATTTATGACAATTTCTCTTGCTATTAATTCATCTTGGATCCTCGGCTATGAATGAAAATGATGAACCATGTGAGGACAGACGTATGTGTAAAATTTTGGAAATGAGAGTATTAGATAAAAGTAGTACCTATGTAAAGAAAAGATACTCCATTAAACAAGAATAAAACAAATCGAACACAGAAAAGAAGGGCTCTTAAAATGCTATCCACTAAGGTACTACCCGGCTGAGAATATAAGCTATTGGGATGATGTCAATATTGCATTTAGGGCTACCAACCTCGGTAGTGGCATGAAACCTTATCTCCCTCATACCAAGAAAGAGATATACGGCACTTACTGGAGATAAGAGCAGCTCAAAAAAGAAGAAAGCAGAAACAGATGACAAAGTTTGGTTATCCAAAACCATTTTAAACAGTGGATAGGAAATACAAACAACATTGCGTCAAAAGGAGAGAGTTTAATCCGTGACTAAAACTATTTATCTTCACCACATATAGCAAGGAACCATGTTTTCATGAAAAGTGAAGAGCCAAAGGGAGAAATAGCCTTACTTGAATGAGCTTTTGGATAATGGCAGCAGCATGTTGCTGTAAAGGAACCTGAACCACTTGCAGCGGGGTGGCACTAGAAGCAGACAAAGGGATTGCAGGAGAAGCACCAGATACTGAGGATACAGCAGGCAAAGTTATGCTGGTCAAAGATCCCATGTATGCCAGTGGGAAAATCCCTGTAACTGCTGCTCCGGCAGAAACCAATGACTCATCTGGCTGATCCCACCTTCTCTTTTTCCTATAAAAACCAGTCTACGATGTTAAAATCACGGTCATTGTTATTTTTGTTATGTATTCATGCTGGTGGAACTAAAGTGAGAATCTCATTGTAGATCTCAAATTTCAAACTGTTCTCAGTTTAATCATATATTTCTGTTGTCGATAACCATATTATGCTGCAATAAGCTTCCTTGAAACTCATAAAAAAAGGCAAATCAAGACAACAAAAAACAGCAAATCAGTGGAGCCCATCTTTGTTCTAACAAATATTTGTGCGACGCAGTCAAAAGCGCTTTCCATCCTTTAGCTCATTGCCCACGATTCACGAAACATGAGAAGCAGCAGGTAAACGAACAATCACGCCCAACACAAAAAGAACATAAAGGGTATCGTCTCAAGTTATTTATCTTACAATATATATAATCTAAAAATATCACTATATTTTATCCCATAGTAATCAAACCTTTGCTTAATTCGGCATCAACAAACTCAATTAAAGTAAATCATAATCCAAACGACGCACACTAAACTCAAAATGACTATCAGGGAACCAAAAAACAGTATATAAACATTGTCAATTACCAGAACAATAAGAAAAAGGTAATAGAAATTAAATCAATCCGCATTAAATTAAAAACATCGCACCTTTGTTTGGTGGTTGAGGAAGCAGATTCGGATGATGAAACCCTAGCGCAACTATCTTCCGTCATTGATTTTGTTGTTGATTACTAATTCAATCCTTCTCCTCCTCAATTAATCGGAAAAAAAAATCGATTTCGGAATTGAAATCAATAAATTTGTACTGCGTGTTTGTGTGAAAAAATCGCAGAGAATAATTTTCGCGGGTTTAATTAAAACTGGAGAGAGAATTTGTACTCTTCGTTACGAGGAAGGCAAATTTTAGATATATAATATATAACGTCTAATGCATGTGAGTTGCACGTGCTGGTTACTACTCTTTGGGAATTTTTGGTGGGCCTTGGTGTAACTGGGTCTATGAATTACTTAATTGGGCTTAAAGGAGTAATAAGTAATTGGGCCTATTGATATTAATTAAATATATTGGGTCATTTGTTGGGATTTGATAAGTTCAATGACGAGTGAATTTTGATGGATGGGACTTCCACGTAGTTACTCGATTTGAAACTGATTGGTAAAAGTTTGATTGGGCTCGACTCGTTAATATATCTGATGATGGTAAAATTATCAGACAGTGGATGTCATGTGATTGATCACGTAGAATAAGGGAATCGATACAACTCAGGACAAATTAGGTTAAAAGTTAATTAAGTTATAGACTGCATTCGATTATTTCGAGCTGCTTACGTACCCAGAGTATGTGGGATCAAGTCAGTCGTAGTTCTTTTGTAGGGTTACTCTCAATAGTTAGTGAATTTGTACTGGAGAAGTAGATAATGAGCCTCTTCCAACTTTCTAAGATATTTATAGAGAGCTAATAGTGGGCTACGGGTCATGAGCCTGAATTAATTAATAACCAATTAGGTTTAATCTTATTGATCTTATAGTCTTTTAGACTAATAATAAGACCCAGTTATTTTTGGTGGGTCTTTCGCCCTTTTTGGCCTCGTACGGCAGGTTATCCACTGATGCTCACCCATGGGTGGAGACCCGACCCGGTTTGGGGATACATGTAATTACCAGAGTGCTCTTAGGTATATTTTTGTGCACATCAATATCAAATCAAGTTTGAACAAAATTATGTGTGTTCGATAAGTTTGAAACTCGAGTCGATTAGTATAAAATGATAAAATATGTGAGAAAAAATTATGCTATTTGAGTTCTACTCGTGTTCGACATGATTAACAATCAAACCAAATTCTGAAGTTCGATTGTAATTCAAACAAGGTTGAACAACATTTTGTTCGATTCGAATGAACTTGTTTATAGCCATAGTTTAAAACAGAAAAGACAAATAAATGTTCATTAAAAATGAGATGCTATTTACTAATATCCAAAAATAGAAATATAAATTTTATTCGAAAAAAGTCCTAATAGTTAAGATCTAGTAATAAAAAAAATGATTTTATTTTTAAATTCAATATTACTTATTTATTTAAATAAATATTAAATTTTGAAATGATGAACTGTGTAATATGAATTACTTTTTAATGTTAGTTTTGTTGGAGTATTACATGTTAAATCTTGAATTATCTCATCTATTAGAAAATTAGTGTATAATTCGTGCTATCCACGACCTAAGTTAATTTAAACATAACTTAGAAAAAATGATATAATCTTGTTTAAATTAAAATTGAATGAATGATTTTTTAGTACAAAAATTAAAGGTTCTCTCATAAATATTGGTAAAAAATAGTGAAAAACAACATTATCATTATCATTATGCATCATAAATGTTTATAAACTCATTAAAATAATAAAAGCAAAATTATCATTATTTACAGAAATTGCTAAGAAAAAGTTTAAATATCTATGAAATCTTTAAGCAACATATATATATCGTATTACGACCCAAACCAACTTGAAGTGCTAGACTATACAATCGTATTTCTTTAAGTTAAGCATGCAAAACGCAAAAAAAAAAAAAAAAAGATTAAATATACAAATCAAAAGACTTATGTAAATAACTTAGCAGAATTTCTAATAATTTGTTCAAGAAAAATTACAATAGTAAGGTAAAAATTAATAAATAAAGTTGGGATAATTGCATAAGATCCCTTTATGATACGCGAAATCTGTATCAAACTCCCATGTGTTAAGTTTTTTGCGTAGCAGCCCCCTTATATTCCATTTTATTTTGTATACTCTCCCTTTTTTGATTTTTTTTTTAATATTTTTTTTTATCATAAATGTCAATCCAAATGCATTTTCGCCCCTTACGTGTTTAGAATAAGTAAATAATTTAATGAGTTGGATCTACAACATTTGTGATGGAAAAAAACACAGAAAAAAAAAAGAGTATGCAGAATAAAATAAAACACAAGGAGGTGCTATACAAAAATCTTAACATAAGGGAGTTTGACACAAATTTCGCTTATTACATAGTAATCTTATGCAATCATCCCAATAAAGTTTCTTATTTTTTTATATTATAATTTTAAATCAATAATCTCAATAATTATTAGTGAACAAGAATATCACTAATTATAAAAGAATTAGTTCGATTAAATTTTAATCTAAATCTCCAGCAGCCACATTATTCCTTTACCTACCAAAAAATAAAATTGTTTTTTTTTATATATATATATATATATATATATATGAAAATTTATTTATTTTAATAGGTGTCAAGTAAATTTCGTATAATTATTAAGAATTAGCAAGAAAAGAAATTCAACCCAAGAAAAGGTAAAAGAAAAAAAATATAATAAAAATGTTGGTTACCTTATCCCCAATATCCTTTGAAATTCATTACTAGCTAAGCTGCTACTCTCCTCACTCACTCTATCGTTCTCTGCTGTTCTTCTGCCTCCGGTACTGCAATCTATCTCTATTGCTATACGTATTTCTGTATGTATTCGTTTCATCGTGTGTGTTTATATTTTATCTATTTCATTTCCGGCCTCTCTTAAATGTGGAATTGCAAATACTTTTTGAATGCTTTTCTGAAACTGGAATAGGGTGTGAATTCTTTTCATTTTTGGTGAGATTTATTTTCCACTCAATATCTGCTGTTTGGGTGTTGAATTTGTTGTAGAATTCAATGAAGTATTGTGTTGGCTAAGAAACTACAATTTAACGTTAAAAAGTAACTGAAAATGTCTGACATATTCAATGGAAAATATTGGTTTTTTTGTATATATTGATATCAATCTGTATATAGGTAGGTCTAACAGTGAAGATAAGATGAAGATTATTTTGTATAACTAGTGTAAAAACGAAATAAGGCAACAATTTGTCACTACAGGGGGCTTTTGAATATTTGGGTGCATTTAAATTGGGCTCTGGCTGAGCAATGGCATCTTCTGTTGGTGCTTCTATACAGTCCAGGTGACGAGTGACGACTATCCTAAAATTTCGCACTTCAATAATCACATGAATATGCACACACAATACTATTTTACAAGCATGAATATGTTCGTGATTGCAAGGCTTCTGATACCATGTTCGTTGGCTTTAAACCAGTTACCTGAGTTCTCCTTTTCTTGGAGAGTCGAATGGAATTCGTGTTTCCAGAGTTTCGACATCTAGGGTTGCTGTTGTGAGAAGGGTTGTGGAATGCAAGGAATCTAGAATTGGGAAGCAACCGATTACAGTGCCATCCAATGTGACTCTCACAATGGAAGGCCAAGATTTGAAAGTCAAAGGTCCTCTCGGGGAGCTTGCTATTACTTATCCACGAGAAATTCAGCTCGAAAAGGAAGATTCTGGAATTCTCAGGGTGAGAAAGGCAGTCGAAACAAGAAGAGCCAATCAGATGCATGGTTTATTCAGGTACAACTATCCCTTTACTCCATTTTGTTAATGTCTTATCTCCGTACGTACTTTTGTCTATAATGTTATGCATAGATAATTATCGTGTTAGAGATACTATATTTTGGAATGCTGAGGCTAGATGCTCTATGCAGTTTAATTGAAACAAATAGCGGTTCCTTGGGTTATCTTTCTTGATATTAGATTAAGTAAATGCAGATGATTTCCTCATCTGTGTTTCTAAAGATAAAATAGCTTTTCTTGGGTGGAATTTATGACATTTCAACAAAGCAAGGATTGAGATTAGATAACCTATTATGATAAGACCTATTTTCTTCTTATCTTCTTATGCGGATGATTCCATATGTCTTAAGATATTAAAATGTGTAGATTTTGCTCAGTGATGAGGATTTGAGAATACAACTATCAAGTTTCATATTTAAACGTTTGTTTGAAATCGTTGTTCACCGGAAGAGTGGTTACCAAAGGAACTGCGGTAGTTAACAAGTGTTAGAATTCATTTAAGTGGTCTGCCACTTTCCCCCAACTATTCTATTCGATTGAAGATGAATATTATTTGAATGCTTATATTTTCACATGAAGTAGTGACGATGAAACTTTATAGCGCTGGTACTCATTTGGGCACTATTTACCCATGTTCTTACACTTTATGATCGACACCATGCATGGTAGAACAGTCATTTAATTAGTTCTTAAATAGACAACTCATATGGTGTACCATGTGGGTGATGAAAACCAGCCGCCTCCATGTGACCCAATGGTGTATAGTACTAGGATCACCCTAGGATTATCCTCGCATTCCTAGCTTTGGCTATAACAATCAATTGTAATAAATCGATTAATGCATTTAATTTACGTGGCCCCTTCTTTTTGTATTCGCCTCCTAGACCAAAAATCATGTTTCCGTCCCTCATTAAATCGATCTACAAGAAAATATTTGCCGACCATGTTTCTCAACCATCTCATATACAATGATTGTTGGATTCCATTTCTCTCATCTCATGTTATTATTTTTATTATCTGAATTATTCTCTCCAGGACCTTAACCGATAACATGGTGGTGGGTGTTTCTAAAGGATTTGAAAAGAGACTTCAGTTGATAGGCACGGGATATCGTGCTACGGTCGAAGGAAAAGACATTGTTCTTAACCTCGGTTTTTCTCATCCGGTTAGAATGACTATCCCCGATGGCCTGCGAGTGAAGGTGGAAGAAAACACGAGAATCGCTGTGAGCGGATATGATAAATCTGCAATTGGTCAATTTGCTGCTACTATTAGGAAGTGGAGACCTCCTGAGCCATACAAAGGTAAAGGTGTGAAATATGCTGATGAAATTGTAAGAAGAAAAGAGGGTAAAGCTGGCAAGAAGAAGTAAAAAGCTGTATTTCTTAATATTAATTTTGTTTATGTCTTTGATTTGTTGTTGTCCATATAACAGTTGACCACATTTCTGAACAGTGATGTAACTTCAGGGATATGACATTAGGAAGTTAAAAACTGTGTGAATTGGTTCTTTCAGTGTTCATGATTGTTTTGGAATCTTGATTTTATCTGTGCAAGCCCATATGTGCAGTGAATGGTTGGGGCATGAACATTTTTATAGATTGTTTTTAAGGCTCACCCACTCGTGGGTCCCACAAGATATGTGATTGGGGCCTACATGTGGGGCTCGTATACGGAGGGGTTGAATCTTTCTGGTGAGTCTTGTGATAACCAAGTATAACTTGATTTTTATTAGCTTCCACGACTAAGCATTAGTTCAATTGTTACAAAGATAAAAATTATTTTCTATTTGACTTTTTCTAATTAAGGAGGTCATGAGTTTGAATCCGCTTGAAATAATAGTCCATAATTCAGTCAATTGAGTTGTGACAAAATTGTTCTTTTATAAAAAGTATTTCACGATTTGAAACGTCCAGGCTTAGTGGTAGATTCGTACGAATTTACTTTAAATGAATTGCTATTATGGTCGCTTCTTCACTCTTGAGTCTTGGCAGAACTTCTCATGTATTTCTGTAATGCACCGCGTAATTACCGTCTAAAACCCTTGTCAAACTGTACTTAAAAAACTCCTATTTAAGTTGAGTCTCCCAGCCACGTAAGTTGGTTAGGAAGAGAAGGTTAAAAAAGAAAGTTTAACCTAAAGAAAATTGCATTAAAAGATGTTTTATATGAAAAAAATCTTTACACAGTCGATGTCTTGTCGACCCATTTTAAGGAACAAAAGGAAGGAGGCCACAATTGCTTCGTGGAAAACGGAAAAAACAGGAGGCAATATAAAATTTGAGAGCAACCCACATTCCCATGTGCCTTTTTTTTGATAAGTCAATTTCATGTGCCATAAAGTTGAAACTGGCAGCTGAAAATGCCAGAGCACGAATCCTGTTGTCAGAGCAAAATGGTTAAAATATTTACTATGCCCATCGTCAATGGTCATTAAATTACTAATTAATCAATAATGATTCAATCCCTTAAATTCCGTGAGGTGACTATGTATAACAATTAACTACAGTCTTGTGTGTTCAGTGCCACCTGCCAAATTAGTCTCAAATTTAATTTTTGTTTTTCATTCTCCTAAAAGTGTGTCAATTTTTATGTAAATTATATATAAATGTTATACATTTTCTTTCCCTGTTTCCAATTTTTTTTTTTTTTGGATAATCAACCAAACTTCATTCATAGAGCACAGCAAAAGAAAAGAGCAAGTTTGGGGCAAGAGTACCCATATTACAGAAAACTTCCATGGCACATCATTCAACTTAATTGGCCCGGACCAGTTTCTATCAAATCCCCATTTACACAAATTATGGGCTATAGAGTTTCCAGTGCTTTTAATTTTTCATTCTGGACACTGAAATTATTAAGAAAAATAATATAAAACTCCATGTAAATCTTGTCTTATGGACACAATTTTTTTTTAACATTCTATTTACTTCATATGTTGAGGTTATTTTCGTTCATGTGAATAGATTAAATCAGTATCATCAAAAATATTTTTGTAATATTAAATAAGAAATCAACAATATAATTCATGTCAATTATTTATTCCATTAAAAATAGAGATTATGCCAAATTGACATTCAAGAGTAAAATTAAATAGAACTATTTATGCAAGAGCAATCTCGATCCAAACCTAAATATAAAAAACCACATAATATTACTTATTTTCTTTCAATACAATATTCAATGGCAATTTAAAAAATATTGTTTATTTTCAATATAAATTAATCTGTTCATAGGTACTAATGCGAGACACCAAGACTATGTCAACCCATACCTGGCCCTAAAAACTAAAGATATGACGCCATATATTAATAAGTGAAGTGATCCTTGTTGTTATTACGATAAAAAATAAATTATAGATAATTTTGATAAAAAAAAAACGCAGTAAAATATTAAATAAACATATTGTATTGAAATTTTAGTATTAGTTATAAACCTACTAATAGGCTATATGTCGTAGATACATTATTACTTATGATATGCTTATTGATTCATTATGATTAAAAAATTAATTTATTATATAAAACGAAGTTGGTGACGGTTGATAAAAAATAAAAATAAAGCATGGAAAAAATTGTCTTCAATAATGCAAGAGATATTTGACTTCTTTGTTTCTGAATTAATATACACACAGAGAGAGACTAACTTTTAAAATTTTTAATAGGAAACAGAGTGATCATTGGATGTTGTTCTTTGATGTGAAGACAAAAATGGCATTTGGAAAAAGTTGCTCTCGCATTATCAGTAGACGTGTGATTATTTGGCGGTTAAGGGTACTTTAATGCCATAATAACCTATTAGTGCACTGGGTCTTGTTGCAACTCTGTGCAGTTTGTAAGAAAATTTTTGAAAATAGTAATACGACGAACAATATGACAATCGAGGCGAGAGATGAACTCTCTATCCTTAAAGCTATATTGCCCCGCCTACGGTGGTACGGGATCGTGCAATTAACTTCCCAAGATACAACGATTATATATTTGTAATTGAACCACTTCAAGAACAAAACCCACGAACTATATTTGCCCAAGAACTCTCAGAATTTTTATGTATGTAGAATGCTTTAAGACAATGCAGAATTATTTTCTGTTTTTGGTGTGGTTTGAACACAACCTGGGAGAGCCTTTTTATAGGCAACAAAACCAGATTGAAAACCAAAATAGAAAGCCAAAAAGAATCAGCTGATGAATGTCAAAAGTTTCGGCTCCAAAAGAAACAAAACACTTTAACTTTCGGCTGGTAATTTTGGCTGGAGACAGGTAAGGAAACGTCTGAAATCCTCAGCATGAGAAAGGAACAGGAGACATGCCTTGCTGGTTTCTAGAAGAAGAAACTAGAAGATACTAGAAATGGGCCTAAATTAATTAGTTAATTTTGGCCCAAAAGAGAACTGAGCCCAATTAATCAAATTAATTAAACTTTGGCTCAAAAAGATAAGAAGAGGTCCAAAGCCCAACAACCACACATCTTAGCCAAAGCCCAAAGCCCAAGGCCCAAGGCCCACGGCCCAACGACCCGCGACCCGAACCTGGCCGCGGCCCCGGCCCGAGCCCAAGCCCGTGGTCCGAGGTCCGGTCCGGTCCACCGGACCGCCCGAGTGAGGAGCTAAGAAATTGGGCCAAGACACAATTACATAGCTCTTCCCCCCTTCACACAAAGGACCAAAGTGGATGACCCAAAGGGCCAACCCTTTACCTTTAGGCAAATGTATATAAACTCATACAACTTATGGTTTATATCCAATGTGGGATATACACATTCAAACACCCAACATTAGCAATTAATTTCTCATTCGTTTCAACTCCGAATTGAGAAATTCGAAATGCTAAACTAATCTACTCTCGGAGTAGAATAAAAATATCCAATACAACTTAGTATCCCCGATACTTATGGTGTTCGAATTTCATACGCAAAAGTGGTGTTCACACACCTTTTCATATACCCACAAATGCCAACAATCCCCCACACGAATGAAATTAATGCAATGCATGAAACTGAGAGTTCAAACGACTTTTTATCACATCAGAAGAGGTAGCTTTTGGCTTTGAACCTTTCTTAGTGAGATATCATCGGATTTACTAGGCTACCCAATGAACATGATGTCTTGAATTGTTCAGCCGTTCGTGTAAAACCAGACAATGATATTCACATGATAAATTTTCTAAGCAAATTTTTAGTTCTCACTGTTGGACCCATTTTGGCCATGGCGCCCTCTCTTGGTTTCATAAATGTTTACATTTTACCCAATGTTGAGGCGGCCTACACCTCACACTTACATAGGTGATCTCCTATTTAAGAGTATCCTACCATACTCCACTTCATTTTCATGACAGTATAGGAATCATTAAAAGTTCAGACTTATCCTTTGCTACACTTGTAGGATGCACTTCATTATCCTAGGCAATGGGTTTAGAGTTTATTAAACTCTTAAGTGCTCTCCAGAATTTTCACAACTTAGTTGTCCCATTGAACCATAATCTTGGGATCTCCAGTCAATATGGTTGGGTTACCGCTGTGTCAATTTTTAATTTGTAGACTTTAACCCCATTCCTCTTGATAGGTAGCATATTTGATCTCTAGGCAATCCTTTCGTCAAAGGATCTGCAATATTCTCTTTTGATTTCACATAATCAATGGAAATAATCCCGTTAGAGATCAACTGCTTAATGGTATTATGCCTACGACGAATATGTCTAGACTTACCATTATACATACTACTCTGAGCCCTCCCAATTGCCGACATACAGTCGCAATGAATCAAAATCGGAGGCACAGGTTTTTCCCAACAGGGAACATCTTCTAAGAAATTTCTTAGCCACTCAGCTTCTTCACCAGCCTTATCTAAAGCTATGAATTCTGATTCCATTGTGGAACGGGCTATGCAAGTTTGCTTAGAAGATTTCCACGACAGCGCTCCTCCACCAACGGTAAATACATACCCACTTGTGGACTTGGAGTCGTTCGTGTCTGATATCCAATTAGCATCACTGTATCCTTCAATTACAGCTGGATATTTGGAGTAGTGTAATCCATATTCTTTAGTATACTTTAAATACTTAAGAACTCTAGTTAAAGCATTCCAATGCTCTACACTTGGATTACTCGTGAACCTACTCAACTTGCTCATAGAATAAGCTAGATCAGGGCGAGTACAGTTCATGATATACATCACACTCCCAATTATCCTAGCATATTCTAACTGCGATACGGGTTCGCCATGGTTCTTGCGTAGATGAACGCTCAAGTCCACTGGCGTCTTAACTGGTGCACTATCGCTAGGAAGGAATTTTTCCAAAACCGTCTCAACGTAATGAGATTGCGATAAGACTAGTCCTTCAGAAGTCCTCAGGATTTTAATCCCTAAGATGACGTCTGCAAGTCCCATATCCTTCATGTCAAAGTTCTTCTTTAACATGCCTTTAGTATTCATGATGATTTCATGATTACTACCCATTATCAACATGTCATCTACATATAGACACACGATGACATATGCGTTATGTGTTTGTCTAACATACACGCATTTATCACATTCGTTGATCTTGAAACCATTTAACAACATCGTGCTATCAAACTTTTCATGCCATTGTTTTGGCGCTTGTTTAAGTCCGTAAAGTGACTTTACAAGTTTACACACTTTCTTCTCCTTTCCAGGAGCAACATACCCCTCGGGTTGTTCCATGTATATTTCTTCATCTAATTCTCCGTTCAGAAACGCAGTCTTAACATCCATTTGATGTATCTCAAGGTTTTGCAATGCGGCAATAGCGATGAATAATCTTATGGATGTTATTCTGGTTACCGGAGAATAAGTATCGAAGAAATCAAGACCTTCCGTTTGTCGGTATCCTTTGACTACCAAACGGGCCTTATACTTATCAATAGTTCCATCAGTCTTATACTTTCTTTTCAGAATCCATTTACAGCCTAAAGGCTTACTTCCCTTTGGAAGATCAACCAACTCCCAGGTATGGTTGTGTAAAATAGACTCGATTTCACTATTGATAGCCTCTTTCCAGAGTTGAGCATCTGGACCGGACATAGCTTCCTTAATCGTATTTGGCTCCCCTTCTAATGTATATGAAACAAAATCGGGACCAAATGATTTAGGCACTCTTGCCCTTTTGCTACGACGTGGTTCTTCATCCCCAGGATTAGAACTACTCGTAGACTCATCAAATGTTCTTTTAAGAGGAACTTGCTCATTTCTTTCCTTACTTGGAAAGACATCCTCAAAAAACGAAGCATTTCTAGATTCCATGATAGTACCTTCATGAATCTCAGATATTTCTGATTTATGAACCAGAAATCGATAGGCGCTACTATTAAGTGCATAACCTATGAATATGCAATCAATAGTCTTAGGCCCTATCTTAACTTGTTTGGGTTTGGGTATTTCTACCTTAGCCAAACACCCCCACACTTTGAGGTACTTGTAAGAAGGCTTTTGACCTTTCCAAAGTTCGTACGGAGTCTCACTCCTACTTTTGTGGGGAATCTTGTTAAGGATATAGTTGGCGGAGAGGATCGCCTCCCCCCACAAATTCTGCGGTAATCCAGAATTTAACAACATCGCATTCATCATTTCTTTGAGAGTGCGATTCTTGCGTTCAGCAATGCCATTGGATTGAGGTGAGTATGGTGCCGTTGTTTGATGAATAATTCCAGAGTCGGTACAGAATTCATCAAATGGCGCTCCGTATTCTCCACCTCTATCACTTCGGATAGATTTTATTCTTTTCTCAAGTTGATTTTCAACTTCAGTTTTGTAATGTGTAAACGCTCCAAGCGCTTCGTCTTTACTTCTTAGTAAATACACATAACAATACTTTGTGCAGTCATCTATGAATGTAATGAAATACTTTTTCCCACCTCTAGTTTGCACAAACTTCAAATCACAGATATCACTGTGAATAAGTTCTAGAGGTGCGGTGTTTCTTTCCACTGAAGGAAATGGTTGTTTGACTAGCTTTGCCTCAACACAAATTTCACATTTATGTTCATTTTCAACTTTAAAAGTTGGTAATAAATTCAAGTTGACCAATCTTCGAATAGTATTATAATTGACATGTCCTAGTCTAACATGCCACAAATTAGAATACTCAAGCAAATAAACAGAATTCTCAATCCTTTTATTTCCACCGTTTTCAATTACAAGAGAGCGAATTACATTCATTACATTCATTTTGAAAAGGCCCTGCTCAAGGTAACCTTTTCCTACGTAAATTCCTCTCTTAGTCAAAGAAAACCTATCAGCTTCGAAGATAATCTTGAACCCATTCTTGACCAAAGCTGAACCGGATACCAAATTCTTTCGAATCTCCGGAACATGAAGAACTTCAGTCAATGTCAGTTCTTTGCCTGAAGTCATCTTCAGCACAACTTTCCCCATTCCAACCACTGGTGAAGTGGCTGAATTTCCCATAAACAATCTTCGTCCTTCAGTTGGGGAATAGGACGAGAAAGCATCTCTGTCGGAACAGATGTGGCGAGTAGCCCCAGTGTCTATGAACCACTCCCTCGAGTTGTCCACCATATTGGCTTCGAACACGACGGCAGTCAGATCAAGATTAGTTAGATCGATTGGCACCTGTTTATTTGACAGGTCGTCAATTAACTCGTTGATGCCCTGGACATCATCAACAGCTAAGTGCACATGATTTTGCACCTGGTTCGGAACGTTGTTCTGAACCTGATTCTTGCCTTTATACTTGCCAGAACCTTTCTTTCTTGACTGATAATTATTTTTCTTGGGCTTTCTACAGTCTTTAGCCCAATGACCAGTACGGCCGCAATTAAAGCAACCACTGTCAGAGCCGTCACCATGTTTCGGCTTTCCTTTCCCAGCTTGATTTTTCTGGGACTGAAAATTCCCTTGGAACTTTCTTTTCCGGTTAGAACTTTCCGGAACTTCAACGACGTTAGCCATTGGTGGAACAGGAGCCTTTCTGATAGAAGCCCGGTTATCTTCCTCAATTCTGAGCCTGACAACCAACTCTTCTAAGCTCATCTCCTTTCGTTTATGCCTTAGGTAGTTCTTGAATTCATTCCATGAGAGCGGTAATTTTTCAATCACAGACCCCACTTGAAAATTCTCACTCAAAGCCATTCCCTCGGAATGAACTTCATGTATTATAATCTGAAGCTCTTGGACCTGGCTTACGACGGACTTAGAGTCCATCATTTTGAAGTCTAAGAACTTTGCGACCATGAACTTTTTCAGTCCAGCGTCCTCAGTTCTATACTTCTTATGTAATGCCTCCCAGAGGTCTTTTGACGATTTCATGGAGTGATAAACACTATAAAGTGAATCATCCAAACCATTGAGCACGTAATTCCTGCAAAGGAAATCACAGTGTTGCCAGGCATCATATGCCGTTCTCATTTGAACATCGTCAGAATCTTCAGGGACAGACTGGGCGTCTTCCCGTAAGAACCTTGCCAGGTTCAAAGTAGTTAAATAAAAAAGCATCTTTTGTTGCCAACGTTTGAAGTCAACCCCGCAGAACTTCGTTGGTCTTTCAGCCTGTGCCGGGATACTTGTATTCACCGGTGGTACAATCGGAGTTAGCCTTTCAGTCCGAGCCTGAATTACCGGAATAACTGGAGTTACAACCGGTGTATTCGGACCAGAGCCTGAACCGGACCTAACCCCTGAACCCGAGGCAAAACCAGAAGGAAGACCAAGACCGAGACCAGCTCCAGGTCCAAGTCCAAAGTCGAGAGCAGCAGCAGCATTTTCATTAGAATCGAAATGAGCCATTTCCAGAATGTTCGAACAAGCACAAAAATTAACAACAAAATAGATATAGCTTTAAGCTTGTTGCAACTCTGTGCAGTTTGTAAGAAAATTTCTGAAAATAGTAATACGACGAACAATATGACAATCGAGGCGAGAGATGAACTCTCTATCCTTAAAGCTATATTGCCCCGCCTACGGTGGTACGGGATCGTGCAATTAACTTCCCAAGATACAACGATTATATATTTGTAATTGAACCACTTCAAGAACAAAACCCACGAACTATATTTGCCCAAGAACTCTCAGAATTTTTATGTATGTAGAATGCTTTAAGACAATGCAGAATTATTTTCTGTTTTTGGTGTGGTTTGAACACAACCTGGGAGAGCCTTTTTATAGGCAACAAAACCAGATTGAAAACCAAAATAGAAAGCCAAAAAGAATCAGCTGATGAATGTCAAAAGTTTCGGCTCCAAAAGAAACAAAACACTTTAACTTTCGGCTGGTAATTTTGGCTGGAGACAGGTAAGGAAACGTCTGAAATCCTCAGCATGAGAAAGGAACAGGAGACATGCCTTGCTGGTTTCTAGAAGAAGAAACTAGAAGATACTAGAAATGGGCCTAAATTAATTAGTTAATTTTGGCCCAAAAGAGAACTGAGCCCAATTAATCAAATTAATTAAACTTTGGCTCAAAAAGATAAGAAGAGGTCCAAAGCCCAACAACCACACATCTTAGCCAAAGCCCAAAGCCCAAAGCCCAAGGCCCACGGCCCAACGACCCGCGACCCGAACCCGGCCCCGGCCCGAGCCCGAGCCCATGGTCCGTGGTCCGAGGTCCGGTCCGGTCCACCGGACCGCCCGAGTGAGGAGCTAAGAAATTGGGCCAAGACACAATTACATAGCTCTTCCCCCCTTCACACAAAGGACCAAAGTGGATGACCCAAAGGGCCAACCCTTTACCTTTAGGCAAATGTATATAAACTCATACAACTTATGGTTTATATCCAATGTGGGATATACACATTCAAACACCCAACATTAGCAATTAATTTCTCATTCGTTTCAACTCCGAATTGAGAAATTCGAAATGCTAAACTAATCTACTCTCGGAGTAGAATAAAAATATCCAATACAACTTAGTATCCCCGATACTTATGGTGTTCGAATTTCATACGCAAAAGTGGTGTTCACACACCTTTTCATATACCCACAAATGCCAACAGGTCTTTCATATACCAATTGATCTGTATTATGTCATATTAGTACATAATATGATCATGTGTTGATGTAACACAATACAGGCCACTTGGTGTTCAAGACCCGATGCACCCAAGAATTTTTCCTAACAAAATTAGTTTCGAGTGGATGACACGTTATTTCTTATTTTTTGATTTTTTTAGAAATGTTTCTCATCAAAATGCATTTGTTTGGTATTTTTAAAAAAAATTATGCTACACTCAATTTTAAAATCTCAAATTTTCCTAAAAAATGAAATTAAATCTCATTTTTTTCAGAAAATTCAATTTTCTTACTATCGGTGATTAGATACTTCACAACAATTAAAAATTCTTTATCCCCCAATATCTTATTATAATCATTAAAATAATCACATGCTAGATCACATAATTCGCCAGCCAACCCCGCCGCAGTGGCGCTCGAGTCGCACTCTGACGACTTTGGAGGGGGAGCGCCGCTTTAAAATACAATAAATCGCGAACTTAATTTTCTAAATTCGCGACTTTTATAACTCAAATATTGACAACAAAAACGGTCGCTTCTTCACTCTTGAACCTTGGCAGAACTTCTCATGTATTTCAGTAATGCAACGCGCAATTACGGCTGAACCCTTGTTAAACTGTACTTAAAAACTCCTATTTAAGTTGAGTCTCGCAGCCACATAAGTTGGTTAGGAAGAGAAGGTTAAAAGGTAAGTTTAACCTTGAAAAAAATAGCATTAAAAGATGCTTCATATAAAAAAACATCCTAACACAGTTAATGTCTTGTCGACCCATTTTAAGGAACAAAAGGAAGGGGGCTACAATTGTATCAAAACGTAAAAAAAATGGGGTTCGACCTATACACCATGTGGATGTGAGAAAGACACATTACTTATTTTTTAGTTCAAAATTATTTCATATCCACATGATATATGTATGGGGCCCAAGACCCGGTCAATACTACCTTTTCCCAAAAATAGGAGGCATATAAAATTTCGGAATATAACTGATTCCCATATGTAGATAGTACAGGACTCGGCTGTTGAGCACTCACATTCCGATGTGCCATAAAGTTGAAAATATGTAGTTCGTGTTATTATTTGGCAGTTGAGCACTTGAGGGTACTTTAATGCCATAACCATGATTCAAAATCGTGGTATTAATGATAATATCGGCATGTGTAGTTTCATATCGATCGGGTCTTATTGGGATATTATCGGGCGATGTGAAATAAAGCATGATAGGTTTGCTAAAAAAATTATATAATTGTGATTAAATAGAAAACAAAAGTTTTCATTAATTGATACATTGTAAAAGAAAATATCGCAATAGATATAAATAATTTAAATATAATATTATTGTCGAACCTAAAGTTGTAATAGAAAAGAGTACTTTGATAATTATATAATAAGTTTTCAAGGTATATGTAATAATATACCCATTAAATTATATCCTAAAGCATATTTATAAAAAATTAATAAAAATTTTATTCTTGAAAATAATATCCGAGATGTCCTATATTAGTCGATATTATCATCGATAATTTCTAGATACGATCGATAATATCATTGTATCGGCGATATCATCCGATATTATCGGATGTTATCGGCGATATGTATAATCCCAGATTATATTAGATATCGCCCTATATTATCGGATCGACAAGGGCCGATCCGGATACGTATCGGCCGGTATTATCGGATATCGGCCGATACTTTGAACCATGGCCATAACCTACCAAAAGGAAAATTGGTTAGTGCACCCGATCTTCCATACAGTCAATATAGGCCATGTTGTTTCCCAAACAAAATAAGTTCGGATTGGATGACACGTTGTTTCTTATTTTTAGATTTTTTTAGAGATGTTTCTCATCAAAATGCATTTGTTTGGTATTTTCTGGAAAAAAAAAATCAAAAAAATGCTACACTCGATTTTAAAATCTCAATTTTTCTTGAAAAATCTAATTAAGTCCCATTTTTCTCAGATTTTTTTTTTAGAAAATTCAATTTTTTTAATTTTTTTTTACTATCAATGGTTAGACACCTCAAACAACAATCAAAAGTTCTTTATCCCCCAATATCTTATTAAAGACAAGACATCAAAATAATCACATGCTAGTCACATAATTCGCCTGTCACTCGAGTCGCGCTCCGGTGACTTTGGAACGGGAGCGCCGCTTTAAAATACACTAAATCACGAACTTAATTTTCTAAACTCGCTACTTTTATAACTCAAATATTGACAACAAAAACAGCGTCTAAATTTGTAAAAAATGGAGTGGAAGGCTCGAAAATGAAGTTCTTGCTCAGTTGAAGAGAAAGTGGTGTCGTTCGCTGGGATGAAAGAAGAAAGAACCTTGTTAGTTAGAAAGAAAGACCTTGCTAGATAGGAAGAGGAGTGTTAGTGTATTTATGTTAAGCAAAATGAGTCTATGATGGGGGATAATTCTATGGTATATCGGGAGCGTTACTCCAAGGTGTACCATTGTTTCTAACTCTTTCACACAACTGTGTGTGGGGTCCACACACAGTACACTTCAGTGTGTGAAAGAAATAGACATAAGGAATGTTACTCCCAATCTACCATAAAAAAATCCCTATGATGAGCTGTAGCATAAGATTCAAAATTGAATTTGAAAAATCAAAAAGAAGAAACAGGGGGAAGGTATAAAAACAAAAGAAGAGGGAGAAAGAGATGGTGTGGAAGGAAGAAAGGACAGTGGTTGGCTAGGGTTTTCAATAAGCAAATACAATTTAATTATTTATTGTTTTAAAAAAGTTGTTCAAAAATAAAGGAGATATTTTCACCTGCCTTGGTACTTTTTTTCTTTTGAATGGACTTGTCTTTTTTTTGTTTTTGATTGAAATTGGACCTGCCTTGTTACTTAGAAGTTATAATAAAGATTAACTATAAGCTATCACACTTCTGGGTAATATGATGGAAATTAATTGATGGCCTCGAATTTTTGAACTTCATGATAATTACGTAATCAACTATAAACTATAAGCGTACCTGAATCCATAGCTATGAATTTCACCGAATGATTATGTCTTCCACTTGAACGTACGCCGTAAGATTTTTCTTCGGACGATGAGATTCCAGAGAGAAAGGAGGCTTTATGAGCGAGAAGTTCTAATTTTTTTCCGTACGTCAAATGGGGACCAAAACCCCTATATATAGATGTAGGACTTATTTGCAAATCAGTCCATCATAAATTGCAATTCAATCCTCAGGCTTTCTACACATTTTAAATATGACCCCATATCCAATAAGTTAACATGGGCCTATAAAACTTAATTGCATCATTTAATCAAAGCCCAAAATTTATCTAATATATGATATACAATTCAAACTGCAGTGCACACACGTCTGCGTACACGAATGCGTATGATTGTGATATGCACATAATATAAGTCCACCAAATAATTCCAACATAATACACTATAATTTATATAAATAGTTTTTAAAATAGTTTTATTAGACACTCTAAAGCGCTCCCACTATTAATTTTTTTTTTTAATTTTGACGCTCTCGTGCTCCCACTCTTGTTTTATGTGACTTAGATCACTTGTAGATTCAAAATAACGCAAGGTACGAAATAGGTTCCATTTTGCATATTTTATGCCTTAATCATGAGTTTAACCTGAGTATGTCTAAGTTTCGTATAAAATAAAAACTCTTTCATACATATTTCCGCCCCCCTCCCCCCCACCCGCCCGCAAAAAAAAAAATTACAAAAATGACATATCGCATCACACCTAATTATCATATTTTTTTCTATAATTTTTTTTTTAACAAAACGCACTTCCGCCATCTTATATCTACTCACTTAAAAATAAATTCTCTCATTTTTACTAAAGAAATAAAAATGGAAAATGACATCCCCACCAATCGGTGCCTAACTAGCCCTTTTTCTTTTGTTTTATAAGATCTATTATTAATTTATTATTATAATTTTCTTTGGTAACTTTAGCTCACACTGTAGAAGTTAGAACCGATGTCCTACTTTCCCTTTTTATGAGAATTACAATTCCATTTGACAACCCGACTAATTTGTGGCCCTTGAGATCGGTTACGCTCTGTTTGTATATGTTTCATTTCATTTTTAATTGTCGTTTTCTAAAACTAATGAACAAATGAGTCTATGTTTGCCTGTTTTTCCAATCCACTTTTTTCATTTTCATATGAAAATAAAAATACACTTTAATTGAAAATATTCTTATTCCCATTTTCACATTTACGTTCCCAATAAATTTCAATCACTCTTTCAAAATTATATTTCACATCATTTTTCTCTCACTTTCTTTTTATCACTTTTTTCTCCCTCTTATATCTTCTTTCTTTACCCTTTCTCTATCATCTAATTATTACTTTTCAATCGTTTCAGGCATCACCAATTTCAACAATGTCCAAAAACACAACCAAACACACCTTACTTTTTTCACATGAAAATCAAAAAACTTATTCTCCCATACAATTTTAAAAATGACGGTTGAAAATGAATTGGAAACACATCCAAACAGACCCTGGGTTTTTTTATTTTTGTATGAAAACGACGATTTGTTTGGTTGTATTTCTTAAAATGATCGGAATTGATGATATGTGAAATTATTGATTTAGTTAAAAGTAATGATTATATATATAGTATAGATAATATAGTAAATAATATTATATTGATTAAATATATTTGTAAGTAAAAATAATAAAAATTGGCTAAAAAAAACACTAAAAATACTCAAAATGGATCTTAAAATGTCACAAGCATGTGAGGATTAATACTATGTATTTTATTTCATTATAGCACCCCAATTGTTGCCGAAAAAATGAATTTTTAGAAGGAGATGTGAGAGAAAGAAAAAAAGGTGAGTCTGAATTGGTAAAAGTAAAAAATAATTATTGGATAATGTGTAAGTAAAAATAAAAATAAGTATATTTTCAATTAAAAATAGTGTAAATTGTGTATTTTCATTTTCAAATGAGAAAAAAATTGAAAATATTGTAATAAAAACACAAACAAACATAGCCTTAGTTTTTTTTAGCTCATTTGGATATTTCATCTCCATTTCAAATTATATACACATGTTACATGCATGTACTGCTTTTCTCATTCCAATATTTCTAAATTTATGGAAGGTAATTGTTAATTGCGCTCCAAAATTTACTATCCGCGCTCCAAGTCTTTTTGTTGACGAAGGAAATGACACAATTGCCCATTGGCCCCATTTCAGTCACTAACTTAACTAAGACCTCGATTTTGTCCTCAAAAGTCAAAATTGCGATCTTTTCCCTTAGTAAGACAGAAAGTCCTTTATTTCGTGGTACATGACTTAAAAGATGGCCTTTTTCTTGCTCTCTCTCCTGCATCTATAATTTGGGGGTTTGCTCGATACTCTGGGTGTGGCAGAATTTGACAAGTGTCCCCTTTCACTTTTTGTACTTTTTCATGTTTTGGTTTTTAATTTTCTTTTTTTTCAAATATTGCTTGCACTACTTTTTCATTTTTGGTTTTCTTTTCTGTCAAAAATTGTTGGCAGCTTTTTTGATTTTTTTTCTCCCTTTTTTTCTATTTCATTTTCTTTTAGCTAAATATAATTTCTTATGTTTGTCGGTTTATTTCTTGTTGAAATATAATCTATGAATATTATTTTTTAATTATGGACCTATTACTTGTTAAACACCTAAAAAAAAGTTTCTTTTCTCTAATTCATAATTTGTGACTAAATACCTTTACACCACAATTTATATTATGACTTACAACTTATGATGCACGAACACGGACACAGGACACGAATACATGATTTTTTTTTAAAATTAGTACATAGACACGGCTAAGACACAAATATTTATGTGTATTTTTTCTTTTCTCTCAATAGTTGGACACGGACACGGCTCGTGTCCGATATTGCACGGGATGATTTTTCAGAGTGTCTTGTTTTCTTGAAATTACACATAACGTTGCAAGCAAATTACATCTTGTTTTCTTGAAATTTTCTTAACAAACATTATATTTAAATTCTAGCTAAAAGAAATTGAAATAGAAAAAGAGAAAGAGAGAAAAAAAATAAAAAAAAACTCCCAACAAGTTTTGATAGAAAAGGAAATCAAAAATGAAAAAGTGCAAAGCAATTTTTGAAAGAAAAGAAAATCAAAAACCAAAGCATAAAAAATACAAAAAGTGAAAATCAAAAGCCAAAGCCAAAGACTCTCATCCAAGAAACACCACTCATGTCTATATTGAAAAATTAATTTGAGTCATCGCATGTTCAACTTAAGGTCGCTCACTAAAAATTACCAAAAAAAAAAAAAAGAAAAAAGTCGCTCACTAAAAATCCATTTAACTTCAATTCTTTTAACATAATTGAGCTTGAAAATATGTTCTCGTGAATAATATTTGAAATTCAGTTCGAACTCAACTTAATTAAAGGAAAAAGAAAATATGTATAAAAATATCAAGGTACTCGAGATATACTCAATAAAACTCATTCGAGTTTAGTTAACTGAAAAATGTAAATAAAAAACAAAGCATCAAGTGGCTATTTTACTCATAAAAAATGACATGTCATGTGTAATGTAATTCCGGTGGAATATTCTTCTGGAATATGCTAACATATACAAAAATACCTGTGTAGTTGAGGTGGTTAAGTGAAAATAAAATAGTTATTCTAAGAAAGTATAAAAACGCGCACAAATGTCTATTAATGAGTTTACCCATAATTGTAGATTCAACCACGTTCGAATGAGTTTAAAATGAGTATAATTCGAGTAACTTGAAGTTTTTAAACATATTTTATTTGGAATAGATCTTCTATCACATAATGGTGTCGAAGAATAGACAATTGCTAATAACAATTCAATCACGTATAAATAAAATGGACTTGTACATTCCTTATTGATGCGACAACATTTATGAGATAGGAGATCCGCCCGAACTAACTTAAGCAACGTTGAAACTTCACGCCCCAATTTCGGGCCGCGTGATGGCCATGTCTCTAAGCCCGATGGCTCTAAGACACGAAGCCCAGAGTTCAAAGCAATTCATAATTCAAAATAACCCTCTTTATTGAAAAATAGTTAAATTACCAGAATTTTCAATATACGGTAATAAACAATCTCAAATACTTTTTATTGATTTCAAATAAACTAAAAATTGCAAAACACGAGTTTTCACCATTCCCAAGAGTGTTCTTCATTCTCTTCAGACTCGACTAAACTTTCTGCAAGAATTTAAAATAGTGGTATGAGCAATAAATCGCCCAGTAAATAGTCCTCATGTCTCCTACCGTCTAGAGCATGTTAACTATAAATATATATTGTGAAATAGTCTAAAACAATGAATCGTTATTTCTCACAAAAATCAAAGCACTTTTTGAAAAGAAGAGATCGTTGGAAATAAACATATAGCATATGATCAATTTCATAATGCAACAATAAACAACAATGCTTTGTCAAATATTTTCAATATATTGTTCAATCAAAGAATTATTCTAATGCTCATGAATTTTTTAGAACCTAGTCAATAACTTGATCAAGACTTGGCTATTTATCCTGCTAGGTAGACCAAAACTGCTATTAATTCGCTGCAATAGGCTTAAAGGTTTATACTGCTATTAATTCGCCGCAGGTGGCTCAAATATTCAAAGCATTGTATATTTAAAGCCCTACAGGAGGCCCAGAATTAATTCCTTACCGACAGATACTAATAATTTTCAAAGCATTCGAATCGTTTATATTTCAAAGGGAAACTTTTATGATAACACATTAACATTTTCGAAAACATAGATCATATGGTACACTTTTATATTCAAAACACAAACTAGCATGCTCAAAATCTATTTTTCATATCAAAATAGCTTTATCAAAGTAATGTGGATTGGAAAACAGTTTAAGAAACAATAGAAGGAAGAACCACTTACAAGTTTGGAGATTGTCTTTAGCTAAAACGTTCTCAAGTTCTTCTTCTGCGGGAAACTCTAAGCCTAGATGAAGATTATGAGAATGTGAGAGACAGAGAGAGAAAGGTGCAATTTTCGTAGGTGAGAGCGGGAGTTGTGGGGTATTTATAGGGGTTATAGGGTTCCAAATGGAGAGTTTGAGTAGGTTTCTAAGTCCTTAAGGGGTTGGGTTTGCTTGGATAGGCTTAAATATAATAGATGAGGTGGTTTTGGAGAGATATACCCATTAAAAGATAAACCTAATTAATAAATCCAAAAATAAGAGTTTAAATGAGAAAATATATAGATATATCAATCGGGTCAAGATCTAATACATACCCTCTCTTAGATAAGATATAAGACTCAATATATACCATTGGATCAATTAAATCCAACAGTCCAAATCATAAACAGAAACAGGCTGGAAAAATTGGAAATTAATGAATTAGGGGTATAATAGACAAACTAGCAAAATTATACATCATCCACCTCCCAAAAATAACGCACAGGATCTTCCCCAAAATCTTTCCCAAATTGTTACCCACGATCTCCATTCCAATCTCTCAATCTCAGGCCACGATTCATGCAATCAATATATATAATCATATCATCCTCATATTTCGTTCGATTCACCTAGAAAACAGAAATCGCAATTACAGAGATTATCGGCGCAAGTTTCACTCAAAAAAGCCCGACGATTATCGGCAGAAGAAAACCCTAAATTACAGAAAACAAGAAATTGCTTCGTCAATGTTGTGTTTTTGTTTAATTGGCTTGCATATTTGTGTAATATATACTATATAATTTTAAATTAGATCATTCTAACTGTATGATTTATAAACTCACATTGTATAATGGCTTAGTCCGTAATGTATAATGGTTTATTGGACACTGTATAATATTTGATTTATACACGCAATGTATATTTTGATGTATAATGCGTTATAACATACTGTATAATTTGATATAAGTTGTTGTATAATTCTTTCAATTCAATATTTGTGTGTTAGTACTAATGATTTAGCTTCCATCCACTGATGAGCCACTCTGCACACTCAATGGACAATAAAAAATATTGTTGAAAAAGCAGTACATGGAGAACTATAAGAGCAGCATTTAGCAAGGCTATCCGTGTATAGAACAAAAAGATATGTCAAATAATATTCCAACTTCTGGGAAGATATTGATGGGGATAAAATATCACATTATGTAACTCTATGGATTACCTGACGATTTGCATGAAAATGGCCAATGGAAGCTCCAAATTTAAAAATAGATCATTGATAGCAACCAATAATGTGGGCAATGAATTCGCCGGATCCTTAACAAGGTCCCCTCCAACTCTGTCAACTTCCATATAAACCTGTGTCCATTCTCAAGTAATTCTAAATATATCCATGAAAGCCAACTGTAATTTACGCAATGTATATTTTTATTACACACTGTATAATGCCGTTGACTATACTGTATAATGGCTTAGTCCATACTGTATAATGGTTTATTGGACACTGTATAATATTTGATTTATCCACAATTAGTGATTTCAAACTATTATACTGTATAATCGCGTTATATGGACTGTATAATGGAATATAATAAACTGTATATTGATGATTAATGTACTGTATAATATGCAGGAAAAAAATGCAGAATTCAAAAATTTATGATTCGAAAGAAAAAACGAATTTGGAAGCAGAATTGATGAATGATGAAGAAATTTCAGATTCTTGTAATGAAATTGATAATTTCTGTAAATAGATCGAATTATAATTAGAAATAAAAATAAATTGGGAAGCAAAATCAGTTATGGAGAAAAATCAAGAATCTGTTATGGGAAAATTTAGTTTGTTACGTTTTACTGCCTAAAATGCCCCTCCCATCATTAAAACAATATAAATAATCTGAAAAATAAGATAAACCCACACCTTGAGATCAAATTGAATCAAAGGCCTAGATTGGGTTTTAGATCTTACCAAATGCCAAGGTATATATTTGATCCATACCCTATATCAATATATATATATATATGTACTAAAATATTAATAATACATAACAACATGATCTTGGATAAGTTTCCAGTAGTTAATTAGATTTTGATGGCATCCTAGATATTGAGTACAAATATCAAGATTTGTTAGGATCATATTTATTTTTAATGTGAATTGATAATAAATACTTTTCAAATATTTATATTGTAAAATATATGATTTAATTACTGCGTGATTTAATTTACTACCCTTTTTGTTATTATTATTGACATGAAAGATCGGATATTGCATCTGAAGTAGTAGTAGTGGCCTAAATCAACTGTGGAACTTGAGAAGAACATTACAACATCTTTTCATTTTGGTAGAACATTTGTGGAACTTGAGAAGAAAACGTGACTACCAAATCAGCTGTGGTTGCATATTTTTTTGTCGTACGTAGGACGTGTAATAATGTAATATTAGACAAAACATACGCAATTCCAAGGGCCATCCCTTCTTAAAAGCCTGCACAATTCATTTTCTCTGTTTTTTCAATATTACACTTGTCTAGCTCTAGCTCTAGCTCTAGCAAGAAAATTAATAATGGCATTTTCTGCAGCGCTCGGATTTCCCCTCTATCAATGTGTTACAACGAAATTGTTGGCATTCAGAGTTTCCGGCGATGGCGGCGGCGGTGGTGATGGGTTTCCGTCTTTTCTCCCAAAGGAAGTTCACAATATCAAAGACCCTTTTGCTAGAACTTTGGCTCAGAGGATACAAAGGCTCCCTGTCCAGGTCTCTGTCTCTCTCTCTATCTCTCTAAAATAGATACAGACAAAAATGTATGTATTTAGTTGTTGAGTTTAGGACAAATCTATGCTGGATCTAGTCCAATGATCATAGTGTACCTCTTTCTCACCCATTATAGTGTATGTCAACACAGACAATTAGTGCGAAAGAGATATACACAGAATACACATTTGGACCGGCGGACGTAGATCTACCCTTGCGTTTATGTTTCAATTTGCAATTGCATGTACTTAGATTGCATGGAGATGGTCTTAATTACTTCATTTTGCTTGTGATTATTTGGTTATGTTTCTTCTTTTTGTGTAAAGCTTTAAGTAGAAGCTAAAGTTTGATTATTTGATTATTTGCATGAAGGCTAAAGTTTACAGATTTGCTAATTTTTGAAGAAACACAACCCCATTTACTGTTTTAATTTTCCCCAGTGCCGCATCTGATATATATTTATGATTTTATTCATATTAATTTGAGATTTAAATGAGTTATAAAAGTTGAATAATGACTGATTTAATTGTAAGTAATTGAGGAGTTTTAGATTTAGATTTTTTATTTTTTTTTGTAATTATTATTTTGTTTTAAACTTTGGACAATGATAGATTTGTTACTTGGTGCTATTGTCTGCATCAAGATCTACTACGGCTCCTATATATGATGTTTTTATTCAATTTGGAAGATCCCACTTATTTTTCTATTATTTGATTCTTATAAAGTAATTATTGTGAATATAAACTAAAACATGCTAGTAAAATTGAAGGTTGGATTTTCTGAGAGCTGCATAATGAGTAGCTGTGTGACACCAACTGTGCGAGGTGACGCGAATCCTGTGGTTCTTCTGCATTGCTTTGACAGGTTATAATTTATAGTCCATGCAATTAAATTTTTATATACTAATTTTTGCTTATTAATTCCGAAAATTTTTCGTTTTGAAGAAAGCTAATTTACTGCTGCATTATTTAGCTCTTGCTTAGAATGGAGAAGTGCGTATCCGTTACTGGAAGACTATGGTTTGGAGGCTTGGGCAATCGATATTCTTGGATGGGGCTTCTCTGACTTAGGTTCATTTGCACAATTCAATCCCACAACATCTTTGTTATTATTTTCATATCTTCAACTTACATATTTTTTTTTTGTTTTGCTAGAATTACGACCACCTTGCGACGTAGCATCAAAGAGATACCACCTTTACCAGGTTTTCTTTTTATTTTCCAAATATATTTACTTAATAGCTTTGTGGGTTGGCATTTTTAACCTTTCAATAGATAATTTGTCACGGATATAAGAAGAGTTTGGTTCTCATTTTGTACTAAAAAATTGGTTACATATTTCTGAAAAATAGCTATGGAAGTCTCACATTAAGAGACCGATGATTTTGGTTGGACCAAGCCTCGGTGCTGCAGTTGCAATAGATTTCGCTGTCAATTTTCCAGAAGCTGTAAGATTATTTCCCATCGAGATCTCATTACTTTATTGATCCAAATGTTTATGCAGTACTTTCTTTTTTCTGATTGGCAAATGTTTATGCACTACATAATAGAAAATACAACTTATGTTACAAGGCATAGTATTTCAATTTATTCTCTTTATGATGTATTGGATGCTTTGCAGGTGGATAAACTGGTTTTGATCAATCCAAATGTTTACGCAACCCGCTCGGGATTTACAAAAATACCGAAACTGGTGGCGTATGCAATGGTAAGATACTGCTTTGTGGGGACAGAATAAAATGCAGCGTCTATTGAGCTGCCTCCTTAATTAACAGCCTTTTAGATCAATTTGTTGTTCTACAAGTTAATATTTTTCTATTGTCGATTTCATCGGGCTATCTATAATATAATGTCCTCTTGTTCAGGCCTCTCTGCTGAAGAGCATCCCAATAAGATGGTATGCAAAAGTACTGGTTTTCGATGGCATATCGTTATCTAGGATCTTAGATTGGACAAATGTAAGTTTATTATACACTACATATAACTCTAGCTATAATTCAAGTGATCCTAGAGAACCCGGGCCCTCCAAGTCCCTATAGTCGCAATCATTTGTGTAAATGTATGGCAGACCCCATGTGTGGGTCCAAATGACATGGATGGTTGTAATTGTTCTAGATTCTGATCCCGTGAAGACTCTAAGAATTACCTATAATTCCCAAAGTTTGTGTTTGGGTTGATGGATTTGTATTTGAGGATTGAATTTGAAGGAATGATTTCAAATGACTTCAAATTAATTGGATTTGAAATCCACCGTAGTAACTGAAAAAATAACTCAAAATAAGTTCCCAGGATTTGAAAAAACTTGAAATCATCCAGAGACAAACCCATTAACGTTGTCGATGAATTTGAGCAATGCTTTCAAATTCGTCAATCCAAATGCAACCTAAATGATTCTGCAATGTTGCCAACATTTGGTAAAATCCCAGTTATTGAGTTGTAGGTTAATATAATCTAACGTGTCTTTTCTCTAACCAATTAGGTGGGGCGCCTTCACTGTCTCTTGCCATGGTGGGAAGATTCTACGGTGAATTTTATGCTAAGTGGGGGGTATGATGTTTCCGGGCAAATAAAAAAGGTAAAGGAAAATCTCATTCGCCAACTTTATATGTTTACTAAATATTGTACCTTTGTCTCTCAAAAATAGCATACTCGTTTTTCTGCCACTAGAACGCCTAAATTTAGCATTATCACCGGTAATAGTTGATTTTGTAATCTTTTCTAAAGGTATTTTACTTTTACTATGATTAGAAACTCTATATTTATAAAAAAATGCCACAATAATGGATGAAAGACGGGTTTATGCAATTTCATGTAAAGAAGCCTCTTGCATTCTGCAGGTGAAGCAAAAAGCTCTTCTTATCTGCAGTGAGCGCGATAAAATTGTTGATATTAAGTCTGCTGAGGTCAGTTCTTGTTCATTTCCTTTACGTGTTCAAAATTGTCGATAAAATTGTAGCCCCCTTCTTTTCTGTGATTTTTTAGCCAGATAACTTTTGTATAGCCGATTCAACAACTACTAAAATGTCTAGACATGAACAATTATTAACGAAAATAGTCCAAGTATTGTTTAATTAGTTCTGAGCTTGGAACCCAAGGAAGGGAGAAGAAAAAAGTACATATATTTGCAGCTAATTATTTGTGGTCTTGATATATCCATTGCTTAAATATTCACATTTTTTTTTGGTAATAGAGGCTGCAAAATGAACTTGCAAATGCAACTATGCAAAGGGTACCGAATTGTGGTCATATGCCTCACATTGATAAGCCAATAGTGATTGCAAATTTGATAGCTGATTTTGCTCGAAGTGGTACTAGTGCGAAGAGGCTGCCGGTTTCTTACTTTGTCAACGATCTCTCGTATATAGAAGAACGTACTGTTAAGTGAAGTATGAGAAGGAACATAACTAGAGACCTACAATATGTGTGTGTTAATATTGTATATGTATCCTAAATGCTATGGCTCGGATTGTTTGTTTATGTTTTTGAGTAAATTTTCTGAATTTTTTTGGGGATATTTGTACTATGCTTGTTTGTGTGAAATTGATGTGATATTGATTGGGTTGTGTTTGTTTGCGGTTTTAGAAAATTGCTGGAATTAGGAAAATGTATCAAATTAAATGTGATTTATTGATATATAATGTGAAAAATGAGTTAGTTGTCTTAGTAACGATTATATGATTTAAGAAATAGTAAATGAAGAAAGAGAAAATAAAGAATATATGGAGTATTTTAATGAGAGAAAGCGTAAGATGGATCTATTGGTCGAAAAGTAGTTATCTAAATGAAAAGTAAAAGTGAAATTTAAAGAAAATGTTTTTGGTTGAAACGGTGTAGTTCCAAAAAATAGGAGATTGTCCTAAAGAATATAAACAAACAAGGCTTATGCTTCATATTGGTGTGGAGATTTTTTTTTGCATTTATTAGCTTTGTGGAATATCAATGAGTCAATCTCAGAAGCTCTATAGATTTTGAGTTTTGATACGATTACAATTATTTATTTCGTTTCGTATGACATTCATTCACATGTGATTATATTAGAGCTTTGTGGAATATCAATGGGTCAATCTCAGAAGCTCTATAGATTTTAAGTTTCGATACAATCACAATTATTTGTTTCATTTCGTATGAAATTCATTCAAATGTGATTATATTAGGTGTCGGGCCTACCTAAAGATCACTCGGCTCGAGTGCTAGTTTTTCTGTATTGGTGTATCAAATCATATACAATTAGGGCGAATAGCAATTTACCTCCCTGTGAAATTTCGAAAATGCAAAAAAAACCCTGTGAAACAAAAAAGGTCAATTTAACTCCTTCAGTAATTTTTGGTAAAGCACACTGACTCCCTAAACAAATTTCACCTATATTCATTAATAAAAAGACCAAATTGCCCTTGCCTTTTATTTTTATTCATCTTCTTTCCCAATTCACCATCTTCCCAAAACCCTAACCCTCATACTCTTTTCCTTTAACACCATATTCATCCTCACCACCAACCATTCAAACTCAGGCCACCATATCAATCACCCACGCCACCACCGCCACCTGCATCTTATTCCGATCGCCGCCATCCCCAAGCGAGAAAACCCCTTAACGGAGTTGCCAAATCCGCCAACGCCATTGCTTGAGCACCCCCTTGACGAAGCCGCCATAGCCGCCGTCATCATTGCTCAAAGACACGCTTCCGCCGGAGTCACCAACCTCCCAAGTCTCAGACCCAGATCGCCAAAACCTCCACCACTCACCAAAACCAACCCATCTTTGAAAAGTTGGCCATCTCAAATCGACGCTGCTACTGCTGCAGTGCCACCATCCCCAGCCAAAGTGCTACCAGTCACCGTCCTCCCCACACTCACCAACGGCATCCGCCGCGTCCCTTGCTCGAACACCATCGTCATCATCGCCGTCGTCATCGCCTGTCGCCACCATCATCATCATCACCACCTTTGCCGCCGTCTGCCCTACCTTCCCCAACCTCCGCAGCTACCGCCTGGTTTCTCCTGCCCTCTGTTCACTCATCTTCATTGTGTATATATACATATATACACAAATAACATATATTGTGTATATATATATATATGTTATTTGTGTATATATATATATAAATATAATAACTTTATATTAATAAGTTTAATTATGTATTTAAGTTATAAAATTATATATTAATTATAAAAGTTAAATATTAAAAAAATATATATAAAAGAAATTCATATAACTAGCTAAATCTGGACCATCCATCTCTATAAAAATGAATGGTTGATATTAATTTTATTGAATAAGATATATTTATTTAATCTCAACTGTTGATTTTTATCAGTTAGATCCAATGGTTATTAGATAGGGGTAAAATGGTCTTATTAAAGCAAAAAATTCATAATCACTCTCAAAATGCGCGAGTGGCACGCGTAGGAAGGTAAGATGCTTCATTATATTTTATTCAGGGAGTTAAATTGACCTTTTTTATTTTACAGAAATTTTTTTGTATTTTCGAAGTTTCACAAGAGGTGAATTGCTATTCGTCTTTACAATTATAGGTTCACCTCGTGCAACATGAAAACGGAAAGAGCTATCAAATCATATTGGGGCAGAGTGAAACAAATGTATAGATAGAGTGATTGCGATAGAGAGAGTTTTAATTTATTTTTTTTGCACGTCAATTCTCTCTTTTGATATTCTAAATATCCATATATGATACAAAATTTTACATCATCATGCTACAATGTTTTGATGTTACGGTTAGTGTCGAAGTTTATTCACATAATTGCCCCGAGTCGTACTAAATTATGAGAATACTATTGGGGTTAATTAAGACTAATGCTATTTTAGATCAAGAATTAAAGTGGAGAATTATTTTTTAAAATAATTCGATTAATAATAATTTGATTTATCTTTTATATTAGTCAAAACGATGGCGACATAATGTAATTTTCAACTTTTCAGACGCTTTGTAAGTTATCCATAGGCGGGGTGATATTTTGTCAAGTAACTTGTGTTTTTTTTACTATTTATATATATTGTACAAAAATACATAGATTAAATTCAAAGCTTATTGAAAAAATAAAAAATATAATAAGTTTCTTATAATAACAATAATAATAATAACTAGTCGCGTGGGCACACTAAATGCGTGTGTGAGTAAATAAAAAATTTAATAAAAAATTCATTAATATGTGAGCATTTTATTTGAGGTTTTGTAAATAAATATAAATGAATTGAACAAATGATTAAAAAATTTGGGTGAAAAACAAAATGACAATATGACATAGGAGAGAGAGTGGGTGAGAGAGAGAATATAGTAAAAGTTGAGATAAGTGAAATAAGAGAGAGAATATTGGAAAAAAATTATTTAAAAATTATTTTTAAATTAGGGATAATTTAGTCATGACACTTCAAAACACACCAAAAATAATTATTCTAAGGTGTTTATGATTTATAAAAAAGTATATATAATGTGTAACTAAAAAAGGAATCATCTCAAGGTCATATGGCGACTTTAACACCCGCAGAATTAAATAATCACCTTCCAATTTGGACTCGTGGCAACCAAATCGTCATTTTATTGAAACCAAAGATTCCTAAAACCATGCCCGCCGTTCCCGCCATCTCTGACTCAGGTGTGTAAACGAGCTGAATTGAGTCGAACAAAATATTGTTCAAGTTTATTTAAAATACAATCGAGCTTCAAAATTTGTGTCTGAGTTTGAATATTAATCGGCCTGAGCTCAAAGGAATTTTAATTGAGCCGAACACGAATTAAGCTCGAATAATTTGACCTTTTTTACTTTTTATTTTTATTTTTATTTTTTACTAATCGAGCCGAGCTCAAACTAAGTTTTAAAACTAACTAAACACAAAAAATTATTCAAATTTAATTTAATATATTAACTATCCGAGCTCAAATTAGCTTTTGGGTCGAACTCTTGGTCCATTATTGCATTATTGAGTAATTTGATTCTTGTTTCACCAGTCCTCCGTTCTATCTACATTCTACTCTGCCCCCCTCTCTCTCTCTCTCTTTCTCACGCGGACGCTGTAGAAAATGGATATTGACGGCGGCGGAGTCCTCGAGGCAATTCAAGTCCGCTTTGTAACGAAGCTACAAAGCGCCGCCAAACATCCACCTTCACTGCCAATCTCACGGGCAAAGGCCGTTCTGATATGGTTAACGATCTCCTCAAAGCCGGTACTCATGTTTTGCCTTATTTTTCTCTTTTTCTCCTGTTTTTTCCACTTGCTGAAATTGGCTGAAATAAAGTAATCGAACAGAGTTTAATGAGTCTTCTTGACACCGGAATGTGCTACTGTTTGATTGATTTATCAGGAAATGCGGAGTGGAAAATCGCTGCTTTTGATTTTCTTATCGATGGAATACTGGTTAGGGCATTTAAGCTGTGCAGGGGTGTACGCAAACCCGCCCAACCGCTCAACTCGAGTCTATCCGCCCAAAAAACGCCGGTTTAGAATTATTAAATAATAATGGCGGGTTGAAAATATTGCAACCCGCCACTTTCGGGTCGGGTGGTGGATTTAATAATTGTAACCCGCCTAACCCGTAACCCGACCGCTAATCATTTATATTACAAGTATAAGTATATATAGTTAAAGATTAATACTAAACTTTGAAAACTATATATGCATATATACTCTCTAATAAGATTGATTTATTCATATTCATGTAACATATTTTATTTTTTATTTGAGCAAACAAATTGACTCGTTTGAACACTTGTTTTCATTTGATTTGAACGAAAAATTTATATGTATATGTATATTTTGATGATAAATTTACAAAAAATACTAATTTTAGAGTTTTTCACTCATTAGAAATCATGGTAATATGAATTTTTTATTTGATAACACCACTTATTTGTGTATTTTTTACCAACTCAATTTTTTTTAGTTAAATGTACAAAAAGTATAATAATTAATTTCTTACTTACTACTTATAACTAAAATTAAGTTGCAAAAATTATAACTATAATTTGATAACCCGCCAACCCGCCCGTTAAAACATTAAATCCAACCGACCCGAACCGCTCGGTTTGAAAAGATAATTATGCACTTTCGGTTTGATATTTTGTCAACCCGCACATGTCGGGTCGGGTTAATTTTTTTTGTAAAACCGCTCGAACCCGACAGTCCGTGTACACCCCTAGCTGTGTGTATTTTCGCTTTTCTAAGGCAGTTGTAGTGCTCTGGTGCTTTCAGTTAAGATGAAAAATGAGTAGTTCATATGTAAGTAGAGTTTATGATGAACATATGCAATGCTTTGATGGACTCGTAAAATTGGACTTTCACGTAGTTTTCGTCTCAGAGCTGAAATTGACAGACTCTTGTGACTCTGGAATTTTAGTTATTCATTCTTTACATTTGTTAAACGATTAATTTGAGTGATGGCGATATGATTTCAGAGTTAGACGACTAGCCAGATAAAATAACCGTTGTTGCACGCTGACACTGTGTTTTGTTTCTTAAATGGCTCTTACAGTTTCGATACTAATCGATGGTTTTTAAATAATTACAGGAAGAAGTACTTGAAAATGAATACGTTAAAGCTGTAGCTCCAAGAAAAGAAGAAGAACCTTCTTTACACGACGATTGGATGGGTTAGTGCATTTGATGGTTCCGATGTTGGGAAAGTATTAAATCTGCAAAGAGTGTGCCGGATATGCGAGGTTGTCAAACACCCGTGAGTATTTGTAATATCCGTCCTCCTTAACTAATGACATGACATTATTTTTGGAACTCAATTGCGAGTGAAAACTTTTAGACAATTTTACAAATTAGAAGAATAACTGATCCATTTTAAAGAAAGTTTTAAAACGGTAAAATTGTTTATGTTATTGCATGCTAATCAGAATAAGTATTCAAATAATCATCATGATTGTCAAAGAAAACCCAAGGATGCAAATGTGTGTTCCTCTAGGTGACTGATGCCGATCGGTAATGCTGAGCTGTTTGTCTTATGTGATAGGTATAACGGGTTGCTATCTCTATGATGGTTGTGGAAGGTAACTTCGTAGATTTTTAATTTTTCCCTCCTTTACCTTTCTATTCGCTTCTCTATGCAAAATTTGACTAATATCATATAATGGCTCTTAGGATGTGGAGAGCTGCTGGAGTTTGTACACATGTATTAGATGGGCATTCTGGCCCCATTAGTTCAGGTTGTATTTTGAAGCCAAAAGATCCAAAGGAGGCTCATTTTTACACAATACAAGCGCTTTTTTTGTGTTGATTTTACCTTTATGTTAGTTAATGGTATTCAATCGCTATACTTAATGTTATTAATTTGTTTCACAAGGACAAGGTACTATTCCAAACACCAACATCTCCACACTCGACTTAGTACTTAACCATATCATAAGTCTTGAATACTATAATTATCGTCAATTTAGGTATTATGTTCCGATTGGTGGAAAGATGATAGCGTGATTAGTGGTGATGTCGACGCAAAGCTTTGCATTCCTTCAGGGAATAACAGTGCAGTGATCCATAGGTATATTTCTTGATCATTTCTGGCTCATTGCTATGTAGGATATGAACTTCTTTTCTGTGTATGCATTTTGACAAAATTTGATTATTATTATTATTATTATTAAATGTCAAACAATGACAACTGCTGTATGTAAGGCTATGTTGCACAGACACGGACACGTAGACACGGACACTGCACGACACGGACACGGGACACGGACACGGCTGCCCATATTTTTTTTATATATATAATATGTTATAAACTTATGAGTAATTGAACACCTATTAGACAATAATCAACAATTCAACAACTTATTAATAACAACCTATATATATATATACATATATTCACTATTTGTATATGAGCAACCTATTTTTATACAAAATAACAACTTATTAATGATAATGCTTCTGTAAACTATAAAACTTCATCTATATATAATTACACATATATATATATAAATACATTTATATTAAAAATATAAAAAAAATGCAAAAAATCAGCCCGAAGTGTACTGCCCGTGTCCTAGTTTTATTTAATTATTTTTAATTCTGGCCACACCGTTGCCGTGTCCGACACGTCCCGGTGCCGTGTCCGTGTCCGAAGTATGTCAAACACTGTACGGGGTGATTTTTACACGTGTCCGTGCATCATAGATGTAAGGTATAAAATTACAGTCTCGATCAGATGCGTGATAAACAATTTATCTTGTCAGAAGAGCCTGCATGTCCAAAATATTAATAAAGAAAAGAAAAGGCGAAACAAACACGAGTATAAATCTCAATTTTCCATATGCAATCGTTTTTAGAAATTCTGCATTACTTCATAATATACTACTATTTTTCAGAGGCGTTATATAAATCATTTATATGCAAACCCTTGCCAACCCCGTTTTTGTGTATCTGATGGGGAATAATGTGCTTCAAAAGCTACTTCTGCATTGGTTCGCCGTATTAGTCAATTACTAACAGTTAGTCTGGTTTGAATATTTGGGTTCTCATTGGTTTTGTTCAGTTGAAATAATCAAACTTTTGATGCATTTCAGGATTATAATTGCTGCTGTGGGGAAATACTTTGATCCCAAAAGTTCTGGTGCCGATGCTAGGTGAGTGATCTAGCTCAAATCCAGGGGATACGGATTCAATCAGCTTGAGAGGATCGAATCGTATTACTAGTAGGGTGATAGATATCATAGACTGCAGTCGGTTATAACTAAGCTACCTACGTACGAGTTTACGATCAAGTCAATCGTAGTTCAATAGATAAATATGAAGCCTGGGTCGTTACTCGATTATACAATTCTAACTCCCAAATTTATATGTAAAGGAAAGTACTTCTAAGTCTATAGACTCGTTACTATGGATATACGAGGCTAAAGGTAGAAAGATTATTCTTTAGATTCCAATCCCTATTAAATGAAGTGAGGAGGTATTTATAGCACATACAGATTTACAACTAGTTTTTTAGGATAATGGCATTTGGCAATATTGGACGGTGGAAAGTACGGGTTGTGGGCTCGGGTCAAACGAACGCCTGACTCGTTACTGTTACTTAGCGCGGATCCTCATCCATTTAGCGGGTTTTGGGCTTGTATTGGGCTCTGGGTTCTCACACTATTATTATGAGCCTAAATATCATATTTTGGTATATCAGTGAGGTATCTCACAATTCGATTCTCGCTGTTTCGCGAACCATGAACACCCCACGTGGCATATTTAGGCTATGTTTGATTCGTGGATTCTAGAACAAAAAAACGGAAATATTTTCATCCAGACATATAATTGTACATGTTGCTTCACTTTTTTAATTCTTTCCATTTTCCTGTCATTTTTGTCACCAAAATCCACGAATCAAACATGACCTTAAGCTGTTTTAGTTTTTTCTTTCTTCATCAGTATCCTGTGATTGATACTTTATTCTTGCCTTTTCAAGTTGACGGTTAAATTATTATGTAATTATTGATTAACAATTGATGAAAGAAGTAATCTGAAAGTAAAGTAAGATCCCCAGCAATAACGCCGTTTATGAGTATTTTTCCACTCTTCCCAATTGCCATCTTCTCTTAGACATCTCGTGAGGATAGTAAATTAGTAATATCTATAGCCTAAGATCCCAACGAAGAGTTCCCGACTCGAATAAATTTTTTTATTTGTGTTTGGAATAGAAAAATAAAATAAATTTTTTACTTGACTTAAATAAAAAACTTGTTGTAGACGAATTAATTTTCGTCCAATTAGAAGATGACATGTGTAAAATATGACATTAATTATTAGTTTGAAATTATTATTTTATTTTATGGATTTCATCAAACTTGATTCCATAAATAAATTATTAATTTTAATTGATAATTTAATGTATATTTATTAGCAAATCAAAGGTTGCCATGTGTCAAATGGAGGTGTCTCATCCAATCAAATCAAGTTTCATAGTCCAACAAATCAGTGACTAATCGGATGGTGACACGTGGCACATTTAAATATGTGTCAACCAAATATATATAAATCTGATATTATTTCTTTTAAAAGATTTTTCAAGAGATATATCAAAGAAGCCCAAAATTCTAAGACTCTCCTACTCAAACATCTATAAATAGGGGGTCAAGGGGCTTCATTAAAAAAAAGGACATACAGAGATACATACATACACACAAGTCTACAAGCTAGAGAATTGAAGTCTTCTCTTAGCCAAGTCAAAGCGTTCTTCATCAACCACGAAGGTTCACCATCTTCAAAGTTAATCAAATCACAAGGTGTTTGTCTCTTCTTCAACAAATCCGAGGAGGAACTACATCTTCAACAACAATCAAATCATCAGGGTGTTCATTTCTTCTTCAACAAATCCGAGGAGAAATACGCTCTTGGTTCAAGAACAAGCTTTTCGGTCCTTGAATCGTGTTTGGAGTGAAGAATCAGGGGATTAGTCTTCATTAGGAGATTTATTCTCACGATATTGTAAATTTCTTTAAATTGATTTATTTATTTGTCCATATTATCTTTTCTTGTCTTTTAAAATTGCAGACTTGAAAATTTGTGTGAACAAATTTGGCACGCCCAGTGGGACCGAATCTACCCCTCATCTCTTCCTCCGACATCAAATTTCAAAGTCTACATTTGCAACTCTATGGCTCCAAAGAAGAATCAAGTTGTTGTGACCAAGAAAAATATTGCTAACGTTGTCGATGATCCCGTTGACCAATCTTCTACTGGAGGCAAGATCGGTGACAACAATTATTCTGATGGTTCAAGCCCATCATCTCCAAAGGAAGTCAACTCCAAATTCTCTTCGTTTGCTGAACTTCCGGCAATGATGATTGGAGCGACATCGGTGGATGAACAAGCAACTCAAATGGCTCAAATGGCTCAAGCCATTGCTGATATGCAGAAAGCCTTGGAAGACAAGGATCTCCAAATTGCCCAACTGATGAACAAACTAGAAAACTCCAATGTAGGAGAACCTAGTCATAATCGTGCATCACCTCCAAGTCAAAATGCCAAGGAGACGCCGGTCAATGAACCTCCTCATCAACATGAATCTGCGGAGAAATTCAACAACTCCAACACAACTATTGGCGCATTGTCTGTTCAACAACTGCAAGATATGATTTCCAACACCATTAGGGCTCAATATGGTGTATCTTCCCACAATTCGCTCGTATACTCGAAGCCGTATACGAAACGCATTGATGCTCTAAGGATGCCGATGGGATACCAACCACCGAAACTGCAACAATTTGATGGTAAAGGAAACCCGAAACAACATGTCGCGCACTTTATGGAGACATGCAATAATGCGGGGACTGATGGAGATCTGCTCGTGAAGCAATTTGTACGATCTCTAAAAGGAAATGCTTTTGACTGGTACGTTGATTTGGAGCCCGAATCCATAGATAGTTGGGACCAAATGGAGAGGGAATTTTGAATCGTTTCTATAGTACTCGCCGGACTGTGAGCATGATTGAACTCACAAATGCTAAGCAATGGAAGGATGAGCCCGTTGTTGACTACATCAACAGGTGGCGTGCGCTAAGTCTGAACTGCAAAGATAAACTCTCAGAGATATCTGCAGTGGAAATGTGTATCCAAGGGATGCACTGGGGTCTTCTCTACATACTCCAAGGGATCAAGCCTCGCAACTTTGAGGAATTGGCCACACGTGCTCATGACATGGAACTAAGCATCGCCAATCATGGATCAAATTTCCCATTAGAAGATCAACGGAAGGAAAAGAAAGACTTCAGGAAAGTTGAGAAATACGTTAAGCCCTCTACCAAGGAGTCTATGGTTGTCAAAGCAACTCCTGTCAAAATTTCTGCAAATGACAAGAAGCACAATGAGAAAGCTGAAAATCAACGCGCTACATATGAGAGACGCCGACTTTCCTTGAAAGAGATGCAAGAGAAGGAGTATCCTTTCCCAGACTCTGATGTTTCTCACATCTTCGATGAACTATTGGCTGGAAAGTTGATTGAACTTCCGGAGCCGAAACGCCCAGAGGAAGCTGGAAAGGTGAACGACCCCAAGTACTGTAAATATCACCGAGTTGTGAGTCACCCCCTAGAAAAGTGCTTTGTGGTCAAAGACAAAATTATGGCACTGGCAAGAGATGGAAAAATAATCCTTGACAGTGAAGATGTTGCAGATGCAAATCATGCTAGCATTGATGTCGTTACAAGTGATTCGCAACACAAGTTTCCTTCCTTATCATCATCTGCAAAGGCACCACTAGCACTTCAATTTGGGAGTCTAGAGCCAGCGATGGTCAAAGTCCTTCTTGCTGATGAAGGAACCGTGAACGAGGAAAATTCTATTGATAAGTTGGAAGAAGTTGGCGAATGGATCCTTGTGACGCGTAGACGGCGACAAAGGCGTTGTATTGACGAACTACATCCATTGTTCTTGAAACAGTCGTACTCACCAACGGTCAGGAAGCCCAATCCAGAGAAAGTTTTGAAAACTCCTCATGTGAACTTTAAGAAGCCATCAAAGAGTAACCATCGAACTCCTGTGACTCTGGATGATTTCTTTCCAAAAAAGTTTTTTGAATCAAAGGTTGAAACCGTATACACTGTAACTGGTGGAGACGAAATCGAACACTCTACTTCCTGTTGTACTACTATCGCCTTCACAGATGAGGATTTGTTGCTAGGATCAAAGCCACATAATCGTCCACTGTTTGTCTCCGGAATTATGCAAAAGCAGAAAGTCAATCGCATACTTGTTGATGGAGGTTCAGCAGTCAATATAATGCCCAAGTTTACTATGAAAACTTTGGGACTGACGATGGAAGATCTGTCTCGTAGTCGTCTTACTATTCAAGGATTTAACCAAGATGGACAGCGAGCCATTGGTATGATCCGTTTAGACTTGATGACAGGAGAACTAAAAGCAAGCACCATATTTCATGTCATTGATGCGAGGACATCTTATCGTCTGTTATTAGGAAGGCCATGGCTCCACGAAAATGGAGTAGTACCATCAACCCTTCATCAATGCTTCAAATACCTAAGGGATGGGGAAGTGGTAAAAGTAGATGCTGATGTGAAGCCATTTACCGAGGCAGAGTCGTACTTCGCTGATGCCAAACTCTATCTCGATTCTGACTTTGTGCAGGGGGCATTGCCACTTAAAACTCCGACTAGCAGCGATGTGGAAAAAAAACAAGCTAAATCTGTGGTTGTAGAGCATATCCCTCAGTTGAATCCTAAAGGAAAAGAAATTGTAGCTGATGTACACGTTCAACCAGGCAGCACGAGCAAAATACAATCTAAGGTGACGAGATCAAATGATTATCAAGTGATGGCAAAAAACTTGATTATGCCGATTACCAAGGTAAATTCTTCACCTCCTAATGATTCCTCGCCTGTAAAAATTTCATGCCAAAAGCTTCAAGGAACATTCAGTCCTAAAGTTTACAAGCTCTTTGAAAAGTCTGGATATAACTTCTCCAATCCATCGGGTCTTGGAAAATTGGAACCAGAATTGACTGGGGAAAAGATTCATGGTCTCACCAAAGCACAACACAAATTGAGGAAACAAGGTATCAAGTGGATCAACCAAAGACTGGTTTGGGATTTACACCTGTCGAACCAGTTAGGATACGTGTCATGAAGAAAGAAAAATGCGTCAATGTGCAACATATATCCGTAGAAGGTGATGGAAAAGGAAAGAAGCCTAGTGATAATCGTGTTTCCGTATTTGATCGGCTTGGTACTCCTACTGCTCGTCCTTCCGTCTTTGGAAGACTGGGTTCTAGTAGCCGAATCCCTAATGTTCAAGATAGACTTGGTGCGAGTAGTATTCCCCAAAGTTCTGTCTTCAATCGACTTGGAGGGGGTAGCACACAACAACTAAAGAAGAGGAACCATGCTTGCGAGACAGACATGGCAGGGTCGAGAAATAATAACCAAACTCTTATTCTATCTCAGCCGCAAGGAAGTAAGTCATCAGTAGTACTTATTACCATGGATGGGACCGTCAAGGTAAAACAACGCATCATCAGCAATTCTCGTCGTTCAAATGAGAACAACCCAGACGAAGATGAGGTGGAAGTCATCATTAGCTCTAATTATACCGCAGTAGATGAAGACTCTGACCCCGAAGCCTCAAATGATGAAATCCAAGAAGCCCCTCCACAACTTGAAGATGGTGGACAGGCGACTGTTGATGAACTTAAGGAGTTAAATCTCGGTACGAAAGATGAACCACGCCCTATTTTTGTTAGTGCTCTTCTAAGTCCTGAAGAAGAAGACCAATACCACAAGATCCTGATCGAGTATAAAGATGTTTTTGCTTGGTCATACAAGGAAATGCCAGGCTTAGATCCAAAAGTGGCGATTCATCAACTTGGCATAAAACATGGAATACGTCCTATAAAGCAATCACAACGAGTAATTCGTACTGAGCTGGTTCCTCGAATTGAAGCTGAAGTGAACAAGCTCATTGATGCTGGATTCATTAGAGAAGTGAAATATCCAACTTGGATTTCTAGTATCGTACCAGTAAAGAAGAAAAATGGTCAAATACGCATCTGTGTTGACTTTCGGGACTTGAACAAAGCATGTCCAAAAGACGACTTTCCGCTACCAATCATTGAGCTTATGGTTGATGCAACTACTGGACATGAGGCCTTGTCTTTCATGGATGGCTCATCTGGATACAATCAAATAAGGATGTCACCACAAGACGAAGAGTGCACAGCATTTCGTACTCCGAAAGGTATCTTCTGCTACAAAGTAATGCCTTTTGGGCTAAAGAACGCTGGTGCCACTTACCAACGTGCTATGCAAGTTGTTTTTGATGATATGCTACATAAAAGAGTGGAATGTTATGTCGATGATCTTGTTGTTAAAACCAAAAGGAGAAGTGATCATTTAGAAGATCTTCGAGTAGTATTTGACCGACTGAGGAAGTATGATTTGAAGATGAATCCACTAAAGTGTGCTTTTGGCGTCACATCTGGAAAATTTCTTGGCTTCATAGTTCGCCACCGTGGGATTGAAGTTGATCCTGCAAAAATAGATGCGATTCAAAAAATGCCTGCACCAAGAAGTCTCAAGGAGTTGCGGAGTCTTCAGGGAAACCTTGCGTTCATAAGGAGGTTTATCTCAAATCTTGCTGGAAGATGTCAGCCGTTCAGTCACCTTATGAAGAAAGACACCTCTTTTGTATGGGACAAAGGATGTGAGAATGCTTTTGACTGCATAAAGAAACACCTCATGAATCCACCTGTCCTAGGAGCTCCAGTGCCTGGGAAACCGCTTGTATTATACATTGCAGCGCAAGAACGATCAATTGGTGCTATGATGGCACAAGAGAATGAAGGGGGCAAGGAAATGGCCCTATACTACTTGAGTAGATCCTTGACTGAGAATGAATTGAAGTACTCTCCCGTTGAGAAAATCTGCTTAGCTTTGTTTTATGCAATTAAGAAGCTGAAACACTACTTTGAAGCATATCCCATACGACTCATCTCTCGAGCTGATCCAGTTAGATTTGTGATGTCTAAACCTGTACTTTCCGGACGTTTGGCTAAATGGTCCATCATATTTAATCAATATGAGATTACATATGTACCACAAAAAGCTGTCAAAGGGCAAGCTCTCGCAAATTTCTTATCTGACCATCCTATCCCAGCAGAGTGGGAGCTTTCTGATGACCTTCCTGATGAAGATGTCATGTTTGTTGAAGTCTTACCAGCATGGATGATGTTCTTTGATGGAGCGTCTCGATCAGACGGGGCCGGGGCAGGAGTAGTTTTTGTTTCGCCTGAAAAGCATGTTTTGACATACTCAATTGTGTTAGGTGAATTGTGCTCCAACAACGTCGCTGAATACCAATCTTTGATTATAGGACTTCAACTGGCGCTAGAAATGGACATTCTTGAAGTTGAAGCGTATGGTGATTCAAAACTTGTCATAAATCAACTTTTGAAGGAATATGAAGTGAAGAAAGACGATCTTGTGCCTTATTTCCAGTATGCCTCAAATTTATTGAAGAAATTCGAAACAATCGTCTTAAGTCATATTCCAAGAAAAGAGAATAGGGTGGCTGATGCATTGGCTAACCTAGCTACTACTTTAGCTCTTTCTGAAGGAGAAACTACGAGTGTTCCTGTGTGCAATAGATGGATCGTGCCTTCACTTGTTTTGCCTGATCAAGAAGATTCAAACGCCATTTCAGTTTCATCTAATGATGACCAAGATTGGAGAACACCACTAGTTGACTATTTGAAGCATGGAAAACTTCCCACTGATCTTCGACATAAGACAGAAATACGTCGGAGATCAACTCGTTTCATCTTATACAAGGACACATTGTATCGTCGATCCTTTGAAGGTACATACCAACGTTGTTTAAATGGTAAAGAAACAGTTGAAGCTATGGCTGAAGCACATTCTGGAGTGTGTGGTGCTCACCAGTCAGGACCTAAACTCCATTTTCAAATCAAAAGAATGGGATACTACTGGCCTACTATGGTGAAAGACTGCTTGTATTATGCGAAGAGATGTGAAGCTTGCCAATTACATGCTAATTTCATACATCAGCCTCCGGAGCCTCTACACCCCACAGTTGCCTCATGGCCCTTTGATGCATGGGGTCTCGATGTTGTTGGACCTATCGCTCCTAAGTCCTCAGCTGGACATTCATACATACTGGCAGCTACTGATTACTTTTCTAAATGGGCTGAGGCGGTTCCTCTGAAAGAAGTGAAGAAAGAAACTGTTGTCGACTTCATCAAGTCAAATCTCATCTTTAGATATGGCGTGCCAAGTTATATTATCACTGATAATGGAAAGCCTTTCTACAACAAGCTGATGGACAAGTTATGTGTGCAATTCGGGTTTAAGCAACATAACTCCTCAATGTACAACGCAGCTGCAAATGGTTTGGCGGAGGCATTTAACAAAACCTTGTGTAATCTTTTGAAGAAGGTGGTGTCAAAGTCAAAAAGAGATTGGCATGAGAAAGTTGCTGAAGCTCTTTGGGCATACCGAACAACACATAGGACTGCTACTCAAGCTACTCCATATTCGCTGGTATATGGAGTTGAAGCTGTTATCCCACTTGAAAGTCAAATACCTTCGTTACGTATTGCAATTCAGGAAGGGCTCACTGTTGAAGATAACGCTCGTCTTAGACTTGAAGAACTTGAAGCGCTAGACGAAAAAAGACTTGAAGCACAACAACTCCTTGAGTGTTACCAAGCTCGCATGACGAAGGCATTCAACAAAAAGGTCCGCCCACGGTCATTTCAAGTTGGAGACTTGGTCCTGGCAGTACGAAGACCTATCATCATCAATCAGCGAATGGGAGGCAAATTCTTGTCTAAATGGGATGGTCCTCATATAGTGAAAGAAGTGTATACAAATGGAGCTTACAAACTGGTGGATAAAGATGGACTGCGAATTGGCCCCATAAATGGCAAGTTCTTGAAGCGGTATTATCCATGAAGGAGTATGCTCCATGACGCACGAGCCTAAACTGCATGTTACTCCTGACCCACAAGAGTCTAAACTGTGCACGGTAACCACCAATCGTAGTGTATGTGGCTAAACTACTAACCTACCTCACTGATGGTATTTCATGTGGCTAAAATGTAGAAATACCTCACCTCGTCCAGGGTGGCTAAGCTGTGGATACTCCTGGCCCGCATGAGTTTAAACTGTGTACGGCACCCCCCTCAAAATAAATTTCGTTGTTGAACTACGTAATGACTTGATCCTCTTATTGAGGTACGTAGGCAGCTTGGCAATTATTCCAAGTTCAGTCATATCTATGAGGGAAGCTTTGTTTGCCCTTGATATTAGTTTGCTGGTTTGAAGGAAAGCGAAGATCAACAAGTTGTTTAACATCATTATTAATGTTATTTGTTTAATGGCAAGTTCCATTGAAATTGGGTGGTTAAATTGTGCAAAGTGTAAAGATCTTGCATTTTGGCAATTATGTAAAAAAGACAAGAGGAATTCAAATTACTCAAAGGTGATACTAGAAGAATGAATTTTATTAAGAATGAAAGTTCTTTTCTACAAGAGAAAATAAATGAATAAAAAAAAAGGGGGAAAAGGAAATGCTAAAACAACTAGGAGGACAAGTCAAATGCCTTTAGGTTCTCTCGAGATTCTTCAAGCAAAGACTTCATCCTTTCCAAAGCTTCGACTTCTCGGTCGGACAAGTAAGGAGTCTTCTCAAGCTTCAAAACAGTCTCTTTTTGGGTTGCCACATCTTCTCGAGTTTTGGACAAATTTTCCTTTGCTTTGCGAAGTGATATGTTAACACTTTCCTCATTTTGTTCCAACTCTGCAAGTTGCTTCCTTAGCTCTTCTTGTTGCTGATGTATTCTCTGAAGATTGTCGTTTTGGCTTTTGATATCTTTGGCTTGTTCATTCTCTTGTGCCTCTGCTTCAGTAAGACTCTGTTGCGCAGATTTTAGTGCCTCTTCATGAGATTTTTGTGTCTCTCTTTGAGCATAAGCCGACTTTACTTGCGCATAACTTGAAGCATCTTCAAAAAATGACTTCAAAAGTCTCTCCAAAGTGGAAGTATCTTGCACAAACTTCTTCATGTCCCCAATCAGAATGTCTATATCAGACTTTATCTCTGGAAGTTGCTCAAATAACGTTTTGGAGATTTTTTGGCATATACGACTCCAGTAAAATGAGAGTAACATCTTCTCAGCCTCACTTCTGATAGTATTAGGTGAAAATTGGGAGGCTTCGGGATGTGCGAGTGGCCAAGACGGAGCTTCGAAGGATCTTTTAGGTTTTTTGCCAGTATTTTCATCAGCATGTAACTCCTCTGTCACACGAGGGGGCAATGATATCTGTGGTCGTTCGTGATTTTCATTCTCCAAAGTGACTTGAACACCATTCCCTGAAGAATGCGGAGGAGAGTTTGTTTCAGGCAAATTGAAAGGATTAACTTCATTTACCGAACCCGCACTATCTTTGGAAGTGGCTGGAACTTTTGCCTCGAGATTAGCAAGCTGGCAAAAGAAAAAAGAAAAAAAAAGGAAGGTTAATTGCAAGCAATAAGATAAATTATTTTTTTAAAAAAAAAAAAAGAGAGAGATAGAGAGAAAGCATAATGCAATATGATAAATAATTATTTTTATTTTTTTACATATTGTGCTAAATCTCTTAAGGGCAATGTGGAACTTGGAACATCTTCAAAGAATTGCGAATTGATGCTGATATTATCTAAATCAAGAACCTTTGGTCTTTTTCGAAGTTGCCATTGGTCGTTGTAATCCTCATTTGAGCATGAAAGTGCAGAAATGATTTCGTCCCCGTCTGTTGGAATCATTTCATCAAGCGCGGCTTCTTGATTATGTGAAGATGGTTGTTTTAGAGTATTTTTTGACTTCTCGGATGCAGGCTCCTTTTCTTTAAGGTTAATCTTGACTATGACCTTTGTGCTCTTTGCTAGAGAAGCTTTCCAACACTTAGCCCACCAGTCCGCGTATTCCTTCGTAACCAATGGTGGTGAAGAAGTATTTCCTGGTAAGTTAAGCCTTGAAGATGTGCTCAGCAAAGTGCAAGACCTCCAAAGTTGAACAAGCTCTTTCAGGTCACAAGTGAGAATCTCGTTTTGTAAGAGGCCTGGGATGTCTTGACAAAAATTATATTGTCGACTGAATCGATGAGGGCTATAAGACTCGACAATATGCTCTCTTCCATGCCGAAACGTCAAATAAGCAGAGCGTAAAGACACGAATAGATCCTTGTATTGACTAGATAAGTTTGAACCGTCTATAAGCGAGATTTGCTCCTTTTGGTGGGACAATAGGATCCGTATGGTTGATGGATTGACTTTGTGAAATAAAATCCGTGCATCTTCAAGATCGAAGTAATTTGCCATACCTTCTCCTGCATACTTCACCATTTGAGCTCCTACAGTCTTGATTCTGGAGTAGAAATGGGTAGGGAGATAACAGCCAATCCAGCCATAGACATAGTGAATAGGAAAGATGGCAGTAGATTCGCCTAAGTCTTTTGAAGAAGAGATTATCCTCAAACCGCGGTATATGCTGGCCAATACAGGTATCGCTAAGGAGAAGTGTTCACCCCGGGCCATTCTACTTGCAACTTTGAAGACAGTAGCACGGACGCGATATGTTTGGTGATGTGGAAGGACGAAGCTACACAGCCAACACGAAATGAATGCAGCGACATAGGTTTCCTCTCTGATTTCTGCATCAATGTCAAGAGTCTTAAATGGTTCATCATGGTCCTTGGCATGCGGTAAAAGAGATTTGTCGACGCCTCCACAAGGATTATGAGAAAGCTTTGGCCTAGTAGTTCTCTTCCGAGTTGTACGTAGAGGAGGCTCTTTGTATCTAACTGGTCCTTTGAACCAAAAGCTGATCCAATCCGAGATGAGTATGCCTCCAGATGTCTTTGGAAGTTGATGATACGCCAAGAACAAATATTTGCAGCTCCGCGGTAGAGAAGAGTTGTGCTTGCCATCACCGAGCAACTCCTTTGCAGTTGGAACAACCTCGTCGTAGAAATCTCCACGCAAGGGCAATCCACCAAGTCCATGCATATCGCCCAAAGAAATCGATAATTCTCCAATTTCCGTGTGCAGAGTGTTTGTTGAAGGACACCACAGCTCGAGGAAAGCTTGAAGGACATTTTTGTTGCAGACGTAGGTGAAGAGCGACGCGTGGACAGCTGCGTAAATCCTTGCTTGCCGAAGGATGTTTGCATGATATGCCAAGATGTATTCGGTCCACTCCCAATAGCCCGCATGGTAGCAAACTTCGCCAAATTTTGATGAAGGAATTTTTATTGAACCCCCACTGCTATGAAGATGCTGGTGAGGAAGTAAGAATTCCGTATCCACTAATTTGGTGTCGTGAAGTGAAGACCGCAACAAAATAACTTTGGAATTGGATGAAGCACCGGAACGGAGATCCACACACCCCTTAGCTGCTTCTTCAGACCATACGGAGATATGTGTAGACTTAGCCAAGGATCGAGTGTTGGTGAGGTGGCCATCGATGGCTGGCTCGTAGACAGGCAATATGGTGCTTTTGACTTTGAGGCTGTCTTTGTCGTATCTAATGACGAGAGAAGGAATAGGCTCACATTGGTCTTCAAGATACATCTCGTTCCAAATCTGCACAAGGAAATAATTATGCGTCAATTTGAGAAGAATAAGGGAAAACAAGCATATGAAATAATATTCATTAAAACAAAAAAAAAAGGGGATTCAAATATCTACTGTTAGAAGCTTGCGGATTTCTTTTGGCTTGGAAGTTTCGAGAAACTTCAACAATATGCATGGGGAATTACGGCAAGTTCTCGATTTTCTTTTTCTCTGTTGCGATACGCCGAGAATTGCGTCCCAATAATAGCAAATTGCTTGGGCAATTCCAATGAATAACTTCAAGACTCTTGGATTCACTGACGAAAAAAAAAAAAAGGAAATTAATTGCAGATTTAGTTTGCCTCACCCTCATGCAATTAATACTTCTTCGAGTAAACTTCAGTCCCTGAATCGACTAGTGGGAAGAATTTGGATGAGTATTGAAACACTTAAGTGTATTTTATTTTCTTTCCTTCTCTGAGAAATTTTATCGAACAGACTGTATGCGTCAATCGGCAGAAGAAGAGGATATGAATCTAAAGTGGGATGATACCCCAATAATTCAGAGTTCGAGTTTCGGTTAACTGATGTGTGTGGAATTAAGCTTCTAATCAAGTGAATTTATAGATAATGTCTTCAAGTTTATCGGTCACCGTGGATTAGTTCAAGTCGGATTGGGAGTTATCCAGATGAGTTGTTTGATTTTAATTAGGATATCAAATCATATTTGAACTAGACTAAATAGTTTCGAGTTGGTTTCTTGGACCGGTTAATTTAAGGAAGAGTTTTGATTCTTTTGGCTCTCCTCTGTGCAGTTGGTTCAGGATAACTTTTGAGAAATCTCCGAGTTATCAGTTCCGAAATCAAACTAGCCAGGATCTCGAATGGATATCTTTAAATTTCGAAAGGCTGAATTTATTTCTTATTAGAACTCTAGTGCTATGGTGAAGTTGATAAAGCTGCGTGAGTTCTCATGGAAGGAGAAGAGTAGATGGGATTCTATGTGGTGGGATACACCTTAAGTGAAGCGGGGCGCACAAATGTTTTTCGAAAATAAATAAAAGAAGAAGAAAATATGTAGAGGGGCGGGGGACTAAATTTTAAGCCCATTTACATCAAGTTGAATAAAACATGGATCAATTTGTGGTTTTCTGCATGGAGAATTATGTGGGCTGAATCTATTATCAATCTATTACAAAAAAAAAAAAAAAAACTCGGTTGAATTACGGATTTTTATTCATAGCCTCAAAGTTTTGGACATCAAATTGAACTTAATTTTGGGCCAAATCAAGCCGCATTCATATCCAAGCCAAGGAAATTATGGGCTTTGTTATCATTTCTTTCCTCTTCAAATTTCAAGAGCCCAAACTTATCTCTTAAGTCCAAGTACAAGATCAATGGTTCTTCCTCGTTTAAAAAAAAAAAAAAAATGTGTGTTAAATGAGAAGAATTAAGTACTTCAAGCATCGCCTCTCTCGTCACTGCCCAGCACGTTCTTCGCCGAGCCTTGAAGTGGGGGCATTTGTAGACGAATTAATTTTCGTCCAATTAGAAGATGACATGTGTAAAATATGACATTAATTATTAGTTTGAAATTATTATTTTATTTTATGGATTTTATCAAACTTGATTCCATAAATAAATTATTAATTTTAATTGATAATTTAATGTATATTTATTAGCAAATCAAAGGTTGCCATGTGTCAAATGGAGGTGTCTCATCCAATCAAATCAAGTTTCATAGTCCAACAAATCAGTGACTAATCGGATGGTGACACGTAGCACATTTAAATATGTGTCAACCAAATATATATAAATCTGATATTATTTCTTTTAAAAGATTTTTCAAGAGATATATCAAAGAAGCCCAAAATTCTAAGACTCTCCTACTCAAACATCTATAAATAGGGGGTCAAGGGGCTTCATTAAAAAAAAGGACATACAGAGATACATACATACACACAAGTCTACAAGCTAGAGAATTGAAGTCTTCTCTTAGCCAAGTCAAAGCGTTCTTCATCAACCACGAAGGTTCACCATCTTCAAAGTTAATCAAATCACAAGGTGTTTGTCTCTTCTTCAACAAATCCGAGGAGGAACTACATCTTCAACAACAATCAAATCATCAGGGTGTTCATTTCTTCTTCAACAAATCCGAGGAGAAATACGCTCTTGGTTCAAGAACAAGCTTTTCGGTCCTTGAATCGTGTTTGGAGTGAAGAATCAGGGGATTAGTCTTCATTAGGAGATTTATTCTCACGATATTGTAAATTTCTTTAAATTGATTTATTTATTTGTCCATATTATCTTTTCTTGTCTTTTAAAATTGCAGACTTGAAAATTTGTGTGAACACTTGTGCCATACAATTCAGAAGCTTATTACTTTGTGCATGCCGAAATTTTATAAGGTGCAATGCAATTGAATGAAATAAAGTCCACGAATCAACTAGTCGATATAAAATTTAAATTTTGATCGACCACTAATTAGCGAGAAATTCTCTCAAAGATCAGGGTAAATTGCATTTTTCGTTTCATTAATGTGTCCTACACTTGTGGTTTGTCTCACATTGCTTTTTATAACTCATCAAAATTCTTACATTTTGTCTCACAGACCAATTTCTATCAAAGCTGGAGGCAAAAAGAAACATAGAAAAACTTAAAACATAAAAGTCCCTCCCCCCCTAACGGTTTAGACAGAATTTATTAATTGGCCAAATGTGACAATTTGAACTAATTATGGAACTAAATATGAGATAAACTACAAGCGCGGGACCAGACGGGACAGAAAATGCAATTTTACCCTCAGTACACGGTACTACTTAATAAATATAAGAAATTTGACCAGGGACAAGACCGTCTTTGAACATCGAAGTCAACTTTCTCGAGAACGTCCAACGCCAATTTCAGTACAGTAGTGATACAGTTGAACACCTTTAACCTTTTCTCGTTTCTCCCAACGAAAAGTGAAGTACCTTTATCTCTCCCCGGCCATTACTTCACCCGTTTCTAATATATATATATATATATATATATATATATATGTGCATGTATATAACTGACATGCATTGTACAGTAGCGCGAGTGCCATGAACCTAAAATTCTCCACAAACGCTTTTGTAGAGGCTCGCTTGGCCTCCTGAATCAGGTCGGAAATTTATTAATATTATTTTTGATTTATTTTTTTGGTGGTGGTTTCAGCTTCTGGCATTCTGCATTGGTCGTAATTTAATTGCGTATTTTTTATGATTTTATATGATTTAATTTGTGAACCATGCATATTCAACGAAATTTACATCTCACAGTTTTGATCTTTGATTGATTCCTTGTTTCTTTTTATGCTTTTGGCATAAGCAGCAATTGTAGGAATGCAGATTTTTTCAATTTTTTTTTTGAAAGAAAAAACATTGAAATTGTTATTTCAGGAGTGGATATGGATGCAATTACATTGAATGGTGCGGCTGGGTTTAGGACTTTCTTGTGCAACCGGAATGCGTTTGCGGGCAAGCACGGTGGCCGGAGTTCGTATTTTGAGCTCAACTGTAAGACATTCCATGACCAAAAGAGGTGATGATTGTTCATTGTTGATTGATGAAAGGTTACCTATAATTTTGGGAATTTAACTGATTCTTTTTTTGGTTCTGAACTTCTTAGTTCTCCCAGGAAACTATTACATGTGAATGCTTGGCTCCGTGGATCAAGACCTGTTGTTGTTTCATGTATGGTATGCATTACTGCTGCAGATTTTACTTTTCCATTTGGTTTTATTGCTGATGCAATGTGCATTTGCCATTTGTTAATTCTACTACAACTGCCAGATCCCCCTATATGGGGATTATAATTGGTTTGGGCTGGGTGGTGGGTGGTGATGCCTTTATGTGACAATAAGGTCTACCAAAGAGGTTAATTTATGTAATGCGCATAGTGCATTTTGTTATAATTCTACTAGCCACAACCTTCTCTCCAGGGCTTATGATCCCCGGGGGGGGGTGGGGGGGGGGGGGGGGGTTGTTGGCGTCAACTGCCGCATATTGATAACGAGGTCAAAATGCTCTTAGTATTTGGAGTAGTTTCCTATGAATGTTTACATTTCTCGTTTGGATGTAATGTCCAGAAGCTTTAAATGATGATGAATAAGTAGATCACTTGGTAACTAATAGCTGTTAATTACGAGAAGTATTAATTTTGCAGAGTGATTCCAGTGAGATCCAACGAGCTTTAATTGACGGGGAGGATGGGAATCCGTCAAAGATAACCGAAGTCCCAGAGATTCACAAAGACGAATTGTTGGCAACTCAGATGGCCCTTTCTGATGCTCAGAGCCAAGAAGAAGTTATTGAGAAGGAGAGAGATATTATGCTTGAAAAATTAGCTAGAGCGGAAGCTAAGCAACAGGAGTACCACGCCTCCATAATACATGAAAAGGAACTGGCTGTTGCAGAACTTGAGGCAGCAAAAGACATTTTCCATAAGAAGGTACAGGAGTCTGTAGAGGAGAAATTTCATTTGGAGTCAAAGCTGATCCTTGCAAAACAAGATGCTGTTCAACTAGCAGTTCAAGTTGAAAAGTTGGCAGAGATGGCTTTCCAGCAGGCTACATCTCACATTCTAGAAGATGCCCAAATGAGAGTCACAGCTGCCGAAACTTCTGCTGCGGAGGCTGCTTATCAGATTGAGGAACAAATACGAAGTGCTACTGAAGGGACCATATCTTCCATAGTTGACCAGTCCAAATCTGCCATAGCGAAGGCTTTGGCTGCTGCAGAAGCAGTAGGGGACCATACAAAAAAAGTTGTAACAACTTATGCAGATGATTTGAATTTAATTGATGAGATTGCCTCTATCAAAAACCAGAATATCAAGTTGCAGAAAACAGTAACTGATTTAGAATCTCAATTGTTGGTTTCTAACAATGAGATCAATAAATTGAAGTTGGAGTTAGAGCAAACCCGCCAGCAAGCAACCGCATATGAACTCCACACACGTGATGCTGAGAAAGAACTGCTTGAATTTCAGGAATCAAGTAGGAAAGCAACTCATCAAATGGAGGAGGAAGTTAAAACATGGTTGAACAAAATGAAAAAGGATGCTGCAGAGAGAAAGAAGGCTGCTTCAAAGTCTTTCAAGGTTGAGGTGGAAACTATCAAGGCTGCTATTGAAGCAGCTAAAGAAACAGCTCACTCCAAAGATGAGGCTTACCTGAGAAGATGCGCAGCCCTGCAAAGATCTTTGAAAGCATCTGAATCTGCATCAAAGATGTGGAGACAAAGAGCAGAAATAGCCGAAGCATCATTATTGAACCGAGTCCCGCTTGGTGAACAAGATGAGAATGCAACATATGTAGTTAATGGTGGGCGAATAGACCTTCTGATGGATGATGATTCACAAAAATTGAAACTACTTAGTGATGGTCCTCGCAGAGAGATACCCGAGTGGATGGCAAGGAGGATCAGCTCTGTCTGTCCCAAGTTCCCCCCTATGAAAACTAAATTGTCTAAAGACAAATTTTCAAAGTTCAAATATTTGAAGTTGCCCAAACCTGAAGAAGTCTGGTCCATTGCCAATGAAAAGTCAAAAGATGTTTCCACACTGGTTGAGCAAGTAATTGAGAAAGAAGTTATTGAAAAGAAACGAAAGGCTTTGGAACGCGCTCTTCACAGGAAAACAATTCAGTGGCAGAGAACTCTTGAAGAGACAAAATTAGGTTTAGTTTCTTGATGTAATATTACAAACTTTATTTTTTATGAGTGTCTTTCAAGCTGTGACGTTGACTTCTCCTGCCTTGCATGCAGAGCCAGGAACTGGTACCGGACGTGAGATAGTGGTTAGTATATCTCTTATTGATGTTATAGTGCAAGTTTACTTATTCTTGCATCATCTATTAGCATCATGGTTTATAAAGCCTGACCAACTAGATTGATGCCATCTAAAGCTTAACTCGGAATACCTTTATAGATCATTGGATTCTTGTACTTCATGGATGATTATGCAGTCCTGTTCTGTATCCAAGAATCATTTTAACCATATTCAGAACCCACGAACCTTTCGCTCAATCTTGAACATGGATTTATTTCTTAAGATTTGTTCCTTCTGAAGACCCCACAGAAAAAGGATGAAACTCTTGCAAATCCGACCTAACTAAGATTGGCTCACGAACAAAAATGTTTTTACATGCTGTACTTGGTAGTTAATTGGATATGTAAGATGCTTGTGATTAAATTCTGGGAAAAAGAGTACTTGGCAACAATGAGACTGTTGGAGCACGGGAATTGTAGAAAATGTATGTTGTAACTGTAATGGTTTATAGCTTTCTTGTACTTTCCAGGGAGCACATTGGGAATTTACTATATACTTGATCTATTTATTCTACCACCTTCTATGTGGTACACTTTGTTATTCATTTCTCCTGATAAATTTGTTATCAGTGTTCTTTAGAATATTTGTATTTTCTCAGAGGGAGCTTAGTTTCTTTTTGAAGTACTCTTACCCAAAGAATCTAGAATGACAGATAAGATTGGGGGCCGTTCATTTAACGGAGGCCGTCTTGAACTTGTCCTTGTTTTTGTATTATGCTGCTGCACCAGGCCCTGAATGGGGAAATCACATCTCATTCTTAATGACTAATGCTTCTTGTTTTCATGTCGAAAATCTGTTTCTTTAATTTAAACTTCTCTAAAGTTCATCCCTGTACTTAGAACGCCCAATAGAAGCACAAATTCTTTCCTTATTGTAGACTTGAAAACTATGATCTTTTTGTTTAAATCACGGAATCAAGCTTACTACCAACAAAATTCCATTCTCATGTCATGTCAACGTCACTTTTCAAATTTTCCTTTTGAAGTTTCAAGGTTTCAACTGGGAGAGCTGGAGAAGACAGTGGTACCTAGATCTAGCTCCTAAGGCTGCAGATTTGTCACGCTCTGGCATGACAGCAATATGGTTCCCACCACCCACAGAGTCTGTTGCACCACAAGGTCTGGCCACCGGCCCCTGTGATTATACTCTTTTCTTAAGTATTTCCATCCCTTTAATTGGTTGAAACACTGAGTTACTGTTCTTATACTATTCCTTTAGGGCAATATCTTATAATTTCTATTCTGACTTCTGAGTATACTTTGGTGTTCACTTTTCTCTATCTGTGAGGGCAGAGTCTTCGTAATTTTAATTCTAAGTATGGGTTATCCACTGCTCTACTTGAACATATTTATAGGAAAAGTATTTGTCGATTAACTCCTGTTGTGTACAAAGATAATCCATATCATATGTGTAACAAGCTTTGTTTTTTATGCTCAGCTTCACTTGAATTTTCATCAATTCAATTGCTTAAAAATATTAGTAAACTGCAGGTTATATGCCGTCTGACCTATACAACCTAAATTCAGCCTATGGTTCTGAGGAAGAGTTGAAGTACTGTATACAGGAAATGCGTAATCAAGAGCTTCTGGTACAATTCTATACATTGAGCTGGCATAGTTATCTGGACAGCAACTGCGGCCATTAGTTTTTTAATAACTGTTCTGCACACCTAGTCATCAAACTCTTTGGGTGCAAAATGCAGGTTTTGGCTTTGAAAAATTACACAAACAACAGCTTCACACTCACCTTGACTAACACACATGCTCGCGTGCACACAAACTCACATATACTAAAAGGTTTAAGTTATATACAAGAAGTGCATAGACGATTACACTTTTTTGAATCATTAGAATTTTTCTTATTCGTGTTCTTCTGAGTATATGGTGTTTCTGTATGTGTCCATATTATCGAATGTGCTATACCCTCCTCATCATTCTTTTGTTAGAACTCATTAGAATGGAGCATATCAGACCCTCTATCTTTTGTTTTATGACTGGAAATACTCAAGCTCTGTAGAAAGGTATACAAGATTTATCATTTAAAAACACTGTGTTGAACCTCGTGTTGAACAATAGGCCTGCAATGTTAAGAAGTTTATTTCTTTTATCGGATAAAGTGGGATCAGATACTGTTTAATTATGGTGCTATTTGATGATATTTCTATAGCCAGTTCTTGTGGATCCAATAACCTTGATTAGTAATGTTTGATCTTGTCATGTGTTCTGGCTGCAGACCTTGGGAGACGTTGTACTGAACCATCGATGTGCCCATAAGCAGGTAAATTATTCTCTTAGTTATATTTGCATCTCTCTCTGTCTGTCTCTCTCTTAGTTCTGTAACAAGACAAGAAATGTACGAAACATATTTTTGCTCATCCAATTTATATTTTATCAAGGTGTGTAAGTCTTGAAGCCTATGATCTTTGGAAATCTCATCAGCAGAACTAGGTCTCAGTTGATGGTGCTAAACCTGACTATCTCATATTTGCAGAGTCCTAATGGTGTCTGGAACATATATGGAGGGAAGCTTGCATGGGGGCCTGAAGCAATTGTATGTGATGACCCAAATTTCCAAGGGCGTGGCAATCCTTCTAGTGGTATGATCATTGTTTCCATAAAAATATCGCAATAAGTATATATACATTTAGTGCAAGAAGCATATTGTTTATTCTGTAATAAGAATACTGAAGCGTATCAAAATCCTTCCAGGTTTATTCCAGTTAAAAATCTAAAAATTTAAGGCTGTTGGGTATGCATTCAAGGAATCACCAAAAAAAATGAAAAGGATATGCATTCAGGGCTCTATTACCTGTGATTTAAGCTTGAAAACTCATGCATACAATATATTATATATAGGTGTGTGTGTGTTAAAATCAAGCTTGATGTGTGTCAGTTCTTCGGTATCCTTGTTTTATTGTGTCTCCTGAAGGTAAAAATACTAGTTTTCCGATTTGTTTATATCTTAACCGCATCATCATTGAAGAATTTAATCCTGGAGTATTGATTCGTGTTCATCTCGTAAGGCTCAGATCGCTTGCTCAATCCTATGGCAATAGGTTGGGAGATGGAATTCGTACTATAAAGTTTCAGTTTTTATTAGCATTTGCATTATTGGGGCAAAATCAAATCTAAGCTGCAAATTTTATGATCATGTTGCAAATGAACTGCCTATAAAAACTCTGATATTGTACAAAGGTCACTTATTGTCAAATTCAGATCCTCACTGGAATTTACTGTTGAATTATGCAACTGGTTTGTTACTTTATATTGTTTTTCCTTTTTTCAGCTTCAGTACCCTTCTGAATGCTTGTGGTTGTCCTTTTTGTGCAAAGTGACCTTTATACTTTTTTTCAGTTTGTGAGATATAGTCACTGCACCAATCTCTCTTTTACAGGATAATTTACAATCAATCCAATTTTCCATTCCCAATTCATTTTATTTTAGTGGCCTTATAATTTATTTGCTGTCTTCTAAGCAAGATATTGGGAAAATGGTTCGGAAAGAGGAATAAAGTAGAACATGTTTTCAGTTTTTAAGTTTAAAACTTCTATCATGTTCTAGACATAATGAGTGGCCTAATAAGTTGATTACAAAGATTTCACTACATTTTTTCTGCTGATAAACAGGTGACATTTTTCACGCGGCACCAAACATTGATCATTCACAGGACTTTGTACGTGGAGACATAAAAGGGTGGCTAAACTGGCTCCGAAACGATATTGGTTTTGATGGTTGGCGCCTGGATTTTGTGAGGTGAAGTTTTTTTATTTTTTATTTCTCTCTCTCTCTCTCTCTCTCTCTCTCTCTCTCTCTCTCTCATGTTTATGTCATGCAATAAATATATATAGAATGCAGAGTGTTCAGGAAGCATAGAAAAATGATAATAATAGACCCTTCCATAAATATGTATGGCATCTCAATTCATACTTACTAAACCTAAGCTAATTAGCTATTATCTGTTTGGCATGAAATCATGAATCATTTATAACATAAGCAGGAATTTTTTGGGTCAATGAATTTTGCTTTGATTGCCTTTTAAGAGTCCAATCTTCTTTTAAGGGACCATAGTTTGATAATACTGTGTAGTTCATATCACAATTACTGATAGCAAGAGCACCATAATGAGCTGTTGCTCACTCTGTTCTCATTTTTGGCAGAGGTTTCTCTGGTGAATATGTAAAAGAGTATATAGAAGCTTCACAACCTGCATTCGCCATTGGAGAATATTGGGATAGTCTGGCTTATGAAGGTGGCAATTTGTGTTACAATCAAGGTAAATACTTAACATGAATTTCTTAAAATTCTTGAACAAAAGAATTCTCAAGTTTTTAGATTCAGTTAACCTTAACCCCAATCAGCACCCTTTTCATTCCATGTTTTTACTTTGAGGTAAATGTTTGTCTATTCATGCATTTGACATTTTTCTGATAGAATGGTTGAATTGTTTAATAAAAAATATGTATTCCTCATGCAAATTCATATATCCAAGAGATTGCGGATCCTTTAGGTCCTAGCCTATGGTCTAAAGCTGAACTGAAATATGAACCGTTTCAAAAGTAACATGAAATATTCTTAGTTACGAAGCATATCTCATACCATATTTCATTTTAATTTGAATTGTTCTTGATGTCACTGTTTGTATTCGAGCATACTTTCACTCTGTAAGTGATCCATTTATTTGATGATTTTTGTGCTTGAAGATGCTCATCGACAACGCATCATTAACTGGATCAATGCTACTGGTGGTACCTCTTCAGCATTTGATGTCACAACAAAGGTGCTTTCTGGACATTATCTGGGTTGCCTTTTTGCTTTTTAAGTTATTCTTCAACTACTTATTTTTCATAGTATGTGTTCATCTTGTTCACTAAAGTTTCTTGTGCTAAGTAACAGTAAGTATCTATTTTTAAAGCCTCAAAAGAATTGATGCGAAGGTTACTCATAATAACGCCTTTAGGTGAAGGTTTTCTTTCTTTTTTTTCCTTTTTTGGGGACAAAAGTTGAATGTTATTCATCACAATATTAATTATATTAATGTGTTTTTCTCCCTTTTCTTCCATGTCTCTTCCTATTTGGTGCCAGAGTCTATGCTCCTGAATAGGCACTATTAGTTCAACACCATTTTCTGAAAGGGTAACACGGAAAATGGCTTTGTTAAACAGAACAAATATGTTCGAACATAAATTGAAAGAACCAAAATAAAAACCAAACTTCAAGAACCAAGTTCTTGCTCAAGCATATAGCCGAAAACTTCAATATTCAGTGAATGAATTTTACAAACTAGAGCAGCGTATATTTATTCTGCTGGACAAGAGCAGTTACCAAAAAATAAGGACTCCTACCAAAAACCACTACTCTAACATAAAAGGAAATAACAATTAACATAATGACATAATTAAGACTCCTACTAAACAACAATTCTAATAAGGAAATAGCAAGTAATCAGCCATTCTCTCCTGCCTCCTTTCTTGCACGTAATCTGCTCCTTCTTCTTTGGCTCATAAATCCACTTCACAACAATTCTACCCCCTTAAAAACAGCCTTGTCCCCAAGGCTGAACTCAGGAAATTGTTCCCTATGCTTATAAGGCTTTCCCGATAAGGATCATCTAATCGCACCATGTTTGGCACCTGCTGAGCTTCTTCATGCTCCGGTTTAGCTTTCAATTTCACTGGTTCTTGACCACTCAAATCATTAGACTTGGTTTTGGACATTGCTCCAGTATCAAACTTATGGTCAAATTTTGCTTTCTTTGGATACTTTGCATCACTCATAGTTTCTTCAGTCTCAGTATGAGCGATACCATTACTCTTAGTTGACTTTGATGATATCAAAGTGGAATCATTTTCTTCGAAATTGGTCTTTTCGATACCACCCTTATAACGCGTATCAAACCTCACCATCAAAGCCTGTGAAAATTCGGCCCATCCCATGTTTGGCTTCTTCTGTTGAACCCAAGTGAACCAATGCAAAGCTCCTCCCTTCATAGCCACCATAGCTGATGGCACCTTTTGTTCCGGTGGGGTTTGGTGGATTTCAAATTGTTGATTCGCGCGAGCCAACCAACCAAGTGGACCGGATCCATCAATTTAGGGCATCAGAAGTGATGGATGTGGCCCTTGAAGAGCCACAAACGCTGCTGTCGCCGGACTCTCGACGAGATGTGGACTCTTCGGCGCGGCGAATCCCGCTTGATGTGGCGCAGTGAGTAGGGCAGCGTGAACCACCACCGTGAGATTGGTTATTGCCGCCGTTAATTCCGCCAATTGTTGCTTCATCGTAACCTCCAACTTATCCATTCGCTGATCCGACGTTGAACGAGTATTCGTCATAGTTGCGGGGAAAAAGATCCGGCAGGTCGGACCAATTTGTTAGAACATAAATTGAAAGAACAAAGATAAAAACCAAACTTCAAGAACCAAGTTCTTGCCCAATCATATAGCCGAAAACTTCAATATTCAGTGAATGAATTTTACAAACTAGAGCAGCGTATATTTATTCTGCTGGACAAGAGCAGTTACCAAAAAATAAGGACTCCTACCAAAAACCACTACTCTAACATAAAAGGAAATAACAATTAACATAATGACATACAAAGACTCCTGCTAAACAGCAATTCTAATAAGGAAATAGCAAGCAATCAGCCATTCTCTCCTGCCTCCTTTCTTGCACGTAATCTGCTCCTTCTTCTTTGGCTTATAAATCCACTTCACAACAAAATATGCTGCATATTTCCAGTGCACTTACAGAATGAAGTTCTTTCTCTAGATGAGGATTCCATATTATGACCTTAGATATACATAATAGCCAGTGAGCTATGTAGCTTGAAAAGTGAATGCAGTTCACTGGAACAGCTCAAATACACAAGAAAATTTCAACTCGGTCAAAAATAATTAATCCAAAAACTTGAGTTCAATTGGATTTCAATTATGATACTTGAATCTCGTATTGGTTCCCGTACTTCGGTAATTTGCTCATGGAAAGAATTGATTTCTTTGAAATAGTTGATTCTTGCCTCATAACTTGATACAGAGGCAGACATTTCTAAAGTATCTTTCTCTGAGGTTGTAATAAAGGAGGGATAAAATAAGTAAAAAATTTGAGACCATTATCTCTTGGAAAGCCTTTCCTTCCCTCTCCCATTATAGATTTTCTTGTCAATGGAATTCCAAAAGGGAAAAATGCTTTTCAGTTGACCCTGATGCCTGTGTTAAATTAATGCAACGAGAGGCAGTTATGATATGTGTAGAATCTTTCAACTACACGATGCAGACATGACTTTACTTTATCATTTTAGGGTATTCTCCATTCAGCGCTTCATAATCAGTATTGGAGACTAATTGATCCTCAAGGGAAACCGACAGGAGTAATGGGATGGTGGCCTTCTCGTGCTGTCACATTCTTGGAGAATCATGATACCGGGTCAACACAGGTACTTTCTCTCTCTATGTGTGTGTGAGTGCGCGAGCTTGCTTGTTTATCATGTCCACATATGCATATCTAAGAACTCAACACCATTGTCAAACTGTAATTCATCTCTGCACGTCATATTATTGGACCATCAGCATACTTCAAAAGCGAAATCAAACAATTTGAAATTAATTAGCTTATGAGAACCAACTTTAGCTGTCAAACCCATATAGTAAGATGATACACAGGTGTAACTGTTTAAGAGAGACCGAGTATTTTTTTCACTGGTTCACAGCAATAACTGTTATCAGTTCAGGTCTAAAAGTGAAAAGAAATACCAGCTGCTTATTGATATACATGCAAGCCAAGTCTTAGATCCTCGTTAATGTCATCATCTCCATCTATTGATTGCTGAGCACATTAATATAAGCAATCATTATTGGAGTTACTGACATAAACTTTTAACTTCTCTTTGCAGGGTCATTGGCCATTTCCAAGAGATAAGCTTATGCAAGGATACGCATACATTTTAACTCACCCTGGGACTGTAAGTGGTGCCAATTTTGCGGAACCTCTGTTTTATTACACTTAATTTTTCTCTTGGTTTTATTTGGTGGTGTGAATACTATCTAGCATTTATATTTCTTGGAAGAATGAACGTTAAACAATCAACAAGGATTCAATAGATCTTCTATTGGGAAAAGAGATAATGCTCTCTATATTTAGAAAAAAAATTCTTTTCTATATTTTGTGCTTAAGTTTCCTTCATTTATAGTAATTGCTCAATCTCTTGTCATGTACTTTGTACAACTCTCATCTGTTAAATATGGCCTTAATTTTATAAACTTCCATTCACTACTTTCCATGCTAGGCATATATATATGTGTGTGTATTGATCAATTGATGTGATTTTAATTTGTTATATTTTCTTTTCTTTCTTAAACTTGCAGCCTGTGGTATTTTATGACCATTTCTATGATTTTGGCATCCGCGACATAATAACTGAACTAATTGAAGCTCGGAGACGCGCTGGGATCCACTGCAGAAGCCCATTAAAAATATTCCACGCAAATAATGACGGTTACGTTGCAAAAATTGGGGAAACACTAGTGATGAAGCTTGGACATTTAGATTGGAACCCTTCGAAGGAAGTTCATTTGGATGGGAGCTGGCAGAAGTTTGTCGACAAAGGATCAGACTACCAAGTGTGGTTAAGACAATAAATTGATGGGTACTTTTCACTTGTCATTTTATACTTCAAGTGTAGTATCCATAGTTTTACTCTTCTATTGTTCTATTCTTGAAAGTGGAAACTGAATAGTCTTAGATGGTATGTGGAAAGATATAAGAATCCCAATGGAGTTGATCAAAGATTTTGTACTCTTCTTGTTTGTAATACAAGTATAAAGTCTATGTTGAGGATTTGTTGTGATGTGTAATTTTTGGATGAACAAGGCCCGCATCCAAGATCATTTGGTTTGAGGGGCAGAAACCACTCAGTTCCCTTGAATCTAATGGTAATTAGTGGATTGAGTGGTGTTCCTGATGCAATAAGATCATTTGGTTTGAGGGGCGGCAACCACTCAAGTCCCTTGAATCTAATGGTAATTAGTGGATCGAGAGTGTTGTTACTAATCCATTATAGATTTATTTGATTGTGATAGTTGATTGATACCATATGTTGTATTGTTGGCTAGAATATGTGATATCTTACTTTCCTAATGAATAAGTATTTTTTAACAAGATGAAAGGTTTTTCTTGCGAAGATTGAGTTTGATATTGGACAAAATTTTGAAATAGAGATTACTACAAGACTCATGCCACGAGCTTGACACATCATGATTGATTGAAGTTGCAAGATAAAGTCGAATGAAAACGTTATATAAATATTCCAATATGTAAAATGTAGTTTTGAAGTTGCTAGTCTTTTTACAAATATGCCAATATCTAAAATGTAGTTTTGAAATTGCCAGTTTTAATGGAATAATTATTTGGCCTTGTACAGAAACGTAAAAGTAATATACATGGAGATGCGGGGGATCGAACCCCGTGCCTCTCGCATGCAAAGCGAGCGCTCTACCATTTGAGCTACATCCCCTGTTGATGTTCCTCAATACTTGTTTATATATGAAATGTATCCTACCCCTCTTCATCTTTTTGTCATACGGCAATTTCTAATAGTTCTTCTTAAACGTATCTTTTTCAATATTAAAGTTTTAAAATGAACCATATTACTAATTTCAAAACGTTTAATACCTACTAACGACTGTGGTAGTAGTACAAACAATTTGCGATACAATGATCTAGTTTACGTACCTACATGTTTTGATACCTACTAAAAACTTCGGTTTATGAAAAAATTAAAAGATTATCACATTCGTAAAAACATGAAGCAAATAATTATATCTTCTCTCTTGTCTCAAATTGATCATCGAATTCGTACATTTCATCATATTATCAACAAACATAAAAACAAAATTACTAATATTGGACCAAGTTATATATATCAAATTATTAACCTTGGATAACGATGGTTTGTAGTTGCTTATAACCTTTAAATAATATTATTTATGTAACCCATCAAATAAATAATAAATTTTACAACTCTGCGAGAGTAAGACATGAGAGTAAACCAACAAATCATCTGCAATATTTTTAATAAAATACATTACCTAAAAAAAATCCTTACTCATAATCATAACTTTCTTTTGAATATGAGTTGACGGTGATTTGGTCACTAAAATAAGAAAAGAAACATTAAAAGGCTGGATTTGCCACATCATTTAAACATGCAATATTCCAGAAGGTGTCAAAACAATCACTTTCTTTTTAGAAAATCAAGAAAATGTGTGCTAATTTTAATGTACTATATAATTTTTACTCGATCTCGTTATTATGTAAATTATTGTGAAATGAGCAATCTCAGTGTCTGTGCCCATTTCTAACCTAAATATATGACAAAATGTTGAGCCAAAGATCAAGTGAAAGCATGTGACAAGTTCTATATATATTTGTCATAAATAACAAACTTTTTTCCCCTATAGAGGAAAAGGGAAGAAAAGAGAGAGGGAAATTCAAAGTAGCTACTTGTATAACATAGGTCTGCAAAGGGGTCCTTAGTTGAATAAAAGTTTGGCATAAAGATTCTTGAAGTTGAACATATTCTGAGATAAAAATGTATTGACACTCAAAAGTAGAAACAAAAAAAAATCTTAGAATTTAAAGTCAAACCACACTTGTAATTATAAATCGAACACATTCATCTTATGATACATTCACATAAAAATGATAAGTTTTACTTTTCATTGATGTTCAAACTCGTTATAATCAAATGAAAAGTTAGATAACTCACCACTAGACCATCGTACAAGTGATCAATCATATTTTCTAATATGTTTTCGACAATGTTGTGCCACGAGGCTCAAGGCTTTTTTTGTGGGTTTTCATAATAGAAGTACTAAACCAAAAATATGCTATTTAATCAAAATAAAATAAAATAAGGTAAAATGAATAATGGGGATCTTAATATTCACTAAACCATTCTCAGTGAGTATAAACAGCTCTAAGTTTGGGCTTGGTTTAAATGGGCCAGCCCAATCTATGATAAGATATGAAATTGAAACATCAACACAATAAACAATCATAATATATCACAGACTCACAGTTCAAATGGAAAAAGGAAAATTAATCACACACATTATAAGCTCCTTTGTAAGTATTTAATTAAAATTATTTCAGAACCTATTTACAAAAACTTGGTATAGACATTGAAACTTGATTTACTTGCGAGTGTTTGTGCAACAAATTGTATGTAAAAATTAAAATGATAGTATGCGATATGACCATGTTAATCGTATGAATTTATATTATAATCAAGTCTTGATTAAAATCGGAAAATAAAAATAAAAAGCTGAAATTTTTTATTTGATACAACTGGATTGATATTTACTCCATCATTATTGATATTTAAAATGACTTATATCCGTAAAAAGAAATAAAATACGTTTCCGTGTTAATTAATGCTAAATATTGTGTAAGATTTAATACTTAAAAATTACATGATCACATTTATACTATGTTGTGATTGTAAAGACATTTGATACTCTAAATATAAATCGTGATGATCTACCATGGTATATAATATATTTAACAACATAAACAAACCATACTCATAAAAATTCAAATACAACAATTAATGTTTTACGAATCATAATATTGTTCAATTTCAAAACTCTTCAAAAAAATATTAATCAATTATTTTGAAAATCATTCATATTAAATCAGTATTTGCATGATCAATTTACGCAAAATTGGACCAAACTTACCCTAAATCGTAAAACTAAACCAACCCTTAACAACAACTTTAGTAATAATTATCAACATGATGTTGCTTAAGCTAAAAATGGGGCGGGAAAAGAAATACCACATGCACGTAACATTTTAAAAAAATAAATTTCCACACACTAAAAGAAAAAGTGTCACTATTTTTTCTCTCCAAAATAAATAAATCGTGAGGAAGCAAATGGAACAACAATGCACCGCCCACGCGCTGAGCTCCAGCGCGTGGTTGAGACTTTTATCCTTTCCACACCGATCTTCTTGTCCACACCCAGGCGCGTAAGCATTCTGCATTCGATCCTCACCGTCGACCACGTTAAATATCCCAAGCAACGGCTGATATTTGACCTTAATCGTACACTCCATTATACGCCGACGACTCTCAGGTTCGGAAATCCAAGGCGTAACTCCTGACCTAAGGCTCGGAACCGAACCTAAGACAATTTTGCAATTTATTTTTTTAATTTTCTCATTTTGATGGCTTTATTATCTGAGTGCCTGTCTGAAAAAACAAAAAACCACCCCTCACTATTTATAGAGAGAGAAAGTAAGCAGTGAACAGTGAAGGACCTATACATACATATTTATATATATGTATTGTTAGAGAGAGAAAGTGAGAAGCTAATCCGATAATTAGAGCTGAAGCCGAAGCAAATTGCACTGTTTGATCTCCATTTCACCAGTTACTTCACATTTCAAGGTAAGTTGAGGTAGAATATATATATATATATATACATACACAAATACGTACACTCTTAACCACTCTCAATTATTTAGCTCAGATCACACTCTGCACGCGCAAAGTCACAATATTTGCTGCTTTTCTTGCTTGTACATATGGCTCAGAGTTGAAGATTTTTCAGCTTTATGGAATGTTTGAGTTTTACTATCTGTAATTGGAGCTATGATTGTCTGTCTTTTGCCCTTAATTTGGTTGAAATGCAGCTGGAATTGATTTTATTGAGGATTTTGTTCCTTTTTTTGAGGTATTTGTAGGAGTTTGGTGGCATGCAGGAGTCTCTTAGGGTTTCTTTTGGTTGATTGGATTTTGCCCTAAAAGTCTTGCTTGTGCATGGTTAATTCTGTGGTTGTAATTGGTTCTGGAAAACTTGAAGCTAAAATTGGTTGAATTTTGCTGGTGGTGAGTTATTTTTTTTATAGCTTTCAATTGGTAATAATTGGTTATTAATGGTTATTTACTTGTTACATTTTCTTTAACGATGAGTCTCTTGTAAGGAAATCGAAGATTATACTGAGATTTTGCAGTTTGATCAATCTATTTGACTACTTTGGTTTGGCATTTTGGGGCTCATTTTTTTGCTTATTGTATCTATTTCAGTAAGTCTCATGCTACGTTTAATTTTCTAGTGAAATTGTCTTATCATATTAAATGGTTATTCTCTCTTCATGTTTTGACAGAGATATCCTTCTTTAGGTGAGAGCATTTATTATACGGTTTGGTTTGCGAAGGGAGTTAATTGCTCGAAGATTCAGCATGATCTGATTAAAGTTGAGGGGTTTTCATGTTTGGATGACATCTGGACTATATCTTTTCTAGTCAACGATTTTACTTAGATTATCGAGTGGTTTGTTTGTGTTAGTATATTCCCTTTTGGGCGCAGTACCTTCTTTAGGACCAACCCACCGGGAATCCAACAACCTCGCTCTAGTCAGTAGTCGAGAATTATTGATGTACAGATGTTGCAGCGCCAAATTATGTTTAAACAACTGCAGGAACTGCAGCGGAGGCAACAGCTCCAGGAGTTGGGTGATCCCAGAAATCAAGATTATATGAATCAACTTTCATCATTGAAACAAGCTTCCGGGGTCCAGTTTCCCTCTACGATTAACGGTACACCTGTTAATGATTCACAAATGTTAATGCTTGGTAACATGCAAATGATGCAACATGGTGGATCCACCGTTTTTCAAGGGTTGCCCAATGGAGTGGGTTTTTCACAAAGTCATAATCATGGAGTCGGCCTGTCACAGCCACAGTATGACTTATATGGAACTCCAAACACTGATAAGAATTTAAATCAATATTCTCACCTCCAAGGCCCGTCTAATCATTCTGGTAATCTGTTGGGCAAGAACAATAATAGCCCTTTGAGAATGTCTCCCGTGCATCCATCTGCCTTTGCTAGCTCCTTTAGCATGCCAGATGGGTCATTGCTACCGGGTCAAGTGTTTCAGGAGAAGAATTTGTTTGGGCAAGTTCCTGCAGAAAGTTTTAATAGCGACATTTTATCTCACAGCTACTCCGAGCAAGGTATGGTCCAGCCTGATGCTTCTTTAGATCCACTGGAACAGAAAATCTTGTACAATACAGATGATAACAGCTGGGAATCATCATTTAGCAGAAATAGCAAGATGGGCAGTGGAGGTTTTGACAGTACAGTGGAAAACCCGTCTTTCTTGGATTCCATTCAAAGTGGTAGCTGGAGTGCTCTTATGCAGTCTGCTGTAGCGGAAACTTCTAGCAGTGATACCGGGATACAAGAAGAGTGGAGTGGGTTGAGCTTCCAGAACCCAGAACCATCAATGGACAATCAGCCCTCGAATTTCATTATTAATAATGAAAAGCCGCAAAATAATTGGGTTGATAGAAACTCGCAACATGTATCCTCTCCAAGTTCAAAGCCTGAGCATTTGGTCCACAACTCCAATATGAACTGCAATTTCCCTGGTTTTCAATCTGAGCCTTCTCGTGACTCGAGACAGCAGTCTCCTAGAAACACGAGCCAATTGACTGATTATAACTCTCAACAGAAGCATCCCACAGGAGGGAGTCATCTGGTTCAAACATCTTTATCTACATCTAATACTTGGCCTGGTCAATATAAAGGGCATTTAGAAGATGACAACCGGTTCCACAATAACTTCTCAGGTAATAATGAACCATATCTTGAATAAAAAGAAATTTTACATGAGAATCAAGATATTGATTTCTAGGGAGAATCTAATGAGGGTTTCACTCTTTTAATCTTATGCAGGTCATGAAGTGAGAGGTAATTTATGGCTTCATGGAAGTACTTCAAATCCTGTGGCTGGTGGTATTCAAAAGCCATTTGATCAGGTTGATCAGAAGTTATTTTTCCCTGCTAGATTTCTATATTTTTAATTCATTACATCCGAATCATTTCATATGAACTATATGGTGTCTTATGTTTTCTGTATAATACATGTCAATGTTTGAATGGCCATGGCAAAAAGATGCCTTTGGTGTTCTGAGGTCCATATATTTCTAATTATGGAACTAATGTAGTCTTTCTGAAAAGAATTATAATACATTAACACCAAATTAAGTTCATGTTTTTGAGGTGACTTTTCTTTTCCCACTGAAAAGTTAGTAATTCATAACTCTGTTATAATCTTCATTACAGGGGAACCAGCTGAATATTCACAGGTATTCAACAGAATCAGGGAGGATGGCTCCTGGAAACAATGTTGAACGCATGCCATCTCTGTTAAGTGCTTCTTCAGATATCCATGGTCAAAATGTGACTTCTCAAAGGTAGTCATTGTATACATGATGCTGAAATTTCGTACATTGCTTCTCCAAGTATAAAAAGACCTCAGATCATTCAAAAGTTATACTCTCTTTTTTTTCTTGTAACATGTATTTCTTAGTGTGCTTTGGTTAACGTGCATCTTACTTCTGTTGACTTGCTTTCCCCTGATGACTTCTTATGTTGCAGCGAGAGTATGCTTGAGCTGCTTAACAAGGATGACATATCTGACCAACATACGCCTGGAATGCAATCGAACTCAACTCTCAATGAATTGTCTCTGACTGAAACTTCTGTTGCATCATTTGCTAAACCATGCAAGACGCCTCCCACATCGCAAGGTTTTGGCTTTAGGGTGGGCCCTGCAGATCCCAGGACTCCACAACCGTACTCATTTTTCCCATCTTTGTCAATGGTGGGTAGCAAACACAATCTTTTATGTAAATCTTTAGCTTTAGAAGCGGCCACCAAGATGGCAACAATTTTCTATTTGATTTTTCAGTATATGAATATAAATAGGTTCTTTACAGGGTAATTTTATGCCAGACCGAGTCTGATGGTCCGAATGTGCATTTTGTGTCTATCTCTGTGTGTGGGGACCGCACACAATACATCATACTCAGTGAGAGATATAGACACTAGGACCATTGGTCTCGGTCTAGAGTTTCCGTTCTTTACATGTCCTGAATAATGATGTTAACCTTCTGCATGCAGGAGAACTCAAACGCATCTCCTCTTCCAAGTCATGATGTGAATAATTATATCAAAAATCATCATCCAGCTCCACCAGTACCGACTACTAAATTCCCAGTATATAGTGCCACCACCTCCCAAGTTCAGCATGTGGGATCCACACAATGGCCTGATATCACCACTCAGCAAGATGTGTCTTCCCCAAAACCTTTCAAGTTCTCGTCCAATTTGTTTCGGTCCCATGATTCAGCTTCTAGCAGTTTAGAGACTAGTTCAGGAGCTCCAAATGAGCAACTCAACCAGAATTCTTTCAAAAACGAACATAATGTACAAGGTTTTGGTGCGTATTCAGGGGCATCAGAAAAAGAAAGTTCCTTTCATGATGGTTCATTGGTGACTCACACACACCAGCAGCCCTCTAACCAAACGGATCAGAGATACAATGAATCACCTGCTGTTCCTGCTAGAGATATGAGAGCTTTTAGCCATTCATTAAATCAAAATCAGTCTATGCACCAAGTGCAGTCTCCAAGAAATGCTGAAAATCATGGTGGTAAGAGGTCGCCACTAAAATATGATAGTGTTAATTACCAGCAGGCGATTGCCAATGCAAGAGAGCTCTTCCTGAGTGGACAGAAGGCAGTTACCAACGATAAAGCTAAAGGCGACCTCGATGCAGTAGCCCACATCAGCAATGAAGCTTCTAATGTAACATATCAGTCACAGATCAGTATGCAAATGGCTCCATCCTGGTTTAAGCATTACGAAACCTTGAAAAATGGCCAAGGGTTACCAATATATGATCCAAGAACTGCAGTTAATGCAGCACAAACATTTTCTGGAATAACCATTGGAAACTTGCAGGAGAATAGTTTGATCAGATATGGGAATTCTGCTAATGCCAATCAAGGAAGTGGTGTATGGCCATCGTCAACTGCAACCTTGATAGAAAGTAAAAACTTATCATCCCCTAGTATGTTGCCTTCAGATACCAATTACCAAACTTGGGCTGTTTCAATACCAAAAAAGCGTAAAATTGTTGCGTTTGAGATGGTACCCTGGCACAAAGAAGTTAATCATGAACCATTGAGGCTTCAACATATGAGGTCTGTAAATCTGAAGCTATTTCAGATCAGATGATTCGATTGTTCTTTTACTATTCTTAATACTGTTGGTATTTTTTGTTTTATCCTATAGTCGCCAGACCTTCCTCTTTATTTAATCATATTTTGGAAGTGGTTAATGTTATGTCCATTATCTAATATCCCCTTTGCTCAATCTTTTTTCTATTGGCAGCATTGCCGAGTTAGAATGGGTGCTAGCTTCAAATAGAAGGCAAGAAGAGGTGAGGCAGGTCACTTTACGTATACAATTTTGCTATAAAAAAATTCAAATTTTTTTTTTAGGATTAAAACTGTTCATCATGCCATTCTTTGTATCAGGTTAAAAATGAGACTGAAACTGTTGAAGATGTACTCCCAGTTGTTAGAGCAAAAAGACGGCTTACTTTTACAACACAGCTTATGCAGCAGGTCTTTCGACCTCCACCAGCAGTTATTCTCTTCGCTGATGCTAGTACAAACTGTGATTATGTGGCATATTCTGCTTCCAGATTAGCATTAGGGGATGCATGCAACCTGACTCATAAACCACCATCTGACACAAATAATGTGTAAGAGTTGCTATTAAATTTTCACAGCTGATTAAAAAATATTATGAGGTTCTATTTTCTGAATACCGGTTTTTCTTGTTTAAAATGTATTCAGTTCCCCTGACAAGTTAAAGACTTTGAGGAGAATAAGTGATTGTGATTTCTCAAAAGTTGTAGAAGGCTTAATTAGTCGAGTAAAGAAGCTTGAAGGTGATTTATCAAGGTAAGAATATGCATCTATAAACATTTCTAATCATAAAATTAGCATTGCTATTGATCAACCATGCAAGAATTTAAAAAGCCTATTGTCTTTAAGCTTAGCCTTTTTGCAAACATTTGTTATTTATAAAATAGCATTGGTATAGGTTAACCATACAAGAATTTAAAAAGCCTATTGTCTTTAAGCTAGCCTTTTTGCCTTAATATTTTTTAAGGGAAAGCAATGATTATGAATTTGATGGTGCAGATTGGACCGAACCTTATCAATTGTAGACATCAAAGTGGAAGCTCAGGATTTGGAGAAGTTCTCTACAATCAATCGTTTTGCAAAGTTCCACATCAAGTCCCAATCAAACACAATTGATCCCACATCCTCTTCTGGCCCATCAACTGCTCCTAAGATTTTACCCCAGAAATATGTAACAGGAGTTCCAATGCCTAAGATAGTACCAGAAGGGACAGACTGTCTTTCCTTGTGATCATATATAAATCGAAGGGAAGAAAATGATCCACAACATCAATGCAGGTTAGGTCAGGTGATCTTCTCGAATTTAAGGGGTGCACCCTTCTTCATTTTTGAGGTAGTATATATGTTGGTCTGTGTATATGTGCATGATAATGTTAGTAGGATTTAGGAGCAGGCCATTTTCTTACCTTTTACGCATTAATTAGACGACTTGTATGAATTCACTCTACTATATATCACTAATCTTTTGGTACAAGACCCCCCCCCCCCCCTCCCCTCTTAGTAGTCGTTAACGTTCTGTTTGAATTTGGTGATGTATTTATGTTTGTTTCCACATCACATGTATGTTGTTTGACTGAGTATTTTATTGTGTCCCTATAAAATAAATATGTAAGGGATACCTTAGAAGCTTCTGAGACCCTTTCCAGTTGTGTTTATTTTATTCTGAGATGTACGAGGTTGTTTCCAGACAAGGATTTTGTGGCCCACAAACCAAAGACTTGTCAGCAACAAGACAAGAGTAGTTCACAGAAAAAGTTGGAATTCTCTGTAGTACTAGATTTTTCCTGCCTTTAAATCTTTTGCCATTCATTCATTAAAAGATACTGAATGTCAGGGGTGCTGACAGGTCAGCAAAAAAACAAGATCGTGCGGCTATAAATAATTAACAGACACATTTGCCTACCATGTCAGCATCAGAAAAGTACAGAATTAGTGTCTGATTTAATCATGAGTGAGAAAGGGATGTGAGAGAAAAGAAAAAAGATAAAAGCTTTTGGCACCAAAATTGCCAGGCCCAGGTATCAATTTTGTCCACTGGAAGGTGCAGAACAAACAAGAGAACAAAATCTTGGTCAATTTGGAATACTTGGGATTGGTGGGTCTTGGCCAATAGAACGTTGTTTGATTTTGAAACATATATCAACACTAAATACTTCGTGGGCCCCAAAAACTCCCCATGTTTTATAGTTTAATACATATATTTGGGGTTTGGGGTGGGGGGGGGGGGGGGGGGGGGGGGGTGTTATGGGTTTGGGCTTTACCGTAGTGGGTATTGTTTGTGACTTCCATAATATTAGTGATTGTTTGAGTCTTCGAATTTGAAACCTTCTAGTAGTAGTTGAGGATCCAGTGTGTTTTGGACACATTTTCAGACCTTTTATTTTGTGCAGACACTCCTGTTATCAGAAAGATTAATGGAGCATAGGCTTAAGCCCGATTATATAACCGTGGAAGCCCATAATTTTGAGACGATAGTCCGCATAAGGGATTTTCTACGATGGCAAGTCACAATTGATCACGTGCCAAGAGAGGCTAACCAAGTAGCAAATCACCTTGCTAAATCTGGAAGATCGCGAGATATGGATATTATCCAAGCACCAAACACTAATTTGCACGAACTCTATGAACAAGATCTGCTAGAAGTTAAATGAATTAGAGTTATGATTATCAATTCGAGTCTGTCGGACTAGTTGATTAGGGTATTCCTTTCATTCAGATTCAAAAATAAATAAAAAATAGTATACTATCAATCAAAGTAAATAAATAATAATAAATGAACATAACAAGCTTTTTAGGCACGTATCTCATTGTTTGTTTGTTTTTTTCAAATCTTCAAGTCGTAATCGAGATCAATACTGGCCAAAAGAAACAAATATACAAAGATAAAAAATAAAAATAAAAAGAAAAAGAAAAGAAAAGCAAACATCATATTAATCCAAAGTTATTGAAACAAGAAAAGGTGGCCCATTTATTAAAACAAGAAAAGGTGACCCATTGCTTTCACATGTTGGCCGAAGAAAAGATAATGTATATATGTATTGGTGCATATAGTTGCAAGTTACAATTCCACAACACAAATGACCAAATGCAGCTTTACATACAACTATACTTCCAAAATTTTCAACATCAGCACCACACAATTTGATATATCAACGAATTAAACAGAACCTGTAAAAGTTACATGTAGCGATTACGCCGTTACAAACAACGGAGATCAAATGTAATTGAAGTTGAGTATCCATCCAAGAACAATTATGTAGCCAACTAAACCACCTAAGACTCCGAATTCCAGTATTAACGCTGGTTATTCCTGGAACCTCATGTGGACTCTGAGTCCTGAGAAATTACAAGTCCTCCTTGTGGTGGGATACAGTTAGGGTCCATCATATAAGATGATTTGTGATATTTCCAAAACGTAGAGTCTAGGAACTCATAAGAATCACATTAGTATCCTAAGTTCATAACCCTTGAGCTAATGACAAAATCTTCAATTTAATGCTCCTTAGCAATTGGACTGCTAGGACTGTTAAAGGGTGGTTAAATACCCTACCCAGGCCCGAAAGTATGTCAACGTGTAGATGCCCCGACCCGATCAATGGGCTGACCCAAATCTAGCCCACGGGCCTGGGTATCGGTAAAAGCCACCGATTGACAGGGGAAAATGCTTGTATTGACCGGTTTTTTATAGACCGAATGGTCAAATCAAACCATATCACCATCCACTACTATGCAAAGGTTACATGGTTTGATCTGGACCGTTCCGGTCCATATTAACATTTCCCATTGACAGGCCTCATGCTTTGGGTGATACTATAAAAGTTCATGTAAAAGTTTGAAGCACAAAGAGAAAACAATGGGAACCCCACGTGTAATGGTTGTACCTTATCCAGCACAAGGCCATGTGATTCCAATGTTGGAGCTTTCACTATGGCTAGTAAAGCATGGCATCAAAGTCACATTTGTAAACACCCACTTCAATCACCAAAGGGTTGTCAAATCATTATCAAAGGCAGACGACACACAGGAGCTCATGACTATGGTATCCATCCCAGATGGATTGGAATCCTGAGAGGCCAGAAATGACCTCGGGAAGTTAACAGAAAGGATTTTCAATGTCATGCCTGGGGAGCTGGAGGCTCTTGTTGAAAGAATAAATGAAAATGGAGGAGAAATAATCACCTGTGTAACTGCTGATTGGACTATGGGATGGGCTCTAGAGGTGGCTGAGAAATTAGGCCCCAGGAGAGTGGCCTTCTGGTCGGCTGCAGCTGCGGTTTTGGCCTTGTTTGTCACTCAACATCCCAAAACTGGTAAATGGTGGGATTATAGACAGCAAAGGTGAGTCTTCTTGTATAATAATAGTATACAATACTGCAAGTAATTTAAAATCAGCTGGCAAAAGATGATAGTATTTTACTGTATATTTCTGTAGTCTGTACTTATAAAGCTAATTTCAACCTTATTCATATCAATACTTACTATACAGGAAGACTCTTGATGAACCAGATGATTCATCTTTCACCAAATATACCTGTCATGAACTCTATGAATCTTTTATGGGCCTATATTAGCGATCCCGCCACACAGAAAATTGTTTTTGACATGCTGGTGAAAAACTTCTCAATGAAATTGACAGATTGGCTTATTTGCAACTCATCTAGTGATTTGGAGCCAGGAGCTTTTTCCCTATTTCCAGATATTCTACCTGTGGGCCCTCTTCTGGCAAGCAACCGCCTCGGGACCTCAGTAGGCCATTTCTGGCCAGAGGAGTATGCTTGCTTGGTCTGGATGGATCAACAGCCACCCAATTCTGTCATATATGTGGCATTTGGAAGCTTCACTGCGTTTGACCCGACCCAGTTTGAGAACTTAGCTCACGGACTCGAACTCACAAATAGGGCATTCCTGTGGGTCGCTAGGCAAGATATAACGACCAATACTGATAATTCTTATCCTAAAGGTTTCAAAGATAAGAGTACATAACAGAGGGCAAATAGTGGGGTGGGCCCCTCAGCAACGGGTCTTGGCTCATCCCTCGGTTACTTGCTTTATAAGCCATTGAGGGAATTCTATCATTGAGGGAATTGGCAAGGGAGTCCCTTTTCTGTGCTGGCCCTATATTGCAAACCAGTTCTTTAACCAGAACTACATTTGTGATGAGTGGGAGGTTGGCTTAGGTTAAGCAAAGATGAAAGTGGGATAATCAGACAAGGAGAAATTAAGGGTAAGGTAGAGTGTCTTCTGAGTGATAAAAGATACAAGGAAAGAGCTTTGAATGTTAAAGAAAAGATCATGCATAGTGTCAAAGGAGGGTGCTCTCTTAAGAATTTCAATAAATTTATAGAATGGATCAAGGATAACTGATATGATGATTCCTTGTGAAAAAATTGTGTTGTATCCAAGAATAATTGAATGTGTATGTTCTCTATATTAAAAACACAAGGTCAAGAACAGAATTAACCTAACAAAACTCTTCTCCCTACATTCACAGGATATTTTATTGACGAATTTATAGGGAAGTCTCTGAAATTACTACGAAAAAACTTGAGTTCGTTATGTTGTATTTCAAAAGATAACTGTCAATAAAGTTCCAGTATGGAATTCATGCTTGGATCAGTTATTTAAGGAAATTGTATTACACCTCAAATCCATGTCAGTATTGGTTTTATTTCAAGCACCAAGATCAAAATTTTCCCAACAATAAGAAAGCATAATTTTAGAACATAACTCGGCATAAGACCATTATCGTATACAGTTTCAGACTATAGATCAGATCATCAGAAAGATATGTCATAATTAGGCACTAATTGTTCAAAAGAAACTACGCTATGAATAATTATATGCCATAGCCCATAGATCTTTTCATCATAAGGAACGATAACAACAATTAAAAGCTGGACAAATATAACTTACTCTCCGCTGCTTCTACAGTTCCATAGATACAGGACACAGTTCTAGAATCAACATACAAGAATATGCATAATTCCAAGAAATGAAGGTAACATAGATTTAAAATGTAGTAGTAATCATAATCAGTGTAGAGGAAAAAACTAAAACAATAAGGTAAAAACAAATATATAAGAACAAAAAACCATACAAAATGATGAAAGGGGAGAAATGAATCCAGCTTTGGCATTTACGTAAGCCTTGAGAAAATGACAAGACCTTGTTGTTGATTTCTTTATTTCTATCACCCATGCCACCTATAAAATCAACAAAAAAATTAGTTTGAAGCAATAAAGAATTTTCTTGAGGGGTGAAAAATGAGTAAACCACATGTATTAGCAATACCTTATCCAGCTCAAGGCCATGTCATTCCCTTGATGGAGCTTGCCCAGTGTTTAGCAAGGAGTGGTATAAAAGTTACATTTGTCAACACTGAGTTCAATCACGAGCGCATCGTGAAGGCACTGTCACATACAGGGGATATAAATGAACTGATACATTTGGCTTCAATCCCAGATGGGCTAGAACCAGGGGAGGACAGAAATGACCTGGGAAAGTTAACAGAAGCCATGTTAAAGGTCATGCCTGAGAAACTGGAGGCTCTCATTGAAAAGATAAATGAAACGGAAAGTGATAAAATCATGTGTGTGATTACTGACTATGGTTTAGGATGGGCCTTGGAGGTAGCAGAGAAATTGGGAATCAAGAGAGCATCCTTCTTGCCAGCAGCAGTCGCTCTGTTGTCCTTGGCAATCAATGTCCCGAAACTAGTTGATGATGGGATTATTGACAGCAATGGTAAGCCTTAATTGTTTTTTCGTTCATTCTCCTGCAATACTGGAACACAAAGATGCAATCTTGACAGAAAAGTAATAAATAAATCACTTAAATGGGAATGAAAAGGCTTATACAGGTTTACAGATGAATCTTGGGAATATTACTCCCTTTGTCACAAATTATATGACTCTCATTTTCATTTCGAGATGTCCCAAAAAAGATTCCATTTCCTAGAATAAATTCTTTTTATTAAAAATTACCCTCTCAATTAAAGTAACGATGTTGCAAAACTTTAATAATGTGAAAATAAGCAAAAGATTAGATTTTTCTAACTCTCACCTAAAACTTCTGGCAGATCTAATAAGAGTTCTACAAAATTACCAAGCTGTTACTATTTTGCTATTTTTTAGTTCAACAAAAACATTTATTATTTATTTTCTAATATGGCCCTCCAGGCATTCCCTTGAAGCACCAAGTGATTCAGCTGTCACCAGGCATGCCTGAAATGAGCACTGCGAACTTTGCATGGACATGCATCGGTGACATAGCCACGCAAAAAATTATGTTTCAGTCCATAAGACTGAATAACAAATCAGCAAAATTGGCAGACCGGCTAATTTGCAACTCATCGTATGAATTGGAGCATGAGGCACTCACTTTGGTTCCTAATTGTTTACCAATAGGCCCTCTTCTTGCAAGTAATCGTCTTGGAAAATCAGCAGGATATTTCTGGCCAGAAGATTCAGATTGCCTCACATGGCTTGATCAACAGCCAACCAATTCTGTTATTTATGTTGCATTTGGGAGCTTCACTGTCTTTGATCAAGTCCAGTTCCAAGAATTGGCTCTTGGGCTTGAACTTACCAACAGGCCATTCCTATGGGTTGTTAGACAAGATATGACTCAGGATAACATTAAGGCATACCCGAAAGGATTCCATGAACGGGTAAAGAATCGTGGGAAAATGGTGAGTTGGGCACCTCAACAGAAGATTTTATCTCACCCTTCTGTTTCTTGCTTTTTGAGCCATTGCGGTTGGAACTCTACCATTGAAGGCATAAGCAACGGGGTCCCTTTCTTGTGCTGGCCTTACTTTGCAGACCAGTTTCTCAACCAGACATACATTTGTGATTATTGGGGAATTGGATTAGGCCTAGACAAAGATAATAGTGGAATCATTAGACAGGAAGAGATCAGGACTAAGGTGGAGCTTCTTCTGACTAATAAGTGCTACAAAACAAGAACCATGAATCTTCAATCAAGAACCATGTCCAGTGTTACAGAAAAAGGGTGTTCTCAGAAGAATTTCAAGAATTTCGTAAATTGGATCAAGGAAACCTAGGATTATTAGATTCAATTAATAATCAAGAATGTGTTGTTTTTACATGATTTTGCAGGTCAATGAATTGCACCATTTTAGATACTACAATAATTAACACAATTTAAATTGGGCTATATTTAATATAGTTTGAAATCTAGTCGTAATGATGGAGCGGAGAATATAATTGTGAAGGATTTGAAACTCGTTTTCAAGCTTCAAAGAAAATTCTAGAATACTCAACATAAATCACATCGAGATAGAATGATGAAAAATAGGGTTCAAATGTATTTGGATAACACAATCCTAGCAAGGTCTAGAAACATCAGCCTAAAATGACCCAACTCAGAAAATTATGGAACTTGCTCTAAAATAATCCAACTAATGATCAAGCATGTGGTAAAATATTGGGCACAAACACAACTATAGAAAATACTAAAAGATAAATGAAAAGTCCCTGAAAATGGATAAATTCAGAAAAATGTCCGGACAAAAGAGTCGAATTAATGGAATTTCGAGACGGAAGGCAGTCCCTCGCTGCAGCAGTCGTGGTGGTTTAGGTTCATCTCAAAATATAATTGAGTACATTTATGGATCATGTCCTAACTCCTCCTGAATTAAAAGTTCCAAAAATGCATCCGACTCTTGTCTACATCACAATCATATTGGAAGAAAAAGGGAAAAGACCTACAGTGCATGCTACTAGTTGACCTGGTAATAGAAATTATCTGACCAAGTCTTCCTTTTCTCTAGATTGCTGGCCTTGGAAGAATTATATTGACTGGTCTTATTATAAGAAGGAATAATTATACAAGTGAAAGCAACTAAAACTTAACCCCATGACAGACAGATGCTTACACTACTCCAACAATACAGCACAAAGTTTCAGAATCAACCAACAAAATTGCTTAGTTCTAAAAGAAGAATAACAACATTGAAACAAACATAAAATCAGTGAAACGAAGTCATAATCTCCGCCTAGAACAAGAATGAAGCAGACAAGACAAACAAACTAAACAAGTAACTAAGCTACAAGAGCTAAAAATGAAAGATATAACCAATTTCATATAATTGACAAAACAGAATAATTGATTCCAATTTCGGCACCTGCAAACTCTTGATTTCGAGTATTCTTTATTCTTGATCATCCATTGTACCTATAAAAATCAACGTAAACTAGAAGTAAATATAGAACTTTCAAGTGCAAAACAAAATGGGAAAACCACATGTAATGGCAATACCATATCCAGCACAAGGCCATGTGATTCCCCTAATGGAGGTTGCCCAATGCTTAGCAAACAATGGTGTCAAAGTCACATTCGTAAACACCGAGTTCAACCACAAGCGAGTCGTTGAGGCAATTTCACAAACAGGTGGTGTGCATGAACTGATCAGTTTGGTCTCCGTTCAAGACGTCATGGAATCATGGGAGGACAGAAATGACCATGGAAAATTAGCAGATGCAATGATCAACATCATGCCTCAGAGGCTGCAGAACCTAATTGAGAAGATAAATGGTACAGAAAGCGATGAAATTACGTGTGTTATTACAGATATTTACATGGCGGGGGCAATGGATGTGGCTGAAAAGCTTGGTATCAAGAGAGCAGCTTTCTGTTCAACGTCGGTGGCAATGTTGGCCTTAGTTATCAATGCCCAGAAGCTGGTTGACGATGGGATTATTGTAACACCCGCCCCTTTTTGTTTTATATAATTATTAATTAAGCTATTATTAAATAGAATATATATATATATATATATATACATATATACATATATATAGATAGATATTACCAACTTATTTAAAATGATATATTAGAATCAACTAAAATCTAGGGATAAGATATATTAGAATCAACTAGAATCTAGGGATATAACTTGGTTACTACTCTACATCTAAGTTGTTGTTATCTAATCCTAACAACAATTTATCTCTAATAACTTGAAACTTATCCAAACTCTTTTAATGCATTATCAGTAATAATTATATTTATATATAGATGTATCTTTCTACTTGTTTTCTCAATTAAATAATGAATTTTCGGATATATTAATTAACACGTGATTTAGATGAGCATATCACCTCAAATCTACCAAATCTAGTGGATTTAAGCCTATCTCATCATATCTAACCCCTTAGGGACTTAGAAACCTACTCAAACTCTTCTAACTGAACCCCAGACTCCCTATAAATAGCCCCCACCTATGCATACGAAAATTGCACCTCTTATTCATATTTCTCCCTCAAATTTCATCTAGGCTTAGGAAGTTCATTAGAAGAATCCGAGGAGGCTGTTGTTGTTCAAGCTCGGGCTGACGGTGAGGTAGATATTTTGAAAAACCCTAGTTTTCTCTATAGTATTTTATGATAACAACTAGGTTCTTACTTTGTAAATCCAATGTGTAGGATCCAAAAAAAAACCCACAGACGTGTAGCTAAATCGAGTTTCAAAATAGTAAGTGGTTTTTACCCTTCTATTGTTTGTGAAATTTATTTCAAAACTCCATGTTATATTTTGTAAAACTATTTTGATATTAAAATAGGTCTTGAGCATGCTAGATTTAGTTTTCTTATATAAAATTGCTACCATGTGATCTATGTTTTCTAAACTGTCAATTTGCTTGTGTTAAAACATTTCATTTGAAATTGTGAATGATTCGTATGCTCTGAGTTATTAGTATCTATTGGTAAGGAATTAATTCCGGGCCTCCTGTAGGGCTTTAAATATACAGTGTTGAACCTTTGAGCCTCCTGCGGCGAATTAATAGCAGTGTTTGAACCTTTGAGCCTACTGCGGCGAATTAATAGCAGTTTTGGCCTACCTAGCGGGATAAACAGCTAGGACTTGATCAAGTTTACTACTAGGTTCTAAGAAGTTCATGAGCATTAGAAAAATTCTTTGATAGATTGATATATTTGAAGTTATTTGATAAAGTGATTTTAAATTTTGATTTGCCTACAAAGTCGATCACATGTTATATATGTAAGTTTTTGTTGAATTGCAAAACCCATTTTAATAAATTACTTTGATTTAAAACAAAAATAGTTCGTTTTATGCTTTCACATAATTTTTAAAATGTATACATACTTAACATGCTCTAGACCGGTAGAAGGCGTTAGAACTATTTACTGGGCGACTTTTGTCGCTCATACCACGATTCTAAATTTTGCAGAAAGTTCAGTCGAGTCATAGGAGGATGAGGAACAATATTTGGGATGGTGAAGATGGTGATTAGCTAGGATGTTACTTTTAGAATTTTTTGAATTAAATAAATATTTTTGGGATTTTGTCGTTTTTACGAAAACCCTGTTTTATTTCTGAACTTTTGAGCAATTGTAATAAAGGAGAAGTTTTAGATTTCATTTTTAGTATTGCTTTGAACCTCTGGGTTTCGTGTCTTTAAGTCCTTTCGGGCTTGGGGACATGGCCATCACGCGACCCCAATTTTGGGGGCGTGACAATTATAGATTGCAATGGTGAGTCTTCTAGCTTTTGAATTATATAATATATATATATATATATATGAATCATGATACGCTTAATTATGCATGCATGTAATATTATCTGCATATTCCTTCATTTGAAGGTTCAATTTCAATCATAACTATCAACCGATGAGTTAGATATATAGTTTATCCTCTTCCTGGTTCAGTCATAATCTATAAGACAATTAAAAAATGAATTTACCGGAAGATATAATTGCTCAAAATTCTAGAGTGCACCCGATGTGGAACGAGTTCTATACACAAAACAAAAAATAATAAAAAATACTTCACTTATTTGTTGTGTGTTGGTGCATATAATTGGGTCCTACCCCATCAAGAATTTTCCCATAACTGCCCCTCAGCAATTCTAGGTAAATTTGCTGGTTTGGTACCTCAAGTTGATATTATTTTGGTATTATATTTTTGGCTACTAGCAATTAGGGTATATTAAGTTACAAAAATTGGCAATTAAAGTATAAATTCTGGAGGAAAATTCAAAATTGACCGGAAAATGTCATTTGGCGTAAAAACTGACTTGAATTTGAGGATTTTGCTCAAATGAATGGACAAATAAACTTCAATTTGGGGATTTTGTAGAAATGGACGGAAAAACAACTTCAATTTGGGGATTCTGTATAAATGGACGGAAAAACACCTTCAATTTTAGCCCCTTTGTTCCAGGCCTGTCCATAATCCAATTTATTTGGTTTTGGTTCGACCCATCCACAATAAGAAGAGGGGTTGGCAGGGGCAGCTGCCCCTCAACTCTTGAAAAATATCCTTTTGGCCCAATAAATATTTGAAATTTAAAATTTTGCCCCTTCAACAATGTATTCGCCCCATAATTAAAAGTCTGACTTCGTCTCTACCCATTCGAGTCATCAACTTGGTTCCGATTATCCAACGAGATTCGATCCAAATCAATATAATTGTTATGTCATTAATATCCTTAATCTTATGCAACAGGAACACCATTGAAGAATCAGCTGATTCAGCTATCTCCATCCATGCCCGAAATGAGCACTCAAAACTTCGCATGGTCATGCTTCCCTGATTTAACCATGCAAAAACTCATCTTCCAAGCCATACTCGTAAACAACAAATTAGCAGAGCTAGCACAATATCTAATTTGCAACTCATCTCACGATTTAGAGCCCGGCGCACTCGATTTCCTCCCAAATTCTCTGCCAATAGGCCCGCTCCTCGCTAGCAACCGCCTCGGGAAACCCTCGGGCCACTTCTGGCCCGAGGACTCATCCTGCCTCGAATGGCTCGATCAACAACCAATCAGTTCTGTCATTTACGTCGCCTTTGGGAGCTTCACCGTTTTCAATGAAGTTCAGTTCCAGGAACTGGCTTCAGGCCTGGAACTCACAAACAGGCCGTTCCTATGGGTTGTGAGGCAAGATATAACTCAGGATATCGATGAGGCTTATCCGGTAGGATTCAAGGAACGAGTGAAGAATCGCGCGAAGATGGTCGATTGGGCTCCGCAACAGCAGGTCTTATCACACCCGTCCATTGCTTGTTTCTTGACGCATTGTGGTTGGAACTCGACAACGGAGGGTGTGAGCAATGCGGTGCCGTTTCTGTGCTGGCCCTATTTTGCTGACCAGTTTCTTAACCAGGGTTACATTGTTGATCATTGGAGAGTTGGGTTAGGGTTAGAGAGAGATGAAAATGGGATTATCAAACAGGAGGAGATTAAGGATAAAGTTGAAAAGGTTTTAAGTGATGGAAGTTTTAGAACTAGGGTTTTGGAACTGAAGGAGAAGACTATAGCTGGTGTTGCAGAAGGAGGGAGTTCTCTCAAGAATTTCGATAAATTTATAGATTGGATTAAAGAATATTAGTCCACTAGAGAGATTAATGGTTTGCATTTATAAAGTGAAGGATTTGTGTTAAGATCAGTAGCATCAATGATGAAATGTTTGCTTATTACTTTAATTATCAGCAGTCTGAAATTTGACAAAAAATATGTAAGGGAGAAGAAAACAAAAGCTTTATCATGTGAGATTTGCGTGGAGATCATTTTTTATTTTTTCGGTTTCCCGAGGTGTGCTCGAGTTGGACAGCTCAAAACTAATCCCTTGAGATATTGTCAGGCACAATTATGGGGGACATCTCCCAAGGTAGTTGTTTGCTTTCCACAAGAACTTGAATACAAGATTTCTTGCTTACAAGATCAGAGCTCCTTCCACTCAATTCAGCTTCTTTTGATCATGTAAAACTCATTAGAGTTTATTACGATTGATATAAATGCAAAAAAAAATTGTAGACATATCGGGTTTGGCCACGTTGAATTGAGCTCGGACAAGTAATCATTTATCATGTAATTTACTTGAGCTAAAACCTCCGGTCGGATTGTTAGATTAGAGAAAACCCCGTAGGGAACTTGTATTACTGAATAACATATTTATAGAGATACATGTACTTGGTAAACAAGAAACCCTAGCTATAAACAAGAAAAAGATAAATACAAGGAAACATAAAGAAACCTAAATTAGCATAAATACTAGAAAGATATGGAAAGATATTATATTATCTAACAATCCCCCGCAGTCGAAACGTGAGAGTCTTGAATGTTGAGACTGGACCATAGAAATCTGATCATAGAGAATTTGAGAAGAAGACAGCAACAAAAATAAAAGGTGGCGGTTGGCCTTAAGAGGCGGCGGGGGCTGCTCCAAATCCTCATTTTTTTAAAGGTGAGCAGCGGCAACTAACAAAACTAAAGGTGGCGGCTAAGCGCGTCAGCCCGCGGCCAAAGAGAGAAGAAGGCGGCATAAAATAAAAAGGCGGCGGCTCCAAGTTCTTCTTTTCAAAGGGTGAGCGGCGGCAACTAACAAAACTAAAAGCGGCGGCGGCCTGCGGCCAAAGAGAGAAGGCAGCGGCATAAAATAAAAAGATGGCGGCCATAGAAAAACAAAAAGAGAAAACGAGATAAGGGAGAAGAAGCTGGCGGCGGCGGCCATAGGAGAAAGAAAGAAAAAAGAAATTAGATAGAGAAACACTAAACTAGATACGTAGCGCCGGACGGGGACGGGGACTTGAGGATGGCGGCAGAAGCGAGGGATCGAGAGACCATGGCTCGAAGCCATGGCTCTGATACCATGTTAGATTAGAGAAAACCCCGTGGGGAACTTGTATTACTGAATAACATATATATTTATAGAGATACATGTACTTGGTAAACAAGAAACCCTAACTATAAACAAGAAAAAGATAAATATAAGGAAATATAAAGAAACCTAAATTAACATAAATACTAGAAAGATATGGAAAGATATTATATTATCTAACACGGATGAGTCTGAGTCAGGTAGTAATTCCTTTAAATGAGATAACAAGAATTAATAAAAATTAAAATCCCAAACATGGTATTGGTGAGGTTCTTCTGTGGAGTACAATATAGAGTGGAAGTGTGGAAACATATATGGAACACTATATATGATCTCTGTTTGATTTTTCATTTAAAATTAAAAATTATTTTATTAACTAAAATATTAAGAAGGGTACGAGTCTATGATGCACGGATACTCCTAAAATTCACGAAATGCAGTGTCGGATACGCGGGGACACGGATACGCCTCGGACACGGCTCGGATACGTGTCCGACATGCCACGTGGCGTGTCTGTCAACCAAATTCAAAAAAAAAATAAAGGGACACGGTGTCGGACACGGCTACACCCGTGTCCGACACGTTTTGGACACGGCGGGGTCTTTTTTTATCATTTTCGAATAATTGAGGGGCTGAAATTGTAAATTCCTCCCAATTAAAACAAAAGGGGCGGATGGTTAGGCAGAAAGAAAGGTACACGCAGAAAGAAAGGAAAGAAAGGGACCATACGCAGAAAACAAAAACCCCAGTTCATTCCTCCTGCTTTGGGTCGATTTTTTGGATCGATTACATCAAGTTTTTTGCTGCAAGTGCATTCTACTTCCAAGTATAAGGTAAATTTAAACATTTTAAGAGCTTAGTGTAAAGATTTTGTGTGAAACTCATAAATATGCATTCTACTTCCAAGTGTTTGATAAAATGCCTAAGAAATATTTAGCGATTTTGGTGGGTATCGTATGGCTCGACTACCCCGAATATTCAATCTATTGCTATAAAGTTATTTGGTCAAGTTTCTTCCTCTTCTTGTGCTGAGAGAAACTGGAGCACTTACTCATTCATACATTCGACAAAGAGGAATCAAATCACCCCACAACGTGCTGAAGATTTAGTCTTCGTGCATAGCAATCTTTGTCTCTTGTCAAGGAAAACTCCAGAATACAAGCAAGGGGTGACCAAGTTGTGATGTTGGGGGGGATATCTTTGACTCCTTGGATGACATTGGCATACTAGGGTTTGCAGATCTAACTATTGACGAGCCTGAATTAGTCTGATATTTGTGTTGATGATGCTCGTGAAGAAAATTGTAATGATGATGATGTCCCATTTGATTTAGATAAGTAGACATGTTATTATGTCATATTTAAAGGACTTGAATTTAGAGACTTGAACTAGGATATTGAGCGTTTAATTATTATGTTGTTTGAATAAAAACTGAAGGTGTGCTTGAAGTTTGTATTTGTGGAACTTTTAAAATTTTCTTAGTTATTATTTTGTTTCACTTTGGTGCATTATTAATGTTTAAATGTTTATGTATGTATTATATAATAATATATGCATTATAATATATATTATTAATTATTATATATAGCCGTATTCTTGCCGTGTCGTATCCTAAAATTTTTGAAAATCCGTGTCGCCGTGTCCGTGTCCCCGTGTCCGTAGGGTACGAGTAAACAAATAAGATGACAACTCGTAAATTGGATTTAGACCCAGACCAGCAATTGAGGGCCCATTAATGAACCTATGTTATGTGCAATAGCGTTAAAAAAAAAATTGGGCTTCCAAATTTCAGATTTCCATATTCTTTGGATGAATTTGGCCCGACGATTACATAATCGCTTGTCCAAACAAAGCTTGCAATTAGACGCAAATTTTGACTTCTCAGCCGTGAGATTTTAAAATAAAGAATAGACTCTAAATGAAAGCACGTTTTTTTTTTTAATTCAAGAGGGAGGGGATACTCTACATATCTAACTCAACAAATTCGGGTTGATAGTTATAATCTTGAGCCAAAAGACTCTATCTAGCTCCATAAATGAGGAAAGAGCCACAACTTGTGGCGGCCTGGATTCGAACCTAAGACCTCTCACATAAAGTCGAAGGTGGATAGCACTAAACCAACAGGTCTTGGGTTGAATGCACCTTGTATGAAAGCAAGAAAATTCTATATCGGAATTAGGCGAATTAGACAATAAACTTGTTGGGCTCCAAGACTATATTCATGTTGTATTTATGTTTTACACAAAAATCACATGCATATAATTTCGTTAATTTGTATATTGATGTAAAAAAGTTTATACAAATTGCGTGTATATGAGAAGCAAAATACGATATAAAACACCATCTAAAACAGAATATCTGAACCCGACGGGGAGGGAATGAAAAAACATGAAACGTGAACTCATTTAACTCCGCCAACCGACCACCTTTTGAAGGCATACGCATATGCCAAAGGATTTGAATATTTAGCTGCAAATTATAGGCCAATTGAAGTGGTCACCACTTTTCTTGTTAACTTCCATTTCGTGGTCACCTCTCTTTGTTATGTACCTTCCAATTTTCTTCATCTCTCAAGGTATCTACCAAGTGGGGATTTAATTCATAGGGATAGGAGCTTTAGTTTAGCCCCATATAAGAAAATTAGAGATGAGGAGACTTTAATTCGTGTCCTCACGTTATGAACATTTATGATTTTCACTGTCAATTTCGTGTATCTGTCAAGTATTATATGCATACTTTGATAAAAAAAAAAAGTATTATATGTATACAAGTGATGTGAGCGCATAAAAAATCCGCTATGTATATTTCTTGAATGTATATTTTTTATGCTTGGCGTAAATGTACGAAATTGACGCATACAATGAAATGCAAATTGATGAGAAAGTTAAAAAATGATTGCCGAAATAGACTTGCATAATCTTTTGAATTTTGAGGGCATAAAATGTTTAAGATGTTGATACTTTTCATGTTGTTTATTATTAACTATCCAAAGGAATAGAAATCAACTATATTACTTAATATCTTGCCAAACAAAGGGGAATGATATTGGAGCTCCACAAATTACTGTAGGAGCTCCACTTTTCTTTCTCTCTCTAGGCAAATGACAATACTACCCATTTATTAACAAAAAATCAATTGCTAACATTTTAAAAAATAATGTTCCTTTTTAATAATCAATTCATTTTTCGTAATAATTTATCCAAATAATAACTTGAAGAATGCATATTGGACAATACAGACATAAACACAAGTACAAAACTATCAGTTTAAAAACATAAAGAATTACGTGAAGAACAATTTTTTTTATTATTATGATATTTAAATATAAAATATATTAATATACTTTGTCTCTTTATATATAACTGAAAAAAAATATTAGCTACTTCTAATATTATCATCATCACCACTACTGTTATTATTAATTTTTATTATTAGACTGCAACTATATTTTGTACAGGAATTAGATTTATCTTGGTTGTACTTGTTTATGCCTAAATCTTGATTTACTACTATAATAAACTACATAAAATTGATCGGTTGGTGCTAATATGTGGTAAAAAGACATAATTTTTATTTGAAGCTCAATATTTTGTCATTTCTATTTTGATATATGTTACTATCTTTTATTGTTGATGATGGTATAAAGTTTTCGTCAGCTGCATTCTATATAAATATTTAAAACAATTCATTTTTTAAATTTATATTTATTATTTGACATGTAATAAAATAGTGAAGTATAATAATTTGTTCTGATTGCATAAAAATTCTTTTAGAATTTAATTATGAAGTTTACATGTTTTTATACTCTATGGGCATCGTTGTCATACTTTATTAATAAAATTAAATTTGGAGCTCCTATAGTAATTTATGGAGTGTCAATATCATTTTCCCAAAAAAAAAATTATATTACTTACTAATTAATTTGAACAAAATATTGGACTAGTCAACAACACTAATGAAACCATTACTTGTCATTATTGTTGAGTAATATAATATAAATAATGAAAAGTGGCGTGCATTAATAATAAATAGACTGGAAAAATGATATGCCTTATAGAATATAAATAATGAAAAGAGAAACATTATTTGATTGATACGGGTTGGGGGAGCTTTGGGATTTTTGTTTCAAAATAATTACAATTATTTCTGTGACGAAATTCATGTGAAAGTCACCATAATAATTAATATGATTATATCTAACTTTGAAGTTTCACGACTCCCCGTCTCCTCCCATGGCCACATAATATTTATGAGATATCCATATAGTCAAATTTAAAACATAAAAGTTTGCACTATTTGATTGAATTGGTCTTTCTCACAATCTCATTTTACCACAAGTATCCGGCCAATCACATCAAAAAATCACTCATTATGTTTGCGCAAATAGCATTCACCATGCACCAGGGGCGGACGCAGTGGACGCAAGGGTAGTGCCCCCACTGAAAATAAATAAATTAATATATAGATATTTTTTAATTTAATTCATAAATTACATTAATACCCCACTTCAAATTATCAAATGTCCTCCTCAATTTTAAAAAATTATTTTTTTACCTTACAAATTTTTTTATATTTGAATTTCGCCTCACTTCAAGATCGAAAAATATCACGTTTTCTCCCTCTACTTTGAGTTCGCCCCCCCAAAACCCAAAATCCTAGCTATAACAAAAGAGGTATAAGAGTATAAATTATGTCAAAAGTTATAATTGAACCTAATTCTTTAATATATTTTTCCCCATAAATATAGCGTACCGTACCTATATCACAATAATCTCGCCCTTCTAGGTAAAATTCCTGATATCCCCACTGATAAAAAATTCTAAATCCGCCATTGCCATACACGAACAATTATGGTGAAATCACGTGTTGAAGTCTCCAAACACCTAAATCTCAATCACCACACAAAGCTTTAATCAAATATATATATATATATATAACTTTTATCCACTCACAAATTTAGAATCAAAACATGGACCTAAAATACCACACTCGCATTAAAAGCAAAGATGAATAGAATTGATTATGAAAAACTAACAAAAAGGCAACAAGTTGAGTTTAAGAAAGGAAAGACAAAAGTATTAACCATAATGTTTGCACATGCTACCTATAAAAAGGGCAAGTGCTACTATTTGTCCCTGGCATGCCATAACATGGCATGTGAACGCCATTACAACATGGGGGCAGACCTGTCTGTTTCATTCAGATATCATGTGAAACTGAAAATTACACCTAATTACACACATTTCACAAAACTCTATAATCCTCACCTTTCAAATTAAAAAGACCCTTATTTTTATTTTATATTATTTTTTTTCAGTTACATATATAATATTGCAATCAGAAAAATTGATACTGTAAAATAATAATAATAAGCCTGTAAAAAAAGTAAAATCTTTTGCACAATGAAATTTCCTTTTCCACCACGCACGCTTTGTCGCGGGATAATTCTACGGTGGATCGAATGTATTTACATCAATCTAGTGGTAGGGTACTAACAAAGGAATTAAATGGATCTCATTTAAGAATTACACATGCTGCTGCGGGCTGCAGCCAAATTATGGTACAGAACGAGAAAGCGATAGTTTTTGTCACGAAAATACGGGGAATATTTTTATGCCCTTGATGTGATTTACTGATTTGAACAAGAAATGTGAGTACAAATGAAAGCTAATTTGATGGAATTTTATTGCATTCTCATGAAAAATAAAGAATATATAAAGCGGCCCTTAAATTGATTCATCATCACGTCGTGAGATATTACACAATACTAGAAACAAAAAAATCAGCAAAAATCTTCAATATAGAAGCTACAATAATTTCTTGGATTCGATCTCATTAATTCTCCATCAAAAAGGAAAAATAAAAAAATGAACATTTTAAGATGTCATGGAGAATATAGATAGAAAATAAAGCTAAAATCTACTTGGTTTTATGATAGGAAAAACCTTACATGAAAACTAATTAAATAATTATACTAATTACCAAGAAACAAAAAAAACAGCACTTGTTCTATTATTTAAAAAAAAAACATTTTTTTTTTGTCATTTGTCTTTTCCTTCGGCTTGAGCTGATGATGAAAAATGGTTTCAGGTACTATACAACAACATCTGAGTTTTGTTGAGACCCGTAAAAATCGACCAATTTCTGCAAAACAAAAACCTGCGTTTTCAGAAGTACGATGTAGTCGGCGGTTTCTTGGAAAAGCTGGTCGGCCTTTACGTCGTCGTTTTGAGACGGAATGAGGTTCTTGAGAGCTTCCAGCTTGTCGGAGACTGACTCCGTTGCGGCGGACCTACGGTGGTGGTGGCAGACTTGAGGTTTGCCCAGCCTTCTGTTTGAGGTTCTTCTCAGCCTTCTTAAGGCGGTCGGTGGTGAGGTTTTAGGTTTTGAAGCCATTCCGGCGGCGGTGGTGGCGGCGTGGGGGGGAGGAAAAGGGAAGACGTTGTGACGGTGTAACGGGTGAAGGGGTAAGGGCGTTATGAGGGGTATAAGTAATGGGTGAATGGATTTTAGTGACACTGGTTTGTGATGGAATTACGAGAATGCCACCTGTGGCTTTTAAACATTTGATTTGAAGTGTCTAAATGTGAAGAAATATGTTTTGGATTTTGTGACATGTGCGTGGACATTATTGATTATTTTAACATGGTTTACAGCTTTATTTGATGAGCTCATATTACTTTTCCGTTTTTTGCTTTTTGAAGATTATTTTAATTAATTCAATAAAAAATTTAGTATGTTAAGAATTACAATACAATTTAGCTGGTCTCTGACGATGTAATAAGAACAATTAAAATAACAAATCTTACAAAATAATAATCGAAGCTAGGAAAACACTTGAAAATTTTCATTCGAGAGAGAAAATAAAATACCAACTGAAAAACTATACAAAATATAATGTATCAACTGTTTTCATCTCGTTAGATCCATTATTGTCTATGTCTCGTCATATTTGAAGTTGTAATACACAAACTTGAATGAGGGCGCTCAAATCCAGCTCATCGACGATGATGGTGGCAATAATGGTGATAGAGACGACTATTTAACTAAATCATCATTGCAGAAAAGAATGGTAGAAAAAGATGGCTAGAATTTTTGAGAGAGAGAACCCTGGTGAGCTCATATTTCGGACTCTCATTATTGAGATGCATCATAAAGGACGTTCTTGTTTTAATCGGATTTTATCAAATATGAATATAATTTATAAGACCATTTATAAGTTAAATGTTATTCACTCGTCTCATAAATTGTATAAAAGAATTCAACCGATTATGAATTACGTGTGGATAAGAATTTTTCCGATTTCAAATATATTTTTGTGATAATCGTTTGAACCTAGTAAAAACTACTCACTTAAACTTATGTATTGCAGAAAATATTGAGCGTGAGAAGTCGAATTAAATTTAAGTTATAAAAGTTGTTGCATGGTCTCTATAAAATAATGAATTTTACTTCTGATGTATAATTATTAATTTAAAAAAAAATCAAAAGAATGTTGATTCCGTTTTCAAAATAAAAAGTGAGTTTTTGGAGAGGAAAACTTGTACTACTAAAACATCACGTATCCGGTATCACCAAATAAAACTTCAATTTTTAATCCGATCACGCCTAAAAAATTCAAATGACATAAACAAAGTGTTGAATATTAGTTATGAAAAGTGTGTTAGACACGACTTTTACATACGAAATTCGAACACCGTAAGTATTTGAGATACGAAATATTATTGGATAATATTAATTTACGTTCCGAGTAGATGAGTTTAGCATTTCGAATTTCTCAAATCGGATTAAAAACGAATGAGAAATTAAGTGCTAAAGTGGGGTGTTTGAAGTGGGTTATCCCACATGGAATATGGATCAAAGTTTGGGATGGTGTATAACCATTGCCTTGAAACTAAGGGTTGGCCCTTTGTGTCATAAGATTTTTGTGGGCTTTGTGAGGAGGAAGGACCTAGCCATGGTCCGGTCCACCACACACGCGGCCCGCCGCCACCGTCGGCCGTCCGCCCGCCCAGACCGGGCTCGAGCCGTGGGCCTTGGACAAGGATAGGGCATGATTTGTATTAGGCTTGCAATATATTATTTTTTTGGAGAAAATTAATTCCACAAAATCTGATCCATTATTTATTCATCCAATAGTTGGAAAAATTTGAACCGTTAAATGGAGATTGATCTAACGCTGGCCACGTTTTGATCAAGATAGCCTTCTAGAAGGTCCAACGTTCGAACGTTGACTGCTTCTAGAAGAAAGTTTGAAACGTTAAAGCATTTTTGCTGCTTTCAGTAGCAAAATCGGTTTTGACCCAACGTTCGAACGTTGGCAACAGTTTCTTTCTGCTATTGAATTCTCTCATTTAATTTTCGGGTTTTTCCTTGCCTATATAAAGGCCCCTCCAGCTGAATGAAAAATCATACCAAAGCAATCTGCTTTCTCGCATTTCTCACTCTTAAATATTTTCTCAAGAGTTCTAAGTTGCCTAAGTTCGGTGGTTCTAAATTCGAAGTGGTCTCGTTTTTAGAACGTATATCGTTGTATCTTGGGACATTTATTGCATATACCCGTACCACCTAGGCGGGGCAATTTAGCGTTAAGGATAGAGAGTTCTCTCTCGCCTCGATATAATCTTTTCTCCATTATTAGCTGTTTTGATACATTTTTGAAATTTTGATCCAACACAAAGAACTAATTTTAGCCCGCTTTCGACTCGACCATACCCAAGTAAATATTTAAACGACATGAGCAAAGTATTTAAATCTAAACTAATTAAACAAAAATATTAACAACAGTACAATCGTCAATTGATTGATATATATATGTCCACATGAGATTAAACTTAATGGTCGATGATAAATATTTATATAAAAAAATAAAGAGATATAAACGTAACTTTTTCAAGCAGTAGAAATTAATCAATTATTACAGAAAATTATTTCAAATAAATTGAATGGTCCCATCATTAAACTACGATTAGCTAATCACCCAAAGAGTGGGGGAAGGGAATAATGGATCCAACTCGCAATGATCCAACAACGGCCCTATGCCACGCAAAAGATATTTTCATGTCTAGAGGGGGGTATTTTCGTGATTCCATTCACTAAACGACACCATTTTCATATCTCTTGAAAAATGGAGATAGCGGGAAATGGCACAACTTGCGAGCAATACGAAATTTATGCAGGGAAAGCCTGGCCATCTGCAATTGCACATGTGAATGTGAGACCCCCTGGACCCTTTCAAGCTATCTACCCAAAATACCCCTCCATAATCAATATTCTTCACTAAACAAAACAAATGTAATTGCTTTTAGTAATAATAACAAAATATTCTTATGCTCCATAGTCAAAACTTAACTTCAAATTATGATTTAAATTTATTTTGCTTTTTCTTTTTTCTTTTTTTTTGGATCGGGACAGGGGCGGGGTTGAATCAAGTCTAATCGAATATATCAGGTTCAAACCTCTAACCTCATCACTGAAAAGGAAAATGGGTGCGCTGAACAATCAAAACCAAATGATCCGTCATTCAGTCAGAAGTTTTCTTGCGTGCGTGCAACTAATTAACCCCTTGAGACGACACACACTTTTACTACACAGTACACAACAAAAACTAATATTCAACATGACATCGTAGAATTATTTAATTCCCCCTCTAAAAAAAAATGGAAAAAAGTAAAGGAAGGGCGTTAAAGTCATTTGAGAGAGAAAAGGAGTATGTGGGGGGTTGTGAGCTAGTTGAGTCATGGCTTCCTAAAAGGGTACATGTGAATGTGGTATGGGCCAGCAAAGGGGGCTCAATGGAGAAGAGAGAAGGGGGACTGCACATGGGGAGCACATGCACAAGGGAAAAGAGCTTGCTAGCTAGCTACAGATAATTGTAATATTGTACCTTTGATATAGAGATAGATATATGTATATATATATACAGAGGGAGAGAGAGAGAGAGAGAGAGAGAGAGAGAGAGAGAGAGAGAGAGATTGCATTTGCATTTTTCATTTTACATAATTTGCATTTGCATGTGACAAAGGTAGAGACAGTGAAGCAGCATCAATTGTACACCATGTTCTGCACATTCCCTGCATGCTACTGATCTCCTGCCACCCCCTTCCCCCCTCCTTCCTTCTACAATATTATACACTAATTAAAATACATATATATATATATATATCCATTCTTTCTAAAAATTAGCCTTTAATACTAGCTAGCCATATTAAATATTGATTTCAAGTCAATCCATGACTATATAATATTGACATTATAATTAATCAAGAAAATCTTTTCTGGTATATATGTTTTAAATAATATAATTTTTAAAGGAAACCGCACCTCAATTTACAGTGGAATAAGTGCTTTAACTGATCATTATATGATAATTAATCTTAACTCCTTCTTTCAATGATCTTACCAGTAATTAATCCTAATTTCAACACTTGAATACAGAAAAATTATGTGTCCAGTCATTTTTAAAGGAAAGAGAACGAAATTCAATCATTTTTAATTCGATAGTAAAAAAATAAATCAACATTATAGTTTTTATTTTACATTTTTTGGATATAATGCTAGCAACATAATCACTAATATGAAAGTTTTGAGAACGACTCTTAAAAATTATAAAAAGATAACAATTATTAGTTTTCAATGAACTCTACATAATTTCATCAAATTTACAAGTATCTATATATATATATATATATATACACGATGGACACATTGTAGTCTTCGAGAGGATTTGTAAGAAGATCTAATTAGGGTTGGGAGGTAATGAAGTCACATGTTTGCATGTGTTTTTAGGGTGGTGATTTCAATTAATCCGGCATGTGAGCCACGTGTGATTAATGCACGTGATTGCATTAACACAATTGAATAATGATACGAATTATATATGTAATCTTCAATACTCAAAATTTGCACCAAAGCTGTCTTCCCAACTCATTCGCCCGATCCAAAAAAATGGAAAGGGATTCACAAATTAATTTTTTAATATAATCATTCTAATCCATTCTCTCATGATCATATACTATATTATATTATACATTAAAACTAAAAAATACTCCTAGTTCTGTACTTTCCCCTTTGAAAAATATATAAGATCAAAGAAGCTTTTGTACTTTTCGACTTTATCAACTTTAGTACAGATTTAAACTTATGTACTTGCACCCTCCTTTTTTTTCATCAAAAAAAATAATAAACTTATGTACTTATTAATATAGTGTTGGTGTAGTGGTAAACGGTTCTCATCCCCGTAAAAAAGAGAACATAAGTTCGAATCCTGAAAAGCGCATTTGTTGGGAGGGGGACCAACCTTTAATGCTTCGATCCCCCGAAAATTAATCTTGGGCCTCGACCGAGGCCTGGAAATACTTTGGGTAAACCCCAAAAAAAATAACTTATGTACTTCAATATCTCGCGCAATGTCTGCAAAATATATTATTTAGGTTATATGTATTTTGAGTGAGAAATATTAAAGAAAATTCTTTCGCAAGAAATATCATATATTTGTGTAATTACTTTTTACTATGTTTTTTACATTACTATTATTATTATTATTATTATTATATCTAAATAGGTTCTTAAAGCTTCTTCGGACTTTTTAAAAGAATAATACTATTTTAAATAAATTTTATATAAATAATACACAAATAAAAAAAGCTCCGGAAATGGCACAATCCGCCATTAGTAATGGCGGAGCCTGACAAAATTTGTTAGGTCGATCAGGATTCGCCATTACTAATGGCGGATCCTGACAAAATTTTTTTTTTATGTGAGGATCCGCCATTAGTAATGACGGATCCTCAAATAGAAAAAAATAGTGAGGATCCGCCATTAGTAATGGCGGATCCTCACCCAATCCCATTTACCTCTTTTTTTTTTTCTCCTTCTCTTCTTCTTTCTCTCTTCTTCTTCTCCCTCATTCTCTCCATTCTGCTCCATCTCTCCGATTTAGCATTTTATCCCTAAGGTAATTTTTTTATTCTATGTTATTATTTCATTAACTACATTTTTGAGTTAGTTAATTATTTTAATTTAGAGTTTATGGTTTAAATATTTATAATTTTTGTGAATTTAAACCCTAGTTTTCAATTTTAATTTTGAATCAAATTATGACCAAAATTAGTTTAAATGTTAGTCTTTAAGTTTATGGTTATATTGTTATTGTATTCTAAACCTAAAAGACGATGAACCAGGGCTGCATAATCCCTAAACCCATTAAACACGTGATGAATAACTACTGCCCTACCGTCGACTGGTACACCCCATAGTATAGCAATGTCTTGGAGGGTAACAGTAGCCTCTCCACTTCTGAGGTGAAACGTGTTTGTCTCCGGGCGCCACCTCTCAATCAATGCAGTCACAAGTCCCATATCACATCTAAGTTGCCCACACATGGTTAACAAATAAAAGCGATAAAACCCCATTTGATGGAGTTTTTGCAATACTCGACGATGTGGTGCAATAAAATCACGGGATTTTACCATTTTAAAATAATGACCATCTGCTCGTCTTGTTCGCATTGTTGTATCACCCCCTAAAAATACTAACTCGGACCTGTGGCTTGTCTGATCTGTCAACACACTAGGATCTACAGGCCCATATACATCACGATCGTATAAATTAGCCATCTTGCATTTATAAATTATAGCAAGTACAATTAGAATATAATGCATTAATTAGATTATTATCCATTATTCTAAACACTAAAAACTCAAATTTATACCTAAATTATATCGTATCAAAGTTCAATAATCAACACTAAAATTTGACTAAATTAATCAACACTTAACAAATTAAACATAAAAATTTAGCCTGTTAGCTAAATGTTATACCAAAAAATTGAAGCAATACTTACAAATTTGTCTAAAATTATATCAAAGTTCAATCATTAAAACTAAATATCTAAATATAATGTTTAGATATTAATCCGATTTTTAGTATTTTTACATACCTAAATACCTAAACATATAATGTCTACATATATATGTAGGTTCAAAAATTAACACTAAATACTAATTTATATTGTATACACATAACAACCGTTTAAATACCTAAAAATATTTCAATATAATATTTACAAAAATTTCTAAAATACCTAAATTCTACTACAAAAATGCGAAAATAATACCTTCAAATTTAAAATTCTACCATAAAATTCGAAATTCTACCCTAAAATTGAAACATAAAGCCTAAAATTAGACATTCTATACTACAATTAACCAATAATCCCTAAAATCCTAAGTTCTCCCCTAAACCCTAAATTACTAAATTATATCTAGAAAATTCGAAAATACTAAATTACTAAATCATAACTTTAGAGATAATTACTAAATTAAATAACAATCACAAATTCTCAACAACAAACTAAAAAATTATATCTAAAAAATTATAAGCATAAAACTATAAATTAAATTACAATAGATATTTACCTTTAATTAGAAAAAGGAGGAGAGATCAGTAGGTGAAGGAGGAGATGGGATGAGAGTTGTTGATGAAGAAGAATGCAGTCCCAGTAAGAGTGTGTGGGTGTTTTTCAGTTGTGAGGAAGAAGAAGAGAGAAGAGGGGAAAAGAAGAGAAAAGAAAAAGAGAGGAAAGAGAGAGAGAAGAGGGGAAAAGAAGAGAAAAGAAAAAGAGAGGAAAGAGAGAGAGAGAGGGAAAAAGAGATTTTCGGCAGAGAAAATTTTGTTTTTTTAATATGGGTGAGGATCCGCCATTACTAATGGCGGATCCTCACACAAAAAAAAAAATTGTCAGGATTCGCCATTACTAATAGCGGATCCTGACCGAGCTGACAAAATTTGTCAGGCTCCTCCATTACTAATGGCGGAGTGTGCCATTTTCGGATCTCGTTTTATTTGTGTATTATTTATATATATTTTATTTAAAAGAGTATTATTTTTTTAAAAAGTCCAGCTTCTGATGTAGTGGAGGCCGTTATAAAAGTAGTCCATTTATTATTTACAAGATTATTTTGGTCCAAGCATGTATTATAACTACCATGACTATTATTGTTGATATTGTTGTTTTTGTTGTCGTCGTTGTTCACTTCAAACGAATTTAAGCTACAACCTTCCAGTCTATTAGGAAAATATGGGAAAATTCTAAGATGGATCGGGTCCAATGAAGTCGATTTATCTATTATCATTAGATGTATGTATTTTAAGTGTGTTTTACTATCTTGTCCTTGCATCCAATGGTGTATAGTACAATGGCTCTGTTGGACCCGGTCTGACATAGAATCACCCGAAAATATAGAATGCCGAAATGGGGCGGGGAGGAAGGAGAATGTTTATAAATTCTTAGATGTTGTGACATTATTTGTTAGGAATCAAGGCTTTCAATGGTGAATTAACAACGAGAAATATAAGAAAATATGGGAAAACAAAAGCAATAAAGAAGACAAAGAATTTTTTGTGGAAACCCAATGAAGGGAAAAAACCATCTCCAACTAGATCTTTTTATTTCAACTCTCTCAAAGTGATTCGATTACAATTACAAGATGAGTTCTATGTTATTTAAACAGACAAAAGTAAAGTTAAAACCCTAATAGATTTAGGAAAATCAACCCTAGGGTTTAAGGAAATAATCCTCATCAAAATAGGATTCAAGGAACATGTCAAAAATACATAAGCCACAAAATAGTTAAAAAATGCGTCTCCAACACTGTTGACCGCGCCCAGGCGCCATACGGTGGCGCCTGGGCGCCATCTTTCTGCCAGCTGCTCCTAGGCGCCGCCATCAGAGTGTGGCGCCCTCTTGCTTCAATTTTTCGCCTCTTTTTTGTTCTTTTGCGATCCCGGTCTAATCCCGACCCTTCTTGGCTCTATTTTGGCTCATTTTCCAACCTATTTTGATCCGAATCCACACAATTGTCCAACAATCTCTCACTTCGAAACTAATGAAAAATAACTCAAACTCAAACTCGAAACAAACAACCATTTTTCACTTTCTCCTAAGTGAAAAAAATCCTGATCTAGTTGGAACATCTCCAAAATCAATGGAGATCAATCGAGGCATCTCCATGCCCTATCAATTCATCCGACTCAAATGACCCCCACTTGATGGACTCTCTCTTCTTTTCCAACGTGTACAATGTTCTATTTCTTGAACCACTTGCCACTACTCTATTCTCTTTGGTGATCAAAGATCCACCACTGAATACCGTGGTATATCCCTCTCGATCTAATTGACCCATAGATATAAGATTCCTCCTAAGACCCGAAACATGTCTTACCTCACTCAACTTAAGTCTTACTCCATTGGCATCCTCGATGTCAACATCACCCTTACCTACTATGTTCAAGGTTTCAGTCTCCCCTAGACTAACCTTTCCAAACTCACCGGAAACATAGTTGGCCAACATTTTTTCCTCCGATGTAGAGTGATAGGATGCACTTGAGTCCAAAATCCAAGTACCCCTTGGATCCTCGGTACAACAAACCAAAGCATCACCATGATCCTCCATCACAGTACTCGCGGATCCCTTATCTTGCTTCTTCTTCCTCTCTTTCTTCGGCTCCTTGCACTTGTTTTGGTAGTGCCTGTATTCCCCGCAATTAAAGCATTCCACTTCCTCCTTGCGTTTTTTCCGCTGACTATTTCTTCCTCCGACACTTAAGGCTCCTGCCATAATTTCCTCAAATTCTTTCCTACGAATGTCCTTGCTCAGAATCATATCCCGAATTTCTTGAAGCTTCAGAGTCTTATCCCCGGAAGAACTACTTACCGCAGTCACAATTGCACTCCAACTATCAGGCAAGGATAAAAGTAGGATCAAAGCTTGGATCTCATCATCGAACGTGATTTCTATCGAACTCAACTGAGTTAAAACCACGTTAAACTCGTTGATGTGATCTGTCACAGATCCACCTTCACCCATCCTCAAATTAAATAATCTACGCATCAAATATACCTTGTTCGAGGTGGATGACTTCTCGTACGTACTTGATAGCGCTTCCATCAGACCCGCTGTAATCTTCTCTTTAATGATGTTGAAAGCAACATTCCTCGCCAGTGTCAACTGAATCACACCCAGAGTTTGGCGATCTAGCAACGCCTAATTTTCATCCGTCATCTTCGCCGACTTCTTTCCCGTCAACGGTTCGTGTAGCTTTTTCTAATACAAATAATCCTCTATTTGCATCTTCCAAAACCCAAAATCCCTACCATCAAACCTATCTATCTTAACTTTTCCCTCATCACCAGCCATAGCTCCCACTCGACAAAAATCTCAAAGCTAATCTAAGCTCTTGTGTTTACCCTAGGATCTAGTTTTAGGACATCTCCTAAAACTCAAAAACCTTAGGCTCTGATACCAGTTGTTAGGAATCAAGGCTTTCAATGGTGAATTAACAACAGGAAATATCAGAAAATATGGGAAAACAAAAGCAATAAAGAAGATAAAAATTTTTATAGTGGAAACTCAATCAAGGGAAAAAACCACCTCCAACTAGATCTTTTTATTTCAACTCTCTCAAAGTGATTCAATTACAATTACAAGATCAGTTATATGTTATTTAAATAGACAAAAGTGAAGTTAAAATCCTAATAGATTTAGGAAAAACAATCCTAAATCAACCCTAGGACTTAAAGAAACAATCCTCATCAAAATAGGACTCAAGGAACATGCCAAAAATACATAAGCTACAAAACAGTAAAAAACGTGTCTCTAGCGCTGTTGCCCGCGCCATCTTTCTGCCGGCGGCTCCTAGGCGCCTCCATCAGCGTGTGGCGCCCCCCTTGCTTCAATTTTTCGCCTCCTTGTTATTCTTTTGCCATCCTGGTCTAACCCCGACCCTTCTTGGCTCTATTTTGGCTCATTGTCCAACCTATTTTGATCCGACTCCACACAATTGCCCAACATTATTTAGAGGTTAATGTATAAAATGTTATCTCATTTTGGAGTAAGTTATTAGTAGTTTATTTATATGAAGTAATTTGTAAGTTTTTTGATGAAGTACGTGGTCAAATTGAAAGAATTATCATGATCTTACAAAATAATTTGCAATCTCTAACTTATTTGGGTAGAGCTTATAGTTCAATTTTGGTGCATTATAAGGATATTTGAATCAAAAATACATTTATTTAGAGACAGTCTGTTATAGGGGTTTGGCTAAATTCATGTCAATCATCTTATAAACTCCTAAATTTTATAAGATTTTACACCTTATTTTAAAAACAAGCAAATCCTTTGATAAAACAATATTATATATTTTATAAAAAAAAATTATGAAATTTGTAATTTAAATGGTCAAATTGAACAGATAGTCAAAAAATTAAATAATAATATGAATTTTCTTACTTCTTTAAGAATTTTATTATGTATCATATACATACATATATATATATATACATATATATATATATATGCTCCTACCCTCGCCAATGAGACAGTGATTTATGGGTTAGAGTGAGATCTTAATTATTTGGGCTCTGCTGCAAGTAATGAACATTCATCTACCTTAATACTGGCTAGAGAATTATACTTACATTATTGGTAGTTGATTGATTACGGGTTTATTTCTCAACAATTGCTACTCCTGAGATGATGATGATGATATATATGTAATCACTTTCGTCTAAAAATAAAAATGGGTTCTTCTCCTCAAAATATTTTTTAAAGAATTATTTTAAAAAGTTTATTCACCTCAAAAGTCAAAATTAAAATTTTGCACAACTTAAATATATATTAACTAAATATATATTAACTAGCAACAAGAGGCAAAAAAACATATATAAAAGCATATAGTATAGCAAGTTACAAAATGATGTGAAATGAGAGTCTTTTTTTTTTGACTCGTCGATCGAACAAACTCTAAGACACTATCCCTTTGACCTGCAATATTGCATCCATCCATGTGCTTTTAACTTTGCTTTATTCTTTTTCTTCTTTTTTCAGCCCACTTCCAACCAAAATGACTCTTACTTTTTTCTTCTTTTTTCAAAAATAAAAAATCGTTCACTTCATTTAATGATTTAATTCATAATTAATAGTAGGTCGACTCGATAGAGCGTAATTATATAGGAAATATCGAAGCACCAAATCCTACAACATGTATGTTGAAGCTTAAGTTGAGATATTTGCGATAACGAAAAATTTGCCATGCACGTGACGATTCCTTAATTTCCAATGTTGGCGGGTAGGGTGAAATTAAAACAAATCGAGATACCTAATACTTGATTTGAGATCGATCCTCAAAATTTATTTAAATTTGATTCGATTATCATAATAAACAAGTTTGACCACATTTTATGTTTGATAATGTTTGAAATGTGCGTAAAAATAACCAAGTTACTTGATATCGACTAGTGTTCAGTATCGGCTCGATACTAGTCAGACGAAGCTCAAGTAATGCTCGGTTGTAGCTCAATTCAATTAGCAATATTAAGCCTAACGCACAATTATCAAGGTTATTAAAAATTCAGACAAACTTGAACGATACTTTATTCGTTTTGACTCGATCACTTACGCCTTACCACAGGAGTTTTGAGGTACTCTAGCATTCTAGCATTCCTCAACAAGGTTGTAATTTCTTGAATAAAAATATCAACAAGTAGCGAGGTTACTTTCCAAATCCCAAATAAACCGCATATTCAACAATATCGATTTATTTGTGTGTTCTATCTCTACATATAATAATACACATATATATATATATATATCTACATATAATAATACATATATATACACACATATATACACGTCGACTACATATGTATGGGACCAACTTGTTTTGTCTAACATGTGACAATAGTGCTTGCGCATTCTATTGGCTGGATTCTTGCTTTTAAGTCCCCATGCTTCCTTGATTTATGGGACTTTTTGTTAAGATAACACTTTTCACACTTTCTTCTTCTTCTTTCATCTCCTCATTTTTGGAGGGATGGGAGGTTGCCATTCATGCTTACATTTGTTTATGAAATACAACTACTTCAAATAGTGGATTCACAATCTAGAAGGGTTGATTCTTGTTGTTAAGCCAATTTCATGTGTGTCATCATTATATAAGGCATGTAATGCCAATAGACAATTCTTTATTCTTGAGGAGCGTATTTTATCTTGTATTTAATTTCATATATAAACATTATATGCATATATAATAATATGAATATGAGGAATGAAACAAAGAGAAAACAATAATTTGAAATAAATTATTCAAATTGATGTAATACCGTAGTAGTAAGTCAAGTTCATACAAGATTACTATATACTATTAAGAGTTCTGATGACTGAAACTCCAGTATAATGACAATCAATTGTATATAATGGACTTCAAGTGAATTACCACATTGGTTGATTACAATTATTCAGAGATTCGGGGTTTCCGTTAGAATAGCACAATACTACTAGTGTGTATATGATTAATAGACAAGATAAAAGTGAAACATGAAGAGCTTCATACAGTTGATGAACAAACAACAAAAAACTATTTTTGGTTATGGACTTCAATTCATTTTAGGCTCTAGAACTTTTATAGCATTAAAATGAATAAATTTTTTATGCATTTAGTAATTTTTTTAAAGAGATTTTCCAACTGTTCGAAGTTGGGCTTAAAGGAGGACATGTCCATTTATGGCCCAATATTTTGCCAAATACAAACGATAGGCCTTTAATTTAGAGTTCACATGTGGACGACGTTGGGCTACCATCTGGCCTTTAATTTCGAGACACTTTTCATCCAATTTGAATTTAAGATTTGATTTAGTAACTAAAAAAAGGTAAAGCCGATCATACAAAATAAATTTCAGATTGATTTATCTCCTTTTTTATTTCCAAGAGGGGGATACCCAAAAGCCAAAAGAGGCGTAGCCCGACACATTGGAAATTTAACGTGGGCGCATCGGTTCGCAAGGCGGGGATCACCTGGATAATATCATCAGTATTGGGCCGATATTCGAGCCCACAATGGCAACTAGTTTGAGGATTTTACTGGCTGTATAACAACAACTTCTGTACTTGGAGGTGTGAGACTATGCTACACCCGATCTGTTGGAGTCGGTGCCTTCATTACCACACATTTGTGTTGGGTGGGTGGTTTTTACAGAATTGCCCGGACTTGGAGTGGAGTTGGCAGCAATCCTATATGAATTAGAAATGGCATTGAATAAAGTGAACGAGTGTTAATCAATAACAATGTTTTATTTTATTCTATCTTTACTCCAGTGAATTAAATCAGTTTCGAATTTTGATAACTGACCTTTCAAATTTTGTTATTATAACTTTTTCAAGAGGTCACAACCATCGAAATTGTTCTTTTTTTAAAAAAAAAAATCAGTCAATATAATATTAATGATTATTATTAATTAAAACTAAAGGGTAGTAATTGTGTAAGATCATGGATAAAGCCGGGGCACCAGTTCTCCTCGACTTTGGGGCTTAATTGGATGACATATCCATTTAGGAGAATTTTTTTTCATAACAAAAGTGAGAAAAAAGATTTTTAGGGATAAGAAATGTTGTGTTAGAAATGTGGTTGGATGAGTTTTTTTTAGAAAAAAATATGTAATGATTATGGTTGATGTGATATGTTTTTTATTGTGAAAGTTTGTTTATATTAATATTTAAATATAATTTTTCATAAACATATCTTAGTCAAATTCATCGATTTAGTCATAAAAAAATAGGCAAAATGGATCTTATTTTGCTCGTTACGTTATTTTACATTAGAATATGTAATTAATTTGATTTTCGGTGTTGAACAATAGCCGGACCAAACCCTTTTAATTGGTGAATAAACTGTCAAATCATGAATAGTAAAAATGTATTTTTTTTCTTTTTTTCCAAAAATTTTTCATAGAAACTTTGAGATTTTTATTTAAAAAAATTCTCATGATATACCAACCAAACGTATTTTTGGGAGAAAAAATATTTGGAAAATAATTTTTTGGAGATGGAGTGTCCATCCAATTAAAGCCCAATTGTCCCACAAATTTTCTATGTTCTAAAACCCCTCCCCCACCCCTCCAAGTCTAGAAATATCAAAATTTGTCCCTTTTTTATGTATTCGTCTCCGAACAAAAATTTCTATTTCGATCCGTGTGCAAAATTACTACTAGCTATATTATGCTCGGACTCACTTTTTTTTTTCTTTTTACGCATCAGATCAACCTAACAATCAACAAGAGTATATTAAAGTCCATTTTAAATGATGAAAAAAAAAAATATCTGCAAATCAAATAATCTTTGTCATTTCGTGAATTATAGTCCAACATTTTGTCAATTTGTCACGGAGTGGGACCCACAACAAACCCGATCCTATCATAAATTCGTGTCATAAATCATCATAATATAAATAGTAATACCTCATTTCTTACTTGATCCCCGATTCAGAGTAGTAATAATAAATTGCTATTATTTATTTCCGTGTTTTCATTTTCTACTGAATTGATTATCATGCGCCGCCGCTGGATTCGTTAATGGTAAAGCTCCTTAATTTTTCAATCAATTTAATTTAGTGCCAAACTAGGGTTTGATCTTTTCAATTCCGAAAGCAATTAATTATGGATTTTAATTTAAAGTAGTATTTTGATTACTTATTATTGGATGTATGATTGTTGCTGGTGGTTCACTTTATTTAATTTTTGCTTCGCAGCTGCGAAAAATCATTAAATTGAATTTGCTTTTTCTGGAGATTTTTTTTTCTCATTTTGATTGTTTTGCTCGTTTTAGGTATTTTTTAGTCTTCTGGATGATATGTTTGTGTGTTGTTTCCATTTTAGTTTTTTCGGCACTGAATTATTATTTATGTTGTTTTTGCATGACTTGATCATGATCTGAATTGTTTCTACGGTGGGGTTTTCGATCAAATCGACATAGTTATCGTGCAACTCTGATGGTGTTTCATTGTTTTAGGACATAATTGTATGGATTTGGGGAGCTCAGTAATAATATGTTTGTTGTGGTATTAGCATGTGGGGACTTGTCCATGTGTTAGTCACTTCTTTTTGAAGTATGGAGCGTGATATGTTGATAAAATCGGTCGTGATAACAACAGTGGTTGAAGTGTTTGTTTTAGGAAATACTTATTGTTCGTTAGGTTTTTATGCATCAAAGAAGATAAATTTAGTTCAATATAGACATACATGTAGTAATCCTGTGCTTCGACTGTATTGAGACATTTCCGTGTTTTCGTAATCGACAAGGAGTGAAGTAAAATCATAATGTTTTATAATCTTTTTCTCGCAAAAAAATTATTAAGTTTCATTTTAGATGATATGGAATTCGTGCAGTGTACAATTCCATATATTGGCATTGTGAAGTTGCCTTATCGGTCAGAACCAATGTGAACTAATTATCCTTTAACATTTCAATGCTGCAGAAGTTTCTGAATCAAAGAAATATTTGCCGTTAAAAGTATTTTATCTTCTGGTGGAAATGGCATGTGAGGAAATTTTGAAAGCTGTCTTCCCTCTTCTGGAGGGCAGAGACCTCGCCACATGTATGTCAGTGTGTAAGCAGTGGCGAGAGATTGCTCAAGATGATTACTTTTGGAAATGCTTATGTGCAAAGAGATGGCCATCAATCTGCAAGCAGTCTTCTCCTGCTACCCTAACTTATCACAAACTATTTAAAACCTTTTATAGACGTCAACAAAGCAGAACCTTTCTCCCCCCATGTCTGTCCTTTAGTGACTTGGAATTTTACATCGACATTTGGACTGAAGAAAAATTGATCTTCTCAGAAGTGGTGCCAGGACCTGTACTCCAGAAAGGAAAATGGGCTCCGCCAACTGGAATTTGTGATGTTCTTAGGTTTCACTTGGAGAGTCCAGATTACAAGATGACATTGCCCATGCAACCGAGGTTTAATATTCCTTTGGGTGAGACCGTTAGCGTCTCTGTGCTCGTAGGACGAAAGGATTCCAAAAAAGTTGCGTGCTTGATAAACAAATCTGTTTTTGATTACATAGATCGCTCCGCTTATCGGGCCCTAGCTTTTGACTACCTCGACTTTTCACCTGCACACCCTTTTGTGTCTGGTATAAGGGCGTGGATCTCTTTGCTGTTCATGGACCATAGTCACGAAGGTGTCTTTGATGTATTTGGAATCGAACTGGATTTCTGTGATGCTGCCAACTCCGAGGATCAAGTTTTGTGGCTCCTCGATATGCTTGATTGGAAGTGAAGTATCTGCCTATCTCAGACTCGTTTACAACAGAGCTTGTATGTATGTATATCCTCTTAGTGAACTAGTATTTTGGATAATGTATCTTTTCCTTTATTCCCGTGAATAATTGTTCAAATTTCTGCATAATGCTCTGTTTCATAAAAAATTGTCATCACGTTGATTTCTGTGTACTGTGATACATTAGTGTTTATTGCAATGAATGGCCTTTGTGGTTCAAACCGTGGAAGCCATTTTGGTGAAATTTCATTATCGGTGCCTTGTTGATGTGGTTAATTTTTATCCTCAATGTGCCTACCCCAATTTTAGCTCGAAATTTGCAGTTTTAAGTTATATTCTGCATGGATCATCATTTTACATTGTCTTCTCTTCGTCTAGTATGTTGATATGGTCTAATGGGCTTCACATTTAATTTAACTCGAAATTTTAATTATGCACTCTGCTTTCTGAATATCTATCAATCTTTTATGGATATAACCAAGATTAAATAAAATTCAATCTGTTATGGCTACAAGGCGTAAAATAAGCAAACATTGCACTTAAAAACACTTGAGCGAGCGGTTGAAAGGGAGAGTACAGGCAAGTTAAGCAACAAACTGCACTAGCATAACTTGATGAACAAAAGCATTATTGTACAACATAATAATGTTCTATTTTACCAAGAAAAACAAGTACAACATAATAATGTTATATATTACCAAGAAAAAGATAATAATATTACACAACCCAACATCCAAAGCTGTGCTTCATACTACATAAATAAGTAAAGAAACCAGATCCAAATCCAGCTCATAAAATCAGTACAATCAATCAGAATTGGCGTGTTGTACTCTCTGGACGAATTGGTTCACCAGTGAAAGGATCAAATTTGTAAGGCTCGCCAGTAAAAGGATCAAACCTAACTTGAGGCCGAGGTGCTTGGCTATCACCACCAGAATTCAAACCCATTCCAAGCCTAGTAGCATAAGTGGATGAAGTGGGCGCTGTTTGGAGAGGAGGACGATATTGCTCCTCGCTTCTTAATCCAATCCTTCCATAAGAAGTAATAGATGGGCCTTGTGTTGCCTCGTATAGAGAATGGCTTCTATCCTCCATCGTTGCTGTTATTGGAATTTGGAAGCTATGGGACCCAGATAGGGTTGAATTTGATAAAAATAATGCCTGGCCTGGTGTTGCCTCAAAGGGATAATGGGTTTTTTGTTCTAGTGTTTCTATGTTTGGAATGGGGATGCTCCGGGACCGGGGTAGGGATTGGTTTGATAAAAGTAACTCCTGGCCTGGTGTTGCCTCAAAGGGAGAACGGGTTCCTTGCTCCAGTGCTCCTATGTTTGGAATGTGGATGTTTCGGGAACCATATAGGGTTCGATTTGATAGAACAAAATCTGGGCGTTTCTCCTCTTCTCGTCCTATTAGTGTTCGACTGGGTAAAGGATAATCTGAGAGCGGTGACGAATAGTGTGATGTGTGAATGTCAGACCTGCAACAGATCATCAACAAGATTATGCTGCATGCATATACTTCGGATTCATCAAAGGAACATTAGATAACTAAACTCCAATTTCCTGTGGGAAATTTCATGGTACCCAAATTGGGTTGCGAGTAGAAAGATGAGAATACGAGGATGTCATAAAGTGAAACACTGACGTTTTCATCTGTAATCTAACCGTCACAACCCAACTTGGATACTTACCCTTGTAAGCCATATCCTGATTTCTTTTCTTTTTGAAGAATTCCATTTCATCATGGTTAAGTAGCATTTTCTATTCACGAAAAAGAGTTATCTTAAAATTCCAAATTTGAAGTGTGCAGGTAGATAGAGAGCCAGAAAACAAACCTAGCTGCAGTTGAGTGTGCATGAGAACCAAAAGAACCAACCGCAGGTGGGGACACAGACACTTGATGGGAGAATCTGAAAAGCTGATTGGATTCTTTTATACTATTATCCGCAACTTTTGACAAACCGACTAAGCTCTGAGTCAATTCCACTTTACCAACAAGGTGCTACATTGAGAAGAAAATGCTCAATGAAAAATTGCAGATGCACAAGAAACCACACTGTATTGATGGAGTTCAGCTACTTACTTTAGAAATCAGTCCAGCGAGATATGCTCCCTTATTTTGCAAAGCTGCTGCTGATAACATGAACTACAAAGAAGGATAAAAACATTGAAACTCATAATCAGGGCATCACATTTTCATATATGTCCTTGCAAGGAAAATAAAATACACACTTCAAAAATAATACAAAACACGAAACCTGATCGAGGACAGATATAGCAGTAAATTCGGGTAATTCCTTGAGACTGCATAAACTTTTGACATCAATCTGTCAACAAAATGAACAAATATGTAAACTTCAGAAAAAAAATTACATGGTAGATGCAAATGCAGTTAAACTGGGAGCAATCCACCAGCCATAATATTTACTCTTCTCTAGAGATACAGCAATTGAAGCCCGGTTATTAATTCCACAATCAGCATAGAAGCATGCATATTAACCCCCAGGCCGCACCCAAGAACAGATGTTATATTTCAGTAAATTTCAAACTACTATTTATAACTCACCAGAGTCATCCTGTTTACATCCTGATTACTAACATGATAAAATAGTTTGCAAAGGCAAAGGGCCAGTAGATGCATGCATTTACGTCTTCAAAACCAAGATTATTGCTTTCAAATAAGCCGAGAGGATAAGGACTGAGCAAGAAGTGAGTGAAGAAGTATAATAAACACAAGAAAGACTTCGGGGTTTTCACAATTGCAAGATGATGTTGCCAATACGCCAAAACAGATCATTTGCTGTGAAGGGAGACAACTCTCCACACTGAATATAGCAGCAGTAACTTTTACACAAATAAATGGTCATTACTTAAAGAAGTCAACCTTTGTAACTTATGATGTACATTCTTAACTAACAATTTTTACTATCGTGGAAACTTGATAGTGAAGGATTTCTCAGTGTCTAAGAAATTAATTCCATCATCAAACAGCAAGTTTTCGGTAACATTAGAACATACATCAAATCGAGTAGCAATCCCAAGCCGCAGAATCCGAAGTAAGCGCTCTTTGACAGGTAAAGGCAATGCTATTACAGCATCCTCATAAGGGTCAGCAGATACCAATTCCTGTTCGAAAAAGAACACACGTCACCTAAAAATAAGGAAGCATCACTAGAGGAAAGGACATCAGGAACTCCCTGATCCAAAAAGATCCAATAAATAAAAGGATTCCGAAAAAAAATAAAGAGTTGATCTTAGATGCAATTGCTGTAGCTAATTAACCTCTTTCTATAGAATTGAGGAATTAATTTGAACCAAACAAATGATTGGATATGATTAACCAAGAGAAAAGTAATTCAAATCAGCTCCAAAGGAGAACTTGAGTCTTAACTGATAAAAGATCTTATATAAGCAGCCAATCTTTAATACCAACTCAAGCCAGTATTGAGAGACTTTGGCTTCCAACTTTAACTTCTCAGGGTTACCCTTATAATGCTACTTTTAGCAGCATTTAGCTGCACCTTTTAGATATCAATAAAGAGAATATAACCGAGTCATAATGTTCTACATTAAATCCAATGTATCGGTTATAATACCAAAACCCGTGAACAGATAATAGAACATTAGAAATGACTTTACCTGCTGGACATGGGAGTTATGATTATTGGCCAGAGCAACACCTGGTTCCTCCTTTATAAGTTTGGAGTTACCCTGAACAAAAAGATTACTCTCTGAATCCTCACGAACTCGTTTCTTGTTTCTGTCCATAGGTCTTGCAACTTCAACCTGTTTGCAGACAATAATGTCAGAAATTAGTTCTGTTAAAGACTCTTCATCAAGATAAAAGTCCCGTGCTGTCATATTATAATTTGCCATAGGATGTCACTTATCATAATACAAAATAAAAATCACCTGGATTTTATGTGTTGGACCTCCACTAGGTCCTTGAACTGTTCTCTCATTCATTTCATTGATAGCTCTTTCAAGATCCTACACCAAGACTTAAAAGAACTTAGGAAAAAAAATTACCTAACAGTCTGTATAGTTGGATGTATCAAGATGTTCAAGCTATATTCATGATTCAGATTAAATATAGAAGTGGCATATACAAAACAGAAAAGACAAGCAAATCAAGCGCTTAGGATCTGATCGTCGAACCGTGAGTTAAAGACAAGCAAATCAAGCGTATTCTCAGACATGGAAAATGAAAAAGGAAATGGTTTTGGCTGTGAAAGCTCCAGAGATTCTACAGGAATTGGAAATGTGTGGACACTCTTCTTTCTCTGTGCAAAAAGAAGAGAAGGAACAACGGTTCCATTGCTTGTGCTCCGGGTTCAATGGAATGAAAATAACGGTCTAGAAAAAATTTTGACAAAGAAATTATATCAAGAGTTTTTTGGATGGTATAAGTTCTTGAAAGGTTTTCTTAGCATTTTTCCATAAAAAAAAAAACTGCCCCCTGTAATAGGGTCTTACGCCAAACGTTGTGATGTCAGAAGAAAAACAAACTTCATACCATCTGACATTCAATTCAGATAACACAAGCAGCCCGTGGATACAAACTAGCAGGGTTACCAGGAAATATGTTACCATAAATATGGACGAGTGTAAACCAACTCACCGATCTCTCAGCAAAATGAACAAACCCAACAGGGAAGCTGCCTTTTTTGGATACCACTACTTTCTCCACCTGAAAGATGGCATCAACATAACTAGTTCAAATGGTGGACAAAATACATAAGAAAGGCCAAATCAAACTCAAATATGTAAGACCTTGCCAAAACGCTCAAACAAACGCTTCAAGTAGTTCTCTTCTGCATCGACAGGAAGGCTTCTGACGAAAGCTATTTTTATCTGAAAATAAACAAGAACACTGAAGATACAACAAGATTCTTTAAAAGTTGTGGTTCTCAAATATGAAGACACTTATTATAAACCTTAGCAAGTTCTTCTGGATCAGTATCTGCTTGCTCTTCTGCCCACTGAACAGCTGGGTGCAAGCTCCCAAGACGAAAATCGGGTTGTGAGCCCACCCGTTGAGCACGTGATGCAGCCTGTGATTGAGAATTTTGAAGGAGGCAGGTTCAATTTTCTAATAGAAAAGGGTTTTGTTTTTAGATTTTTACAGCCTCTGAATCAATTTTAAAGTTTAGGATTACAGACTTGTGAAATATTGCAATTGGAAAAGTTTAGGATTATGGACTTGTGAAAGATTGCAATTGGAAAATTTTAGGATTACAGACTTGAGAAAGATTGCAATTGGCAAAGTTTAGGATTATAGACTTGTGAAAGATTGCAATTGGCAAAGTTTAGGATTATAGACTTGTGAAAGATTGCAATTGGAGGCCAACAGCAGATTGGAAAGATGCAGGCCAATATGTTGATAAATATTAATATTGGGAGGCAATTATTGACATTGTTCAACTGAGTTATCAAGACTTACTATTAAACGGATAAGTTTGTAGAAGTTAGTTGCTAAATTTCTTCCACCAGAACAAGACAGACAGAGAGACGGGTATGACAAGAGATTGACCAGTATGCCAAATCCACGATAGACATCAGTAGAATTCTAAGAGGAACCAGCCTTTGGCATAACAAGGACATGGGTAGCAGGAATTGTTAAAACTCTATATGGTTCAAGGAAATTGCTGGGGAAAGGAAAAGAAAAACACAAGGAAAACCATTTTCCTTTTCCCACCCTTTTCCTCACCAAATGGTGAGGAAAAGGTATTGTCTCAAATTAGTATTACATTTTCTCTCTTATTTTCTTTTCTTTTAATTTTCTCTAGTAACCAAACAAAAATGGTTTTCCTTGTGTTTTCTTTTCTTTTCCCCAGCAATTTCCTTGAACTAAACTGAGTGTAAGAAATTCAAGCATTTTTGGATATTTTTTTGCTAAGCGCCATTTGTTTGTACATTGAGTATCAAGACAATAAGTAAGATTCTGGTGTCATGAACCTTTTTCTTAAACAAGTGTTTTAGACTTCTGGTGTTTAACTTGATACAGCTAGGGCTTTGATTAAATTGCTCGATTTTATAATACATGGCCACAACAGCAGCAGAAGTATAAGATTATGGATTAGACATCAGTCGTCATTGGAGCAGGAAATTTTTTGAGAAAAGAATAAGAAGAGACGTAAGAGTGGACATCAAGAAGATGATGACTACAAGATCCAAATATTGTACTTGAGGTTTTGTAAGAACAAACAAATGTGAGTAGACAAAAGCAATAACTCAATCCGAGGCAGAAATAACAGTTGATAAACCATATACATAGCATCAGTCAAAATACCATAATATAATGGTCAAGCAAATAAACACAAAAACAAAGACAAATTCATTTGAGATGAGTATAATAAGTCCAACCAGATAACAAGAGGAAAACCAAAAGATAATCTGGTTACAGGAAAGATAACAACAGAACAATAAAGTCCATAAAACGACTACAACCGCAGACAAACCAAGAATCTTATATACTAGTTTGGTGTAGCAAGATTGTACTAGCTTGGAGTAACATGATTATAACTTTTAATACACAAAAATAATGAATAAAGTTTGCTTATTGGGATTTTTTTTTCCAACTGGATCTATAGCCTCTTCAATAACTGAAAGTTGCCCTGGATGTAGAGATTCTTTAGATGATAGTTGGCTTGCCTTAATTTCTTATCTTATCCAAGAATGAGAATTCAAGAATCAGACGCTTTGTTTGGTTTTATTTCCAAGTGTTTTGGGAAAATTAATTTTAAGAAAATGCATTTTTAGAATATGTATAGGGGAATGTGTGGAGAATGAAATTATGTTTGGTTTTTCCATAGAGAACATTTTCTACTGTACATGTCATGTCATGTAAGATTTTGTTTAGTTAGTAGTGTCACATCTAGTTGTTATATTATTATATAATCTTATTATATTAAGGTAATAAATGGAATATATGTTTTTATATTTAGGAAATTAATTGGAAGATATAAATATATGTTTTTTTTATTATAGTGATGTCATATCAAGTTGTTATAACGAAATATAATGATTGGAAGATATAATTATATATGTTATTTATTTTTTCTGGGGATTGATATAGAAAATGAAGTTTTTAGCTGAATGGTAATGGAAATAAGATGGCAAATATGACTTTTGTTTTGGGGAGAGAAAAATGACTTTTTAGAAACAAAACCAAAGCGAGAATGTTTCAGGATGAAATTGATTAGAAGTGCAAGGGAGTGAATCATAACAAGACATGCAAGTTCTTACCAAACTTGACGCCACAGGGTGGAGAATAGCATTGAAGTTAAAATTGTTTTGCAAAGAAACGAAGGAGGAGCCGAAGAGAACAATGAAATATCAAAATAATATAACAGATGGACTTGTTATTGATCTCATTGGTACAGTGAGGACTCCAAGGTAGGCCGTGTCCTTTAAGTGCTTCATAGAAGAGGCAAAAAATGACTGGATCGAATTTGAAAATAACACAAGAAAAGATAGAGGATAGAAAAGAAAAAGAGATGAATTCACTTATAACTGGTCAAAGTTAAATCTTAAAGGCTGCTCTAGAATTAGAACTGATCATAAATTGAAATAATGATCACAACAGGGGAAAGATAGAAACTAGAAAGTGAAATTTTGTTTTTATCCAATCCTTCACCCAAAATTAAGAGTTGATGTAAGAGTTTCAATGATGCATGATGCAACTAACTATTAGCATGTTGATGAACATTTGGAGTCATCAGATGATTAAATCATACAGACAACTAAGTAGTTTTCTTTTCTTTTACTTTTTTTTTTTTCTTTTTTGCAATGGTTGATTCAACAGACTTCTCTCCATAGAGGATACATTTGTAGGGAACCTACATGCAATTCAAGTTGCATTGTTTCATAACAAAAGAATTTTTTAAATTTTGATTTTGTATCAGATAATTGTTGGGTCCTCATTTTTGCAGTTTACTACCGTAAGTGTTTAATATGTATTTGGATTTCCAGTAACAAAGAGGACAATAATCGGTGCTGGAACTGAGAATCAAAACCACGAACCTGAGCTTTTATCCTGTATGATTTAAGATGCAACAGGAGAATCAACTTAATTTCACACAATAAACATATAACGAATGACTATTCAAGATTTTTCAACTAAAAGAATAAAAAAGAGAACGCAGACAAAACTCACAGCATGGGAGGAAAATTTCACAAAGGCAAAGCCACGGTTCCGCTGCTTTTGACCAGGTTTCACGTCTTTAAGCATCGCAAGATCAACGGATTCAATGTCAGGGAAAACCTATGGCACAGTACAAGGAATTCAGCAGAGAGAGAGAGAGAGAGAGTTTCACATGATATTTTAGTAAGAGTTGGACCTCTTTCTGGAGGAAACCAAAAAAGTCATACCTGGAGCACAATTCTTTGAAATTCATCGGCACTCCAAGCTGGGAGAGGGGCAAAAAGCACATTCAGTCATGTAAAACTACAATAAACCGACCACATCACAAGAGACATGTTTTTTTCCCCTTTGGTTGGGGTGTCAGTCTAAAACAGATGAGGAACTGCAAGAGAAAAATATCAAAGACCAAGGAAACAAAACAAAATAAAACTATCCGTAATTATAAATCTAAAATTATTGACCGCAAGGAGATAATACAATAGAGCTTTTAAGATTTACTAAAACTCGATCTCACTAACATTTTGTTAACAATATAACTTGCCTTTTTTAGTCACCAAACTCGGAAAAGACATAATACACGCAGAGTACCCATTTCAACTACATGGAACTCTAGAAAAGGGCTTAAGAAGCTCAGAGATATTCATTACGATATTACACAGATTCCTAAGAAGAGTAATATTTAGTTTCTGTATTCAATAGAAAACAAAGAACTGAGGTAAAGTAAAGCTAAAAAGACGAAGTTACAGGCGCATCCACAAAGTAATAATCTAGAATTGGCAAGACCGAAGAAAACAAACCTTTGTTAAGGTTTCCAAAGTATAAAGTATCTTGCTCACTTGATGGGAGGACGCCAATCTTCTTTCCATCTATCTGTAAAATAAAAACATGGAGAACTTTAGATTATTTTTACAAAATATAAAAGGATGGTTTTATCTTGTTGTTATTCCACTGAGTTATTTAGTATAAGTTGGGAAATTTAAAAATTCTTTGAGATATGAAGTACAAACAGGCAGAAGAAAGGCCAAAATCTTTAACAAAATTCTGACGGTCAATAAGATCAGAGGGTAGGCTTTTGGAGGTCCTAGGGAAACTTTACTGAATAAACCTGGTCCAACAGTCTAATGTATTCTTAAGGAAGGGAAACAGAAGGCCTTAAATATCTATCCAAAGATCCGCCTGGCGGATGGGTATCTTTAGGCGAATCAATTGAGTAACAAATGATCTCCCAGTCAACTTCAGTAAGGTAACTTGAAAGGTGAGCGTTTAAGATAATTAAATTCATTTCATTAGTGCCGTACCTTGCCATTCTAAATGATCTTTTGGGTTATAGCAAATAAGGTGGGTGGCGTTCAAAAATTTGGTCTCTCTCACCTTTCCATATTGATTAAATGTTAAAATGGTTATTTTCAGACTTATTCACAAACAATGTTTCATAGTAAGAGATTAATTTCAAATTGAATATTTTATATTTGATACATAAATAAGACGTTTAATATAAACCATCAGAAAAAATCTAATAGCAAACAATATGCATTTAAATTTCCACATTTACAAAGATGTCAAACAATGTGTCACAGAAAGTATTGTAAAAACTAAAAAGGCTTGCATCAAATTAACTTTAATATCAAGCAAGTGCATTTATATATCCAGATTTGTGAAGCTTTAGACAATACTTGACAGACAAGACAAGAAAATCTCACTCTCTTAAACACTAACATATGGGCTGATCTTACAAAATAGAGATACTCTAGGTAAACAGCTGTCCATATCCTTCCCACCCCACCCAAGAGAAATACACTAGCTTGGAATTATCTTTTTAAATGAGGCTAATTTTGTCAATTTAATAAAAGCACACCAGGGTAGTTACTCTTACCCTCCCACCCAATAAATATTATAGTATAGTATTGTATAGATATTAGTTAGGAAATGTGACCCATTAATGAATTTTTAACAACTGTCAGACAGACAGAATAAAGGCCAAAATCTTTAACAAAATTCTGACGGTCAATAAGCACAAAGGGTAGGCTTCTGGAGGTCCTAGGGAAACTTTACTGAATAAAACTGGTCCAAAAGTATAATGTATTCTTTAAGGAAGGGAAACAGAAGGCCTTAAATGTCTATCCAAAGATCCGCCTGGCAGATGGGTATCTTTAGACGAATCAATTGGGTGACAAACATTCTCCCTGTCAATTTCGTAAGGTAACTTGAAAGAAGAGCGTTTAAGATATTTAAATTCATTTCGTTAGTGCCGTAACCTGCCATTCTAAATGATCTTTTGGGTTATAGCAAATAAGGTGGGTGGTGTTTAAACTAATGGTCTCTCTCACCTTTCCATATTTTGATTAAATGTTAAATGTTTATTTTCAGACTTATTCATGAACAATGTTTCATAGTAAGAGATTAATTTCAAAGTGAATATTTTATATTCGATATATAAATGAGACGTTTGATATAAACCATCAGAAAAAATCTAATATCCGGCAATATGCGTTCAAATTTCCAGATTTACGAAGATGTCAAACAATGTGTCATAGAAAGTATCGTAAAAAGTCTTGCATCAAATTAACTTCAATAAAGTGATTGCATTTAAACATCCAGATTTGCGAAGCTTTAGACAATGGTCGACAGACAAGACAAGAAAATCTCACTCTCTTAAACACTAACATATGGGTTGATCTTACAAAATAGAGATACTCTAGGTAAACAGCTGTCCATACCCTTCCCACCCCACCCAAGAGAAAAAAAACGACCTTGGAATTATCTTTCTAAATGAGGCTAATTTTCTCAATTTATTAAAAGCACACCAGTGTAGTTACTCTTACCCTCCCGCCTAATAAATAGTATAGCATAGTATAGATGTTAGTTTGGAAATGTGACCCATTTATGAATTTTAAACAACTATGAAATAGGAAAAGTTATCCAAAGAATATAGTAAGCCACAGGAAAGTTCTCCGGAGTTTTAGAGTTTGGACATACCAGATTGCATATGTGTGGCATTTCAAGGAAGGTGCTAAAATTTGTTAGGATAAAACTCGAGAAAGTATGTGCTAAAATTATGAGGTCAAAAAAGACTCTAATTTGTTATTGAGGCTAGAAGGAAGAGTTGTCAATAAATGAATTCTACCAGCTGGGCAGGTACTGGCTCATCCAGAGCTTGTTAAATCTCAGCTTGAGAATAAAACAATCCAGAGGAGTAAAAATATTTCTCCTAAAATTCTCAAGCACTCTTGTTAAACAAATGAGAGTACATTTAGGTATAGAACCAAGTTGCTCGGACTAAACTTTATTCAACTTATAAAAGTTATTTTAAGCTTGAGTTGTATAATCAAGTTGCTCATACCCCTAAAAGCTTGAGGTATGAGGGACCCAAGATTGAGCATTTCTTTAGACTCCTCCATTATAACAAGCAACGCTTGAGCGTCCTTTTCTCCTCTCAAGCTGACTTTTATATACAAAGTTCAGACTAGAAAATTCACCTTCCTTAAGAAAATAAGAGTTCTGAATTATAGCCGTTTTAGGTAAATGACCATATTTCAGTTGGAATGAACTTAAATGTAATTACAAAAGTAGGAACACTGGATAGTATGAAACAAATTGCTTCTGCACCGGGCCCCCAATCACCATAATTCAATGTCAAATTCCAGGGCATAATACATAAGCTGATCATTGGCCAAGGAATAAGAATCTTCGTGGGAAGAAAACATTCCTAAGAAACTAATCAAGAAAAATTCCCTAAGAATTCTCACCATAGTTCCAGATTTTTCCCTCACAGCTCTGTTTGCAGCTTCCTTCGTTGCAAATCGCACGAAGCAAAACCCCTACCAAAAATCATAAGATAAAGAGACAACAATAAGAATATGGTTGTGGTCTTGCCTTGTACTACCTTTTCCTTCTTTTTTTTTTTTTTGCGGGAAGAGGATTGGGTAAGCATTAGAAAGAAACATCTAAAAGAAAGTAAATGAGTTAATATGAAAGTTTAACCTTCAAATTGCCTTTCTGATCCTTTATCATGCGAATTTCCAAAATTTCACCACATGCAGATAATTCCTGAGAAAGTTGAAATTATTCAGGACGATTGTGTAGATATAGCTCAAAACTTGAAAAAATCAATTCATCAGTTAAGGAACATAGAGGAAAGAAAATAAGTTCACGGATATAACTGCAAGTAGATACCACCAATCATTTCTCTTCTGAGGAAAAAATTAAAATTAAATAAGAATGAAAAAAAGATCCCCATTTAATTTACTGCAAAATCCACATGTAGATACACATTTAACTGAGCTCTTAGCCAGTGGATTAAAAGCAACTTCTCCAGATAATGTGGGCATAAGCAGTGTGCAGCCAGAGTCAGAAGTCACTCTCCCACCATTTTCAATCTGGCTATCCTCAATCTGATCGAGAATTATTCACATGAATCATATTTTATCCTCGCTTAGATTTTGCATGTCTGAAAGACCAATTCCACATAAAAGTTTATAAAATAGCCAATATTTCTACATTATTTTTGATTCCTCAGGATAAATTTATCAAAACCATCATATTTTCTTTGATGGGTAGCCCAAATATTAAGTCCACAAAATGCAAAATCCTGAATCCTGCTTTTAAATAATTCTGGGTTCAACCACTCAAGACCACTTCACCAGCCCATTACCCTTAACAGCCCTGAAGAATGGCAATGAGTCACCTAAAGCGCAAATTTCAATCAAACAGAAGAAACTAAGATAGCCAACACAAGACCAAAAGATAAACTGTTACACTCAAAAAATGTCCGGTTCTCCTTTTCTACTTTTCTTTACTCATATCAGTTTTCTTGTGCTTCCTTCATTTCACAAGATGGTTTAATTTATTCTGAAAAATGTCAGCCTGGTGCGTAGATGATAGGAAAACAGAAAGAGAAATAAGACCTTGTGAATTTTGTCTTCAGAAATGCTACGAGGCAACCCACCAACGAAAACTTCAGTTCCTTTTGCTCCATGCTCTTCTTGCATGGCAACATTGTAAAGTCATATAATTATACATATACAAACCTAATAGATGTAATAATGTAACATGATACTTGCAAGGAAAAATTTTCAGATGCATTATGAATCTTGATGAAGAGCATACTCTGGTCGGTGGAATGGCGCGCAGACGTCAGGCTCATCTGTAACTAAAAAGTGATTAAAACACTAATCCACCAATAAATTGATTCAAGGGCATGCCGAAATTAACCTCTTTTTTTCCTACCTTCACCTTGATTATGGTTCCTGCAACAGAAAAATAAATTTAGAAAATACTGACAATTTTCGGACACCAGTGCAGAACATTCAAGCAATTAAATCGAGCAAAACTTCGGGGAACATAAAGGCCAAAAAGGAAAGTTATTTTAATCAAATAATTATAATTCTCCATGAATTTTACATTAAGCTTTTTCTTGTGGAAACAAATGTACCATAGAGTATTGGTTGAAGTTGCACAAATTCGAATGAATACATAGATTGAAAGGCTACATACCTGCGCAATCGGGAGAATTGGAATTGGTAAACGCGAGATTGAAGTCAAATTGAAAACCCTAGAAATAAATTTGTGTTATTGGTTTGGGGATTTTGTGAGATTTAAGTTGGCTAATTACATTGATCGATCAAATGACCAAATTGACCTTTTGAATTCACATCTTTTTATAACGTCGAAGTGCAAGGAAAACAAACTGTCAATGATTGATTGGCTTTGATAGGGTCAAGATCTAATATATACCTCTCTTAGATAAGATATAAGACCTAATATATACTATTGGATCAATTAAATCCAACAGTCCACTTTAAGTACTGAAACACGCGGGAAACACACATTAAAATTGACTTAGGGGTAAACTGGTAAAATACACTCCATTATACAATAAAATCAATTCCTAAATTCCCTCCATGATCTTCCCTGAAATCTCTCCCATTTTTAAACCCACGATCAATTACCTGTCACCCACGATTTTAATCGCATTAAATTCGTCAATTATATCCAAAATCTAACTCCATATTTCGATCACCCAAGTTTTGAACCCTGTAGTTTCTCTCCCAGTACGATTTTTTGAAGGCACACAATGAGGTCAAAAAATCTCTCAAAAACAGCAGGTAACACTTGAAACTACTATTTTCAGTTCATCTTCATGAATTCTGGGTGGTAATTTTATGTATTTTCTTGATTTTGATCTTTTATGTATCAAAACAAATATATTTGGAACACATAACTATGTTTTTGTTGATTTTTTCGTGTAAATAATGAGTCTTTTATTGGTTTCGAATGCATATATGTGTGAAGAATTGCTGCTATTTTTTTAATTAATATGTGTAATGTTACTGTATAATGTGCTTATCAATACTGTATAATGAATTAAATGTTACTGTATAATAGTGTATAATATGTTGTATAATGGGCTATTGTGTTGAAGTTTACTGATATATTTAACATACTGTATGTTGTGTTATATTATACTGTATAATAGTGTATAATATGTTGTATAATGGTTTATTGTGCTGAAGTTTACTGATGTATTTTAATATACTGTATATTGTGTTATATTATACTGTATAACGAGTTATCATATTCTGTATATTGATATAAATTAATGTATAATATATTACATATTTTTGTATATTAATTAACCTACATTGTATAATAAAATTACTTTATTATTTATACAATGCAGCAAGCACAAATTACAAAACTCAAAAGATTGAGAGGCCTTTCTATGGAAAAGATCCTGACTTACTAGCTGAACGCATTCAGAGACGACGTCATCAGTTGGTCAAAGAAGATGGAAAGGCTCAAGCCCGAAAGAAAAAGTATAGAAAGGGAAAATAAGAGCAACGCTTGATGGATACAAATTATGAATTGATGTTAGTATAATGTAAACAATCGATTGGATATATTAGAACGAAGAATAACACTTCATTTTACAGTTTATTGTTTGACTTCTTTAAATTTCAGTGATAGTTTTTTAATTTATGAGTTCTTGTTACAATGTACCTTTCATTTAGATCATTTGATTCCATACAATTTGTTCATTGCACATAACATGATATTGTACTGCACATTAAGTGTGCCATTTAGTGTTCATACATAAATTATAATGTGAAATTTTGACTCATGTACATCATATACATAAATATTATACAATAAAGTATACTTCATTATAGAGTGACTACCACTTTATTATACAGTAAAAAAACAAATGCATTATAAAATGAAACATATTCATTGTATAATATACAACTAACAATACATTATACAGTGAATATGATGTAGAGCAAGAAGTCGATGCTCTTTCAGGTATTCAACTGACTGTGTGGATTGCATTTAATTTCACACTGTATAACTTTATTATATGAACTGTATAATGTAATGTAATATAATATACTGTATAATGGTTTACAAACTACTATATCATGACTTATAAGCTACTTTATGATGGTTTAAAATCACTAATTATGCTGTCATTAATATCACACTGTATAAAGATGTTGTATAATGGGTTAGATGATATGTATAGGATTTACAAGCCTTAAAAAACTAACAAAATGCAATTTTGAAGTTCTAAACGATCTTAGATGGCTAAAATCACGAGACCGCATTGCAAAGCAATGCGTCTTGTTCAATACGTCGTTTCGCTATGACTGTGCGATTTTTGTATCATTCTAACACATTGAATTTTTAACCATTATCATTCCGACATAACTTCTTCTTCTTCTGCCATGGCTGTTCTTGAGGAGAAATTATCATCATTATCATTATCAATAATGGTTGTCATAGCAATTTATTTAGCTTTCTTCTTCGTTTTATTTATACAACGTCTTATAATCCATTATACAGTATGTTATAACATATTATACAGTATATTATAACTCATTATACAGTATGTGTTTATAACATATTAAAAATATTCAATTTTAGAAATCTGTTCATCATAATTCCTTTGCTATCATAATCCAATCTGTTAATTCTCAATTCTTCTTCCCACAAACAAATATAGAAACCTGTTCATCCTTTTGCTATTCTTTTATTCTCAAAATCAATCTGAAACTGCAAGGGAATCAAAATCAATGATGGCAGGGGGCATTTGTAGTTATTATTTGTCTTCCCTGCATTCTTATTAGGAGCTTCCAAATTCAAATCAATTATTTAAGTAACTTCTTCTTCTTCTTCTGCCATAGCTGTTCTTGATAAAAAAAAAATCATCATCATCAGTAATGGCTGTCGTAGAATGGAAGAAAAAAACGCAGAATTCGCGATGACGATGTATTGGCGATTATGATGAATCGATTATATCTTAATGGAATATGAATCTGTGAATTTCTATATCAATTGTGAAATTCTTTCATTTGAAATTGGAAGGATCAATTAAAAAAGGAAGATGATTCTGTTACTGCGTAATAAAAGGGATTTGATTTTGATCTGCCTGTTATTTGCATGAGTTTGTTATGACTATTGCCTAAAATGTCCTTTTCATCATTAAATTATATATTATATCCGAAAAAAGGCTTTAATTGTGGACCTTGGGATCAAATGGTTTAAATGGTCTAAATTGGGTCTTATATCTTACCTAAGCTATAGAGATGTATTTGATCCATACCCATGTTTGATATTATGGTATATGTTTTTTAGGAATTTATTGAAAAATGAGTAGTTCAGGATGATGGTTGTTTGTTGATTATGTTTATATTTTTAGTAAAATACTTCAAATTAAATGGGATGATTTGATGTAAATGAATGATATAATTATTTTGATTATGACCATGTAAATAAAAATTGTAAAGTAAAAAAAAATAGTTGGACTATGTAATTATTGATTGTGTGTGGACATGTTGAAGGACAGGTATTTTTATTTTATTTTTAAAAGAAACTATAGATATTATTACTGGTAATCAGCCAAAACAGCTGAAAGCACTTGAGGAGAAAGATTATCGCCCCCCTCAAGTTCGATAGTCGCGAACCTAGCTAACAAATGAGCGGGCATATTGCTCAAACGTCTAACACAATTAAAAACAACTGAATCGAAAAAAAGAACCATGTCTAAAATGTCATTTAATAAAGGACCTAGAAGAGAAAGGTCTTGAGCATTTGCTCGGAGCTGAGTTATAAGGCTAAGGCAGTCACCTTGCAACTATATCTTATTCCATCCCCGCTGTCTCGCCATCTGCAATGCTTCAAGGGCTGCTGTCGGGCTTGTACCAAATATAAGACGATTTTGCCGCCACGCCACACACTGCCCACTCGCATCCCTCCCTATACATCCAACTCCTGTGGCTTTAGGATTATCGAAAACTGCTCCATCGCAATTCACCTTAATCGTTTTGATCCATTCTAACTAACGGAGGGCATGTCTCGGTAGCCTCTTTGAACATCGACCTGTAAGATCTTCCTTTTGAGATAATCGCGTCCGGCGAAGAGGAAGACTTGTCCATGATAGTTGAATTTTAATTGTTCCACAGCAGCCAACAAATTGTGAGAAAAAACAAATAGTCCTTCTTAACCATTTTTGCATGGCAATGCCTTAGCCAACTCTCCACGTCCGATGACCAGAAGGATATAATCTTCCAAGGTAAATCCGATAATGCCCAAACCAATCTCACAAAAGAACATGTCAACAACGCATGTTTCATATCTTCCTCTCTTGATCCACAAAACGGGCACGCATCATCTCCTATCACTCTCCTCCTTCATAGATTGCTCGCCGTCTGAATCGCATGCCAGCAAGCCTTTCAGCAAAACACTTTGATCTTTGGTGCCACTTTCGCGCCCCAAATAAATTGCCAAGACCCTTTCACTGAACCCTCCTTTGAATCCGACGCTGAGCTCTTCCCCACCGAGGCCAAATCCCGCGCCACGTGATAAGCATTTCTAACCGGGAAATATCCATTTTTGGTATAGTGCCAAATTATTTTGTCCTCGTTCCATCGTGAGCCAAAGGGAATAGCCAAAATACTCTCCACATCCTCCCTCCAAAAATGCTCCTCCAATTGCCGCATGTCTCACCAACCCGTATCTACATCTATCAACTCACTAACCCTCGTCTCATCCGGTAATGTCCTCACAGAAGTTTGGATCTTAAAACTCCTCAGCCTCGGTATCAATGGATCTTCTCAGACTTGTATACTCTCTTCTGACCCAACTCTCCACCGACACCCCCCTTTAAGCATAGGGATAGCTGCCTTGATGCTCCTCCACGAATAGAATGCATTAGACCCTTCGGCAGCTTCCAAAAAATCTGTCTCGAGGTAGTACCATGCCATAAGTAGCCTGCTAAGGAGACAAGTCGGATTTTGTAGAAGTCTTCATCCCTGTTTTGCCAGCATAGCAATATTAAAATCTTTAAATGCTCTGAAACCGATACCCCCCTCTTTTTTTTCTCTCTCAAAGCTTAGACCAAGCGACCCAATGCATCTTTTTTACTTTGCGATTATTCCACCAAAAATTAGCCATAGATGCTTCTAACTCCCGTATAAGGTTATCCGGAAGGTTGAAACAACTCATGGCGTACGTTGGAATAGACTGAATCACCGCTTTCAACAAAACTTCTTCCCGCCTGAGAAAGAAACTTAGAACTCCATCCATCTAACCCATTGTTAATTCTGTTTCGGATCGAAGCAAACATCTCCTTTCGAGACCGTCCCACCACTGCTGGTAACCCAAGATATTTATCATGCTTATCCGACAATTGCACCCCTAAAGATCCGTTCCAATCCTTCTCTCTCCCCCTCGGGCATATTCTTGCTGAAAACATCCGTCGACTTCTGCAGATTGATTTCCTGCCCTGACGCACGAGCATACCTCTAAAACAGATTTTTTAGACATCCCATGGCCTCCTCAGTAGCTTGATAATAAATCATAGTTTTGTCTGCAAATAGGAGATGACTAACACTTGGGGCCATTCTAGTAATGCGTACTCCAACCAAATTACCTGCATTCTCCTCTGCCTGCAACATACAACTAAACACCTCCGTACATAACAAAAATAGATAAGGGGAGATGGAGTCTCCTTGACGAAGCCCCCTCTGAGGAATAAGATAACCAAACTGTGTACCCGTAAGCATAAACGAATAAGAAACTGATGAAATGCATAGCATAATAAGCTCGACTAAAGACTGATGAAACCCTAATTTCTCGAGAACTCTCCGAAGGAAAATCCATTCGACCCTGTCGTATGCCTTGCTCATGTCAAGTTTCAGGGTTGCATATCCCTCTTTACCCCAAGACTTGTTTTTCAAATAGTGATTTATTTCGTACGCAACAAGGATGTTATCAAAGATAAGGCGATCGGGGATAAAAGCTGACTGAGTTTCAGATATAATATCATTAAGGAAAGGTTTAATTTGATTAGCTATTGTTTTTGAAGCCATTTTGTATATCACGTTACACAAGCTAATTGGTCTAAACTGGGTAATAAGCTCGGGGTTATTGCATTTCGAAATTAAAACAATATAAGTAAAGTTTAAGTTTAGGTATAAAGGAACGGGAGTTTAGAAGATTGAGAACACGTGCTATGACATCTTTTCCAACAATAGGCCAAAACTTCTGAAAAAATAAAGGAGACATACCATCGGGCCACAGCAATTTCAACGGGTGCATCTGTGAAAGCGCGTAAGTCACCTCCTCTAGTGTGAATTTCCTTGTCATTTCTTCATTCATAATATTCGTGACCCTCGGTTGAACTAACCCCATCACCTCATCCAAATCCTGAATCGCCGGTTGCATGGAGGCGAAAATATTACCAAAGTATTCAATGATAATGCCTTATATTTCCTCTTCCCTTTCCTGCCAAATCCCATCCCCATATTTAAGCCAAGTAATTGAATTCCTTCTATGTCGTTCCGAAGCACTCGAGTGAAAGAAGGATGTGTTGCTGTCTCCGTCTTTCAACCACAAGGCTCAACTTCTTTGTTTCCACCCCGTTTCTTCCTTTGCTAACAAATCTTCCAATTCATTTCGGACCCCTTCCTCCTCTTGCTTAGACGTGGCCGTAATGTGCCCCCTACAAAGCTCTTTCACTCGCTCTTCAAGCTCTTAAATCCTCTTGGGAATTTTCCTAAAATTGTCTTTATCCCAACAAAGGAGACCAACTCTATACCGTTTGATATTGTTCCAAACACCCTCGTTAATCCGGGACACCTCGCACGGATCCCATGACTCATGAATAACTGCTTCACACTCGCTACTCCTCAACCACGCCGCTTCAAATCTGAATCTACTCTTCTGTGGCAGAGCCCTCTGCGCTGGGGCTTGTTGTAATTCAATAATGATCGCATTATGGTTCGAATGAAGAGTGCCAATAGTAGTAATAGTTGCATTCGGGAATAACTCGCTCCATATTAAGTTTGCACAAGCTCGATCGAGTTGACATCGAACATTGTGTACATCTTGTCGACCGTTATTCCAAGTCACCATATCCCATCTGAACCCTAAATCAAACAGCTCTATCTCGTTGAGGGTATCTCGGAAGTCCCTCATTTGCCACAAAGCTCTCATTCTTCTACTTATTTGCTCATATGGGTATAAGACTTCGTTAAAATCCCCAGCAACTAAACATGGTAAGAAAGACCCTCCCTTCAACCCCTTAAGCCTATTCCAACTAAACTTGCGATTGCGCGCTTTCGGTTCGCCATAAAAACCGATAAATCTCCACCTCCCTGATTCCCCAACCCCGTCCAAACTCACATCGAGGTGGTTAACAGAAAAAGACAGAAGAACAACATTAGAAGATTTATCCCACATAAGAGCTAACCCCCCGAGGCCCCGACAGACCCCGAGACTCGACACTGACACCAAAAAAATTGAAACAAACTTTAAGAAAATCAAAAGCAACTTTATCTAATCTAGTTTCATAAAGAAAAATTAAAATCGACCTATGGACCCTAATGAGCTCCGAGAGCTCAAGAACTGCTTGGGACCCTCCCAGTCCCTGGAGTTCCAATAGAGGATACTCATTGTGCTTGGCGGGACTGCATCCTTGCAATGTCCGCCGGACTATCGTGTTCGTCAATAAGACGAAGAGCATCACATTTCGGTGATGGTTTAATAGTCTCCACGGGCACTTCGGCCACGTCAAGTTGTTTGCGTTTAAAAGAACCCGGAAAAGCCGGAACAATTTAAAAAATTCTGGCAACATGGGAATACCTGGATTTTCCAGTAAAACGACCCTAGTGGGGGTGCGGCGGGGTCACTGCTATTTGAATTGAAATATTTATCAAAAAAGGGTTGACCTCCGAGCTTAGGTTAGGACAATGCGCATGGAAAGATGACAAATCCTTCTCGGCATTAATTAGAAAATCTTGAGTGTGTGGCTGAGTTGGTGACTTACAAACATTTTTTAAAAGAGACTTATGCACTGAAACTTGTCTATCATCAACAAAAGGCACAATACGATTTTGAGAAGAACCTCCCACGTCACGATTTGGAGTTTGGACATTTTCCTCAGCTGGTACTGATTCTCTACTCTCCTGCCCCTTCCCAGCATTCTCAAAACCAAATAGCTGAAGTTGGTAAACCTCGTACCCGTCCACTCTATCCGAGTGAATGAAGACACTTCTATAAATCGGACTTCTGTTAGTAGCTGTATCTTCTACCTTGTTTTTTCCTTCCTCCTCCGACCTAGCCTGTGCCGAATTCCTTTGAGAATTTTCCCCTCTTCTATTCAAACGAGACATGTTTGGAAATCACACCGGACGCCAATCCCCCGTATCAGCCCTCCCCGGTACCGAATTAACAGAATTAGTTGGCGAAGCTATGTTACTGCTAAGTCCCCTACTCGGCCCCAAAGAGGGGCGCCCCGCTACTCTCAATGTGGGTCCAAACAGTAGCTTCGCCCTGGCTCTTCTAAATCCTCTTTATACCTCAATTCGCAAAAGCTCATCAAGTGGCCCATGAAACTGCACAAATAATAGTAGTCAGGTAGTCTATCATAAGCGAGTTTCATTGTCAATTCTTCAGATCCTGATTTTAGTTTCACCATTCGAAGAAGAGCCTTCGTAACATCCAACAAAATCCTTATACGCATAATTGATCCCCACGACACCCCTTTTTCTGCCAGCTCCACGCCAATAAATTTCCCAATCTTATTACCAATAAGGTTTGCGATCTTCCTCGTCATCTAACTAAGCGGGAGGCCCTTAATTTGCACCGTGAACTCCCCATGAGTTAGTGGGGTTGATATCGGGTCGTCGTCAATCCCCAGTTTTATCATCACGAGCAACTCCTTGTTAAAGCTCCATGGACCCCCATCTAACGCCCTGTTCATATCAATAGTATGACGGAAGCTGAACAAAAACCTCCCATTCTCCAACCTCTCCACATCCATCTCTCTCACCGGTTTGAACATCCTTTGTATCGTGTCCTTTAAAGCCAAAAAATTAACCCGTTTATCCTTCAACAACCTGTCTACAACTATCAACCCCGTATACTTCGTCCCCTTTTTCCATATGTCAGAGTGGACCTCCACCGAGCTAGCCTCCCTTTCTGTGAGGGATAACATCTCTCCCAACATGGCTATTTCCTCCTCCATGCACCCACTGTTCAGGTTTCGATTTGGTTCTAGAAAAAAAAACCTTGTCCACGCGATATTATGAAGAAGAATCGATCGAGGTAATTCCTAGCAAAAGCAGATAAACCTAATCAAACAACACAGAAAGCACAACAGAGAAAAAACCACAACCCTAGGCAAACAGAGAACAAACAACAAAAGAAAAAAGCGGGGGACAAGCGATGACCGATCGTCTTAAGACACGCAAACAAAAAAAAGAGAAAACAAGCAGATTATAACGACACAAAACTGAGAAAACATTAAAGACGAAAACACGACGAAAATATCTGAAAAGAACAAGGTTGAAGCTCCAAGGTTCCCAAAACTTCTACGTGTAAAGCAACTCCAAGAGAACGAAAAGATTGCAACAAAGCCTCACATACTCTATTGATGATGTTAATCTTCCTGCTGTACGTAAATCTTACGAGAAAAAGAAAAAACCCTAACCCTAGAACTCACATACGTGAGAAAGAAGGAAACTCTCACTAGGGAGAGAAAAAACGCTCCCACGAGTCCAAATAAATAAATACAAATGACAGGTACTTATTAGGTGGGAAAAATGTTAAAGTAAATTTGAGAATTGGTGTCTTTGTGTTGAAAATTGATTGTAGTATAGATTTTCGGACAATTGTATATATCCAAATACGACCTTTGAAAATTGGTCTTCAATTCACTTCATTTGAAACCCTTGGTAGCGATGTCAAGTGCACTTGTGGGAACATTTCCTCTAAAAGGTGTTCTAGAGCACATATACTTGAAATTGAAATCTCCTACTTAAAACGCCAAATTCTCTCATATTTAAGTCAAACTTCGTAAGTAATAAATAAATGATGATGCACGTTTGTTTATATCACCTCATTTATTTTGCAACCTATAGAATGTTAAAGAAAAATGTATTCATTATATTATATATGATGCATGTTTCTTTTGGTTGATTGTAATTTGCAATATTTTTGCTGACAAATATTTTTAATTCTTATTATCTTAATTAAAAAATCAAATAAAATATCTCATTATAATAAAGCATCAACTGAAAAAAGTAGATTCAGAATTATCACATATCACACAACAACTAAAAATAAGTAACAGCGTTCCATTGTCAGACAATGCATAACATACACTCGAATGTGTATCAACTTGTTTTAATAGCACGTGATAATTATTTTACACTTATAGATATTGTGCAGATCAATATGGTGATGGAGTAAATGTTACTCTTTTACTATCTTTTAACCACCGCACAACTTTAACAACGTCGAAATAAATGCATATGTGCTAATTTATTAGTAGAGAGATGGGAGATCTCAACGGATCAAACTATAATTAATTTAGCTTGATTTGTTGAGAATGACTTTAATTTGAGCTCTACTATCTATAATGCACCATCATTGTGTTTGTTTATTTGAATTATGACAAATGTGGAATGTCAATGAATACACTTGCCCCAATGCGAGCTTTAGTTACTATGAAGCTAAACAATTTTTATACGCGGATAGTCAAAATTATAAATAGAGAAGAAAACAAATACAGGAAAATAAAATGTGAAATTTAGACACGAGGCAACAAATACATTAGGTCCAACAACTTTTAACTATATCATCTGACCATTCGGCGCGATAAGTCTCAATGGTCATGCACCATAACACACACGATATGATACAAAGTGGTGAATTATCATATTGACTCGTTGATTATGTGCGCTTTTATGTGTCATGTTCATTTTGTCCTTTTCATTTCCTTAATTGACGGCGTACTTAAATATTTGTTTGTTTCCTAATAGTCCATTGCTCAATTTGCACAGTAAACAGATTGAACATTTCATTTTGATGATAAAAGCAATAGTATCAGCTAAATGTGAGTTTAACTCATCGAGATTCGAACAATATATAGGTATAACAAATATTTACATAGATATAATGAAATGTTTTTGAAAGAACAATATTTACATCGTCCTCCTATCCTCTGTCCACCACTGTTTCTGTTCTTACTCATCTCATCATGGAGCCGCGCCCCTCCACCTCATATCTCTTGCCTACATTTCATTCCTCTCTATCTCATTTATACATGATTTCCTTATATGCTCTCTTTTTTGAATCTCTCCTCTTTCTTCCACCATTTGCTTTCTTCCACTGACCTTTGGCGTTTATTCGAGTCCCTAAAAATAAATAAAATTATGATATTATTTATTTTAGTATCTGACATATGCTTTTGTGTCTTTTAGTTTCATAATATTGTCAATATTATCGTCATCTCTACTATAAACCTCTAGCTTGAATAAAATGAAACATTTTAAGAAAACAAAAGCGTCGCTCACAAAAGCTTGACGCCGTACCAGTAACCATCCAGACAAGTCACACACTTATGAAAGGGCATTTCCGTAACTTCAGCAGTCTTGACTCATTTTTTACCAAGACATATAAATTGCCAACGCAGCACACACACACACACACATACAGTCTGCCATGCCATGTACTGGCTAAAAAAGTCCCAAAATTTCTCTACACTTTCCCCGCCATTTGTCCTTCTCTCTCCTCCAACTCTCCATTTCTCTCTCTAGGGCTAACCTATTCTCCCCCAAAATTCAAACTCATTTGATGTGCAATCACTCCATTTTCTAGCTTAATTCAGTTCCTGATGTCGAATCCGAGTGGTGGAAGCGGCGGGGAGGGGCTCCCCAGGGGTATAAGCCTCTCGAACACAGTTCATTCCGAGGTGGCGCCGTGCTTGCCGCTGCCGTCGCTTCCGGTGTTCTGTGGCGCACTCGATCAGGACCTCCGCATATTCGAGAATGGCGGCGGCGGTTCCAGTTCGAGTTCGAATCGCGGTGATGTTTCTGCCAAGATTGCTGATCTCCTCCGTAATGCTGATGTGTCTTACTTGTAAGTTTAATTATTTTATCACTGGATTTCGTTTTGGTGTTTCGTTTGAGGGGTTTTAGTGTACTGGTTATCGGTTCTCATATGGAATTAAAAATTGAGTAGCTGTTTTTTTTTTTTGGCATTGAGTTTTTTTTTTTGTTGGCATTGAATTGTTTGTTCTCGAGTAATGTTGGTTGGACTTGAGGGAATAAGGCTGAACCGTTTACCTTTGGGAGCTGCAGTTTTAGTGGTGGGAATACAGTCATACACCTGTTTATTTTGCCATGTGGGGATTGGTTTATCATAGCAACTACAGAGGGATGGCATTGTTTACATGAAAATCGAAAGAGTCAACTAGCCTGAACTATGATTTTTTTTTTTTTTTTTGGGGGGTGAGGGGGTCTCATTCCAATTCGAAGCCTACAATTCCTTAGAAATAGAAAAAGGGATATAATTTTTTTAATTATCTAGCATTTGTGTTTTCTTTATTTCTTTTGGCATTTTTTGAATTATTTAAGTCTAATGTTATCTGGCATAATGGCTGAACCGGAGTTTCAAAAGAGTTATTTATCAATTGATGTGCTTGAAACTGTCATGCATTACAACAGAATTTTATGGAAACTTGTTTAGGACCTCTTTCAGAAGGAATTTTTTTCTCGCTTTGTAAATACAATGTTGGCATGTTGTCCAGAATAAGCTTAGTAGACGTGTTTGGAGCTTTTCTGCAATTTTCCTGCCAGGATAGATTGATGTGTAAGAGAAAAGTAAACAATGAACCAATGCATTTTAACCACCAGTATTTGCCTAGAAAAAGTTTGTGTGGAGATTTAAAAGTGGACAGTTGGAATCTATGGATCACCGAGTATCGTGGATGAATTATAATGCAACCACTCCATTTTCCGTCAAATACCCATATAGAGCTAGAAGTAAAGGTGATCTTGGAATGCCACCCACTATATCAAAATGAGAATGGATGCCTGCACTGGTTTTGCCATAGTAATGGACACATCGGAATGGGTATGCCAAATCTCCGTTGCAAAGTTTCAAGATACGGTCCGATTGCTTGTGGATTGGAGGTGAGTTTGTGTTAAAATGGTGTATCTGCTGATAAATCTGACTGATGCCAGCAGAGGGCCGACACCGGCGCGAGCTAGAACATTGGTAGCTGATGCACCAAAATTGATAGACCCTTTGAAAGAATTACCAGATGTATTTGCCGAAAATTTTGTGGGCGTAGTGCATGTAGAAAGAAGAAGGGGCAACAAAAAGAGAAAAAGCAATAAAGGAAAAGAAAAAAAGGAAAAGAGAAGAGAAAAGAGAGAAAATTATTTAATATAGTATTTAACCTTTTGGCGTTGGGAGAATTGGAAAAGGTATAAGTGGAGAATTATAAATAAAGTATTAAGAGTTTTGCCCATTAAGACATGGAAATGCACAATTTTACGATTTATTAATATGCAGTGTCAATTTACATTCATGTTGCATTTACTCCACACTTAGTGTTTTTATTTAAAATACTAATTTTATTTTTATTTTTTTAACAAATATAGTATGAAATAAAATCAAAATAATAAACAATTTATTTACCACAATGTACTCAATATATTCTATAAATATGTAATTCAAGCTTGCTATATATCAGATGAGATTTTTATAGAATGCCGGATACAATATGCCACTACTATATCTTAATCGACTAGTTCCTCATTTAAAAGAGTTAAGTACAATTTCTGGCAACCGAAATACCATCCTATCTTGGGAATTGAACTATAGAAGATTTTATCATTGTATTTCCTGAGTTTTTGGGTCGATATTCACGTTTTCATCTAATGTCCCGAGCATAAGTAAAAAGTTTGGAAAAAAATACCAATTATCACTATGATATTTCATATGCGTTTTATGGTAGCAAAATTTCTAAGCAGTTTCACGTTGCATATTCAGTCAAGACAACATAATGTCCTTTCAATTATGGCTATCAAATTAACGAAAATATTTGACAAATATTTATATTGTAAATCTGTAGGATTGAGGTCAATACTCATTTATAATACTCGAATAGAATAACAAATCTATTACAAACAACAATGAAGAGTAGGAAAAGGAAAGCTTTATTTGATGCAATTATATATTTTTTGTGGAGAGAAAGAAATTGTAGATTGTTAAAGTAGATAGAAATAGTAGTGAAGAGATAGTGAGGAAAATATGGAATAGTTTAAATTGTAAATTTAAAATGGGATAAGTAGTCCCCCGGGTATGCCTGGATTTTTCTAAAGAAGTGTTGATGATTAATGACAAAGCTTATCATGTTCCAAAAAAAAAATAAAAATTATGTAGACAATATATTGGTCACAGTTTAGTAATTAAAATTTTAATACGTATTATATATATATATATATATATTTTGCCTCTTGATTTACAACGGTGGGAGCTTATGTGGGGATTCAACACTAGAACTCTTATTTATTGGTGAGAGAGTGATGCCGTCAACCAAATGGTTGTTGCCATATGTAACAACTTTTATGTACTTCACTTTTCAATGGGTGTTTATTGGTTAAAGCTGTATTAATCATGCACTTTGGGTATTGATAGCAACCTTTACATGCTGTAATATTTTTTCTCAAATACTTTAACAACGAAATTTAGGGAACACTCGCAACTGTTACATGAAATTGCAATGGGACTAGAATGGCCTATGTGACTGTTTATGCGTACCATGCTTTTGGAATAACTGATATAATATCTCCTTGGTTTCCTATTAACAACACGAAAGAGGAGCATTTCCTCTCCTCTGATAGAGTGTCCATGTATCTCTATTTATTACCAATGCTTTTTGTGTGTCTATGTGACTAGACTGACTATCAAGGGTAAGATAAAGGGAACAACCTTAACAAGGAGTCACACGAGCTATTCTACGTCTTGTGTAAAACTTAAAACCAAAGATATAAAAATGTTAGAATTGGGACACAGCTTGTAGATATGAGAATATGATATTTGTTTACTAAAAAAAGATTCAGATCCAAATTTAACTACAACAGTACATATCTATTAGAAAAAAGAATAGCATTACTCATAACACCTGAGAAGTTAAGAAGCGATGTAGCAAACACGGTAGTATTAAAATATCCAGGTTACGGCAGTATTAATATGCACATTATGAGGGAGATCAATATCTTTGGCAAGCCAAGATTCATGAACGAGATAACATATTAACTATGATGACCTTGTGGGTAGAAGCACTTTAGAACTTTTTGTTAGAAGTACGTTCCTTTTCTTGTCTATATGTAAAATCAGTAGTCGCACGAACAAATTATCTGTAACTGGTAAAAAAACTTGTCATCAGAGTATCTTTATTTGTTCAACTTTATGGCTTGCTCACCAGAGCCTGCTTTGGTTCTTTTAATCTAACATAGGAAAGCGTTTTAAAAGAAATTGATGCTTAAATTACCAGGATTATTCCAATGAATCCTGCTTGTTATCTTGATTATTTGAGCTGCTCACGAAGTTTTATCTGTAGGAATCTCAAAGACGAAGAAGATCTCCAACCACATGGTTCAGTTGGGAACCCTAACCTATTCAATGACGTCTTGAGACACGATCCTGAAGCATTTGAGTATGTCACCCCAGGTAAAATGGTCCATGAACAGCCCTTCCAGTCTTTCTCGATGTGTTTAAGATGTCACCTTGTTCATTTTCTAAATGTGATTCTCTTATGCTTCAGAAATAAATCTCTCTAAATGCTCATATCCTCTATGAGTCAGATGACTAATTTTGGTAGGATTTGAAATTTCTTGGATTTAGACCCTGGGATTTCCAGTAATATTTTGGTTTGATACATGTTTAGATCCAATTAGGTCTGATACCGAAATGATTTCTTTTGAACAGCACATTGCTAATTATGTGGTTGTTTTATGCATCCACTTATAAAATAACAAAGGGCTCATATTTCTTGAAAATAAGTGCAGTTCATTCGAAGAAATTCACTTGCAATGCTAAACAATTGCTTCAAATTTCCAAGAATATTATGTTATTTGGGACCCCACTATGAAGTCTATATTATGTCTGCTCGAAGAATTGTCTACTTGCCAGTGCCCATTAATCTGTCTTGCTGCTTACACCTTTAATTATGCGATCATTTGGGGCATTCCAATGAATTTTTAGCAGTAACTGTTGAAAGATTTTTGTCATGGTAAGTTACTGAAATTGATACATAGCCTTCCACATGTAACGTCTCCGGACATCACTGTATCCCTCAAGTCGTGCTTGTTACTGCATTTATTCTTGAAAGAATTATCTTGCAGCTACTGCCCACCACAACTTGGGCTGTGTCTTCTCCCTTCTTTCATATGATAGCATCCCGGAATATCATCTGCTTTACTTGCTCTTTTGGATGTTGACGTAGGAGCTAAAGAAAAATATTATCTGGCTTATTATTTATTGCATTGTTCAAGTTTCTCAGGTCCTGCTAAGGAGTCAATGTACAGTGGTAATTTTACTGAATCAAAGCCCCTTGAGAAGAGCATTCCTATTACTAATCAAGTGCCTGGCGACGCCATAGGAACTAAAATTCATCAGCAAGACCATAATGTTAATTATGTAAGTTTATAATACTCAATTGACTGATAACACAAGCTCTTATGCTGACCAATATTTTTGATATAATTTTCAGGATATTATCAGTTCCTCTAGAAAACCAAAAACGAAAAAGAAAGGGAGAGATGACTTCTCATCTGCAACTTTTTCTGATTCCCGTGAAAGTCAAGGTTCATTTTCTAGTTTTTTTGGGGTCTGTTTGATCATGTTACCATGTTTATATTTAAGGTATTGAGTATGCTGTCCTTCCATAGATGCAGCTGTTGCTGGTTTTTGCGAAATGTTGGACGACTTATGTAGCAGAGCAGAAATTATTAGTGATGACCGAGATGAAGCAGAATGGGTGCCATTGTCTCATGCTGATCTTAAAGCACTTGTCAATGAGATCATGTCAATTAGATCACAAAAGGTACTCCATATGGTTCCCGTGGATACTCTTTCAAGGACTTTAAAAGTTTTAGACCATCAAATTCATCGAGCAGAAGGACTGTCCATTGATGATTTTGAAAATGTAAGTCTACATCTTTATCTTCACACGCTCGTAGCTATGCTGTGTAATATAGGCTCTGTATGGTTAGGTGTTTTGAGTTGTATTTTATTTTTTGGATCACCAGAAATGAAAATGCACACTCTAAGGTAAATTCTATAGAAAATACTCAAATTTTAAATTCTAGTACACATTCCCCTATATAACTACTCATCATTTCAATCACTTCATTCTTTCTCTTCATTAATTACATAATTCACCTATCCAACACATTCTCTTTCTTACTTTGTCATAAATAAAATATTATTCTAATTTTTTCTTCTATCATCATTACATATATAACTAATTCAATCAATTTTATATCACATCTACACAATTTCCAAACATTTCTCAAAAACACATCCAAACAAACAAAAAAAATTAATATTTTCACACGAATTTCTATAATACACATTGTCCAATAAAAACTCAAAATTTATTTTCAAAAACACAACCATACAGAGCCATAGTTTTTCTAGAAGAAGTTATATCGGGCTATTATCCTGGTTTTACAGTCGGACGTTCTTGTCTGTCAAACTGTTGCCACTATTTTATTTTTAACTGAAATGTAATTCCTTATCTTTGTCTAGCTCTTCCACTTACATTGGATTCTCGAGGAGTAAATATATTTGTTATCAGAAGCAATTCTTTTGAATGATACAATATCTTACCCTCATCATTCCATTTATGTTTCCCCAAAAATTATCGTAATAAATTATTTTGCACTCCCTTCTGAAGCTTTTAATAAATTAGTCATGTTTGATTTGGATATCATGTAAGTTTTTTGTTTGCTGTAGATTCTCAATCATTCTCTTTTATAATCTCACCCTGAATATTTTATGTCCTGGATGCTTGTTTTAGCTGCTTTTTCTCTGTTTCAATCATAAGGATCAGTTTCTGTTGCAGCAAGATTCATAATCAAATGTCTAAATGCGTCTATTGATGCATATTAATCTTGTTTATGAAGATGATCGAGATCTGAACTAAGCAATTTCTGAAGAGGCTGATGCCTCTGATTGGTATAATCAGCCAATCCAATGCAATAGATAGAAAATGCCTTGTGCTGAGTTCTGAAATATCTATGCCATGAGGACACTGTATTGCTGAACTTTACTTCTTCCTGCACGTTTTAATAACCTGCTTTTTGTTGGAAGTTTCGGTTGTGGACGTTTTGGGCTGACATTATGCGTGCAGAAATTTGCGGCACGCTTCTGTAATTGCGAGCATCAACATCTTAAGAAAAACTACGTGATTAATTAATGCACTTTTGAAGATAACTAATGCGATGGATTTATTGATAAAAAAGATAGTTAATACAAATCTTTAATTAATTTTCTTGAATTCCAGTTGGATGCTGATTTGGTGTCATCCATTTATTGTTCGCTCGAGTCAATTCATGCAGCTCTAGCTATTATGGCTCATGATGGCATGCCTAAGCAGCTTTACAAGGAAGAGGTAAGAGTTTATTTTCATACTCTAGATATTGCAATCCTTTCTTATTATGACTTCCTTGCTGCACAAATCCTGCGTGGAAGCTGCCAGATTCTGTATACAATTATTTGTAATAACGATCTACCTGTCTCAGAATATTGAAAGGATCTTGGAGTTCTCAAGACATCAAATCGTGGATGTTATGTTTGCTTGTGATACAGCATATCGTGCCTTGCATAAACCAAATTACAACGGGACGCTTGATGGTACGTCATGCTGCTTGGTCCTTTTATTGACTTGAGTTCTTTATCATGTTACTGCTGTTGCAAGCTTATTCAACAAGAGTGACCAAGAGTAACCACTCTATCTTTAAATCTCCATTTCAAAGTTTATATCCTCAAGTCCTTCTCTTGAATATAAGTATGTCAAACTATGTATTATCTTATATAAAATTTCTTCTGAAAAAAATCTGAAATGCTATTCTACCTTTAATTTACCCAGAAGTTGTGCTGGTATAACTCTTAGTACAGTGGAGAACTTCTTCCTCATAAAAGCAGGGTTTCCTCTTAGCAGCTTGATCGTTTTATCTTCCCCACATGGGGCTGGGAGCAAGTTTTAGAAAGTTCTCATGTTTCTGGCTATGGTCCTTAGCTTTTAAGCTTATTTCTCAAGACAAATTCCTTATGTTATTTTTATCCTGATACGCTAATTTTATTTTGAACATCAGATGAGGAGGATGAAGAAGCAGAGGTTTTTGGCTCAGCTAGTAAGAAAAGGCGAACTTCAAGGAGTGTAAGAGTTAGGAAATCCACAACAAACAAGTATGTGCAGCTTAATTTCATTTTATATGCAATTGATTAATAATTATGACAGTGTTTCATTCAATAACGTGTTTATATATTTGTATGTATATTTATAACAATATCATCTTCTGTCAGAATGTCTGCCGCTGTGAATGTTATACTTCAGAAGTTGTGCACCATTCTCAGTTTTCTCAAGCAGTTGTTGTCCATCGAACGCCTATCAGATAGTTGCATTCTCCAGCTCGTGAGAACTAGTTTACAAACTCTTCTAGTCGACAACATCCAGCTGTTGCAGCTGAAAGCAATCAGTTTGATTGGTGGGGTAATGAAATCTGCTTACCTCTTGTTCTCTGGTCTGGTCTATTTCTAACGGTATGCATTTGCTACTCTCTGAATTGACATGGTTGGTTACACTTTGTTGTGCAGATTTACTATACATACACTCAGCATCGACCATATATAATGGATGAAACTCTTCAAATCCTTCTGAAGTTGCCACTTTCAAAGAAAGTACCTAGAACTTATCATCTTCCCGATGAAGAACAAAGGCAGATTCAGTTAGTCACTGCTCTATTGATTCAAATGGTACACTATAGTGCAAATCTCCCAGAGGTCCTGAGGCAAACCTCTGGAAATCCTTCACTGGAAGTTTCAGTTGATGCTGATTACCCTTCCAAAGGCCATGAGGCAGTTACAGAGTCCTGCTGCCTCTTCTGGAGTCGAGTTCTTCAACGATATACGAGCACAAAAAATCAAGATGCATCTGAGTTGAAGGGAATAATGGAAAATCTTGTCATGGATCTGCTCACTACTTTAAACTTACCTGAGTATCCTGCTTCAGCCCCTATGCTAGAGGTACCTATTTAATGGCTAATGTTTGGATAAACTTTATCAACATCATCTTTACTGACTGTTCTGCAGGTTCTTTGTGTTTTACTACTTCAGAATGCTGGGCTCAAATCAAAAGATACTTCTGCTCGAACAATGGCCATTGACCTTCTTGGTACAATTGCAGCTAGGTTGAAACATGACGCAGTTCTCTGTAGAACGGAAAAGTTTTGGATTGTACAGGAGTTGATGAACAGTGAATCTGTTGATTCTGACTGTCCAAGAGATGCCTGTTCTATATGTCTGGACTCAACGACTGGAAGATCTATATTTGTATGTGAAGGTTGTCAGAGGCAAGTCCATTTTGGTTGTATGGGAGGAAGAGAGCAAAATGTTCCTTCTCATAACTCCCATTGTCTGGTTTGTTTATGCGAGAAACAACTTCTTGTCTTGAAAACACACTGTGAGTCCCAGAGTAAGGATGAGCAGAAGAAAAACCGCAATCATTCGGGAAAGTCTTCACGAGCTACAGCCGCAGTCACGAAACAGGAGATCATCCAGCAAATGCTGCTGAATTATTTGCAGGATGCAGGGTCGACAGATGACCTGCACCTCTTTACTCGATGGTCTGTGACTAGAAAAAAGTGTTTTGATTATGAACCTTCTTATATGCCATAACTTTCTGAACTATTGATTTTCAGGTTTTATCTTTGCCTTTGGTACAAAGATGACCCTGCTTCTCAGCAGAAGTTCTTCTACTACCTTGCAAGGTTCAAATCAAGAGCAATTGCGCGCGACTCTAGTTCCTCTTCATCCTTTCTGACAAGGGATTCGGTGAAAAAAATTACTTTGGCCTTGGGACAAAATAGTTCTTTTGCTAGAGGATTCGACAAAATTCTTCAAGTACTCCTGGTAGGTGAACTTGCTTGTTGATTAAAATTTTTGGGATCTGAATATTTATTTTGTTTCTTATGCAATTATCAGGCAAGTCTCAGGGAAAACTCGCCAGTGATTCGTGCTAAGGCATTGCGAGCGGTATGTTATGAGCCACTTCCCTAAGCATGCGCCAATGCACCTGTCTTTTCTTCTATTTTGTTCTCTCTGTTTTTATTTTCCTTTTCTTCTCTTTTTTTCTTGGTCGGCTTACCCTTTCCGTTGATTACTGTGTAACGAACAACAGGTTAGTATTATTGTAGAAGCTGATCCAGAGGTTCTGGGTGACAAGCTTGTCCAAACTGCTGTTGAAGGGAGGTTTTGTGACTCTGCTATATCTGCCAGAGAAGCAGCTCTTGAGCTTGTTGGTCGTCATATTGCTTCACATCCTGATGTTGGTCTAAAGGTATCGCAGTTAGTTATGCTCATGCTTATACTTGTAGTGTCTGTTTCGGTCCTCTAACTTGTGTGCTCTTCTTCTAGTATTTTGAGAAGGTAGCAGAGAGAATAAAGGATACTGGAATAAGTGTTCGTAAACGTGCTATTAAAATTATCAGGGATATGTGTACCTCACGTGCTGATTTTTCACAATACACCACTGCTTGTGTTGAGATAATTTCCCGTATCAACGACGAAGAGTCAAGCATACAGGTATCCACGAATTGTAGACTGAGGGCATAATTTACTTTGAGCATCCAAGCCTAGCTTTTGGTGTTTTTTTTCCTTTTTAATGTATGCATTCTAACTTTATTTTATGTCGAATGATTCTGTTTTTGTGTTAGTTTTTCATTAATCAAACATTAACACTGTAAAGATTTGCTATGACGATCTTTCAGGGTTTCTTTTTCCTCAGAATTTCCAATGCATATCTGTTAATGATTGAATCATGTAATAATTGGAGAATATAAGTAATAATGCCTGAAACACTGGTGTGATCCATGGATAAGCTATAATGATCTACTCCTTTTTACTTTGAAACAGGGGTGTCTGTTATTTTAGGCTGTTACTGGTTCGAAATGTTTGTTTTATTAATTTGTATCTTTAGGTTGTAGGGGAATAGGTGCTGAGGTAGGTTTTGTGATATCTTCACTGCTCCAATTTGTTCTTTGTCTAAGTTAATTTGCTTTCCTTGTGTTATTCATATCTGATGGATATGATAAAGTTTCTACAGAAAGATGTGTTAAAAGTGTTAATTATTTATTTCGGACCATTTCTTTCAATTGGGGGATTGGTAAAATCTGATGTTCTTGATGACATCCTTTTATAGGACCTGGTCTGCAAGACATTTTATGAGTTTTGGTTTGAGGAGCCTTCTGGTTCACAGAGCCATATATTTAAAGATGGCAGTTGTGTCCCGTTGGAAGTGGCGAAGAAGACAGAGCAGATTGTTGAGATGTTGAGAAGGATGTCTAGTCACCAACCTCTTGCAACTGTCATTAGACGCAACTTGGCACTCGATTTCTTTCCACAATCTGCTAAAGCTGTTGGGATAAACCCTGTATTGCTTGCTTCAGTACGCCGGCGCTGTGAGCTAATGTGCAAGTGTTTGTTGGAAAAAGTATTGCAGGTATTGCTTTTTTGAGAAATAGGTCATTAAAATCATGCTATACTTAGATTTTATTGTAGTGCAAATATTGTTTTTGTAGAAAATAGGTCATAGAACCTGCTGTCAGATTCCTTGCATCTATTTGATTGTTATTGTGAGTGTTAAATGTCAACGTACCACCAAAGTTTGCACCACTACAGCAAGATATGTCAGTTGCACACAGAGTAACTTGCAGTTTTAGGAAACTACGAAAACGAAAGATGAGATGAATTATTATTGAACTGCCTTAAGCCTGTGATTGGTTGCTCAGCCTGGTCAAATATACCGTGAATACCCAAAAGTCAATGTGCCTGAGTCAATTACAGTGGTTGACACCTGAGAGTAGAATTTTAATATGGTGGCTATGACCTCTTACTGTGTTAGTCCAAATAGTAGAGATCTTTACTTGACAGTCCATTATCAAGTTCATAGAAAGCAATTTTAGGGCCACTGCTTTTCCTAACAGGAATTATTTGGAGACTATATCTTTCTTTGAAGTAAACTTCACCTGAATATTTCACTCTTCAAATCATTAATTTGACCTGTATAATTTGGCAATATGGTTCTTCAGGTTGCTGAAACAAACAATGAGGAAGGAGAAGGGCGTATGCTGCCGTATGTTCTGCTCTTGCATGCCTTCTGTCTTGTGGATCCTACATTATGTGCACCAGCTTCTGATCCTTCCCAGTTTGTGATCACACTACAACCATATCTGAAGAGTCAGGTTATCAGCATTCCATTAATATATAATATATACAATGTAAATTACTCTTGTAACAGATTTACATGTATAATTTCACCTGTTCTCATAATTTTATACATGGATTTACGATTTTGGGTTGACCAGTCAGTGCATCATGATGTCTCTTGTCACACTTTATGGTTGTTTAACTATTTACTTTCATGATTTTGTAGCATTAATAGGTGCATCTTTCAGATGACCAGTTCTACATTTGAAATTTTGGGTTTATGATCTTTAAAGGTTCAATATCAGTGGTTTCCATGGTTTGAGCTCAATCTGGAATCCCTTTCACCTTGTTTGCACAGAATGTGCGCGATGCAGAATGAAAACTAATATTCATTTAATTTATGGTGGTGATGGAAGATATTCGAGGTGTAGCTTGTTCTTGCTGTGTGAAAAGCCTTTTGTGATGCCCGCATCTCGAGTAATTTTCTGAGTTCAGTTTGAGGGTTTTCTGAAAAATTGAAACTTTGGGTGACCAGATGTAGATAAGGACCTGATTTGATTCACGCACTTGTTGGTCGGAAAGGAGCTCTAGAATGATTTAGTTGGGACGTGGTTGTTTTTGTTGCATTGTGGGATCCAGGCATCAGGAGTATTTTCTGGATTCTCTTAGATAAGCCTTTAGGAGGCTCATTTCAGTTCTTTATATGAGTTTCTTTTCTAAGACACCTTGTCCTCTTCCTTTAGAGTTCTCTCTTATTAATAAGAATGTTTCTATTGATGAAAAGCAAGATATGTGAAGTGGCAGGCACTCCCTTCAGAGTGCAGTCAAAGTGTCTTGTTAGTAATCATATCTTTGCTGCCTTTACTGTGTAGAGAGCGAAGCTTATCACAATGGTTTCAAATTGACATCCAATTTGGATTTATTAAGGAAATGGTTTAGTGATTTAATTACAGACAAGTGAATGGTGGTTGGAAATATGTGATTGTGCATGTGCTTGCATAAGTAGGCCCCATTTTTCATCCCCACATTTGCTGTTGAAATTTGCATGAATCATGTTATGATATATATGATTCACTAGTAATTCTCATGGATTACCCTTCAATGGTCGAAATCCTGCAGATATTTAAGTGTTTAGTGCTTTTTTTTGTTTGGTCTTCTTGTTACACTATCAAATAGGAAAATATACTTCAAAATCTGATAATAAATGCAGACTGGCTGACAAGTTTTTCTTTCATACAGTCTGACAGTCGAGTGTCTGCACAGCTGCTGGAGAGTATATTGTTTATAATTGATTCTGTCATGCCTTTGCTGCGGAAGCTTCCTCAGAACGTTGTGGAGGAACTCGAACAAGACCTAAAGCAAATGATTGTCAGACACTCTTTTCTCACAGTTGTCCATGCTTGCATCAAGTATTTAACTTCCTTTACGATACTATTGTTAAATAATGCGTTTATCTCAATTATTGTTATTCTGCATAACCTCCATATACAATAGATTCTTTTGTTCTACATCCTGTTTTTCCCTCTCTGATGATGGTAATTCAGCGAAAACTAATACCTTTTTCTCTTAACTATTAAATCTATCCTATACCTGCTTCCTATAAGGCAAAAGTATTTAGGTTGGCTTTGTCCTGTGGGGTTTCTTTGTTTCCTTATTTTATGTCTTTTTAGTTTAAACCTCTTTCGGTAATACCAATGTTCAAATTGTATTTAGACTGAGCTTAATTTGTAGTCATGGCTTAGAATTTCATAGAAGTCTCTGTATATTAGGGTGGTAAGAAGTTTTTGAATGTATGCCAAATGACTTTGGAATATGGTTATTTTCTTATACTTTATAGCATAGAGTTTTTTTTTTTTTACTTTATAGCATAGAGTTATTGTTGATGATATATTTAAGTGATTGATACACATCCTTATTCTGCATAAAAAATCACACCTTTGTTTGAATGAGAAGTGAAGCCAAAGACTCTTTTACTGATGAGAAACATTTGAAACCATGAGCCGTTGCTACGGGCAAGTAGAAATGCCTCAAAACTTTGTCCTGGAAAAACTGACTAGGACCTTAATGGGGGAATAACTTGCGTGCAAATGTCAACAGAATCCTCAACCATGCTCATTCTTTCCTGAGGACATTTGCATTCTGGTGTACACTGGGGATAGGAAATTGAGATATAAGCTATACTATCTTTTGAACCTGAATGTGGCTGTTTTCTGATGCAATCTCTGCCTTTTGCACATTATGGGAGAAATTTCTTTGTCCAGTGGGTTTCATGGCTCTTTTGGATTCCCTCCTTGCTGATTTAATTTTTTTTCCTATACCTTCGTTCTTTGTTCAATTTGTAAAGGCTGGGACTGACATCTTGGAAAAAACTTTGTTTAGTTTACAGTTGCTTGACTATTTCATTATCTCCATTTTTGAATTGTTTTAAGACGGTAAGAGCTTGTTTAAATACTGGAAGATGTATCAATTTTTCATTTTTCTGAAAAATTGTTTGTGTCTCAAATATCAGGTGCTTATGCTCTGCGGGTAAAGTAGCAGGAAAAGGAGCAAGTGTTGTTGAATATCTTATTCAGCTGTTCTACAAACGCCTGGATGCTTTGGGATTTGATAACAAGCAGGTTTAGAGTCATCTTTTAAAATTTTAGTTATAATTGTTATTTTTCGCCCACTCTCACCAATTATACATGTTGACTCATATTAAGTGAACCTTTCAAGTATTCTTTTTGTATAATGTGTTAATTGCGTGATGCTTTTGCACAATGGTAGTGTTTACTTGATTTTGTGGAGGATGTTTTCTAAGCTATTTAAGTTGGTTATAATCCCATGTCCTGACGAGCATGTAATTTTAAAATAAGGGCAACTTTCCTGAGTTGGAAAGGTCTACTACTTTCTAAAGTAACAGATGCTCCAGTAGAGACTGTCAATCTATTTTTTCAACTTTAACTGCTGAGAAAGTACAAAATATCTGTTGAAATCACTTAAATGTTCTCTTTGAACTTAACACCTCGCAATTCACACTAATCAATAAATTAAAGCAAGGCAAGTTACTTTCGTGGTTTCGCCCTCCCATGCACTTAATTGTAGCGTTTTTCTTCTCACACGCCAGCTTGAACTATTATTTTAAGTTGTCATGGCGATATATTAAAATAATTATGTCTTTTCAGCAAGTAGGTCGATCTCTTTTTTGTCTGGGGTTGTTAATACGCTATGGTAGCTCATTATTGGCTGCATCTGCTTCCAACACAAGGAATATAGATACTACAAGCAGTGTGGACTTGTTCAAAAAGTATCTCCAGGCAGAAGACTTCATCATTAAGGTCCGGGCGTTACAGGTACCCAGCATACTTCCCAGCTTTCTTTGATTTCATTTTTTTAGTTCGTAAATTTGTGATGTGGTTGTTAATTGTCCAGGCATTAGGCTATGTATTAATTGCCCGACCTGAATGTATGTTGCAAAAGGATGTTGGTAGAATTTTGGAGGCAACATTTTCCGATAATGCTGATGCTCGTCTGAAGGTACAAGTTGTTTCTGTTATCACATGCTCTTTCTATATGTTATGCTGATTGTTTTGTTTGTCAGATGCAATCATTACAGAACATGCATGAATATCTTCTGGATGCGGAGAGTCGAATGGAACCTGATAAAGCCAGTAACAATGTAGTTCCTCAATCAGTGGATGGCGTTCACACTGTGCCCGTTGCTGCCGGTGCTGGTGATACTAACCTATGTGGTGGTATAGTTCAACTGTATTGGAATGGCATATTAAGCAGAAGTTTGGATGTGAATGAACACGTGCGCCTAGCTGCTCTAAAGGTTGTTTTTTGCATCCATCCATCTGTGATCATCACTTTTTTCACAGTTTGTGGACAAACAAGTTTAACTATACATGCTAGCAAATTATTGCATTGATAGTCAAGTTATTTGGTTTCAAAAGCCTCCGTAGAGTTGTAACTGATATACGATGAGTTTTTGTGGCTTTAATCTGCAAACAGTTCCTTGAACTACTTTCCAATCATGATAATCTACTTAAAATTTTAAGTATGATTTATATTGTTTCATATAGTGATTGCGTTTCTCTTGTTTTCAGATTGTGGAGATTGTGTTGCGCCAAGGTCTTGTACATCCAATTACCTGTGTTCCCTATCTCATTGCACTCGAAACAGATCCTCAGGAGGCTAATTCAAAGCTGGCTCATCATCTTCTGATGAATATGAATGAGAAGTATGCTATTCTTTATAAGATTGAAAAACTTTGGCTCTCTATGTCGTTATGCAATCTAATTGGTTGCTTTCCTTCAGGTATCCAGCTTTCTGCGAAAGCCGTCTTGGAGATGGCCTTCAGTTGTCATTTATGTTCATCCGTTCCATAAGTGGAGGTTCCCCTGAAATATCAAACCTTAAAACCCAAGCCAGATCATTCAACAATTTGAAGGGAAAGTCGGACATTGGCTCTTCTGGACATGCACGTCATGGGGTTGCTCGAATTTATAAACTCATTCGTGGAAATCGCATTTCGAGAAACAGATTTATGTCCTCCGTTGTTCACAAATTTGATATGCCGAGTTGCAGCGATCTTGTGGTACCTTTTCTCATGTGAGTTCTCTCACCTCTACTCACAGCAAAATGAATTTGCTGATGCCACTATGAAAATGCCTTCATGAGATTCCTTTCATTTTTGCAGATATTGCACAGAAATTCTTGCTTTGCTGCCTTTCACGTTGCCTGATGAGCCACTTTATTTGATCTATACTATAAATCGAGTGGTACAAGTCAGAGCTGGGACATTAGAATCAAACATGAAGGACTTTTTGCATTTATTCCAGGGAAATACTCAAAAAAGTAACGGAAATGGAATTGTCCAATCAGAACAAAATCTAAATCCTGGTGATGAACAAATCATGGATGGGAATCATGGAATATCTGGGGAGTTACAAGATCAGCATTTATTTAGAGATGATGAGTCTAAGAAATCAAATATGAATCCTACGACGTCAGGTGATCCTTATAGCATCTCTAAAAGTGATTGGCAGAAAATCCAGGTACATTCTGTCCCCATCTGTTATGCTGCACTGAATTTCCATTAATTTTTTTTACTTCTGGAGCATTTTCTGGTTCTGGTTGTGTCTTTAATGTAGCTTAATTTTTTTTTTTTTCCTGTGTATTGTGTAATTTCTCAGGCAGATTGTCTAGCAGCTGGTGCAGTGCAACTTCTTCTGAAGCTGAAGAGGCACCTGAAGATTGTTTACAGCCTAGATGATGCCCGCTGTCAGGTTACGAATACTCTTTGAAAATGTTACAAATGCTATTGTCTGAATAATGAAAACCGTATTTGCATTGAATTGCATGGTCCAAATGTGCTTTTTGTTCTTTGATTAGGCTTTTTCTCCAAACGAACCTGCAAAACCAGGAGAGAGTCTACCGCGGCAAAGTATTCATTTTAATACCAGCGATGTTAACATTGACCCACCTCACACTTATGAAGACCTCTTAAGGAGATATCAGGTGATTTGAGTGTTAATGGTCGACTTCTGTGTCTTGATTTTACTTCTACACTGCAAACATTTGATAATGCTCGTTTAGCTGTTACCAATATGGTTTACCGTTCTATTCGAGATATAATGTCTTCCCTTTGCTTAATATCTATTAATTTCAGGACTTCAAGAACGCGTTGAAGGAAGACACAGTCGACTATTCAACCTACACAGCAAACATAAAAAGGAAACGACCCCCTCCTAGGAGAGGAGGGAAGGCTGGACGAAAGGTAGATATAGATGATGAATATGGTGAAGATGATGAAAATTGGGGCAACGGAGTAAGCAGGTTAAATATGAGTGGCCGAAAAACCATCAATACCAGAAGTAGGCAGAGGCTATAGTTGTAGATTACATATATAGGTAAAAAACTAACATGTACAGCTCATAGGAGGGGGAAATCAGAGTTAGCGGAAACAGAAGTTTTAGGGCACACAAAATGGCAAAATCCAGAAGTGGCTGATATGAAGGTTTTGAAATGATTCCATATATAATTTGCTCTTAATGATCGATTCTATTTTATTATTCGGTTGTGATGAACAATCTATAGGATGATTGCTATAGAACAATGGCATTATTGCTGGGATGTCTTGCCTAGGGGTAATGGGGAGGATTTTGGCAAGGGTATGTACCCTTTTCGACCATGTTGCAAATATCTTGTACATTATTGTTGATAGACCCATTTCATTTCGAAATGAAATCTTCATATTCTTCGATGGTGGTGGATTTTCAAATGTCTATTTAGTTCAGTATTTGCGAGTCATGAGCTCCTTTGCTTTCAGGATTCAGTAAGAACTATTATTGCTGCTACAAAAATATGCCAGTACTGGACTCTTGTCATACGAAGCTTAAATTATTTATAGGTATTACCGCTGCCACCAAAATATACCAGCTTCGGACTCTTGGACGCAAAGCCTAAATTATTTATTGATATTTCACCTTGTACTTTTATCAAATTAATGAAACTTTTTAACCTGTTACAAGTTCTTGATTCGAAAATCTCATTTTCTGTAGCGTGACCTTTAATATATTGGAATCAGGCAGAGCAATGAGTATTTCTTGGCAAGAAAAACTATAAAATTGGAAAGAGAAAAGAGAGATTTGATGTTCGAATGTGTGACATATACGGATACCCCCCTGGATTTAGCACCGCAGTGTTTTGATTTGGTTTTGTGGCAATCCGGCCATGCATTTCGAATGTTCACATTGGAAAGTCAACTTTATTTTGTCACAATGCTGTAAACAAATTGCCAATCCGCTCGAGTTCAATTAGCAACAACATGAAAATTGACGACTCATCGGTGCAATCAAAATCACATGCACTTGTAAGTTGAATCCCTCTACGAAAGAGCAATCTATACTAGGAAAAAAGAATTGCTACGATTGAGAATAGAGGTCATTGGTTGACTATTTAAGCACAAAGTTTCATTGTAGCGGATGAAAACAGCTCTCTGCACTTTCATCTAGGGCAATTAAAATGCAAAAGCAAACATCGAGAACAAAATTAATGTGTTATACTGGATTTTATTGTATTGATGGAGCCACAATCCTGAACAGAGTATCATAGAACTTTGTTTCTCGAAAATAATAGACAATCGCACTGATTACAGCTTAATTATTTCCACTACTCAGAAAATGATACAGAAATCACCAAATGCAAATAAGCAAAATTCCAGATAAATAGAGCAACAGCCCGTTAGGCTTTGTGGGTACTGAATTCATACCATCGAATAAAGGAAAATTTCATATGTCGAGAAAAGAACCAAGTACAAATGCCAATTCGAAAGTGAAGAGGAACCTAGTAACGGAGCCAGTAGGTCCTGCGCCTGAACCAGTTGTAATCCGGCAATCCCTGGATGGGCCCCACAGCGGTAATTGCAACATCCTGCATAGACACCAGGGCAGTAAAGATAATTTAGAAAACCAGTTAATATTCTCGAACCACTATCTTCTATTTGGAAATTTGAAACTCGGTCTTACTCTATCAAATATAAATCGATTTGCAACACGTTTGACAGTGCTGGCATCCACAGAGTCTATCCTGGCAAACAGTTCAGCGTATGGAATCCTTCTACCATATGTAAGCAGCTGCAACCATGGAAAAAAACAATAATGTAAGCGTGGCCGTGCAACAATTGATTGTACCTTCTTTATCCCTATAATACTTTATTTTTAGATAACAAATGATACCTGACGTCCAATATCTTCAAAAACAGGACTGGTTCCATCAATGTGAAGCAGCAGGGAAGATTTCAACTGCATGTGACCACATTGAATAATTGGAATATGTAATACAGAAAAATATATGTACATACAGATAAAGATAGTTGCAGAAACATGTTTCAAGAAAAACCAATCGGCAATAACTTGATACAAAGCCCTCAGGAAACGCACACCAACTTGATACAGTGACTTGAATAAACTACCTGATTACGAGCACGAATCACATCAGCCTCTGATACTCGATAACATAGCTTGGTCACCTCATACATAATTGCATAGGCCAAATCGTCCAGACAATCAGGCTGCAAAAAGAATGCACAATTAAACAATCATAAGTAGACTAAATAAAGAATGATGAATAAAATCTGGATCCCACCACCTAAACAAAAAGAAAAAAATGATCAATCTCGCTTCTTTTGTAGGAAACGAAGAGGTAATGAACCGAGTGAAACGCAGCATAACTTGTACGAATAAATTGCAAAAGCTTATCTCAGTAAAAGACACAAACGCGCCAAAGAATTGCCAGCAACACTCATAAAACTGGCATTTTTGCTAAAAAACAGGCGGGCTATTCAGAATTAGAGCAACATGAAAGACAAAAAGTTAACTAAAGCATATATAAACACTGCAAAATGCGAAAAATAAGGTTTCTCTGGAGTGGTGTTGAGGTGGGGGGAGAGAGCTATCACATATGCTTGTGTTTTTATCTTTTGAACAAATTCAAATAGAAATTCACTTCCCCTCTTATCCAAAGTGGGGCGCCCACCTTAGCAACAGCATAAACACCGAATAGACCAGTGTCTTTGTAGTTGGTATTGAAAGCCATCATGCTCTCCGCTATTTCATTGATGCCAACCCTTTGCGCAAGCTCAGAACTGTATTACAGATTTCAAACTCAATTAATGCATGAGGATGGAAGTGAAGATCAAAAGCACTTTATAAAGAAGATAAACCAACAGGATGTGAAGTGGTTAGTACTGACCCCATATGCTTTCCACCACCAGCATTTTTGTTCCAAGAACCCAACATCGACTGCATGACCATCAAAGCAATGGAATCTGGATCGGTCCAAGAAGCCCCTTCAAAAGCAACCGCGAATTGGGCAAGAGGAATGTCGTCATCGAGCATCCTAATCTATATTTTAACAATATAAGTCATAGATATGAGTAACAGCCTATGACTATAATCCAGCAATATTACTGCCCGTGGTTTCATAATTCATTCAAACAGCACAAGGATACCTCTGAGCCCGTGAAGATTGCGGGTTCTTTGGCAACCAAGTCAGAAGTAGTTGTTGGATCTGTTGACAACTTTGTGAATAGTTTCTTCACTTGCTCAACAATGTCTTCATGCTTAACAGCACCAGAGGCAGCAACTACCTATAATAGAAAACCAGAAAGAAAACAATAGGAGCTAATCAACGTCAAAGAACAAAATTTTACAAGCCGAAAACCACGCAGAGAAACTAGCTGGATTCGAATAAAGAAAAGCCTAATTATTGCTCTAAGTACCATTCTAGGAGCTGTGTAGTGAGTTGATATGTAATTTTGTATATGTTCTTTGCCAATTATCTTAATATTTTCAGCAGGTCCGAGTATTGTTCTCCCCAGAGGCGTGTACTGGAAAGCAGTGGCATGTAAATGATCAAATATAACTTCTTCTGTTTGTCCTTCCACCTACAATCATTTAAAAACATATAAGACAGTGAACATTGTAAAGCTATTTATCTAGCGAGTTCACAAAAGTAAGGGAATATAATCAAGAGAACAAAAACAAATGTAACATATTAGTCTTTCGGAAAACCAAGAGTGTAAACCACCTCCACTGGGGGTACAAACTAGAGTCCAAAAATTCGTGTCTAAGAGAGTTTTGACTGAAACATGGTTTCAGAATTGAAAAGGTGAGATCACTGCAATAAGATTACATGCCCTCAGAACAGAACACACAAAAGTACACTACCATTTTTTTGTGTAGAACTGTATTTAGCATGCAATGACCTCACTATCACATTTTTATTTTAATATTCAGAATTTGGAACTTTATAGAAATTCTTACACACATGCAGGATGTAAAACATTTTCAGTATGACTAAGGCAAAAAGATTGAGAATGATACTAGAACATTGGTGTATTCATGCCGTACTATTTTATTCTACATTTCTACTTTGAACTAGCATTCCAAATCCGCATGAAAGGAAATCTATAATTGATGTAACACATCTTTTGGTATGAAAATATGAACAGTAGTCCTTTCCGACTAATGCATTCCAACCATAATTAGCATCCTAAACTTCCAGCCATCTTAAATACAAAACTCAAACCAACAAAAACCCATTATATGCATTGCATGCCTGGAAAAATATCAATTACAAGAAGAGAAGTAAGTCGTCAACCAAATGCATAATTCAGTTAATAACTGGACACATTCCCAAACTAGTATCACCAAATTATTATGCCATGATCAAAGCTAAAAATTACAAAACTCAATCAAAGAACCTCCAGACCTGATTCAGATATCAATCAAAAAGGACATTTTTGAACACCAAAACCATAAAGCTACAATCTTTTTCTCCCAGAAGCAAAAATCAAGCAAAGAGACGCACATAAACCTTCTTCAAAAACTCAAGAATAAACCATAACGCCAGTCTTTAACCATCACACCTAAATCAATGATCAAGCAACAATCTTTACTCATGAAAAATCAAAATACACAACAAACACTACGCAATTCATCGATAAAACACAAAAAAATGAGAAGTTAATTCAGTACCTCCTCCATCTCACGGAGAATAACATCCCTCTCCCTTATAATTCTCTGCTCCTCAAACTTTGAATTCTGCAAAATATCCGACAAAATATCCAGCGCATTCGGCACGTTCTTATCCATCACCTTCGCGTAATAAGTTGTCTGCTCCCGGGAAGTATACGCATTCAAATGACCCCCCATGTTCTCAATCTCCTCCTCCAACTGCCTCGCATTCCTCCTCTCCGTCCCCTTGAATATCATATGCTCCAAAAAATGCGCCGTTCCGTTCGATTCTTCGCTCTCGAACCTCGATCCAGCGTCAATGAAAACGCCAACGGTAGCGGTTTTCGAGGCGAGAGTCGACTCGGTGGCGATTCGTAGGCCATTGGGGAGAGTCGTGACTCGAGTGAGCGGAGCGGATAGGATCTCGGTGTGAGAATCTAGGGTTGGATGGGGCGAGTTGTGCTGGAGGAAGCGATGATCGGGGTCTTCGAGTTTTTTGAGCTTTTGTTTGACGGATTCAGCTAATCGATCGTAGATCATGGCGGTGGGAGGAGGCGGAGAGGGGAGGGAGGCGTCTGAGGCGGCGGCGACCGCGGTGGAGGAGTGGCGGGATGTTGCGAAGGCCTGGATTGGTCTTCGGGTGCGGCGAGTGAGGTTTATTAGGTGCCGGATCGTCATGACTACGGCGGCGGCGGCGGCGGCGGCGGCGGCGGAGGTGGAATTTTATGGCCTGTGATGATTAGGGTTTCGTCGGAGAGATGAGATGAGGGGAAAGGAAAAGGAGAGAGTGACGAGCTGCTTACTGAAGTTTGTAGCAACGCATTACGACGACGTTTTGATTTTACCAGTTTACCTTTGACTCGTTGAGGATCAGACTTCAGCCCCCTTATTCTAATTTCTGGAATAAACTCTTTTTAGATGGGATGAGATGATATTTTTCTATTTCTTATTTTATAAAAAGTAAGAGATTTTATACGAAGGTAAAAATGTGTTTGAATGATTTTTTTAATAGAAAAAAAGTATGCTGATTTGATTTGATTTGATTTTTTTTGTAAGAAAAGTTGTTTTGTTTTTTTTGTGAAAAATGATATGAATAGAGATATTTATTTTATAAGGATATCTAGACATATTTAAGTAAAATTTGTTGATTAAAACATTAAAAAAATATGCAAAGCGGGTCTTATTTCACATTTTGCAACATTTCGAATCAAGATATATATAGTTTTTTTAATACATATATTAAGATGTTGGGGGATAAAAGCCCTTTAGTTATTGGGTGACTTGTTAAATTATAAATAGTAAAAAAAAACTTACTTTCTTAAGAAAAATTTGGGAGAAATGCTAATCAAATCTATTTTTCAAATGAATTTGAGATTTTTTAGAGAATATTATCTGTAGCATTTTTTAGAGACATTTTTATGAGATATCAAACAATTGCATTTTTTATGGAAAAAGTCTATGAAAAATTGAAAAATGAGAAACAACTATCCTTCCAATCAGGGTCATTTTCTCTTTTCTTTTCCCCATTTTTAGTGAAATGAAACTTGATGATTTGAACTAAGTTATTAAATTTTAAATGCTATAAAATTGTCTAGCAAAAAAAAAAAAAGAGAGAGGACGAGATTTTAGGACATCTCTTCCCTGAGAATTTTAAATAAATAATACAAAAATAAATCCAAATTAAAAAAATAATACACAAAAAATTGGACATCAGGAAATAATACATTCCGCGCTGACGTGGAGCGGAATCAATAAAAAAATATTGTTTTTTTAATTTTCGGCCATTCCGCGCTGACGTGGCGCGGAATGGCCGAATTTTTATTTTTTTAATATTAAATGGCATTCCGCGCCACGTAAGCGCGGAATGCTGCCATTCCGCGCTGATGTGGCGCGGAATGGCAGAACTCTTTTTCTCTTTCCAGCTTTTCTCTTTCCCCCTTTTTTTCCGACTCATTTTTCTCCATTTTTCGTGCGTTTTCGGGTTTCGACTTGAACATAAAAAATGTAGACTTGAGCATAAACTACTTTTTGAAACAAGAATTGGGTCGTTTCGATGCTCGAGTAAAGAAATATGGCAAGACGAAAAAAAATAATACCAGTTTTTTTTAATGAATAATGACTTTTTATTTTTTTTCCGACTCATTTTTCTCCATTTTTCGGGTTTCGACTTGAACATAAAAAATGTAGACTTGAGCATAAAATACTTTTTGAAACAAGAATTGGGTCGTTTCGATGCTCGAGTAAAGAAATATGGCAAGACGAAAAAAAATAATACCAGTTTTTTTTAATGAATAATGACTTTTTATTTTTTTCCGACTCATTTTTCTCCATTTTTCATGCGTTTTCGGGTTTCGACTTGAACATAAAAAATGTAGACTTGAGCATAAACTACTTTTTGAAACAAAAATTGGGTCGTTTCGATGCTCGAGTAAAGAAATATGGCAAGAGTCTTGAGAAAATCAATCCAAGATCGGAGAAGAACGAGGATTGCTATCAAGACCCATATTTCTTTACTCGAGCATCAAAACGACCCAATTTCTGTTTCAAAAAGTAGTTTGTGCTCAAGTCTACATTTTTTATGTTCAAGTCGAAACCCGAAGACGCACGAAAAATTGAGAAAAATGAGTCGGAAAAAAAGAAAAAGTCATTATTCATTAAAAAAAACTGGTATTATTTTTTTTCGTCTTGCCATATTTCTTTACTCAAGTATCGAAACGACCCAATTTTTGTTTCAAAACGTATTTTATGCTCAAGTCTACATTTTTTATGTTCAAGTCGAAACCCGAAAACACACGAAAAATGGAGAAAAATGAGTCGGAAAAAAATAAAAAGTCATTATTCATTAAAAAAAACTGGTATTATTTTTTTTCGTCTTGCCATATTTCTTTACTGGAGCATCGAAACGACCCAATTCTTGTTTCAAAAAGTATTTTATGCTCAAGGTCTACATTTTTTATGTTCAAGTCGAAACCCGAAAACGCACGAAAAATGGAGAAAAATGAGTCGGAAAAAAATAAAAAGTCATTATTCATTAAAAAAAACTGGTATTATTTTTTTTCGTCTTGCCATATTTCTTTACTCGAGCATCGAAACGACCCAATTTTTGTTTCAAAAAGTAGTTTATGCTCAAGTCTACATTTTTTATGTTCAAGTCGAAACCCGAAAACGCACGAAAAATGGAGAAAAATGAGTCGGAAAAAAAAAGTCATTATTCATTAAAAATTATTTTTTTTCGTCTTGCCATATTTCTTTACTCGAGCATCGAAACGACCCAATTCTTATTTCAAAAAGTAGTTTATGCTCAAATCTACATTTTTTATGTTCAAGTCGAAACCCGAAAACGCACGAAAAATGGAGAAAAATGAGTCGGAAAAAAAGGGGGAAAGAGAAAAGCTGGAAAGAGAAAAAGAGTCCTGCCATTCCGCGCCACGTCAGCGCGGAATGTATTATTTCCTGATGTCCAATTTTTTGTGTATTATTTTTTAATTTGGATTTATTTTTGTATTATTTATTTAAAATTCTCCTCTTCCCTCGATATTTGCTTTTGAATAAATTCATTTCTTATAATTCAAATTTGAAAAGTTTAATTTGTGGTAACTGATCATTTTTTTTCTTGATGTTAATAGGTCCATTGTTTTATAATTTTCCACTGTCGTTAATCTTTTCTATCTCATTTAATTCTTTTGTACCGATCATAGTTGTTGTGATATGTCGTAAAATCTTAAGTTCAAAATTATGGAGCAATCCCATTATCCAAAGGGTCATTTATTCAGAGGTTAGATTTTAGTTCAGTATTTTTAACATTTATTGTAATTTGTACCTCTTTTATCAATAGTAAAATACTTTCTCTTCTCCCGTGGATGTAGACAATTACATGTATCTTCAATCTTTATGCTCTTATTTTGTGAATCGTCGTAACAATGGTCATGACTAGAAATTCATTAAATACAAAAAGACTAATATTAGAGTAATTTTTACGACAATTTAACTCAACTGCATATATGTGAATTCAATTTGAATAGCCAATAAAATTTAAATATAGATAAAATGAATTATTACTTATTCCTCTAATGTTTAGCCCCTCAAATGTCACAACTATAGTATATTACAGTTTATTATTTAAGAATTGGTCATATTGGAATCAATTCAATTTTATCTCCTTTTTTTGACTATATATAATTTTTTTTTTGACATGGACTATAAAAAGATTTTAAAAAACCAGTATTGGTCAGTGATTACATACTGGCCCAAGAGTGCTACAAAATGGCCCAAAGCCCAGAAGCAAGCTAACAGGGCCGCTCTATACATACACAAAGCTGTATATATATATATATATATATATTATCTCGTCAATAAAAGCCTAACTCACGAAACCCTAGCGACTCATTTCTGCACTCCAGCCACTGCGTGTTAACTGCAACTCTCGGAGAGGTGGTCTAGTGAGGAGCTGCACGTTAATCGAGATCTCTTCAACAATGGCGACTGCTCGAACTGTCAAGGATGTCTCCTCTCATGAGTTTGTCAAATCCTACGCCGGTCATCTCAAGCGCTCCGGCAAGGTAACGGTTTTCCGTCTTTTATTTCTGCCGATTTTATTTTTTTGTGTTGTGGAATTTTTGCTCATTATTATTTTGATTCTACGCGAAAGTTATTTACGTTTTTGTTATGATTTTATTGAGGTTGGATATATACAGATAGGTTTAGTTAGGTTGGATAGTTTTTGCGAGTTGTATTCATTTTTATTTATGATGATATAGTGTATTTTATTCTACTGATTGATTTCGGATGTTGATTGTAATTACCATACGGAGTGTAGGAAGGAACTTGTATATGGATCTTTTGTTTTTAGAATTAGGGTAGTTATATTATATATACACTCCTTGAAATAAAGATTGCAACAGACAATTGGAGAACATGTCCTTAGATTCTTGAATAATAGGATAACAAAAAAGTTATGTTCTTTAAGGTCTATAGTTAATCTACCGGGCATGTCTGATAGGAAATTTCGTTTCCTCGCTAAAAAGCCCTTCTTTGTATTTCTGAAACGAAAATTGATTCCGTGTTGTGGAAACGGTTGTAATATTAGTAACTTTTGTTTCATTTCACCATTTTGTAGACCATTAAACCTGTATTTACAATAGTGAATGTTGATAATGTATTTACTACCTTTCGGCTCCACACTCACAGCAATTTATTTTTGACTAAACACTAGATGGAGCTTCCTGAGTGGACTGATATTGTGAAAACTGGTGTGCGCAAGGAACTTGCCCCATATGATCCTGACTGGTACTACATCCGGGCTGGTAATACTCTTTTTCCTTTCTATTTCTTTTGATGTATGTATATATCTATTCAGTTGTGGCTAATGTTTGTCTGTTTCAGCTTATTTGACCTCAACCCACAACATTGTCTTGGTTTTACTAATCCTTCGTACTTGATTCTTGATTGTATGAACTTCCTCTGCATGGTTTTTCTTTTAGCTTACTTGTTAATTTCGATAATACTCCTTATAGTGGTATCTTCATGAGGTTTAATTATTGTATGACTTAGCATGTTATGTACTCCATTACAAAATTTTGCATGTGTTAATTTTAGTCCAATATGTTCTTTACATAATACAATTTATTGAATTTGCAGCTTCAATGGCTAGAAAGATATATCTGAGGGGAGGTCTTGGTGTTGGTGCCTTCCAGAGGATTTATGGTGGGAGCAAGAGGAATGGAAGTCGTCCGCCTCATTTTGGCAAAAGCAGTGGTTCTGTTGCTCGTCACATCCTTCAACAGTTGCAGGCAATGAGCATCGTCGAAGTGGACCCAAGGGGGTGAGTTTGCAATTGTTTTTCTTGACTAAGATTCTCTTACTATATGTTCTCTTTTTCACTAAGTCATCTAACATTAAGTCATATCAGGTATTATAAACTGATGTCTTCATGTTAACCTGTGCATTGCCTGCATGTTATTTGCCTATATTCTTCCCTTCTGCCAGTAGCCTGTTTAACACCTTAGTCGAAGCTTAATTTTCAGTTTTGCTGTTCAATTTCTGATTGTGTTTCTTACAGTGGAAGAAAAATCACATCGAGTGGCCGACGGGATCTTGATCAAGTTGCTGGAAGGATTGTTGTCGTTGCACCATAGGTTAATTATCTAGGATCATGTTTTAGTTTGTTGAGTAATCCCTCCCTCAGAAGAAATCTTTGAACATTTTTTTGGTTGGAAAAGTTGGCATGTTTTGACTTCTTAATTTTGGTTGTTGAAATTTGAATGAGATAAAATTCGGATTATTTAGTTTTATTTTGATACGGTCTCTATTGCTAGTTATGGATGTCTTCTACTCTTCAGGCTATGAGTGCCTCTCTATTGTAGTTCTTTCTTTCCTCCACTCGGTAACATTATTGAGTTTGGAGAAGGTTAACTAATGTCATAAAAAACATGTTTCTAGGATTTCGGTGAAGAAGAAATAAAATGGAAAAGTAGAAGCATGACTGGTTGTATTTCACGAAACTTTAAATAAAAATAATTATTATTGTATTAGTACAAACATTTGTTTTGTACTTTGCGTAAAATCAAATAAGGCATTCATATTAGTACAACTCCATACTTTCTTTAAAATTGAAAGAAAAGAATTAACTATGAACCCTCTTTCGCACTGAAGTCTAATCTAAATTCCAAGCAAAGAAATCTTATATTAGAAGCAGGTAATTCTATGTCAGATCGAGTTCAATGGTCCAAGTGTGTATGAGAGAGATAAACGCTAGGACCAATGAACTCGGTTTAGCATATATTTTTACTTAGTGGCCAGGAATCATGTGTGGCATGCAGAATTGTAGGGGTTAATACTTTGTGAACCAAGTTTATTGGGAATTACCGTGAAAAATTAAAGTAATATTGGGGTCTGTTCATTCAATTATCGTTGATCCCAGCCAGGAGAGTGTTGTGGTAAAAATTATTTTACTCCCATTGAATCATTGATCCTAGCCAGGACAGTGTTGTGGTAAAAATTATTTTACTCACATGATGTAATGGTGTATGATGGATCGGAATAATAAACTAGAAACCAGTCAACCACTTTAGAAAAATTCGAGCACATAAACAATCGAAATGTAGTAGTGATACAGAAAGATCTACTCTGACTAATCCTTTACACAAGTAATTTAGCATGATGAGCTTTGCCTTGAAGACGAGTTGCCTTCAAACAGTAAAACTGAATAGTTCAAATAAGTCAATAATCAAGTTGGATATGGTCGACGATTGGGAAACAAACCACTTTATCACGGAGGCGGAACTCTAGGCTCCTAGAGGTGGTCTTAAGATGGTGTGGAAGAAAAGGATCAAAAGGATTGAGGTAAAATCGATTCTGTGGCTGTGCTTAAATTAGTCATCAACCAAGCTGATGCTGAATGCAGATCTATGGTGGGCATTAATCCTGGATTGCAGAAAGCTTTTAGCTGTGCCATTATGCAGCAAAATGAAACACATCAGACGGGAGGGCAACAAATGTGCTGATTTGATGGCGAAGAAAGGCAATGAATTGGCGTCTCATCTTATTGCAACAAAAAAAGAAAAGAAGTGGTGAACATGTATAGTGATGAGGTTCAAACCATTGCGCTCTCTATCGAGGTCGAGATGATGAGCTTGCCCAATGGATAATAGTTATAGTTCAATCTAGACATTTTCGGCATATGGAACTCTCGGGGTCAGCCTAGAAGAATTGCTATACTGGGCTCCCCTTCCTCTACTTTTACTTGGACTATGTTTGGTTCTTGGATTTTCGTGAGGAAAAAGAAAAAAAATATAAATGTGGTTCGATTTATAGTGCTTTATGTCTTATTTTTTTATTATTCTCATTTTTCTTTTCTTTTTCCTCACCAAAATCCAAGAACCAAACAGGGCCTTAGGAAAAAAAGACAAGTTCCACCATATAGAAACTGGAAATGGAAGGGAGAAAGGGTGTTTATTGACGGAGCACACCATTGTGCCAGCAGACCCCATTTCGTATATTTCAAAATTGTGAGTTTCTGACAGTTTATTGCAGCATGTACAATGGTAAAGAATAAAAAGGAATGATGCTAAGTGCAAGATTCACTCCATCCATCACTCACTGCTGTTGTAATAGAAGTCATCATCCGAAGACAAGTAACATTTGATTTTCTTGTGTTGAGGTACATGGAAATTTGGTTCTTTTGGTATAGTTGGGTGCTTCGTAGACCTGATACAATTGAAGATATATATTATAATGTCAATACATAGTTTTACTTTAATTCTATAATGCAACTTTGTTTTTTTGTATAGAGTTACAAGTGAGATCACCTTCTGGGAATGAATGGCCTGTCAAAATATGGCATGGGTTGAGCTTTTGGAACGAGCACCTTTCTCAGTCTCCTGATTTCTTCTTCTTCTGCAAGCTGCATAAGCCAACTTGTTTGTTTGAAGAATCCAAGATTTAATAATACCATGTTGATTCAGAAAGCATTTAGATTGTATTTACCTTCTGTTGTCTCTCCCTTTCCATCCGGTACTGTTCAATGAGGTTCATTTTGTGGGCAACCTTGATACACAAAATGAAATTGTTCAAATCAGATAAAAAAAGTGAAGTTAGTAACTTAAATATAACGGATAAAACATATATAATGCTACAACTACAAGAGAAATTAAACTACATCACTTGAAGTTTCGAGGGAAATCAGCAAACAATACCCAAGTTATAGAAAACAACAGGCAAAAGCATGTTATATTGTGATTTTAGAACAACTTCAGTTCATCAAATAATAGTATTGACATGTACAGCAACTTCTTGGCTATCTGGAAAGAGTACACCATTGGAGCACATGCATTAATAAAGTTTTTTAATTTTTAATTTTTTGGCTATGGCATTAATAAAGGTTTTAGGTACTATGTAACTCGGGTTCATTATTTTTCTTATGGAAAAGATTTAAACAGGGTAATCCAAGAAGAAAAGGCTATACCTGGTGATCAAATTCAGAGCGCTCCACAGCCCTCATATCACTATGCAGTACCAGATCAATTGGCCTTGTGTTGTCTTTAACTGGAGGCTTCACCAAACACTGAGATAAAACAAATGAAATTTTTTCAATGGAAATGAATATGTGTATACAACCATGATTTTGCCATTTTGGATGCTCATACTTAATAGCGATTTGCAACTTGCCAGCATAAGATAATTGTGAACACAGTCCATTATTAACTCAGCAAAGGATGACATATAAAGCCCAATATAAAAGAGAGCATAAATCCAATAGGAAAGCTATATCCAGGTGTTACAAGTTACCTCTGGTTCATCTGTTGTCCAAGGAAGACCTTGAGCGATGGGTACACGCAACTTCTCCTCTTTTTCCATTATTTGTTGCAACTTCTTCATAAATTCTTCTTCCTTGCATCTTCCTCTTTCCTGCAGCAAGACAAATTGCAAATTTGTGATATTTTACGATAGATACAAACAAGTAAGGATCAACACAACAGGTCATCCATCATCATAGCTCCGATGTCAGAATAGTGATTAGTTATTCACTCAACTGAAGCATCCACTCAGGGTCCAAGCATTTTGGTAATCACATTCAGGCGAATATTAATATACAAGAAAGAAAGTCAGATTTAGCCACTACTTGTTTTCGCCATGAAAGGCATTGGTTAATCAAGGAGCAATTATGTTTGGATCAATTTTCGCACAGTGAGGATCTTCTTCGTACTCAAGTTCTACATGTAAACTCGCTGCTCTACACTCAACTAATCAACATCGATTATCTGTCCCACTCTCATCATAATGCCAGGCCGTTAATCACTAAAAAATGTCTAAAAGCTCTGTAACCTTGTTCCCTCCCATTATAATGTATCAATTACACAAACAAGCTCCTCCAATACATTCTTTTTTCTTTCAGTGACAATGAGGTCTGCTTATTTTACCATATAAATGTGAATTTCAAGCTTCTACTTGCATATGTTCCAATATATTACGTGACATTTTACGTTACACATAACAATCATAGGCATTAATCAGATTTCCAGAAGACAAACCTCGGTTCTGAGCATGAAAGGCTTTTGAGAGGTTGCTTTCAGCTGTTTTCTCTTCCAATGTCTTCTAGTACGGTCTCCAGTTGATTCAGTGCTCTGCAAAAGTGAAAACACACGTAAGATCACCTAAAATAGGAACAATTTGTCTCCTTTAAGACAAGTATGGTTCAAAATTCTCACACTTCGCCTGTTTCTTTGACCACTAGCAGAAGTTGTGATTGAAATGCTGAAGCTTCAAAGACACAAAATCCAATTGAGACCAGAGCAAAAGAAGTTGCAAAACACACTTTTTTCAGTTATGTCAGTAACTCAAAAATGTCAGTAGTTATCCTCACTAACCTTCCCTGGCTGCTGTCTAACGAATAAGAACGATGCGAATCAAGACCTAAGCTCTCTGATGTCAGGAAAAAGTCCGATGGACAGAACGAAGAAGAAGAAACCTGCATTTCTGAAACCTTGAGAGGTTGCTGCAATCCAGAAAATTGCCATTTTGTACCGTCCTTCATCTCCTCCACCTCCTTTGGTTCAGAATCACCCAATTTTAGCATAGTAAGTTTCTCAAATTCCTTTACCAAATGCATCACCCTTCCAGGTCCTGGAATCGGTACATTTTCTCTTGCTTCTTCCAACATCCTATCTCTACTCCTCTTCACACCATTAGCCTCAACCTCATGTTCATCATCCTTATCTTCCCTATTAATTCCAGACGAGACATCATCTCCCTTAAATCCTTCGTCAGTATCACGTTTCATCACTTCAATCGGAGCTACCTTATCAAACTCCTTCAGCTTATCGAAAACCTCATCATCCATTTCCCGACGACTCTTAAAAAACTCTTCCTGAGACGCGCGCAAATTCTCATAGGCCACACACAAACACTTGGATTTCCCAATCGCCTTGCATTTCTCACAAACCACAGCTGAACTCGAAGAATTCAGTTCTTCACTGCTCCTCGATTTCTTCTTCGCGATCACGAACTTCCTCTCTCTAATCTTCTTCTTCGGCGAATGCGAAGCCACTAGGCTACTGTTAGCATTTCTGGAAGCAGATTTTTTAGCGCTCTTGTCAGACTTGATGATCAATGGAGATCTGGATAACTTCAATCCAGGACTTGACACATTCGGATTCAAATTCTCGGAGCATCGAAAAGATTCGTTTGATTTCGATCTGGTGGATTTTTCTTTCACCGGAGTTGTTGCGCCGCCGATCTTCGAACTCGAATCCATGGCAAAATTCGTCGGAGAATAGGTCGGAAAATGTGTTCGCAGAGATAGAAAAGAAGACAAAATTTTGATATTGCGAAAGTGGAATTTCTAGGGTTCGCTCTGTGTGAGTTTGTTAGATAAATCGGTTGGCGAAAGTTTTGAAGAGGAAGAAAGAAGAACGTTGATCTGTGGACGCTCGATTTGTAACGGCTAGTTTCTTTTTTTTTTCGATTGATAATTATCTATTGGATTGTATTATAATCGAATTATTATTATTATTATTAATGTTATTATTATTGTTGTTGTTATTGTAATTACTTTGGTTCATAATGGTGGACTGAGAAACCTAAGCAAAAAGAAGCCCTTACTTAAGGGTAGGGTTTCTGGATTCGAACTATTATTGACTCTGAAATAACGAGTCGCATGTCATTTGTCCCAATCACATTGGATCCAATTTAGAGGATGTTTGGCTGAGCTAATAAACTCCTTAAAATAGTTTGATAGCTTACAAATTTTTACGGGGTGCTTGATAATTTTTTAATATAACAAATTTTAAATTCGCAAAATAAATTGCTAATAAATTATAAACTCTTAAAATATAAATTGGGATTTATTTATATTTTAAGAAACTTGTAAAACAAAGAGCTAATAAAACTAAAAAAATATCTTATAAGCATTAAATCTTATAAAATCTTTAAAATGAACTTTAGCTAAAACTACCTCTAAATTTTATTTTACAACCGAATTTCGCCCTTATTTTTCACTAGTAATCAACTTTAGTTTCTACAACGGAGTGGGCTAGACCCATTACGTTTTCCATTGCCAGGCCTAGTGGGCTAAATTGTGGAAGACAATAAATCTTTGCGCATAAGGCCCGTTAACTAAAATTTTGTATAGTGTTTTCATTGGATTTGATTTTTGATTTGATTCGAGAGCACATGATATTATAAGCATATTCTATGAATCATGCGACAAACAAAGGATAAAGATGCGGGATGTGGGAGAGATGGCGGAGAAAGATTGCGAGAAAGAGAAAAGTAGGAGTGTGAAATTGTTACGTGCCCAAAATAAAAGGAAGGATTAAAACGTTTAATTAGCAATTAATCAGGTTAACAAGGTTACAACTAATAGCAGTTAGTTTGTTAGTAATTAGTTGGTGTAATGAACCAGGGCCATTGTAAACCTTTCCAATACTTCACTGTATAAATTCGTCAAAAAGGAAGGAAATAAGATATGGATTTTGGTTGTTGTGTAAACATTATCTTTCTTTAATTCTCTCTCTTTATTGTGACTTTGAGGAAGATTATTTTCAGAATTGGTTCTTTATCCCCAATTCTCAAATACTTCCTCAAATTTCCTCTAGAATCAATTGAATTCTCAGGAAATTCATTATTCTTTGATTATGATCGAAAAAGGTTGCATCAGAAATATAAGAAGAACGTGTGTATAAGAGATAAATTGCGAAAATCAAAGACATATTGATTTAGTATTATACAACTTTCATTTCGTATGAGAGGTCCTGTGTTCGAATCCAAACCGGCACAAGTTGTGGCTCTCCCCCTCCTTTATGGATCTAAATAGAGTTTTTATGGTTCAAAATTATAACTATAAACTCGGGTTTATTGGATTACATATTTAGGACATCCCTCTTTGTCTTGAATTAACAAAATGGAAGATAGATTGCCAAAACATGGAAAATATGAATGAGAAGTGCGAGTAAGAATGCTTGCGAGTTGCGAGAGACGAGGAGGAGAAAAATAAGAGTGAGATATATCATTTGAAAGTTAAAAATGCTTAAAGGTGTAAAGTAGTTTTGTATACTCTTTAATTCTATAATAATAATTTACATTTTACATAAAGGGCGCTTTTGATGGCAATTGCTTAATTTTACCGTCTTACCAAAAACAATTGCTTCGCAGTTTTTGAGTTCTCGTATTAGCATGTGCCTGCAAACAATTGATAATTCAAACTAGGACCGAATTTCATTACATTAAGTTATGAAGATTATCTAGACGCAAATGATTCTACATAAAGCACACATTAAATGCAATGAACTACTTTTATTTTAGATAAATATTTAAACATAAGTGCGATTTGAACATGAGACTTCTAAAATTTTGAGTCATTGACCTACATAACTCAAAATAAATAAAGGGAATATGAATTGAATGATTCCTTTCATTTTGATATTGTATCTTACTCACGTACATACGGAAAATTATAATCAACTGAAAACTATTACAACCAGTTATTAATTACTGTGAAAGTAGAGAAAGATCAATACGCTATCAGTAGAAGTAGAACTCAAGATCTCTAATATCTTGGACCTCCGTTTTGCCAGTAGAACTAGTCTTCATCAGCGATATACTGAGAGGGTGTTTGGCTAAGCTTATCCAAAACATCTTATATGCTCCTACATCTTATAAGATGTTTTAAGAGCTTATAAGATATAACATCTTATAAGATGTTTAAAAAAAGGTGGGGGTGAGTTACTTTTTTAAAAACAGCTTATAAGATCCAAACAACTTATTTTTTAGTCTTATAAGCTGTTTTTTTTTAAAAAAATTTACCAAACAAATTTATAGAGTTTATAAGCTTTAAAACATCTTATAAGATGTATAGAGGAGTTTATAAGTTTAACCAAACACCCTTTGAGACTAGAGTTTAATATTGTAAAGTTGGTAATTACAATCTGGTAATCTTAGGTAAGGGTGGCATTGGTTAGGTTTGGCCCAGACCCAGACCCAGACCCAGACCCAATAAATTCTTTTTAATTGGGTCTAGGTCTGGGTCTAGATCCACAGACCCATAGACCCAAATACTTTTTTTTAAAACAGACCCAAATCTAATTCTCTCATCTCTCTCGTCCGCCCCAAATATTCCTTGTGTGTATGTATATGTTTGTTAAGATGCTTTGATTTTGTATATATATGTGTGTGTAACTATTGTGTGTTTATGTGTGTGTAACTACGGTGTGTTTATGTGCGACTACTATGTGTTTGTGTGTGTAATTACTGTGTGTTTATGTAATTCTCTCTGTGTGTGTGTCTGGTATAGTAAAACTAACAAGTGTAGGAACATCTATCTTCAACAATGCTCTTAATTATCTTTTTATTTCTGAATTTTGTTGAGAAGGGATTTATAGTTATCAACATTTTTATTGAGAAAATAGTTATCTGTCGTTATTTATATTGTTGGCTCTATGAATAAAAGTGCATATACAACCATGTAATTTTAAGCTTTTCTGCTTTAGGTCCCCAAATGACGGCAAAATAAAAAAGTAGTGGGTTGCAAGTAAATGCTTTACATTAATCCACATAACTAGTTTATGTATATATATACATACTGCAAGTATAGTGAATATATATATATATATATATTATATGTGTGTATATATTAGTGAAATTATATGTATATAAATATACATACATACATATATATATGTGTGTGTGTATTAGTGAAATTATATGTATATAAATATACATATATACATCTATATATATATGTGTGTGTGAGTGTATGTGAGAAATAACTGTTATTTGAAAAAAATAGAACCCAAACAAAGCCCAAAAATAATACACAAAAAAGCCCAAAAATTGCAAGAGAGAATTGGGTCTAGGTCTGGACTCAAAAGATTGGGTCTAGACCCAGACCTGGACCCAAAATATTGGGTCTCAAAAGTAGATCCATTGGGCCTGGGTCTAGCTCTAGACCCAATGTATTGGGTCTGGACCCAGACCCAGACCCAACCAATACCACCCCTAATCTTAGGTAGGGTAATCCTATATTATTCAGTTTTTCTTTCGCAATCATATCTCGTGATTTTGGTAAAATAAGCTGACAAAATCAATGCGTTTAGTCTTTAGTGGTAATGAATTCAATTCGTACTGATATATAAGTTTGGTTTTGGTAATCAGAGTTAGATTATATTTTATTTTAGGAAATCAACCTTTACGTTTCGTAACTTAATTTTCACATGTCACGCCATTATTTTATAGTGGCTTAAAGGTCACACAAAGTCTTTGGAGCCCACTCTCATGTTCATTCTTTATCTTGAAGTTTTTTTCATGTGTTTAATAAGTATTTAATACTCAATTTTTCGAAATTTTCAATAAAATAGGAATGGAAATTTATTACATTAATGATTACACTATCGGTCAATAACTATTTTTTTTAAAGAAAAATCGCTCTTATATATTATTCAATCGAAAGTTTATAACGCCTAAAACAATACAATTCATATCGACTCGAACGATATAGTTAAAACATTTGAAACACCAAGTCACCAACTATCAAGATTTTTGAAGATAACAAATTTTAAGAACTTACAAACGAATATAAGAAAACTCTTGTATTTAAAACCACACTTTTATTCAAGAGAGAAAACCTCTCATTTGAGAGAGAAATCTAACTCTCATTCGAGAGATAAAATATAAACTAAACACAAATATAAAATACTATCTAAAACTTTGTTTATTGTCCGTTTTCATCTCGTCAGATCCATCTCTGTCTCATTAAATCCATTCATGTTTCGTCAAATCTGAAGTTATGATACATAATTTGAAAGAAGGTGCTTCAATTCAGTCCGCCGATGATGGTGTTGATAATAGTGGTGATGGAGGTAATCGCCACACTAAATTATCATCGGCAGAGAAGAAGAGAAAAAAAAATTTAGGATTTGAGAGTCGATCGATAACGATAAAAAAAAAATTATTTAACTAATATGTACCGAAAATGTAACTGAATCTTATAGAACAAACAATAACATATTCACTCAAGCTCCTTTTTCCTCATTCAATGAAATGCTTTTCAACATATTTTCGATGTATTCTTTTATTATGAATATCTAAACAAATCAATTGCAATGAGTTTTTACTAAGATTACAGATTTTACATATCCATAATCCAATTAACCAACTCAAATTGCAAACTTTACATTTCGAGACACATGTGATTCATCAAGTTACGGGTCATTATCATATATATAGGGTCAAGATCTAATACATACTCTATATTAGATAAAATATAAAACCTAATCTATACTATTGGATCCATTAAATCCAACAGTCCAAAAAAAAAAATAAAAAAACAGGTGGAAAAATTGATTCCAATTGGATCAGGGGTATAATAGTCAAATGATGTCATTTTTCAAAGCCCACAAACCCACTTCTGAGAAACTGTAATATCTTTTTCATCGTCTTCTCTCTCAGATGTTCACTTCTTCTCTGGTCTTTCACTGCTTCTCTTCTCTTCTCTTCCTTTTTTTTTCTTTTTCAATCATAAATCGAACTCATAATTATAAATCGAACTCAAATTATCACTCCCATAATTATGTTGGACGATGCTCTGCAAATAATAATTCAAATGGATTTAGTAAAACTGAAGTTTATAACAATTCATTACAATTAAAATTGATTTAGTGAGATATAACTCATTGTAATTTTACTAATTGAAAAACCACCATTTTACTTACTTCTGCAAAAAGCTACAAGTGGTAAAGCACAGATGCATATTGTATGACTTTAACTCTGTGTAAATTATAGTTGGATAAAGAATTCAATATGCACACACTGTATAATTGGTTATAAGATACTGTATAATATGTTATAACATACTGTATAGTGGTTTATAAGATTATATATTAAAAATATTCAATTATAGAGTATCTTATAAATCATTATACAATATGTTATAACACATTATACAGTATATTATAACTCATTATACAGTATGTGTTTATAACATATTAAAAATATTCAATTATACAGTATATGATATACAATATTAGATAATGAACTATATAACATATAAATAGTAATTAGAAATATTGTATATAACATTCAATAATGGCTTATTACTCAATTTTGTTGTTTCCAGCCATTGCTTGAAACTCCAAGGGATTTGTCATAGATAAACATATATATACATACATGATACAGCTATTTAATTAATGTATTTCCTTCCCAAGGATGGCGCGACAAGCTTTGTTGATTACGAAATTCTTCAACACGAAATTGAATAACAGCTTAGACATGAAATTCTTCAACATGAAATCGAATATCAGCTTAAGCATGCTTAGTAAACACTTGTTTTCTAATCAAACTTGAAACACCAGCTTTACAATAAATAAAGATCATGCTAGAGCAACATGCAATCCAACAAGCCATTATACAGTATGTTATAACACATTATACAATATATTATAACCCATTATACAATATGTGTTTATAACATATTAAAAATATTCAATTATACAGTATCTTATAAATCATTATACAGTATGTTATAACATATTATATAGTATATTATAACACATTATACAGTATGATATAACACATTTTATAATATATTATAAGCCATTATACTATATAAATATAACATTAAATCAAGAAAAAATATATAATGAGTGATTAGTTACAATTCTTCTCCACTGCGGCAAAACAAAAGTATATTCAGGCTTAATAATACCCCTGATCAAATTACGAGAATTGGAATAAAAGGGGATCCATTTGGTGAATTAATTATGTTAATTATGTATGTTAACTGAGATTTATATGTTTATCAGGATATGGAGGTGTATGTGTATCTGTGTATACTTACATCATAGATAGATACATATATATACATATATGTATATATTTACAGAGGAAATGTTGACAAGACATGAAAGATGTTGCGTGTTTGAAAGGAATGTGAGATTTGAATTGCGAATTGTATTCTGGAATTGGTATAATCCTAAATAGTTAAATCTTAATTACGTATTTTGAGATTAAAGAAGAAATTTGAGGAGCATGAGGGCAGAATTTTGGGAGGTAAAATGGATTTTGTAATAGAGTATTTTTGTTCATTGACTAAAATGCCCCTGTCATCATTAAGAAAAATTATATAATCTGAAAAATGGGTTAAATCCAGACCTTGTGATCAAATGGTATCAATGGTGTAGATTGGGTCTTATATCTTACCCAATGTAATGAGATGTATTTAATCCATATCCTATATATATATATATATTGGCAATAATATCGATGCCGTATATATAGACTTTGAAGTTTGAATGCTCAAATGCATATATATGAAATATGATGAACATGAGGGGGTAAAAAAGGAGAAAGCAATGCGTTATGAAATGTCACTATCGGTAATCATGGAGCACATGACGGGCATAGTATACAACTCATTGTTAGGTTAGAATAAATAGGTTATGAAAATTTTCAGATGAATTGGATTTATTGAAATCGATTCATCTATCTTTGTTGGTTACAATTGATTTAAATATTTTTAACTATTTTATCTTTGTATCTGTTGTTTGATATATTGATTTCATTGGACATCGTGTATGTTAGAATCACCTGTTCGTACCTTAATTAACCTCCCCACCCAAAGGATCCCGTTGAAGCATCGTCGTACTCCTGCGTGCCGGGAAGTTCCATTCCTTACCCTAGAAAGCTGTTGAAGCTCTTGGCTAGATATTAAAAGTTTGGCACATTTGCATGGTCCAAACTTGTCCAACAACCTAATGGCAAATATTTGTCCCTAAAAGACAAGAATAATAAACATAAAAGAAAAGAGAAGTTGGTTTCAAGTTCAAGGCTTGAAGCATCTTTTTCATATCTTTTTCCCAAAATGGATTTATTAAATATTGCAAACAAAGTATGATACTAAATAAGGAGAAATAATGAACTTCTTTTTTTGATAATTAATGATGAACTTCTTTTAGTTTATTTAGTGATATTAATTGCATAACTGCATGATGTTGTTTCACAACTGAAATTTAACATTTTATTGATGATAAAACGGAACGATAAGGCCACTGTATCTGCATATGTTGTGTGAACAATAAAATTTTATGATAATGAATATTATTAGGAGTTAATTGTTCAATCACGAATTACGCAATAGTTGAATTATGTTCATACATAACATGCCGAGACGTTGATTATATAGCTTAATACAACCTAATTCATTTTTTTTGTTGCCCATCCGGTTCACCGGATCTTTGCCCCCAACTACATCCGAATCCGACCCGGGTCGCACACCTGATAGTGGTGGGCGAATCTTCCAGCGGAGGTTTTTTGCATTCACAAGGTTTCCAACCCGAGACTTTGCTTAAGCGGAACCGAGCTGCTTACCACTCGGACCAATCCCCGTTGGTCAACCTAATTCATTTATAGTTTCAATGAAAAACAGATATAATAATCCTACTCCGAATTCTAAGTTTGATGAAGCTCACGTGAAAAATCTTACTATAATCGACTGGACAATCAAAATTTTAAACACATGATATACTCATATAAAACACATTTTAGAGCCTTTTATGTTTTTACTTGTGGTCAATCACATGGTAAATGATTTCATTGAGAATAATCACCGATTAGGTAAATATTTTTGTTAACAATTATAAAATTAATATTATCAAAATTGAGAAAAATAAATAAAAAACCCAAATTAGATGACATCCCAACTCCCGGGCGGTTCAAACCACGGGGCCAACCCCTCCCACAGAATTCGTTGGCTCACCATCCGAGAAGCATAGCGTACAACCCACAATGCATCCACCGGCAACAAAAAGTCAAAACGCGTAGAAAATATACTATTTTTCGTCCACTTCCCAAACACACGCCAATTTTTTGTTATTTCCTTTTCCTCAATGTATGGTCAATATTGGTATTACAAAGTTCGCCGAATCTACCCGACGCTTGTTAATATAGTGTTATTAGCTTTCACTTTTACATGGGAGCTTCAAGATTCAATTTTATATTGTCATTCACAAGTTGTGACTATTACAATATCGGTATTATAAGGTTCGTCGAATTTAATCTAAATATTTATTAGTCTAGTGGTATCAGTTTTCAATTTCATGTGGAGATTCTGAATTCAATTTCAAACTGTCACAAATTATGACTTTTCTCTGTCTACTTTTAGTCTTTATATGATATGTGTCATCCTTGATTAAAATTTATTGGCTTGAGTTTATCGTGAGAAAAAAAAAAAAAAAAGGGTTGGCCGAACCTGGAAAAAGATAGGGGTACTATAGTCCTTTTCGTCTCCCGGGGTAGATCTTGGATCCCCAACGACTATTTAAGGAGCTACCCGCTCTGTAAGCGTTCGTATAATTCCTTTCATTTGCATTTACATTTTCACTTCACAGATCTCTCATCTCTGTCGAGTTTCAGAAATCGTAACCGTGATCCGGAGGTAACGTATTCATTTCTCGCATTTTGAAGCTTCATTATGTATGTATTTACAGAATTTGTATCGTTTCTGCAAATGTATAAACACATAGGTGTATGTCGGTAGATGTGGATTTATGCATGAATTTATGTGTGTGTGAATTGTTTTTTGTGTTTACCTTTGCGGAAATTGAATACGAATCTAAATTTTTTGATTTATTCCGGTGTAGTTTTTGTTGTTTTTGTCTGATCTGAAACGGAGCTTTGTCGGTGATTGATTTTGGTGATTCAGGTTTGACCTGATTGGATCTCTCGCTTTGTATGTAAATTTTGGTTATAGTGGTTTGATGACGTGAATCTGTTAGATCTCTGTGAGTTTCGTGAAGTATGTCAAAATGATTTGAATTTCTGTTGGCTGATGCTTTAGCTTAAATTGTCATTAGCGGTTTGTAGAGCTCAGTGCATACTAGTGGACCGTGTTATTGTGATAGATCTGACCAAAATTGTTGTAAAGCCAACTTGATGCGTTACTGAAATACTGTACGATCTTTTCTTCAAATTGAGTTGTTTTGTTTATATATATATATATATATATATTAATATTTAGATGCTCAGCTATTCTATTACAATTGTAAAACCATCAGATCTGATTTCCAAAAACACTTTAACTTTCTGGTGCATTTCTTTTCATGCATCTTGGCTTGTGAATGCCAGTGTAATCGAATGATGAAGCACCATCTGGGTGATTGGTTTCCTGGGTACCCACAGGGTATCAATCGTGTGTTGAGTTTTTCTTATTCTTTGTAGATTTAAATGTTTTTAATGAAATTCATGACTCCCACCATTCATGCTGCAATACAGCCGATGTTTATGAATGGTGTGGAATTATCTAAAGATCTAATAGATCATATTTCATGTCATTAATGTGCTGCTGTAATCTCCCTTAAGTTGGCCATGTGAATATGATTGCTATTCCAGTGTTGAAATATAACCTACTACGGTATAAATTTTTCTTTGTCTTAACAAAGCATGATGCCCTATAATGGAATCTGAGAAACCTGCAACTCTTTTCCAGGGAACTAAAGCAGTGGAAACATGGTGAAAATTTGCTGTATTGGAGCAGGATATGTGGGAGGCCCTACCATGGCCGTAATAGCACTCAAGTGCCCTTCAATCGAAGTGGCTGTTGTTGATATTTCTGTTCCTCGCATCGCTGCATGGAACAGCGATCAACTTCCCATCTATGAGCCAGGGCTTGATGAGGTAGTGAAGCAGTGCCGAGGCAAAAATCTATTCTTCAGCACAGAAGTTGAGAAACATGTCTGTGAGGCTGACATAGTCTTTGTCTCGGTCAATACCCCCACCAAGACTCGGGGTCTTGGAGCAGGCAAAGCTGCAGATTTGACATATTGGGAGAGCGCAGCCCGCATGATTGCTGATGTGTCAAAGTCTGATAAGATTGTGGTTGAGAAGTCTACCGTTCCTGTCAAAACAGCTGAGGCCATTGAAAAGATTTTGACCCACAACAGCAAGGGAATAAACTATCAGATTCTCTCTAACCCAGAATTCCTTGCCGAAGGGACTGCAATTGAAGATCTTTTTAAACCTGATAGGGTTCTTATTGGAGGCCGGGAAACCCCAGAAGGCTTCAAGGCAGTTCAAGCATTGAAGTCTGTTTATGCCCATTGGGTTCCTGAAGATCGCATCATTACCACTAATTTATGGTCTGCAGAGCTCTCAAAGCTTGCTGCGAATGCATTCTTGGCTCAAAGAATCTCATCAGTCAATGCCATGTCTGCTCTCTGTGAGGCCACTGGAGCAGATGTCGCCGAAGTGGCATATGCTGTTGGCAAGGACTCTAGAATTGGCCCCAAGTTCCTTAACGCCAGTGTTGGTTTTGGTGGTTCCTGTTTCCAGAAGGACATTCTGAACTTAGTTTACATTTGTGAGTGCAATGGTCTTCCTGAGGTTGCAGAGTACTGGAAACAAGTCATTAAGATCAATGACTACCAGAAGAGCCGTTTTGTCAACCGTATTGTCTCGTCTATGTTCAACACAGTTGCTAACAAGAAAGTTGCCATCCTGGGCTTTGCCTTCAAGAAGGATACCGGTGATACCAGAGAGACTCCTGCTATTGATGTTTGCAAGGGACTGTTAGGTGACAAGGCCCAGCTGAGCATCTATGATCCACAGGTCACAGAGGACCAAATCCAAAGGGATCTTTCAATGAACAAATTCGATTGGGACCATCCCCTTCATCTCCAGCCCATGAGCCCTTCCACAGTTAAGCAAGTTCATACAGTTTGGGATGCCTATGAGGCGACAAAAGATGCACATGCTGTTTGCATTCTGACCGAGTGGGACGAGTTTAAGAAGCTCGACTTCCAGAGGATATATGACAACATGCAGAAACCAGCCTTTGTTTTCGATGGAAGGAATGTTGTCAATGCGAACAAGCTCAGGGAAATTGGTTTTATTGTTTACTCCATTGGTAAGCCACTCGACGCCTGGCTGAAGGACATGCCTGCTGTTGCATAAATGGATTATATTTGTTCAGGTGCCTCGTGATTGGACAAAACTGCGTAGTTTTGAGGCAGGCAAACTATATTCTATTCTTTTACTATATATTTTTTTGTTTCGTTTAAAAATTTGGATCAGTTTCTGGTTTTTGTCATCTGCCATTTGTAGTTAAGAGGATCATTTGCAGCTGTTGCTATCTTGCAAGCTTTATGTTTCCTCATTACATTGTATTGATGACATTATTTTTGAATATTACTTGTCTTCTTCAGGGATATATGATCTTTTTTTAATTTGTGTTACTTTTGCATTAATGATATTACCTTTGTATATTATTCTAATTTTCCTTCATTGTCCACGTGTCAAAAGCACATCCACTGAGCACAACTACATATGAATTGACTTCTGGCAGTTATGGTGGTAGACGAATCTTCTTGCACAAAAGGCATTAAGATGGAAAAATCTATGTTGGACCGGGTGTAATGGAGCTAGTGCCCATTACACCATACATTTGTGTTGGGATGTGTGAATTTTATTATCCCAACACAAATGTGTGGTGTAATGGGCACCGGCTCCATTACACTGGGTCTACCATAGAATCACCCGCATTAAGATTCCGAATTACACAGTGGCATAGCTGTAATTAAACCCAAAACGAATGCAGTTTGAGTAATTACTGGTAATATATTTTTCTAGTATCATTTTTGCCCAGATTTGTTTCTTGATTGTATATGTAAATGTAATATATTTTCTGTTAAAAAAGTATCAATTTACTAAAGTAAAAAAATATTTGTAATTTCATTGTGATTTGTGAAAGTTGTGAACCCCATTCTGGATAGGAAAATGCTCATTTAGAAATGTGATTTGATAATTCTATAAATCTTTGGTCGTTTTGACTTATAGAAATTGATTTTCTTGAAGTCAAGTGCATTTCCATATTTAAATATCATCTTATAGACAGTTAAAATTTTGTAATCAATTGACTTGAGAGCTGGAGAAGGAACGTAAGTTGTCATCATATTTCCATTGTATTGGTCTTTTTCCATGGTCTTTTGCGGCGGATACAATGACACATGTTGGTTTTAGTCATACGCTCATGCGGTCCTCAATATCTTCATCACATTTTGGAACAAGATAGAGCAGGCATAACTTGGACTAGATATGTAATCTTAAACTCGGGGTTGTCAAGTTAAGGTTCTAGCGTACCCCCTTCGTTTCGGAAACAAAAAAAGAAAAAAGAGTTATAATCTTTACCATTTTTAGTTCTTGTCAATGCTATATTCTCATTTTTTGAAAAAGTAATAATTTATTAAATTAAACCGAAAGAATCAGTGAACAACGATGAGCTGCTAGAGGAGGTGAGTCAAGAATAAGTTCGTGATCAAAATCCCATAGCTCGACCACTAAAGTGTTCTATTAGATCACCTAAACGTCTTACAAAAGAAAACAAATGTCATGAATAACACCTATTTTCTTTCCTTAATCAAAATCCATCAATGTCGCAGTGGGTGAATTTTTGGGGATCCCGACCCATATAAATATCATCAAGCAAAAATATTTACAAGCACTTGAACAAGTAGGACCGCTAATTTCGACGTGCAAAAAAGAAAATTAGGAGTACTACTCCCTTTACAATTAATCTGGAAATATAAACGAAGGAAGATTAAATTTGTCCACCAACTAATCCATGAGCAGTTCCTGAAGTTTGGTGGGGAAGAAACGAACGAGATTGAAGCATGTAACATGCCTCATTAGCGTAGAAATCAGCGACAATATTTCCTTCCTTTACAATTAATTTGTTTAGAAAAATGATCCACTTAAGTTCAAATACAAATTTAAACTCTTAAAGATGTAAAAAAATTTTTTTGGCAAGGCATTCCAAAATCCAATCTATTAATGATTAAGGGAAATTAAATTTGTGACTTTTTTTCTCTATTTCTATTTGTTGCAAAAACTTTGTCTTCAATATGAAGGATGGGTCTCAAATAAGATCAAATTTTGGGATATAAATTAAAGTAGAAGCAAAAAAGCACCAACTCTCTTGTAGATATTATTCACCAGCTTATCTCTATTCATTTCCCCTTGTGTGAATTGAACATGCGAAAAAGGAAAAGTTGAGTGTAAATAACCCCTTTTCAGGATGCAACTTTTATACACATCAATGGCTATTTCTACGAATTTGTAGTAGTAAAAGGAACAACATACTTTTTTCACGTCTCAGTATTAGAACTTTCAGTTTACATGACAATTACTACTATATTAATGATGAGATTTATGTGTGATTTATCATATTCTTTTGTAGTTCAACCTTTTTATCCACGTACCCTTTTTTGAGAATGTCGAGGAATGTCTGCAACGAAAACTTCGTTTTTATATACAAACTCGAAACCCATGTTCTATAAGAACCATTCCATTTTTCATTTTCAATTTGTAATTTTATTTTTATTTTGAAAAAATTGGTGTGTCATAAATATCAAATTGTAACAAATTACAATTAATTAACACTATTACAACCAACTAACACTATTATAATCATCCAACAACTACTATGAAAGTTGAGAAAAACCCACATGCTTTCGGTGAACCCAAACCTCTAATATCTTAAGGCCTCAACTTTGCCAGCAAGGCAAACTTGCGCGACTAAATTGTATTTAATATAACTTATCTTACGGGCTAATAGTAATTCACTTTTTCCAAAGTCCAATTTCCACTTCAATATGTACCATACATCAAAGAGACCAAGACAAAGCAAAGAATTGTTTGGGGCGGTTAAATTCAGGTTTACCACTCCTACCCAAATTACCCCCCCCCCCCCCCCCCCCCCCACAAAACCCAAAAAACAAAAATGCAAAACAAATTTTCCCACTCTAGCGTGTACACAACGCCTAATCACTTGCCATCATCAATCAAAAGAACATTTTAAAACCTTTTAACTACAAATCAAGAAACTACACTTTCACATCTCCAAGCGAGTAAATAAAATTTACATACTCGTGCGAGTGGGACTATAGCCTTCGTGTCAAGTCTTTGCTTCCATGCAAGGCTTTCTTCTTCTACTCAATATATTTTAGGCCAAAGCCACCATCAAGATTCAAGAATTTCTCTCTGTGCGTGTAGAGAGAGAGAAAGAGCTTATTTTTGTGCTTATTATCTCTAACATCCATACATCACTGCCAAACAGCCCCTTAGTAAACTAACCACTCTCTTCACATTTCAATTCATTTGTGTAAGTGAAGAGTTCAAAACAGAGTACACCAACACTTGTTCAATTAGAGTTCTTTTCAATTCCTCTCTCAATCACCAGATCTTGTTTTCTTCGATCACAATTTATGATCCGTTTTTCAAGTAATTGAATTCTCGAGTATTAGTATTTTCTTTCAATGTGACGCTTAGATTCAGCATATATATATATAATTGTGTTGATAATTGATGTTTCTTGAATTTTTTCTGTTTTCATCTTAGTGCTCTGTTTGTTTGATCATTGAAATTTGTTCGGTTGCAATGGGGGAAGCGCAAGAACAGAGATACATATGCAAGATATGCGATAAAAGTTGCGTGAGTGGGAAGTCATTAGGAGGTCACATGAGAGTTCATTTAGCCCTGATTTCGGCTTCGAAAAAAGCTGCGAAAGCTAAAGCTAAATCTGAGATCAAATTGGAGATTGATGATCAAGATAGTAATGAAAGCTCCAGGAATCAATCCAACAGTGCTCTTCCGATCGAAGAAAGTAGCTACGAATTGAGAGATAATCCGAAGAAGTCTTGGAGGTTTTCGGATTCGAAAAACGGAGATTTGAAGAAGGAAGCTTGTTGTAAAGAATGTGGCAAAGAGTTTTTGTCGTTGAGGGCGTTATCAGGTCACATGAGGAGCCACTCAATCAAGAATAAGATGAATCATTGCAAGGAATGTGGTAAAGGTTTTGATTCACTGAGGGCCATGTTTGGTCACATGAAAAGTCATTCTAAGAAATCGAGGGTGGTTGATGACTCTGCTGATAGTTTATCGGATTTGGATAATTTGTGTGCGGTTCGTAGAAAACGGTCTAGGATTAGGTATAAGATTAATCCGAATCCTTCTTTTACTAGTTTGAATGCTTCTGATTGTGCTGTTTATGAGCTTGGGGAAGTGGAGGAAGCTGCTAGTTGCTTGATGTTGCTTTCGAGGGGCGTGCGGAATTTTATAAGGTCTGATTCAGTTGAAGAGTCCTCTGATGATGATTCTGTGTATTTTGGATCTAAATCATCTTTTAAGAGTAAGAAATTAGCTGGAAATGATGGAGATTTTGTGTCTGGTAGTTGTAAGAAGGCTTGGAAACTTGGAAACTGTGTTTCTAGTTCTGCTAATGCATTTGCAGCGAATAATGTGTTTGAATTTGGTGATGATTCTAGTTCTTTTGCTGCTAAAGATGAAATCAAGGCCAATTTCGAAGTTTCTGAAGAGTTAAATGAATCTACTGTCAAATTAGATTGTGCTAATGATTCTTGCAAATCCAATTCTTGCAAGAAAGCAAGTGTTTCAGACAATGATTCTGTTTTCGAAGAGAATTCTTCGAAAAATGATGCTAAGAATGTTGAAAGCTCGAAGAGTTTCGAGAATAAGCCCGAGTACAAGTGTAGAATCTGTGACAAAATCTTTACATCTCAACGAGCATTGGGCGTTCACAATGCTAAGCATAAAATGAAGGGCAATATCTCCTCATTGGCTTATTCGAATCTTGATGAGGTTGAGGAAGAAAGTGGAGATGTGGGGATTGTGAGTGTGGATTCGAGCAAAAGTAAAGAACATGAATGTCCAATATGCTTCAAGGTCTTTTCTTCGGGTCAAGCTTTGGGAGGCCACAAGAGGGCTCATTACACTGGATTTGTTAATGAAATCAATACCAGAGAAGCAATGGTTGTGAATCATGACGTTACTGATATTCGTGATAGGTTTGATCTTAACTTCCCGGTAAATATTGACGGAGGAGGCGCCAAAGGTAACTTTTGGTGGGCTGAGAGTGGCACTGAGCATGAGACCAAACTAGTGCTCACTACTTGATTAGATTCCATGGTTTTGGTAAAATTTTCAATTTTGAATTTTGGAGTTTGATTAGATGATATATAGTTGTGAAATACATGTGAAATCGTCGTTTAATCTGTTCTTGTTTTCTGAATGTTTCGATTTTTTGGGATTTAGAAGTGTTTAAAGCATATATGAGGTTAATGAATGAATCAAGAGTAATGTTGAAGGAGTGGTTGAATTTGTTAAGTAGGAAGGAAACAAGTTTGATGTTTGTAGAAGCAATATAAAAATTAGAATTTTGGGGAGAAAGTGGTTTGTTTAGTCACCTACCATATAACATAATACATGATGACAACCATCTCACTTCCTCTTTCCTTATTGTTGGATCTTTACATGCCCCCTTCTCTTTCTCTTTTACCCTTTTCCTTTAGTGTGTGTACATATATATATATATATAATGTATGAATGGCCAAAGAAAACATGGTTAGATATCTGGCATTTAGGTGTTGGGATCTATCTTTTTAGCTTTACCTTCATGCAAAAGTACTTAGAGAACTTTGTGTTTGAGGTGTAAACTTTTTTTTTACCAATGGTAAAATTAATTTGTCAAAAAAAAAATACAGAAAAATCTCACATTGCAGGTTAGAAAAGGGTCATTACTATTGGGGACTTGTCGGATCGAAGTTTGGCGTCAATCACAACAATTTATTTTGTAGGATTCATACCCATTTCATGATACAAAGATAATGATGATTATACTAAGGCTTAAAAAGGTGGGGGACTCACTAGAATCACTCTTTAACAACTTCATGCAAATTGGGGCTTTTTTAATTTGTAGTCTGTTTTAAAATATTGAAAATATTACTGAAAGATAAAATATAGAGAGTGGTATCTGATGCACTTTAAATCCAATTGGTGTTTTTTATTTATAAGTTTTTGTCATAATTTTCATAGGGTGGTAGTTGATATCAGTGGGTGTTTTTTCCTACTTCAATTTGTATTATTCATTTTATGCTTAAAAATTCCCTTTTAAACATAATTAAATGGAATGATCAGGTGTAAAAATTTCAATTCAGGAATTCATTATCGTTGAATCATGAGAAGTTCGGTAGTGAAATTCACAAACTCTTATGATTGACTAGGGTAAAAAGTATTTTAGAATAGACCCTGTGCTGTCAATTTATGCACAAAAATCTGCTATAACTAAATATAATTAGAATATCTATCTTGAAATACCTCAAAAAGTATTTTATAAATAAATAATTATAGTGATTGATATATTTCTCTATGTAAGTAACATATGTATTCGTAGAGTATATAAATAACTAATAAACAAACCAACGATCATGTTATTTGTAAAATAGATTGTCAACAACGAAGACAATATCTTTCTTTAATCCCTATACTTGAAATAGTGAAAAATGAGATTTTAAGAATTTAAAATAGTATATTTTGACGTGAAAAAACTTATATTTTTATAATTCTAAACTTCATTTTAAAAGACCCCTAATGAAAAATCACTCTCACCCTTCATCTTTTCCAATACAATCCTTTGTTTCATGTATATTTCACTTGATATATATGCATAACTCCTTTTCTTGAATAGATAAATGTCGGAAGTTTTATATAAGCAATACAGATATACAAAATGAAACATAATTTTGAAATATAGGATCAATCGATTAATAGACATCTTTTCAGTGAGGCTCGTCTGAGATAGGTGAATATTGATGTGGTACGTCACTTCTTAATTTATTACTATTTTTTTATCAACGTTTTTTTGTTTTGATAAATGGAACACTAACATAAGATAATCTATTATCTTTTATCTTAAACACAATTGACAAATTCTATTGTATATAATTAGGGAAAATTTCACTTTTGTGTTATAATATTATAATGTAAATCTCCTTGCAATATTATTGATGATGACCAAGTATTTATAAATACAAAGAATAAGAATTAAGGAAATATAAAACACCTAAACTAAGGTAACTTGTAATACAAGAAAATAACCTAAGAAACCTAATTATAATAAAACTCGTTTAACACCCCTCCCCCCCCCCCGCAGTCGAAACGGCAGGCGCACGAACATTGAGACTGGAACGAAACTCGAAAAACAACGAAGAAGGCAATCCTTTTGTAAAAATATCAGCAAACTGTCGGGACGACGGAACATGCAATACACGAACATCACCAAAAGCAACCTTTTCACGTACAAAATGTAAATCTAATTCTACATGTTTGGTGCGTTGATGTTGTACTGGGTTGGAAGAAAGATAAACCGAACTGATGTTGTCACAAAACACAAGAGTAGCAGTATGAAGAGGACAATGAAGTTCAAGAAGAAGATTGCGTAGCTAAGAAGCTTCAGCAACCGCATTAGCAACACCCCTATATTCAGCTTCAACACTAGAACGAGAAACAACATGCTGACGTTTGGAAGACCAGGAAAGAAGATTATCTCCTAAGAAAACACAAAAACCCGAAGTGGAACGACGAGTATCTGGACAACCAGCCCAATCAGCATCAGAATATGCAATGAGCTGGGCAGACGACGTAGGGCGAATGGAAAGACCATGAGAGAGAGTACCGTGAATATAACGAAGAACACGTTTTAAAGCGGACATATGATGATCACGAGGGTCATGCATGAAGAGGCATAGTTGCTGTACGGCGAAAGAGATATCCGGACGGGTGAAGGTGAGATACTGAAAAGCACCAGCAAGACTACGATAGAGAGTGGGATCGAGAAAGGAGAAGAAGACGCCAAGGAAAGCTTGGATTGAGAGTCAGCAGGAGTGGAGACAGGTTTACAGGTAGACATATTAGCACGAGCAAGAATTTCGGAGGCGAATTTTTCTTGAGATAGAAATAAACCAGAAGAGGAGCGAGAAACCGAAATGCCAAGAAAATAGTGAAGAGGGCCTAAATCAGACATAGAAAATTCGGAAGAAAGGAGAGACGTGAGCCGAGAGAGTAGGGAAGGCGAAGAAGCAGTTAGAATAATATCATCCATGTAGAGGAGAAGGTAAGCAGTAGAAGAGCCCTGGCGAAAAATGAAAAGAGAAGAATCCGATTTACTACTGACAAAACCAAGAGAAGTTAAATAAGTAGCAAGCCGGTGATTCCACGCTCGAGGGGCCTGTTTGAGGCCATAAAGAGCCTTTTTAAGAAGACAAACATGATCGGGGTAGGTAGTGTTGACATAGCCAGGAGGTTGTTTCATGTAGACAGTTTTGGATAGAAGGCCGTTGAGGAAAGCATTTTTAACATCAAGTTGATGCAAGGGCCAGGAGAGAGACACAGCAAGACTAAGAATGGTACGAATAGTCGCGGGTTTGACAACTGGGCTAAAGTATCCTCATAATCGATTCCCGGCTGTTGAGTAAAGCCTTGAGCAACGAGACGGGCTTTGTATCGCTCAAGGGAACCATCAGAGCGAAATTTGTGACGATAGATCCATTTAGATCCAACAATATTAACATCAGGAGGGCAGGGGACGAGCTACCAAGTCTCATTGGAAAGAATAGCAGAGATTTCGTCGTCCATGGCAGCCTTCCAATGAGAATCCTTGAGAGCTTGAGCATAGGAGCGAGGAAGAGGAGAGAATGTGGAGTTAATAGAGAGGTTGAACAAGGTACGAGGTTTGGTGATACCGGACTTGGAGCGAGTAATCATAGAATGAGTGGAAGGACAATCAAGAGGAGGAGTGGGGTCGGTGGGGTTGGCAGGGAGGGCATTGGATGACGGACTAGAGAGGCCGGGAGAGGTCGCAGAGGAAGAGGATAAAGTAGGAGGAAGAGTCGGGAAACCAGGAGGTGGACCAGGGACTCGCCGGGGGATCTCAGAGGAAGAGGGGATGAGGAGAGGAAGAAGAGAAGGAGAATCGTCGGCGGGAGTTAGAAAGGAGTACAAAGGAGGAGTGGGGGAAGGGGAGAAGGAAGAGTATGGAAAAACCGATTCATCGAACACGACATGGCGAGAGAGAATGAGTTTATTTGTGTTGAGATCAAGACAACGAAAGCCTTTGTGATTGGCGGGGTAGCCGAGGAAGAGGCAAGGCGCGGAACGAGGAGCTAATTTATGAGGAGAGGTAGCTGAAATATTGGGATAACAGAGACAACTGAAGACCCGAAGATGATCATAAGAAGGAAAAACACCGTAGAGAAGTTCGAAGGGGGTTTTGTAAGAAAGAGTGGTGGTAGGAAGAAGGTTAAGAAGGTGGACAGCCATGTGAAGAGCTTCGACCCAGAAAGGAGGTGGGAGAATGGCTTGGAAGAGAAGAGTACGAATAATATTATTTACAGTTTGAATTATTCTTTCGGCTTTACCATTTTGTTGTGAAGTTTGAGGGCAAGAAAAGCGAAATTGAATCCCATTTGTGTTAAAAAAATTGTGAAAAAAGTTGTTATCAAATTCACCACCATGATCACATTGAAGAGATTTTATTTTGAATTTAAATTGATTTTGGATAAAAGTGTAAAAGTTAACAAAAATTTTAAAAACATCAGATTTGTGAATTAAAGGAAATACCCAGAGAAAATGAGAAAAATCATCCAAAAATAAAACATAATATTTAAACCCATTGAGACTAGAGATAGGGGAAGCCCAAATATCCGAATGAACGACATCAAACAAACTAGAGCTGATAGAAGAAGAACTAGAAAAAGGTAAACGTTTGTGCTTGCCAAGCTGACAAGCATGACATAAAGTCTTAGAAACGGTATCATTACAGTTAATAAAATTTCTACTATTAAGAAAAGAAAATATAGACACTCCGGGGTGGCCAAGACGGCGATGCCAAGTGGTAGATGAGATTGGTGCGGGAACGGAAGAGGAGACGAGCGCGGAAGCAGAGGTGGAAAGAGGATATAGATCGCCATCACTATTGCTCCGGAGAAGAAGATGACCGGTCCTAAGATCCTTTACAGAAAAACCATAAGGGTCAAATTCAATGGAACAAGAATTATCACGGGTAAGTTGACGAACAAAAATTAAATTTTTAACTAAAGACGGAGATACAAGAATATGATTGAGGGAAAGGGAACGACAGGATGAAGAAAGCATGGAAGAGCCAGTAGAAGAAATGGGAAGCACAGCACCATTACCAACAGTAAAAAAATTAGAATTTAAATTTGGTACAATATTGAAAAGATTACCTTGAGTGTGGGTCATGTGGGAACTTGCACTGGTGTCCATGTACCATTGATCGTCAGGAGGAGTCAGAGACATGGTCTGAAAAATAGAAGACAAATCCGTGGGCTGAAAAGTGGCAGGAGCAGAACCAGCCGGCTGCTGCATGGAGGAGGCTTGGTGAGCAGCCCAATTCGGATAAGGGCCCAATAGGCCAGAGGCGGAGCTGGGAGCAGAGGGGCGCTGGGCTTCGGCGCTGATGGGCCGCGGTGCTGGAGAAGCCCAAGGTTGCTGGGCGCTGATGGAAGGAGGCAGTGGACTGGGCTGGTGAGATGCGGCCCAGTTCGCGTGAGATGCAGCAGGTGGAAGAGGTGGACTGGGCAGCGGAAATGGATGAAATGGGCCTGGGAACCGCGGGCCAGAATGCTGGAAGGGGACCTGCACAGGAAGAAAATTGGGGGTGGGAGAATTAAATTTTTTTTGGCCCAAGTGCTGGCCATGAGGGGAACTGGGAAAATAACCACGACCACGGCCTGGACCCCGACCGGTACCTCTACCACGAGATCGATTGTTATGATTTTGATACCCATTTCGATTTGCAAATTGGTTGGGCGAGTGGGATAGAAGAGCGGTGGCGGATTCAGGGGATTGGAAACGAGTCTCACGAGTTTCATGGAGTAGTAATAAATTTTTAATTTCAGAAAAAGAAGGAAGAGGGGTTTTGGTGGTGATAACGGTGACAAGAGGGAGATAGGATTCGGGAAGACCATGAAGCAATTGAAGAATAAAATCTTGATCGTTAATGGGACTATCAAGATCAGACAAACTATCGGCGAGGAATTTCATCTCCTGACAGTATTGTGTTATTGTAAGGGGGCCTTTGTGAAAATTACAAAATCGAGCATTGATTTGAAGGGATCGAGATGGTTTATTATTGCGAAAATTTTCCTCGATAGCATACCAAATATCATGCGAGGTAGAATATTCAAGATCCAAATTTTTGAGGAGTTTAATATCCACAGTGGAATAAAACCACCGTTTAATGGTGGAATCAATGGAAAACCAATTTTCATCATGTTCATCAAGAGGTTTGGAAGTACCAGTAAGATGATTAAAAACAGAGTAACTACGACATAAATCCATAAACATACCGCAGCCATAATTTATAATTGCAATCACTTTCAGATAGTTTAAACCAAAGGAGGTTGAATATTACCGCGGCAAGGGAGATGAATGAAGGGGGCGGTTTTGGGGGGTGTTGGTGTCGGTGTGATGTTTCGGAAGCAGACATTGAAAGAAAATTTGCAAAATCGGAATACGTAACAAAAAATAAGAAACGAAAAAGAAAAACCAGTAGAGATAGCGGTAGAGAGTTGTACCGTGATGATGGAGAAGATGAACCAGGATGGAGCACTTGAGACCGAGAGTCGTTGAAGAGAAACAACGTAGAAGGGAAGGAGAATATCCGGCGCGGTGGCTCCGGGGGGGTGGTTTTTAGGTTGGAGGAAAACTAAAACCTAGGCTGATACCATGTTATGATATTATACTGTAAATCTCCTTGCAATATTATTGATGATTACCAAGTATTTATAGAAACAAGAATAAGAAATAAGGAAATATAAACTCCTAATCTAATGTGACTTGTGATACAAGAAAGTAACCTAAGATACCTAATTATACATAAATTCGTTTAACAAAATTGTCATGGTACTGTGTTCAAGAGTGGATCTGGGAAGAGATCCCCGAGACTTAAATTTCTATTGTAAAGTACATGGGATTTTATGGGATAATGACGGAAAATTCTAAGTCCCGGTCCATTTTACACCCACCCATTTAAAATGAGTGTGGTGGTTTTCACACCCATCTACCATGTGTAAACCACCCCACCACAAGTGCTTGTGTGGTAAAAAATGGACCAGGAGCAACACTCCCGATTCACGATAGAATTACCCGTATAATGGCCCCAAAAAATAAAAATAAATATCTAAGTTTGTCCATATCGATCAAATATATCACAGAGTAGCTGGTGAGTTTATGGAGGAATCACTTTCACGTCATCGGGTCCCATTTTCCACATTTCTTTTTGTTTTTATCTAGAGCACTAGAGCAGTTGTATCAAACTTTCTCTATCCAAAATATATGAAACTCTTAACTTATTTATTATTTGCCCCCTCCAATTCAATTATTACAACTTTTAATTTGAATTGTATAAATAACTATTAGATTAATGCATTTTCAAAATTAATACTCTAATTTTTTTCAAAGCTTGGTGAAATGATAAATAATCAGCATAAAATTTACATTTTTAGTCAACAAAAGTATTGTCACATATGTATCATAAGAAATTTGTTCCTTTACTCTTACAAAATAGGCATTAATTGAGCTAATACTAAATTATATATATAAAAAAGTAACTTGCTTAATTACGTATATTTCGTTATTCAATAAAATAAGATTGAAGAAAATTAATCATACAATTTGATTGATCATTTAATTAAAAACTATGATTTTTCTTTATTAATTTATTAATAACAATTTTTCTCTTGGAAAAGGTTTGTAGATAAATCTTTTATCATAAAAAGAACAACGTCCATCACTCTAACATTCTAAGTTTTTCTAAATTTTTTTCCGCCTCTGACTGACTAACGGAACCGTTAGTTTTTTTTTTTATGAAATTGATCGTGGGACCAAATGTGAGATTTTTTTACGAATTACGGGATATAATGTGAGATTTTTGTAAAGTGCGGAGCCAAAGTGTAAAGATGTATATTATGGGACAAAATATGTAATTAACCCATTGATAATTATTAACACATATATGTGATAATTAGTATAATTATAACTATATTTATGTTGCCACTAAATTTCACCGAACATGTGTCACACTTTTGCGTAGTGACAATTTCAAAAAAAAATTGTCAGTAAATATCATTATTATCACTAATAACGCACATCTAGTGACAATTTTAACATGTCATTCACATTTTGTTATATCAATATTATTCTTTATTATAGTGATTATTGGTTGAAAGTTAGATACGTCATATCATCATTATTTCAAGTGTGGGGATAATTTTTTTTATAGTTTTTCATTTTGGGAAAATAAAGTGTTATTTTAAGATGTCTTAAACGGAAATATGAATAGAAAAATAAGACAAATATTGGCTCGACATGTCATTTGAAACATGGTAAATAGATTCTTTGTCGCATATATTTCCCGATATCTGATTTAGTCCCATTTATTACGAGTTTCGCAAATTACATCCCATATGTATAAATTTATATACTATGTACAACTGATTAATTATATTTTTTGGACAGTAAATTAAGTCAAAAAATTTACTGTCTCCATATGTTGGGATTTTTGAAATGAAAAGTTAGTGGAATGGATTTTCTGAAGGAAGACTCTTATCATGTTTTTTTTATATGATCATTTATTTTAAGGGGTTTTAGTAATTTTTCTTAAATTCTATGAAAGGGAAAATTTCACTTTTGGTCCCATAACTTAGGCTTTTTTCATTTTGGTCCCATTGTTTACGGTTTATCACATTATATCCCATAATTTGCAATTTTTATCAATTTTGGTCCCATAACGTTTTCCGTCCAAAAACTAACGGAATTAGTCAACTTCCGTTAGTCAAACTAAAAAAAAAATCCTAAAACCTATTTTTTTATTATTTTATTATTTTCTATTTTTTATTTTGATTTTTCTTTTTCTTCTTCATCTTCTTCACAAAATACTCCAAAAAACCCTAATTTATTTCTACACCAACACCATTATCACCACCTTCCCCCCACCTCCACCGCCGCCAGCACCTTCAAATCAGCCGCCACCACCTTCAAATCAGCCGTCGCCACACCACCACCACACCAATCCGCCGCCGCCCCCAGCAACCACTACCACCCCACCAATCCGACGCCGCCGCCACCACACTACACGCCTTCAATCCACCGCCACCACCACCACCTTTCAATCCGCCGCCAACACAACCACTCTCAACCCCTAGATCCGCCGCCACCCACCACCACCTTCAAATCAGGCGCCACCACCACCACTCTCACCTCCGCCAGATCTGCAGCCGCCACCACCACCTTCAACCGCCGCCACCACCACCATTCTCACCTCCGCCAGATCCACAGTCGCCACCACCTCCTTCACCACCGCCACCACCACCACTCTCACCTCCCCAGATCCACAGCCATCACCACCACCTTCAACCGCCGCCGCCACTCATCCCAAATCCCGCCACCACCACCTTCAACCCGCTCTCACAACCCCCGCTCTCACAACCACCGCTCTCACACACCCCCATATATATGTATATGTATATGTGTATGTATATGTATATGTATTTTATATGAATAGACACACATATATATATATATATGTATATATACACACACAAAATTATATAATATAAATATATAAATTAAATAAAAAAAACTGAAAGTCACTGTTCATCGTCTGTGAAGATTATGAACAGTCACAGACGATGAACAGTAACCAATGTAAAAATAATTTTTTTTATTTATATATATATATATATAATTACTTATATTAAAAAAAATTGGCCTTTCACTAACTGACACGTGGCTTCTCCGTTAGAAATTAACGAAAATTGACAGATGGGACCAAAATTGATAAAAATTGCAAATTATGGATACAATATGATAAACGCGTAAACAATGGGACCAAAATTGAAAAAAGCCTAAGTGATGGGACCAAAAGTGAAATTTTCCCTTTTATGAAATTAGTAATGATAAGAATTGTCAAAATTATGACTACTGCTAATAAATGATACGTAACGTAATAATTTCATGATAATTAATGACAACACACAAGTCATTACTCAATGAACTTTACGTCTCCGAATATCGTCAAATCCACCAAATTTTGTGTCCTATCTATGGATCTAACATACGACGGAATTGTAGAGGCAATACCGTCTCCATTTCTTTGGTTTATTTGTTGGTTGCTAGTTTGTTTCTCTCATTGAGGGTTCAGTATCTAGTACGTAGTAGAATTTGTTATCTTTAATCTTAGAGGTTGTTACTTTGAGAGATTTCTGAAATATAATGGCTATGTTTGGATATGTTTTCAATCCCAATTTGATCCCAAATTTGGCCCAATTGTGTTTCGTTAACACTATGTAACAACCCGAAATTTTAACTAAATAGATATCTTGCTCAAAACTTAAATTCAACGATATTTAAAATTACAAAACAAAATACTTCTACAACTTAGACTCATCCCAATAATAAAACATTCTAAGTCTGAAGTACTTGCAAAACGGAAAGATATTCTAGTCCAACTACTACGAATAACAATTTTAAAATCTAACTATTACAAGGAAGAAGTTTAGTCATCACTCAGCTCTTGATAAAGATCCACAGGCTCGTCTAAATGGTCATCTAATGTTGGAAGGAAGGAATGAAATAAAAATAGAAAAGTACGTGAGTAAAAGACTCAGTGAGTTACCGTTGTGTGTGAATGGTCAACAAATAATTTTATTTTATCCGAAACGAAAATTTGACGAATTATAAAGTGATAAACAATTAATGTAAAAGATTTTTATGCACAAAATCATATAACCATAATTGCTGAAGTGAGACAACCTTATAACTCCCAACCAATAGTGACAGACCACCTTATCACTCCGGATAAGGAGCTACCCTACCAAACAGAACACATGCTCGAGTACATGTGGAAACAGAAACTCCTCAACACAACCACAAACGGCTTCTGTTGTGCATTGTGAGGGAGTAGGCTATGGCAACTCGGGGTCCCAAGCGGCAAGTCCGCTACTGCCCAGTGGTTCCCTCCGTATACCCAAGGCAAGTTGGATCCAACTAACCGATCGGGACAGAATCAAACTAGTCATTTGATCATCATACTAAAACAGATTTTAACAAACGTGCAGGTAATTGATTTCAAGTAATTTCAAACTAAGAGATTGACATAAAAAGTTTTGAATTCACAGCTCTCTAAATCATTTCATAAACATGACACGTATAAGTATATAACATTTTCAATCTATATATATACGCATCCTTCCAGTTGCAATTACTACTATAAGGTTTGGGGTACTCACTTGATACAACACTTCAAACTTGTCCAGATGTCGGGATGCTCGGGTACTATTGGTTGAAACAAAATGAATTACCACTCAGTCTTAATGTTAAGAAAGTTCTACCCCAGAAAATCCTCATACTAGCTTAACACGCCAAAGTAATAATGGTTTACAAATTGTTAACTCGAAACTATCCAAACCTAAAAGATATCAAATACTAGATTTAAATACCCTCATAATTTAAAAGGTCTTAACACATTCAAGATTGTTATCCCTCATAACAAAGTTACTGACTTTGCATAAAGCATTATACTATTATATTATAAAGTAGAATGCAAATGGATTCCATACCAAGTGTATACAAAAATTTTCCACCATTGATTGTGCATATTAAATGAAGACAAATTTTATTTTGCCAATGAGTGATTTTTTGAGAATTTCATGCTACACAAAATTATGGATATACAAGTTTTTACTATTTCACCACTAATGACGAAATAATTGTATAAAATTTATTATTGACTTTTTAGTTATAAGCTAATTACAATAAAATTGTCAAACTAAATTGTCATTGTACATGTATTCAAGGGTGGATCTGGGAAGAGATCCCCGAGACTTAAAATTTTCATTGTAAAGTACATGTGATTTTAAGGGATAATGCCGGAAAATTCTAAATCGCGATCCATTTTACACTATACACATTCAAAATAAGTGTGGTGGTTTTCACTCTCATCTACTCTGTGTAAACCACCCCACCCCAAGTGCTTGTGTGGTGAAAAATGGACCAGGAGCAACACTCCTGATCCACCATAGAATTACCCATATAATGCCCCAAAAAATAAAAATAAATATCTAAGTTTGTCCATATCGATCAAATATATCAGAGTAGTTGGTGAGTTTATGGAGGAATGAGAAAATTAACTAAATAATATAAAAATAAATAAAAAATCAGAAAATACCACGAAAAATGTGGGAAATCAACATTTTGCATGTTACGACATAGCCTATGTCGTAACATGTGTATTACGACATAGCCTATGTCGTAATAGAGTTGATTTAATTTTTTTTATAAAAAATCTGGTGTTACCACATAGGCTATGTCGTAATAGAGTTGATTTAATTTTTTTTTATAAAAAATCTGGTGTTACGACATAGGCTATGTCGTAACAAAGTTGATTTAATTTTTTTTTAAAAAAATCTGGTGTTACGACATGGACTATGTTGTAACACGGATTTTAGTTATTTTTTTTAATAAATTATAGGTGTTACGACATGAGCTATGTCGTAACACCTATTTTAATTTTTTTTTAATAAATTATGGTGTTACGACATGGAGTATGTCGTAACACCTTTTTGCGTTTTTTTTTAATTATGGTGTCAGATGAACAGTGAGACGACCTAGCATATGTTGTCTCACTATTCACACATGTTTTTTTTTTTTTTTTTCTCTTTCTCTTCTTTCTCTTTCTCTTCTTCTTCTCTTCTCCTTCTGCCCGACAAAATTTTCAGTCAAATTTTCACCACCATTGGCGACAAGTACGAATTTTTCTTCAAAATTTGTTCGTGAACTACAAAATTAAGGTAATCCTATATATTATACTTTTGAACTTACTTAAATTTTGAGTTAATATATTGTTTTTTAGTTTATTATAATGTGTGTTCTAGACTTGAATTTTTAGGTATAAATTCAATTAGTTAGTTATAATTTTTGGATTATTTGGTATAATTCTCGAATATGTTGGTATTATTATTGAATTAATAGGTTTTATTTAGACTTTTAGGTTAAATTTTGATCCTAAGGTATAATGTAGATTTTTAGTGTGTTTTTTTTTATGGTTTAAAACTTGATATAAGTGTTAGTTTGTAATTGTGTAGAAATTCAAGTATAATTTCAGAGATATAATTTTGAATTTATTTTTAGGGTTTAAATTTTCATATAAGTTGCAATTGAAATTTCAAATGTTTAGGTTTACATAGTATGTATAATTTCGAATGAGTAGTTATAATTTTTAGGTTTAATTTGTAATATAGAAGTATAGTTTGTATATATAAATTCTAATTTTGTAGGTATATAATTTCAAATTTTATGTATAATTTGTAGGTATTATTTTATTTTTTGATTATAATTTTAAATTTAATGCTTAATTGTGGTTTGATTTTTGATATTATATAGAAAATGTCGAGGGCGAACAAAGTTGACGTTTTGGTATACACGGATGGTCAAATTATTGAAGACTCAAATTCAGTAAGATATAGCACTCGTCCAAGCACTAATATGAGAATATCTCGTACGATCACATACACTAAATTGTTGGAGAAGTTATACGCGAGAACAAGAACTGATCAAAATCATTTTTCATTAAAAGTAATTATAAAGTTTGAATTTGAAAAGAGAAACGTGACAAGGGAGAGCACAATGGAGATCAAAGATGATGAAACTTTAGCACTTTTCTTGGATCCTAACAATGTTGATAAATTCATCGAGCGTTATATTGAGAAAGAACCAATCCAACATCAGAGTCAAAATAGCTCGTTGTTAACCCAAGTCACGTCGTTAACGCCACCCCAGTGCATGTTGTACTTTACACAGTCCGTAGTGTCCGATTTGAATATGCAGTCACAAGCTCCATTCATGTCGTATTTTACGCAGGCCACATTACCCGATTTAAATACGCAGTCGTAATCACATGTGTTGGAAAATCGTGAGTATCATGATTTTTTTTCAAGTGGTTTGGGGAGTTCTACAATTTACGATTTGCATCAAGGTAGTTTATTCTTTTATTTACATTATGTAGTTTATTTTTAAATTTCATATTTGTGTACTTTTCTTTGCAGAATTGTAAAATGAGTTAACCTTTTTGTGATTTGCATTTTTAGGTGCTTCTACATCAGGTCATTTGTTTGGTCGTTTTCAAAATGTACAAAATTCCCCTTTAGATTTTGTAATTTCTGATGTGGAAGCAGGTGATTATGAATCTTCTAATAAGTTTCTTTAATTGTTGTATTCCTTTTATTAGTGAATTGTTATTCTTATTTTTACATAGTGTCACAATATTTCTTTTTAATTGTAGGCCCGTCTAGGCAAAATTTCCCTTTGGAGAATCGTCGTTTGAGGAATTTTGCAGTTCCTGACGTGGAAACAGGTAATTATGAATCTTCTAATAAGTTTCATAATTGTTGTATTCCTTTGATTCATGACTTGTTATTCTTATTTTTACATACTGTCGTCATTCCGGTAATGTAATAATTGCGTTTTCAGAATTTTTGGGATTTCGGAACAACACTTTTGCTCGGTTTGCAAAGGACTTGAACTCTGTGATTCTTTTGGTATTTTGCTCATCTCTTTCCTTTCACTGGTAATTTTCTGTTTCTTTTACGTTTAATAATTAGGTGTCTGAATTTGTCTCCTCAACATAGCAGCTTTCTGGTGGCATTCAAGCTGCCTCTTGGTTTTTTGTAGATTCATGGTCCCAGCTTCTTTTGTCTTTGATCCATTGAACAACGTTGGTATTTCCCACGTTCTCTTGGGACCAGAAAACGTGCTGATGAATTAAGATAAGCACAAAAAGTATTGTGGACAATATTTATCTACAGGCATAAAATATGTTGCCAAAAATAAAAAAGAAAAGAAAAGTATATTACCTTTTTTAAATTTTAAAAAAGTTTAAAAAATCTAGAATTTTAAAATTAAAATCATAATTAATATCAATTATCAATATAAATTATGGACAGTAAATAAATTTCTATACATATGGACAACTGATTAATTAATATTTTATGGACAGTAAATTAAGTCCAAAAATTTGCTGTCCCCATATGTTGGGGTTTTTTAAATGAAAAGTTAGTGGAATGGATTTTTTGGAAGGAAGACTCTTATCATGTGTTTTTTTTATATGATCATTTATTTTAAGGGGGTTTAGTAATTTTTCTTAAATTTTATGAAATTAGTAATGATAAGAATTGTCCAAATTATGACTACTGCTGATAAATGATACGTAACGTAATAATTTCGTGATAATTTAATGACAACACACATGTCATTACTCAATGAACTTACGTCTCTGAATATCGTCAAATCCACCAAATTTTACATCCTATCTACGGATCTAACACAAGACGGAATTTATAGAGGCAATTCCGTTTCCATTTCTTTTGGTTTATTTGTTGGTTGCTAGTTTGCTTCTCTCGTCGAGGGTTAAGTATCTAGTACGTAGTAGAGTTTGTTATCTTTGATCTTAGAGGTTGTTACTTTGAGAGATTTCTGAAATATATTGGCTACGTTTTCAATCCCAATTTGATCCAAAATTTTAGCCCAATTGTGTTTGGTTAACACTTTGTAACAACCCAAAATTCTAACTAATTAAATAGATATCAAACTCAAAACTTAAATTAAACGATACTTAAAATTCCAAAACAAAATACTTCAACAACTTAGTCTCATCCTAATAATAAAACATTCTAAGTCTCAAGTACTTGCAAAACCGAAAGATATTCTAGTCCAACTACTACGAATAACAATTTTAAAGTCTAATTGTTACAAGGAAGAAGTTCAGTCAACCCTTGGTCGGAGGGTACGAGTAGATGACCCCTGGCCAAGGGGACGAACAGATGAGCTTTTGACCAAAGAGCACACAGATGACCCTGGGGACGAACAAATGGACTCATGAATGCAAATTATGCATATGCATCTGTTAGGAATTTCATGTTCGATATTTTGATGATGACAATTAGAATTTTATGTTAAACCCCAAAATATGTAAGTTTGATTTTATTTAGAAATCATGTGTAAGCTTTGAAGCGTTAGAGTTGTAATAGGCTTTATAGGCTTTGCTTTATTTTATTCTAGAATGTTAGGTTAAGTATTCTTAGACTGAGCGTCTGATGATTTCTGTGTGAGTTCATCAGTAGTTTAGGTTAAAGACTCAAGCGCCTAATATCTAAATGAAGATGAAGAATCCAAGCGTCCAGAAGACCAGCTATTTCAAGCGTAAGTTTAGGACAGAAGTAATTCAAAGATGAATAAGCGTCTATCAACAACCAATTTCACCTGAATTTATTTCGAAGTCCAGAAGGAGTTTAATGTAAATATTCTCAGTGCATTAAGTGCCAACGGACATTTAATTCAAATGCATTAAATGCTGATAAGAGCATTAAATGTGATAAGCACTTTCAGACGTACGGAGAAGCCACCCCATTGGACTGTCAACTTTCACAGACTGCAGCACCAACTTTTGTGCAGGAGATTTTCAGGAAAAAAGACAAAAGTTGTTCACTCGCGAAAGTGAGAGACATGCGCCTGTGCATGTGTCAAACGGACACTTTTTCCAAGAATGCCGATAAATAGGACTTCAACAACAAGCCAAAAGAACACGATTAAGAAAAAGCCAAATTGCTGTTGCATTGAAGTCTCATTCCTTAAACTCTCAGAAAAGGCAGAATATTCAAGCAAAACATTCTCTTTCCTTTTCTTCAATTCCTGAGACAGTCAACCAAATATCTCAAACATTATTTTCGGAGAAACCTACACTACTATTGAGATATTCCCAGTTGTTTGAACTTTATCAAAATCAAACAAATCGTTTAGAAAAACCCCATCCAAGCCTCGCGATCTGTGTGAAGTCGAAGTTGGATACATACAATATTTCTGGGTGAAAGAAGCAAGGGGATAGAAGTGATTTGGAGCAGAAATCTGTGTGATCAAGGAGCTCAAGTCATCAACATCCATCTCTCCCTAATTTGTAGAAGTTTATGTGTGATTCTTTGAGAATCATCTTAGTGGATTGCCTCCGAGTGTTCAAGGAGAAGGACGTAGTTGGGATTACACCACCCAATGAACTTTACAATTATTGTGTTATTTATTTTACAGACATTTTACATATTGATATATCATAGCATAAATATGTTAAGTAAAAACTCAAGTGAACGCTAAGCAACTAAGGAACTGTTTGTGACGCTAAAGCCTTTAAAAGAGAAGACCCAAAAATCATTCCGCTGTGCTAACACTGATCAAAGAAGTGACCGCTTAAACCTATTTGGTTATAGTATTCGAATCTTGAAGTCTAAGTTAACTTTCTAAAAACAGTCTTCATTAGACGCTCAGCCAAAGCGTCTATATTTCAAGTAAACGCTTAGTCAAGCGTCTACATTTCAAGCGTCCAAAACCTTTTAATACGAATCTTTTTGAAGTCGAAAAAGACTGCAGGGTCTATTCAACCCCCCCCCTTCTAGACCCTTTCGTATGCCACTTGGGACCAACAAGTGGTATCAGAGCGGTTAAAATTGAAATTTTAAAAATTTCCAAGCGTAACAACTTGTTTAGATCCCTTTTCAAATATAGTTGCTTTAAATTTTATTTATGGCTTTTTCTAAAGTTCCTAAGTTGACCGAGTCAAACTATGACTTATGGAAGGTCAAAGTTTTTACATATCTTTGTTCATGTGATGATGAAATGTGCGATATTATTTCAGATGGACCAATACAAATTCTGAAGGTTATTACCAGAGCGCCTGGAGCCACGGAAGAAACTCCAGATGACTATGTTGAGATGCTTAAACAAGAGTGGTCCACTGATGAACGTCGAAGTGCAAATTTGGACAATGTTGGTCGAAACGCTTTGTATACGGCTATTGGTGATAACGACAATTTATTCAACAAAGTCAAATCATGTAATACCACTAAAGAAATTTGGGATAAGTTGTCCATAATTTGTGGTGGATCATCTCAGATCAAGGAAAATAAGCTCTCCATTGCTAAAGAAAAATTCAACAGCTTTAAGATGTTACCTAACGAGACACTAGAGCAATTGGACATAAGATTCACAGCTCTTGCTACGGAACTTACATCATTGGGAATGGATTTGCAAAACAAAGAATTGGTGGTTAAGATTTTCATAAGTCTACCTAGTAGATTTTTGATTTTCAGAAGTCTACCTAGAGAATCTAATATGTTGGATCTTTTAAGTCCAGAAAACGCCTTTTCAGAACTCAAGGCCTTTGAGTTTGAGTTAAATTCAGCCAGTGATGTTGTGAGTAGTCCTGTAATTGAATCTGGAGCGCTCGTAGCATCAGTCAAGGGTAAATTGGTAATAAGGGAAAAGGTTCAGATATCAGTGAGGATGAGGAACTAGCGCTTCTAAATAGATTCAGAAAGTTCCTGAGATATGAAAAGAAAGAAAATAGTCCTAAGCATCAAGGACACAGTTCATATCAAGCGCCTGCTCCAGTACAACAATAGTATCAAGCGCCTCAGTATTATGTTCCTACATCCCAAGCGCCTGTTCAGTACCAAGCGTCTGCTCAAAATCTCTCAGCACCAGTGGTCTCAAAACCACACACTGCAAGGTTAACAAATGAACAAAAGATGAAAACTAATCTTTGTTATAATTGCAAGAAACCAGGGCACTACCAGGTAAATTGCCCTTATCCAAACGTATCTAAGCCTTCAAGGCAGGATTACTTGGATAGAAACCAATTTAGGAGCAACCTTCGTCAACAAGGTTTGCTAGCGGAATCAGAACAAGCATCCGCACTTAAAGATTTGGAGTCTTCAGAGGAGAGTCGTGATGATGATGAGCCAGTGGACGACTCAGCGCTTATTTGTCTCATGGCCAGAGATGATGAAGCGTCCCCTGAGGTAAACACTGAATTATCTCTTCCTCTTTCTTATGAAGAATTGCTTGACAAAGTCAAAGAATATTATAATGATTGTCAAGTTGCCGCCAAATTATATCAAAATCACTTTGATATCATTTCATCGCTCAAAAGTGATAAAGTGACGCTCAAAGCAGAGTTGCAAGTTCAGCAATAATGCATTGAGAGAAACCAATCACTTGAGAGTGAAATAACCCAGTTGAAAAGTGATCTTAATATAATAGTCAAGAGAGAAGCTGAGCTGATTGCTAGACCTGCTAAATCAGAACAGCTCGTCTCATCATTGTCTAAAGCGTCAAGAAAGCTAGACAATGTGACTGAGGTAACAAGATTATTTGATGAAAAGACCGGTTTAGGATGCAATAAATTCGGTAAACAACAAAACAAATCTAAAGTTACGGCAAACAACAAAGGAAAGGGTGTTTTCTTTGTTAAAGAAGGTTCAAAAAATCAAACACATGTTGAACCAAGCGACAATGGTACGAGGCCAAATGAGAAAGTCAAAGCTGACTCAGGCAAAAGTAAAGCAAAGGCAAATGATTCACAAAGACGGGTTCATCCAAACGCTCAAAAGGCTAAGGATAAATCTAATCACTGTGAATCAAGTGCTAAGCATCCAGCACCAAAAGTGCAACCCAAGCCAGCGCCAAGGAAATACCAGCGTCAATATCCACAACGGTCTAGATCATATTAACGCTAATATGATGATTATGACTATGACTATGATTATGATTACTATTATAATCAAGGATATTATTATACACCCAAATAGCACACACAACACAATGTGAAACCCAAGAAGGCCAGTTTTCCTACAATGAAGACTAGGCAAGTATGGGTTCCTAAAGTTCCAATTCAAACTAACAATGCTACTAATGTTGAAGGACCCAAGCAACAATGGGTGCCTAAACAGAACTAGAACTTACCTTTTGATTGCATGTACCTAGAGCTAAAGCCGATACATCTGTTTGGTACTTCGATAGTGGATCGTTAAGGCACATGACTGGTTCCAAAGATCTTCTGATCAACTATCGAGCTGCTAAGGGTCCTCAGGTTGTATTTGGTGACAACTCCAAAGGTAAAACCAAAGGTATAGGTACTGTGCATAGGGGAAACATCATGATAAGTGATGTTTATTATGTTGAGGGTCTAAAGCACAATTTATTAAGCATAAGTCAATTTTGTGATAAAGGCTTTGAAGTCATATTCTCAAGCGACTATTGCTATATAAATGATGCTAAGACTAATTCTACTAAATTGAAAGGTAAAAGAGAAAACAATGTATATTTGGTAGATTGGGGTTCAACAATTGATAACAACCCAACATGTTTTGTTGCTAAAAATAAATCTAAAACGGGTTGGTTATGACATAGAAAAATGAATCACCTCAACTTTAAGACAATCTCTTATAAATCTAAATCTTGTAGAGGGATTACCAAAAGGATCATTTCATAAGGATCGCCTTTGTGACGCTTGTCAAATGGGTAAACAAGTCAAATCATCGTTAAAGAGAAAACCTCATCTATCTACCTCTAGAATACTTGAACTACTTCACATGAATCTATTTGGACCTGTTCAAACGATTAGTGTGAGCGGTAAAAAGTATACTTTGGTGATAGTGGATGATTTCTCTCGATTTACTTGGGTGGAATTTCTCTCATCCAAAGATGAAACATGTGACAAGTTAACATCGCTTATTTGGCAACTTCAAAAATTGAAAAATCTTAAGGTTGCAAGGATAAGAAGCGATCACGGTACTGAGTTTACTAACAAGGTTGTTGAGAAGTTTTGTGCAGAGAATGGAATACATCATGAGTATTCAGCTCCCAGAACTCCCCAACAGAATGGTGTTGCTGAGCGCCGGAACAGAACGCTTAAGGAAGCTGCCAGGACAATGTTAGCAGAGTCCAAGCTTGCTCCTAGGTTTTGGGCTGAAGCAATCAACACTGCTTGTTACACTCAAAATCGTTGCATGATCAACAAACAGCATGGGAAACTCCATATGAACTATGGAAGGGACGTAAGCCAAATGTTTCATACTTTCACGTCTTTGGTTCTAAGTGTTTTATCCATAATAATGGATCCCAAAGCCTAAAGACATTTGATCCTAAAGCGGATGAGGGAATCTTTCTAGGCTAAGCCAAGAATGGAAAGAATTTTTGCATCTTAAACAAGATCAAATCGAAGGTTGAGGAATCTATTCATGTTGTTTTCGATGATGCTAACCAAGAATTGAGTAAGGTTAACATGAATGATGTAGGAGTTGAAGATCTGTGTCATCAAGCGTCTAAGATTACCATTGATGATGATAGTGACGAAGATGATGAGATCTCAGTGCCACCTCCTAAGATTACTCGTGAAGTTACCTTGGATAACAATGTAAGAATTGCTGATGATCATGAAGAGAATGACCATCAAGAGCAAACAAGAATCAGTGAACTTGAAGCGCCTACGCAAGAGGATAGTCAAGCGTCTGATCGTCAAGCGCCTGTTCAACCTCTGAACCCGTTCCAACCAAATAGACTATAGCTGCGTGATCATCCACCTGAGCAGATTATTGGAGATATTGAAGCGCCTGTTAGGACTCAAGCTGCTACATTTAATGAGGCCATGTTCGCAAGCTTTCTATCTCAAATGGAGCCTAAGAAAGTGGATGAAGCTTTAAGCGATCCAAGTTGGATTGAAGCCATGCAAGAAGAGCTTAATCAGTTTGATCGTAGTAAGGTTTGGACACTAGTACCAAGACCAACTCACCAAGGAGTTATTGGAACTAGATGGGTCTACAGAAACAAAATGGATGAGAATGGCATTGTGATAAGGAACAAGGCCAGACTCGTAGCTCAAGGATACTGCAAAGAAGAGGGTATTGATTTTGATGAGACATATGCTCCTGTCGCCCGTCTTGAAGCAATTCGTATGTTTCTAGCGTATGCAGCGTTAAATGGTAAACTCCAAGAAGAGGTATATGTGTATCAAATGGACGTGGAGAGTGCCTTCCTGAATGGTAAACTCCAAGAAGAGGTATATGTGGAGCAACCACCAGGACTCATCAACAACCATGGTAAGGGTATGGTTTACAAACTAGACAAAGTGCTTTATGGGCTTAAGCAAACACCCCGAGCATAGTATGGCACTCCCTCTATTTTCCTTATTGGTAAAGGCTTTTCAAAAGGCAGCGTTGTCACAACGTTATTCAAAATTACCAATAACGAAGATACTCTCTTAGTCCAAATTTATGTTGATGATATTATATTTGGTTCTACTAACAAGCGTCTGTATGAGAAATTTTCAAATATGATGCAAGAACAATTTGAAATGAGCATGATGGGTGAATTAACTTTTTTCTTAGGATTGCAAGTTAAACAACTCCCTAATGGCATATTTATTAACCAAGCTAAATATACAAGAGATATGATTAAGAAATTTGGTATGGAAAATGCATCATATTCAAAAATTTCAATGAGCCAAACGCTTAAGCTAGATAAAGATGAAAGTGGGAAGAAAGTTGATATCACTAATTATAGAGGTATCATTGGATCACTTTTTTATCTTACTGCTAGTAGACCTGATATTATGTTTTCGGTATGCATGTGTGCACGGTTTCAAGCCGATCCTAAAGAGTCACACTTAATTGCTGCCAAGAAGATCCTTAAATATCTAAAAGGCACACAAAATGTAGGCTTATGGTATCCTAGGGATTCCCTGTTTGAACTAATTGGTTACTCAGATGCAGATTTTGCAGGTTGCAAAATAGATCGTAAGAGTACTAGTGGTACATGTCAATTTCTAGTGTTAGGTTAGTTTCATGGCATAGTAAGAACCAACAATCGATAGCTACCTCCACAGTCGAAGCTAAGTATATAGCTGCAGGAAGTTGTTGTGCCCAAGTGTTATGGATGAGGCAACAACTTAGAGATTATGGTATAATCCTAGGTCCAATCCCCATTCATTGTGATAACCAAAGTGCTCTAGCCATGACTCAAAACCCTGTTCTTCATTCCAGAACCAAACACATTGACATTAGATACCATTTTCTTTGTGACCATGTTCAAAAGAAAGATATCTTCATGCACTTTATTGGAACTGACAAGCAATTGGCAGATATCTTCACCAAAGCGCTCAATGAACAACGTTTTCTCACTTTGAGAAGTGAACTAGGTATGATCGATTTAAACGCTTAATCATCATACATCATATTTTAATTAGACATATAATTTAGGGGGAATCCACTTTATTTATGTCCAAAAGATTTTTGAAAAGTTGTTACAAGTTATCAAATTTAGGGAGAACCTTAAAACTGTACTTGGAACATATCTGTAAGCGTCAATGATCAAAATTTTCATATGCATAGATCATCAACGCTCAGAATTATTTATGTACAATATGTTGACGCTCAAGCATAAAAGGATCTTGATTTCAAGCGTCAATATAAATTTTACAAGTAATACATCTTAAGTGTTGAACATATTCCACTCAACACTTAATATAAAATTGTTTATAAAACTCATGCATAAATTTTACAAGCCTTTTGAAGTAGTGGATAGACTCAATAGTCTATGTTGTACTCTATCTACACGCTTCTATCACATCAAACTGGTGGGTAATCAAAATTTTTCAAAATGACTGTTCAAAAATAGCACGTGTCTATGTACGTGTCAGTGTACCATCAGGAGCGTGTACTACACTCTGAAAATCCCAAACGTTTTTAAAACTTTGACTCGGATGTCAAATCTTTATATATGGGAGTTACCAAACGTAAAGTCTCTCTCTTACACAAAACTCACGTCCGCAGTTAAAACTATTCATGGCTGAGATTAAATAACTTTACACGTGTCTACATCTTATTGAGACGAGAGAACACAAGTTTCAAAATTTTTCTTCTGTGTCATTTAAAACACAATTTTTGTAGAAAATTATTTACTTTACTCTCTGCACAACTACTCTGCAAATTTTACTCTCTCTCTCTCTCTCAAAGCATAAGAAAATCTCAGTTCATCCCTTTACTAAAATGACACCAAAGAAATCTACTTATGCTTCTGTCGAGCCTATCATCAAGGTTACTGAAGGCCTTGTTGTCAATTGGAAATTTCTTTATGAGCAACCTCAGATCAATCTAACTGATATGATGGACTTGGTAACCAAGGCTGGGCTCAAAACATTCTTGACTAAGTATTCCTATTTGTTTCCAATGGAAGTCGACACCTTCTGAAAAACTGCTAAACACTCCGCAGACAAGAAGTCTATCTCTTGTCTCATTCCTCTATCCAAGATGGAGCCTCCTAAGGAATTCATTTTGACTGCTGTTTCCATTGAGAAGAACTTCAATCTTCCAAATGAGGGCGAGCCATTGGATTGCGTTACTTTAGAACAAATCAAGGAAGCATGGACGACTATGAGTGCTTATGACGGCATACCCTACAAACAACACTTTGAAAAGAAAATTTAGTGTCCAAGTACCGACTGATGGCTGATTTCTGCAGCAAGATCATAGAATGCCGAGTGGGTACCTTTGATAAGGTGAACCCAATTCAATTTCAGATGATGACGGTGATACTCCTCAACCTCAAAATCAACTAGAGTGAGTGTGTATTTGGAAGGTTTCGGGATTGTTTCAGCGCTCCAAATAAACCTTATGGGCTTAGTTTGAGTGACCTACTGTATCGATCCGAGTGTGTCTACTCTTCTGGTCAACCGCTGAATAAGACCAAGATGCTGGGAAGAAGGATTTTGAACAATCTCTTTAATCCTCCCAAGGTTGGTGGTGCTGCTAGACCACTATCTGAGCATCTGAAAGTACGCGAAGTGTCAGATGAAGAAGCTGAGCATCCAGTTCTAGAAGAAGCCGTGAAGCGTCTGACTGTTACTAAGAAGAGGGCTCCCAGAAGGCCCAAGGCTCAAGTCATTTCCTCTTCTCAAAAAGATGATGAGGAAACTGATGAGGATGCAGAGGACAAAGTCCCTCTGATCAAGCGGAGGAAGCGGGAAGGGATTATTAAACAAATAGACTTTGAGGAACCAGCTGCCGCTCCTCTCGCTAAAACGCTAAAGCTCGTTGAAGGAGTCAACGTGAAGAAAATTTTCAAGCGTTCCAGGACAAGCAAGCGTTAAGCTGTTATTCTTGAGGAGCCTGAGACGGTTGAGCCAAGCGCTCAAGCTGTTGCTGTTGAGCCAAGCGCTTATGTTGCTGTTGAGACAAGTTCTCAGGGTAAGTTTATTTCTTCCCACAACATTTCCTTTCCTACATCTGTAGAAGATCCTGCTTTTATAAAGGATAGTTCTTGTGTTACAACTTTAGTTCCAGCTGCTGCTGAAGCATCAACAGACATCCATGTGGATGTTGAGATGACAAATATTGTGGCTATTACCAAAGATGTTGCCGCAGAAGCTACTGCAATTGAAGTCGAGGAACCTGCTCCCATAAAGGTTCAAGCGTCAACCATTGTTCCGGCTATAACAGAGGCACGCTCAAAAAGTCAGAGTGTTGCTGAGGACGTTACAAAGCTAAGGCATTTTTTCAAGCTGGACCCACTGAAGACGATTGATCACTCAATCAATTATATGCCTCAAGCGCTCGAAGAAGACTTCATTCCAGCAGGATATAATGAAGAAAGATACATTCATGCTGAGAATGAGGTAGCCTCACCGATTGACATTGACAATCAGATCAGGGATGTAGTGTTTAACACTGAGTTGACAGAAATTGAGAGGAAATATTATCTGGCAATTCAACTCGGTAAAAATCCTGGTCAAATACCTTCGTCTCTTATTCTTCAACAAGACAGACAAGGAGGTAGAACTCCTAAGTGTGATACAGATCTGGCGTATTACCTTGACTATGGGCACAGCAAGTCAACAGGTTTTGCTCTCAGAGACTACAACATCCGTGTGTATGATCCTTTCCGCCCTACCTTTCTCAATCCGTCAGAAGCAGTCTTAAACAGAGAAGGCTACACACATTTTCCTCTTATAGCAAACAGTAAAGAGAACTTGAAGTCTGTTAATCCACTTCTACTGTGGAAAAATAAAGGAATTCATGCAGGTGAGCGTCTAGCATCTCTCACAGATGTGATCCATACTGAAGCTGATGCATACTTTGACAGTGTCTGGAATACTAACTATCAGACTGATAGATATTGTTTTAAATCTATCAGAGATATCCACCATGAAGGCATTCGAGCTATGGTTAATGTTGGGATAGATTACTGTATGGCTGAGGTAAATTGGGCTGAAGCGTATGTGGGCCATAAATACACATTTTCGGAGTTAGTTCAAGCTCCCCATCTTTTTGGCATAGGCATGCATGACAAGAAGCGTCAGTTTGCCAAGTATTGCCTTGTGAAGCGTCAGGAGAGAGTTGGACCTGTTAAACAGCTACCTGAAGTTCGTCAACAGATAGAACATTTTCTACGCCAGGCGCTACAAAGGCTTTCCGTCACTCCTCTCCAGTTCAACGCTCAAGCGTCCACCAGTGGCAGTTCATCCCCATCTTGTTTGAATTTCTCACCAAGCCACTGCGATGACAATTTCAGACTGATGATAAAGATCATGGCTCCCATTCCCCATTTCGACAAGATCTTCACTAAAAATCTACTGAAGCCAAATGGCTCGAGGATTCGAAACTTCCAAGGTTATCCACTTCTACCTTCTATCAGACAGGAAGTAAGCGATCATTATGCCTATGTTCTCTCCTTACTTAAACGCAATCAACGTATAGCTCGAGCAGTGTATCCTTATTTGGAAGACTATTACCGCAGGTATGTGCCAGAAGCTCACAAGCCACAGCGTCTTCCTACAGATCAGATTATCGGATTTTCCTTGCATTACTGCCCATATACATTATTTCTCATTCCAAAGCCGCAGTCAAGGATCTTCCAAAACCACTTATTAGACATCATGGGTCCAATATATGTCCGAGCTAAAGATAGTCCCCTTCGCACTTTCATTCAAGGGACCTGCATCTCTCGTTCCAGACTGACTGAACTTCTGGAAGCTGCTTCAGATTCCTACACAGATATCGCTAACTGGAACTTCCAATTCAATGAATTTCGTCAAGAGGAGTCAAGGATTGAGGAAGCGCCTGCCAAGTTGGTTGAAGAATCCGTACCAACACTTCAGAAGTTGCAAGTCTTCCAGCGTCTGCTGAAGAACCAGTTCAAGCGTCTCTCCCAGAGGCTATTCCTGACGCTCCTAAACTCGTTGATTCTGTTGCTGCTGATACTGCTGAGGTAAAATTTTTGATCCTGCATATCAAGCTCCCCTTGACTCACTCAAGCATATATCCAGATTCAAGCGACCGGCTCCTCAAGCGGTTCCATCGGATGTGGGTTAAGCTTTTGAACCTTTGCTGAAATCTGTCTTAGAGGAGATGAGCAATCAAGCTACTCAGAATGAAGAATCCTTCCACTGGATTAAGACGGATTTAGCAAAGATTGAATCTCAAACTATGAACGCTCAGATTGCTCATATGCGAGGTTCTGCTCAAGCGGCTGTTGATGAATGTCGCAGAGAATTTCAAGATATGAATGATGCTACCAGAGCTAAGCTTCTTGCAATGCAAGAAAATTTCGACAAGCTTGTGGATGATATCACAACTTCAATGTGTCAAATTGCTACTCAAGTTAGCCTACTCACAGAACATTTTCTGAAGGCTGATGATGGCAATAAGGGGAAAGAGAAGAGAAGAGCGTCTGGTTCAACAGCTCAAGATCCTCCTCCGCCGCCGAAGCGTCAGCAATTATCTACTCTTTCTGTGCCAAGACTCCCATCTTGGATAACTGCTTATGGGGTAAGTGATTCTGCTGGAGCGCCTAGTAGAACGCTCAGAGAACCTCCACTAGCACTATATCCAAATATACCAACACCTTCTAGAGCACGACTTGAACAGTTTGACATTCCTCTTCAAAGAGCATCTATTCCAGAACCTACAGATCCAAGAATTTTAGCTGAAGAGAGGCAGATGACTGACTTCAACCGAACTTTTCAAAATTTGCTTAAGGTATATGGGTATTGACCCGACTGAATGGGACAAACACTTTATTGCTTTCAAGAAAAGACAAAAGGAAGAGAATAAGCTCATAATCGACAAAGATCATGAAGTGATAATGACTTTGGAAGACAACCTAACTGAAGCTATCCGAGCTGAAATGCCCAAGCAATATATAGTTAGACCAAGTCGTTAAGGCTTTTTGATTTGCATTATCTATATTTTTGTCTCTTATGTAACTTTTGTTTCGTTGTAAAAATGCTTGTAATCATTGATATATATAAAATGCATTTTTCAGCTGAAACAACTCGTTGAAGCTGAACTAACCTCAACTAACTTTTACTAACCAAAGCTAACTTTTATTTTGGTTGTCTAACTCTTGAACTAGTAAAAGAGTAAGTAATGCCATCATCAAAAAGGGGAAAATTGTTAGGAATTCATGTTAGATATTTTGATGATGACAATTAGAATTTTATATTAGACCCCGAAATATGTAAGTTTGATTTTATTTAGAAATCATGTGTAAGCTTTGAAGCGTTAGAGTTGTAATAGGCTTTGCTTTATTTTATTCTAGAATGTTAGGTTAAGTATTCTTAGATTGAGGGTCTGATGATTTCTGTGTGAGTTCATCAGTAGTTTAGGTTAAAGTCTCAAGCGCCTAATATCTGAATGAAGATGAAGATTCTAAGCGTCCAGAAGACCAGCTATTTCAAGCGTAAGTTTAGGACAGAAGTAATTCAAAGCTGAATAAGCATCTATCAACGACCAATTTCACCTGAATTTATTTCCAAGTCCAGAAGGAGTTTAATGCAAATATTCTCAGTGCATTTAGTGCCAACGGGCATTTGATTCAAATGCAATAAATGTTGATAAGAGCATTAAATGTGATAAGCACTTTCAAACGTACGGAGAAGCCACCCTATTGGACTGTCAACTTTCACAGACTGCAGCACCAACTTTCGTGCAGCAGATTTTCAGGAAAAAGGACAAAAGTTGTTCACCCGCGAAAGTGAGAGACACGCGCATGTGCATGTGTCAAACGGACACTTTTTCCAAGAATGCCTATAAATAGGACTTCAACAACAAGCCAAAAGAACACGATTAAGAAAAAGCCAAATTGCTGTTGCATTGAAGTCTCATTCCTCAAACTCTCAGAAAAGCCAGAATATTCAAGCAAAAACATTCTCTTTGCTTTTCTTTAATTCCTGAGATAGTCAACCAAATATCTCAAACATTCTTTTCGGAGAAACCTACACTACTATTGAGATATTCCCAGTTGTTAGAACTTTATCAAAATCAGACAAATCGTTTAGAAAACCCCCATCCAAGCCTCGCGATCTTTGTGAAGTCGAAGTTGGATACTTGCACTATTTTTGGGTGAAAGAAGCAAAGAGATAGAAGTGATTTGAAGCAGAAATCTGTGTGATCATGGAGCTCAAGTCATCAACATCCATCTCTCCGTAATTTGTAGAAGTTTTTGTGTGATTCTTTGAGAATCATCTTAGTGGATTACCTCCGAGTGTTCAAGGAGAAGAAGGACGTAGTTGGGATTACACCACCCAACGAACCTTACAATTATTGTGTTATTTACTTTACAATCATTTTTCATATTGATATATCATAGCATAAATCTGATAAGTAAAAACTCAAGTGAACGCTAAGCAACTAAGGAACTGTTTGTGACGCTAAAGCCTTTAAAAGAGAAGACCCAAAAATCATTCCGGTGTGCTAACACTGATCAAAGAAGTGAACGCTTAAACCTATTTGGTTATAGTATTCAAATCTTGAAATCTAAGTTAACTTTCTAAAAACAGTCTACATTAGACGCTCAGCCAAAGCGTCTATATTTCAAGTAAACGCTTAGTCAAGCGTCTACATTTCAAGCGTCTACATTTGAAGTCGAAAAAGACTTCAGGGCCTATTCAACCCCCCCCTTCTAGACCCTTTTGTATGCCACTTGGGACCAACAACATCTGAGAGCTTAAAAAAAATTAACGAATCATCTCCATATATCATAATAGAATATCCCAAAAAAATCATGTCGTACACATACAATTAAAATTCCCTTCAAATTTCTTTAGGCATGCTTGATCCTGCTTTTAGAAAACTACATATCTTAAATCCAAAGAATTTCTTTTATTACCATTGTAGAAAATGTGTCAATAATATCTTATATGTATATATATGTATATTTTATATCATACAAAATAGAAAAGTCTCGAGGATTTCTTACCTCAAAATCCAGAGTTCTTGACATCATGAGTTCCACAAATTTTGAATTCTTTCTATGTCGAATCTAGATTTACATTACAAGGACAACAATAAGCCAATTCATAATCTAGTAAATTAAAAGATTATATTGTACTTAATAAGAACCTGGAGTTGACAATAAATTTACTAAACTACTATTTGTGCCCCTCATAACTCTTACCCAAGATTATAGACCACTGCCCATGTATCTATCCATGCAACCCAATTATATGTAGTATCAACACTACTAAAATTACTTAATAGCTTAATTTATAGGAAAAGCAATTATCCACTAGCAACCAAAATTTAGATTAATGAAACCCCTAGTAGAAACCTAGTCACGCATTAACTTCTCCTAAACCTGCATTCGATCCACCGGCTTACTTCATCAACTTATTGCTAACAAGAATTTTGTCTCAATATAGTGAAAAAGGCACAAAGAAAATACTTGCTGACAGTTTCTTTCTCAGGGTGAGTTGGGTAATATTTTAACACATCTCTTCAATTGATGGGTTAAGGACAAATAAGCATTTAGTACCCTTCATAAGAACTACAATTTGATGGAGAGAAAACTCCCTACTCCTCCGATTGCAATCTTTGAAAGCCGCCGTCGTCAGTTTCCGGTGCTGTGAAGGAAAATTGCTTTAGTTTCTTATTAATATTAACTAATTAAAGCCTACCCAATCTCTATCACCCGGCTAGACACTATATATTCAAATCACCCTAATAGTTAAAATACCGAAAATAACCTTAATTACAAGCTATATATATATGTATTAATTATTTGGGTTTTACATTCTCCCCCCCTTAAACAATGTTTCGTCCTCGAAACTGAAAAGAATAAATATATGTACCTTCATTATCAAACAGATGTGGATATCTCTTGATCATTTCTTCCTCAGGTTCCCAAGTAGCTTCTCTAGGAGAATGATTTGACAATTGAACTTTCACAAATGAAATTGTCCGGTGTCTCAATACTTTCTCCTTACGATCGATTACTCGAATAGGAAATTCTTCATATGACAAATCCTCTTTTACTTCTAGGGGCTCGTATTCTAAAACATGACTAGGGTCATGCACATACCGTTTCCACATGGACACGTGGAATACATTATGCAACTTAGAGAGTTCTGGGGGTAGTGCTAATTTGTATGCTACTTGCCCGACTCTATCAAGAATTTCAAAAGGTCCTATAAAACGAGGATTCAATTTCCCACGCTTTCCGAATCAGATCACCCCTTTTGTCGGGGAAACTTTTAAATGAACCATATCGCCGGTTTGAAACTCCAAATGTCGCCTTTTCAAATCTTCCCAACTCCTCTGCCTATCTTGAGCTACCTGTAGTCATCTTTTTATCAATGGAATCTTCTCGATGGCACTCTGTACCAAGTCAGGTCCTAGTATCCTCTTTTCTCTAATATCGTCCCAATGTATCGGAGATCTACACTTTCTCCCATACAAAGACTCATAAGGTGCCATTCCAATGCTTGATTTGAAACTATTATTGTAAGCAAAATCTGCCAATTTCAAATACTTATCCCAGTTTCCCTTGAAATCCATGACATAGGCCCTCAACATATCATCTAGCACTTGAATAGTTCTTTCTGATTGACCATCTGTCTGAGGATGAAAAGCAGTACTAAACTTCAGTTCAGTTTTAAGGATAGCCTGCAGACTTCTCCAAAAATGAGATACAAACCTAGAGTCTCGATCCGAAACTATACTCACTGGCACTCCGTGCAAGCATAAAATATTTTCTACATAAATTTCAGCTAGCTTATCAAGTGAAGTTGTTTGTCTAATTGGTAAGAAGTGAGCTGTTTTAGTGAGTCTATCCACGATTACCCATATCGAATCATTTCTGTCTCTAGTCCTTGGCAAGCCACACACAAAATCCATAGTAATGTGTTCCCATTTCCACTCGGGTATTTCCAGAGTCTGCAATTTACCCGCTATTCTTTGATGTTCAGCTTTTACTTGTTGACATGTCAAACACTTGGCCACAAACTCTGCTATATCATGCTTCATGCACTTCCACCAAAAATGATTTTTCAAATCTCTATACATTTTAGTGCTACTCGGATGTATGTAAAATTATGACTTATGAGCTTCTCCCATAATTTCTTCTCTAATACTAGAATCAACTGGAACACATACTCTATTTCCAAACCTTAAAGAGCCATCCTCGTGCAGCCGAAATTTTGGTTGCAACCCCCTTATTGTTTCTTCTGTGATTCGGGACAAGTCAGGATCCTCACTTTGAGCTACTTTGATACGTTCAATCAAAATGGGTTGCGCAGTCAAGCAACTGATGACATTATTCGAATTACCCATCACTACTTCAACTTCTAAATCCTCTAGTTCATTTAAAATTCTCTGTTGCCCTGTAAGTATGGCAGCTATCCTTGCAGACTTCCTACTAAGAGCATCAGCAACCACATTAGCTTTCCCCGGATGGTAATTAATGGTAACATCATAGTCCTTAAGTAGTTCCAACCACCTTCTTTGTCTCATATTCAACTCCTTTTGGGTAAATAAGTATTTTAGACTTTTGTGGTCAGTGTAGATCTCACATTTTTCTCCATATAGGTAATGCCGCCAAATCTTCAAAGCAAACACCACTGCTACCAGTTCTAAATCATGTGTTGAATAATTTTGCTCATAAGATTTTAACTGGCGAGACGCATAAGCAATAACCTTGTCCTCCTGCATTAAAACACATCCTAAACCATTTTTCGATGCATCACTATAGATGACAAAACCTCTTGTGTCAGTAGGAAAAGTTAGGACCGGTGCAGAAACTAACTTTTGTTTCAATTCAACAAAACTTTGCTCACACTCCGGGGTCCAATCAAATTTCACCCCTTTTTGAGTGAGGTGAGTTAAAGGAATTGCAATCTCTGAGAACCCTTGAACAAATTTCCTATAGTAACCTGCTAAACCGATAAAAATTCTAATTTCAGTCACCGTGGTTGGGCAAGACCAATTGGCCACTGCTTCAATCTTTACAGGATCAACTGATATTCCTCCTTTTGATACTACGTGTCCTAAGAATAACACACTACCATGCCAAAATTCACATTTGCCTAATTTGGCAAAAAGTTTCTCATTTCGTAGGGTTTGCAAAACTAATCTCAAGTGTTTAGTATGGTCTTCCTCATTTTTGGAATACACCAAGACATCATCAATGAAAATTACAACAAATTGGTCGAGATACTCATGGAATGCCCTATTCATCAAACCCATAAAGGCTGCAGGTGCATTTGTTAACCCAAATGGCATAACTAAAAACTCATAATGGCCATACATGGTCCTAAAAGCAGTTTTCGATACATCTCCACTCTTTATTTTCAATTGGTGATAACCAGATCTCAAATCAATTTTGGAAAATACAAGAGCTCCCTGCAACTGATCAAATAAGTCATCAATTCGAGGTAGAAGGTATTAGTTCTTTACTGTTACCCTATTCAATTCGTAATCTATACATAACTGCATTGCCATTTTTCTTTTTGACAAACAGAATGGGTGCTCCCCAAGGTGATACACTAGGGCGAATAAACCCTCTATCGAGCAAATCTTGGAGTTGTACCTTTAGCTCTCGCAACTCGCTTGGAGTCATGCGGTAAGGCGACTTCGATATTGGGCCAGTTCACGGGATTTAATCGATTTCGAACTCAATATCTCGATCTGGAGGTAGTCCTAGTAATTCATCAGGAAATACATCAGGAAATTCCTTCACGACCTGTATGTCGTCTAACTGTACTCCCTTATTCTTAGTGTCCACTACATGTGCAAGATATCCCGTACTTTCTTTCCTCAAAGCCTTAGAAGCACTTATGGCAGAAATGATAGGGATATAAGGCTTAGACTGCTTGGATACTATGGTGGAGGCATGACCACGGTAAATAAACTCTTCCTCCCCTGGAACTTTAAAAACAATCTTTTTCCCAAAACAATCAATATGAGCATGGTAACATGATAACCAATCCATACCATGAATAGTGTCAAAATCACTCATGTCTAAGCATATCAGGTTTGCTTTTAGATTTTTCTCTCCTAACCCAATAATACAATTCTTTTGAATTCTATCCGCAATAATCAATTTTTTCATTGGAGTAGAAACATGCATAGGTTCATCTAATTCCTCAGATATGCAATTCAAACATGCAGCAAATTTTTTAGAGATAAACGAGTGAGAAGCACCAGAGTCAAACAATACAACGGCATTTACAGATTGTATAGTAATGGTACCTGTCACTACGTCATGAGTAGCATTAGTCTCATCCTCCCTCAAGGAAAATAGTCAAGCATTTTGCTTCTTTTGTTCAGGTGGCTTACCAGATACATCACTTATGAATGGGCAATCCTTAATGCGGTGATCCAATCGCCCAAATTTAAAGCAAGCATTGGACTTCCAACGACATTCACCAGTATGAACTACATGACAACGATCACACTCCTTCCCTTGTGAGCCAGTATGTACTATCTCATTCTTTTTGTTTGTGCTATTGTTGATCGTCCTATCCCGAACATTCTGAAACCCCTCGAACCTCGGCCTCTTGCGATCTCCATCATATTGCTCAAACCTCTTCAAATCGGTCTCCACCCTGAGAGCTCTTTCCAATAAGTCTTTAGGAGGACACTTTGTCTTGGATTTCCCTCCTTAGCCTTTGGCAAAAATGGTTCACTTTACTTTTCTCTGAGTTCAAGGAAATTGGGCAGAAACGACCAAGCTTATTAAACATTATTTGCATACTCAAGCACTGACATGCTTCCGACTTGTTTCAAAGTAAGAAACTCATTCTCTTTCGCCAACCTGACTGCACGAGGAAAATACTGGTCTAGAAACAACTTCTTAAAACCTTCCCAAGACAAAAGATTTGCTGGGTCAGTATATGCTGTCTTCACAGAATCCCACCAGTACTTAGCATTGCCAATCAATAGGGCAATGTCATGTTCAGTCTCACTTCTATAGGATAGTCCATTGCAATAAACGTCTCTTCCAATCCAGTAATCCATTTCTCTGCAGCGAAAGGGTCGGGTCCACCATCAAATTAGGGAGGGTTCAATCTCCTAAAATGCTCGAAATAAGAGATCCTCGATTGTGCTTGTGGTTGTTGTTGAGTCTGTTGTTGCATCAAATTGGCCACTACCTGACAAAATCCAGCGATGTCTACCTGGGTAGCTGGCATACCAACATTATGAATTTCAGGCTGAGGTATATGGGGTGCTTGGCCAACTGGAACCTATTCCTCATTAATAGGGGCATTGGGAGCAGCTCTCCCAATTCTGTGTCCACGACCCTGACCACGTCCTTGACCTCATCCCTTTGCTCTTCCCCTACCACGAGCCATTTCTGTACTCTAGCAAAATTATCAATGTCAAACTTTATTTCATAGTCTCAGTATGTAGATTAATACTGACTTTAAAACGATACAAGTAAACTTTAACCATGATTTCTCACGCAAGGCCAACCTAGGCTTTGATACCACTCTGTCATGCCCTTACAAGGAAACGCGACAAGGCCACGTCGTTTCAGTCAGAGACTGCTATGACATGAAGCCATCTTCACTCAAAATACTCTCAAAAATCCAACAGTGATATGAAAAGTATTAAGTCCAAAACGAAAGGTCCTCAAACCAATAATATAGTATCCAAAGAGTTTGGAGTTCAGAACAATAATGATACTAAAAATCAAATTTCTTTCCAAATAAGAAATAGTTCCACAACAATAAAAGAATAAATGATTATAACTCCATAAATCTCCTAAAATAATGAAGAAAAATTATCCAGTTTCCTATAAATAAAGAGATCCATAAATTGTCTCGGAGAACTTTTTTACTTAACTCCTCGAATCCATGAGAACTACGTATTTGGAAAAATAAAACATTGCAAGGGTGAACTGCAACTCAGTAAGTAATTCTCAATACTCTTCTGCCAGATCAAGCATAAATAATAAAAACAAAACTAACATTTAAAATAATATATAGAAATACTATGTACTAGGATATGGAGAGTTTCAGAGCAATAACTCAAACTCAAATATCTTCAGCTCACAAAACACATAATGGCGCACAAATACCCAATACAACAAAGCAGATGAACCCTTGATCGGAGGGTATGAGCAGATGACCCCTGGCCAAGGGGACGAACAGCTGAGCTCTTGACCGAAGAGCACGCAGATGACCCCAGGGACTCACGAATGGACTCACGAATACAAATTATGCATATGCATCTGAGAGCTTAAAAAAAATTAACGAATTATCTCCATATATCATAATAGAATATCCCAAAAAAATCAGGTCGTACACATACAATTAAAATTCCCTTCAAATTTCTTTAGGCATGCTTGATCCTGCTTTTAGAAGATTAGTATCTTAAATCCAAAGAATTTCTTTTATTACCATTGTAGAAAACGTGTCAATAATATCTTTTATGTATATATATATATTTTATATCGTACAAAATAGAAAAGTCTCGAGGATTACTTACCTCAAAATCCGGAGTTCTTCATATCACGAGTTCCACAAATTTTGAATTCTTTCTATGTCGAATCTAGATTTACATTACAAGGACAACAATAAGCACAACTCATAATCTAGTAAATTAAAAGATAATATTGTACTTAATAAGAACCTGGACTTGACAATAAATTTACTAAACTACTATTTATGCCCCTCATAACTCTTACCCAAGATTATAGACCACTGCCCATGTATCTATCCATCCAACCCAATTATATGTAGTATCAGCACTACTAAAATTACTTAATAGCTTAATTTATAGGAAAAACAATTATCCACTAGCAACGAAAATTTAGATTAATGAAACCCCCAGCAGAAACCTAGTCACGCATTCACTTCTCCTAAACCTGCATTCGATCCACCGGCTTACTTCATCAACTTACTGCTAACAAGAATTTTGTCTCAATATAGTGAAAAAGGCACAAAGAAATACTTGCTGACAGTTTCTTTCTCAGGGTGAGTTGGGTAATATTTTAACACATCTCTTCAATTGATGGGTTAAGGACAAATAAGCATTTAGTACCCTTCATAAGAACTACAATTTGATGGAGAGAAAACTCATCTACTCCTCCGATTGCAATCTTTGAAAGCTGCCGTCGTCAGTTTCCGGTGTTGTGAAGGAAAATTGCTTTAGTTTCTTATTAATATGAACTAATTAAAGCCCTACCCAATCTCTATCACCCGGCTAGACACTATATATTCAAATCACCCTATTAGTTAAAATACCGAAAATAACCTTAATTACAATCTATATATATATATGTATTAATTATTTGGGTGTTACAAAAAGACTCAGTGAGTTACTGTTGTGTGTGAATGGTTAACAAATAATTTTATTTTATCCAAAACAAAAATATGACGAATTATAAAGTGATAAACAATTAATGTAAAAGATTTTATGCACAAAATTAAGTGTATGATGATCATAGAACCATAATTGCTGAAGCTAAACAACCTTATGACTCCCAACCAATAGTGACAAACCACCTTATCACTCCGGATAAGGAGCTACCTTACCAAACAAAACACATGCTCGAGTATATGTGGAAATAGAAACTCCTTAACACAACCACAAACGGCTTCTGTTGTGCATTGTGAGGGAGTAGGCTATTGCAACTCGGGGTCCCAAGAGGCAAGTCCGCTACTGCCCGGTGGTTCCCTCCGTATACCCAAGCCAAGTTGGATCCAACTAACCGATCAAGATAGAATCAAACTAGTCATTTGATCATCACACTAAAACCGATTTTAACAGACGTGCAGATAATTGATTTCAAGTAATTTCAAACTAAGAGATTGACATAAACAGTTTTGAATTCACAGCTCTTTAAATCATTTCATAAACATGACACGTATACGTATATAACATTTGCAATCTACATATATACCCATCCTTTCAGTTGCAATTACTACTATAAGGTTTGGGGTACTCACTTGATACGACGCTTCAAACTTGTCCAGATGTCAGAATGCTCGGGGTACTATCTGTTGAAACGAAATGAATTACCACTTAGTCTTAATCCTAAGAAAGTTATAATCTACCCCAGAAAATCCTCGTCCTAACTTAACACGCCAAAGTAATAATGGTTTACAAATTGTTAAAGCGAAACTATCCAAACCTAAAAGATATCAAATACTAGATTTAAATACCCTCATAATTTAAAAGGTGTTAACACATTTAAGATTGTTATCCTTCATAACAAAGGTAATAACTTTGCAAAAAACATTATACTATTATATTATAAAGTTGAATAAAATAAAATAGAATAAATCTATTTTTATAACCAACTTACATATTATTTCATCTTGTTTAAATAAAAAGAACTTTCGATTTGAAAGAACATATATAACCTCTAAAACGAAATCACACAAACATATACTGCAGCATATTTTGAATAATGTTTACAAAATGTTAGACAATTTGAAATACTATGAAAATTTCCACAATTGCTAAAGACTTACTGTATAATCCCCAGTAAAGTTTGCAATTTTTTATAACAACTATAAGTTAACAAACTTAGTACCAAAAGTAAGTCGTTTGAACCTGCGCCCTGTTTCTGGCAGTTTGGCTTTATTATTTTCTATAAAAACATTTACCAATTAAAATTAAGTGGAAATTGATGCATAAACTCATAACACATATACTTATTCGCAGAAAAAATTTGGTAATAAAAAAAAACAGGAACTATTCCAAAATACCAAGAACAACCTCAAACTCGGATTCCCGAGTACATTCAGACAGCCTCACGGAAACAATTTTAGTCGACTGCTCAAAAGCCTATAAATTATGAAACTTTTCACAAACGTAGTACAGACATTTAGATTTAATATAAAATTGTTTTTACTCATAATAGACCGAGTTTTGATGAGTCAAATATTCCGAAAAGTAAACTCTAAAAACTGCAATCTTGTTCAAAAGTGTGTTTGAATCAACCAAAGTATCAATCTACCTATTGAACGAAAAAAAAATGCAGCAAAGTAACACATAGTAACAACTCATTTCCTACTAAGTAAGTTACTGATTGAAAAGAGATGGGTTGACCTTCAAAGCTTGATAGTTCTTTCACAAAGGTTGCCCTAAGTTGTTGACAAAAGAGAAAAAAAATGTCTATCTCTGTTGGGGAAAAGAAGTGTAAAACACTAGTCCGTTATCTCTCTGACTTTGAATTAGATTATGGTTCAGAATAAGAGATAATAGGAGTGTATATAAGAGAAACCATTCTGAGTGGGGAGAGGTCTGAAGGAACGTGTATGTATGGATGTAGAGAATAATCATGTGTTGTGGGCATGGTCTTAAATATCCTGGAATATCTCGAAATTTCGACCGAAATTTCCGATTTTCGGGGGTCCCGAAGCGAAATTTCACCTTCGATCCAATTTTGCAGAATATCTATCGAAATTTCCCGATATTTTCGATATTTCCCGATATTTCCGATATTTCCCGATATCTCGAATTTCTAATCAATTACTTTGTAAAATATCTTCCGAAATTTCCCGAAATTTCCAAAATTTCCCGAAATTCCCGAAATATCCCGAAATTTTGGAAATTTCGGCTAACCCAAAAAATTGCAAAATTTAAAATAATATGTAGTTATTTATTTTGCATGTACTATATATTCATTTGTATTCGTGCCCTTAATGCATGTACTATATATTCATTTTGAAATTTGTACATGCAGTATGAAAATGGAGGGAGAAGAGAGATCAGTGATAGCGATTTCGATCCTCCGAGAAACTCAATGTGGTTTTAAATGATGATTTGTATTAAAATTGTGGTATTTTGTTTCAATAAAGTCTCTAGGAGATTTGGTTATTACTTTACTCTCAAATTATATTTATTTTATATTTTTCGCCACAGATTTTAATCATATTACTTGACAAAATTCTCTATACATATATTATATATACAATATTATTTATGTAAAAGATGCATAATTATGATATATAAAGTTCCACAAAGTTTCGTTGCAAATTTCCAAATATTTCTATAAATTTCCATGATTTCTTTAAAATCGAAATCGAAATTTTAAATATCCCCGAAATTTCCATCGAAATTTCCGTAAATTTAATACCCCGATATCGATACCGATACCGATATTTAATACCTTGGTTGTGGGTGTATGTGAAGTGTTTTAAAATCTCTAAAATCTAGATAATAATAAGATAACTTAGGAAAACTAAATTATATTAATTTAATTTTTATCTTATAATAAATAAAAAAAGGGACCTCACACTCCACCCCCTTAAATGAATTTGGTCCCCGAATTCTAACTTGAATTAATGAAGAGCTCTGGATGGCGTTTTCACATTCCTTCTTCTGGCTCCCAAGTTGCTTCTTCCACCTTTTGACTCCTCCACAAGACTTTTACCATTGGAATCATTTTCTTACGGAGCTCTTGTATCGTTTGGTCTAGTATCTTAACCGGTTGTTCTTCATATGTTAGATCTTGCTCCAGGGAAAGAGTCTCATGTTGTATAATGTGTGAAGGATCGGGGTGGTATTTCTTCAATTGAGAGACGTGAAATACATTATGTAATTCATTCAAGTTGGGTGGTAAAGTGAGCCGTTATGCTACTGGCTCTATTCATTCCATGATCTCGAATGATCCAACATATCGAGGACTTAGTTTGCTTCCTTTCCCAATTCTAGTAAATCCTTTTCACAGAATAACTTTAAAAAACACACAATCTCCGATATTGAATTCTAAATTCCTTCTCCTATTATCCGCATAACTCTTTTGGCGACTTTGAGCGGCCCTCATCCTTTGTTTGATCATCTGGACCTTATCAATGGCATCTTGTATGAATTCTGGTTTTATTGCCCTTCTATGTCTTACTGACGCGGCCGCTTTGTGTTCGTCTAAATCCCAATGTAATGGTGACCGACACTATCTCCCATATAGTGCTTCATAAGGGGCCATCTGAATGGTGGCTTGATAGCTATTGTTGTAAGCAAACTCCACCAACAGAAGATGATTTGCCCAACTTCCCCCATAGTCCACAATACAAGTTTGAAGCATATCTTCCAAAAATTGTATTGTTCGTTCTGATTGACCGTCAGTTTGCTGGTGTGCAGCCGTGCTGAAATTCAATTTCGTTCCTAAATTCTCTTGCACCAGCTTCCACAATCGCGACATAAATTTTGGGTCTCGATCAGATACAATACTAATTGGAATTCCATGAAATCTCACTATTTGATCCCTATAGACTTCAGCTAGCCTATCTGCCGTGAAAGTCGTCTTAACAGGTAGAAAATGGGCGGACTTAGTCAAACGATCAACAATCACCCAAATACTATTGTAACCTTCCTTGGATACCAGTAATCCAGTAACAAATCCATTGTTATCATTTCCCATTTCCAATTTGGGACCTCTAGCGGTTGAAGTAAACCGGCTGATCGTTGGTGTTCTGACTTTACTTGATGACAAGTAAGGCATCTTTGAACATAGCCAGTGACTTTTCTTTTCATTTTGATCCACTAGGAGAACTTTTTTAAGTCTCAGTACATCTTGTTACCCCCAGGATGAACTATATACTTAGACTTATGAGCTTCATCTAAAATAGTTTGCCTCAAATCCGCGTCTTTTGAGATACAAATTCTAATTTTATATCTCAATATCCCGTCACCGGCCACCTTAAAATTTTCCTTTGACAAGCCTAACTCATTCGACCTAATTTTTAGGAGTCCTTCATCTTTATTTTGTGCTTCTCTAATCTTCTCAAGGATCATTGGTCTCACCAAACTATTGGCGAGCCATACTCTCGAGGTTACTCGAACCATATCTTTCTTAGTTTCACTATAACCATTAACGACGAGTTGTGCTATTTGGGATTTGCAACTTAGGGCATTAGCTACCACGTTAGCTTTGCCCGGATGGTACTGAATCAAGCAGTCAAAATCTTCATGTAGCTCCATCCATTGTCGTTGTCTCATGTTTAAGTCTTTCTGAGAGAAGAGGTACTTTAGACTATTGTGATCTGTGAATATCATAAATGTGGTCCCGTATAGGTAGTGCCTCTATTTTGCTAAAGTAAATATAATTGCTGCTAGCTCTAGGTCGTGTGTGGGGTAATTTTGCTCGTACGTCTTCAACTTCCTTGAAGCATATGCTATTACCTTGTCCTTTTGCGTCAATACAATCCTAGACACTTCTTCGAAGCATCTGTATAGATAACAAAGTTTTCAGAGCCATCAGGCAATGTCAAGAGCGGTGCTGTTGTTAAACGTTTCATGAGCTCTTGAAAACTGTTTTTACATTTCTCAGTCCACAAGAAGGGTTTCTTCTTCTGAGTTAACTCTGAAAATGGAGCCGCTATTTTTGAAAAGTCTTGGAAAAATCTTCTATAGTATCCAGCCAATCCTAAGAAGCTCCTTACTTCAGTTATCGTTTCTGGCCTCTTCGAATCCATCACCGTCTCTACCTTAGAAGGAACAACCAAAATCCCTTCTCCGGATATGATATGACCTAAGAAGGCTACTTTACTCAGCCAAAATTCACACTTACTGAATTTTGCATAAAGTTTATGCTCACGAAGTGTTTGTAACACCACCTTCAAGTGTTGTCTATGCTTCTCCTCAGACTTTGAGTAAACCAAAATGTCATCGATGAAGACAACCACAAACTGATCCAGGTGGGGTTGAAACACCTGATGCATCAAATCCATAAACGCTATAGGAGCGTTAGTTAATCCAAAAGGCATCACTACAAATTCATAGTGCCCATATCGAGAGTTGAGTGCTATCTTACGAATGTCTTCCTCTCTTATCTTGAGTTGGTAATATCCTTGTCTAAGGTCCAACTTTGAATACACTTGTGAACCTTGTAGTTGATCGAACAACTCTTCTATCCGAGGCAACAGGTACTTGTTCTTTATAGTAATGTTGTTGAGTCCTAGGTAGTCTATACACATTCTTAACGTTTCATCTTTTTTTTTTTTCACAAATAGCACCTAAGCTCCCCAAGGTGAAGAACTCGGCCTAATGAACCCACTATCAAGTAGTTCTTGTAGTTGGGTCTTAAGCCCCTTGAGCTATGCAGGAGCCATGCTATAAGGGGCTTTAGATACGGATGTAATTGCCGGGACTAGATCAATTACAAACTCCACTTCATGATCTATGGGTAGTGAGGTTAATTCACTAGGAAAAACATCGGTAAAATCTGCAACGATTGGGACATCCTCTATTCTTGCAACGTCCTTCGGTTTGTTCAATACGTGCGCTAAAATTCCAATTTCTCCTTTCCATAATCCCTTCCTCGCCTTGGTAGAAGAAATCAACTTGACCCTAGATAGTTTATAATCACCTACCAATTCAATCGATGGTTTCCTGGGTTCACAAAAACTAATAACCTTAAATTGACAATCTAGTCTCGCATGGTGTTCAGAAAGCCAATCCATTCCCAAAATTGCATCATAACCCTCTATTGGTAACAAAATTAGATCTGCAGGAAAAGACCTATCTCTAATACTGATATTACAAGCCTTATAAAACTGATTTGATATTAGGCTTGCTCCCATTGGGGCACTAACTTCTAAGTCGTATGGTAAGTGTTAACATAACAAGTTCATAGACTTAGCAAATTTGACAGATATGAAAGAATACGTAGCACCAGGATCAAATCAAGCTTTTCTATATTTTTGGGCGATGAGGATTGTACCTTCGACCACCGAGGTATGGTCAGGTGCATCTTGGCCGTCCAAGGAATAAACTCTCGTTGGGACCTCTGCTCTGTTGTTGTTTCCTTGAGGGCCTTTCTCTTTTTGATAGTTTCTAGTGTTTGTTGAATTCCCAGGAAATCTCATTTTAGAGCAATCGCAAAGGAGTGTTGATCACTTCCACAAGCTACACAACGTCCAGCTTTCTTTCAACAATTTATTTGCTCATGTATTGGTCCTCCACAGTAACTGCATGCCTTCACCTGACGTTGTCCCGCATTTCCTGATCCTAGTGTTTTTATCACTACTCCAGTCGAGTTACTCTGTTGGTTTCTAGGGTACTTAGACCTTAATCCTTTGTCCTTTCCCTCTTCCAATTGTTTGCAGGTGGTCGGGCTCTCTTATTAGACGAATATTGAGACTCCAGCTCAGCTAATCCTGCTTCCATTTTCAAGGCTTTTTCCACTGCGGAAGTATAGTTATTCTTATCCATCGGAAGAAGTCCTTTATGAATTCCTATGCGTAAACCTCTTTAGAATTTCCTTACACGTCTCTCTTCATCAGTCAGCATATGGGGTACATACTTGACCAATCTAGTGAATTCAGCTCCATACTGGCCGACTGTAAGATTTCCTTGTGTGAGTCAATTAAACTCGTCCTCTTTGCTTTCACGAACTAGCCTCGGAACGTATTTGTCATTGAACTCCTTAACAAAGTTCACCCAATTCTTGTTTGTCCTTTGCTGTGTCCATCGAGCTTCCACACTATTCCACAAGTAGCGTACATCTCCATCAAACAGAAAAGTAACAAATCCTACCTTCTGTTTTTCAGTGTAATTCAAAACACTGTAAATGTTTTGAAGACTAACCAACCAAAGCTCAGCCTTCTGATCATCAGGCTCTCCCTTAAAACGCTCTGGTCGGAAACATAGAAAATGGTCAAGTGATTGGCCAATGGATGGTAGTGCAACCGGGTGGTTTTGGTTTTGGAGTGTTTGAACAAACTGCTCCATTACAGTTATCCTTCGAGTGAGGGGATCCTCTCCAACCGGTGGTAGCATTTGGGGTTCCGGTAGTGGTGGAGCCTATTGGGTTTTTTCTTCAGCAACATTTGCAGCAGCTCGTCCCATGTTTTGCGGTGTGTTGTCCTCTTGGCCTCCGTAAACGTGAGTTTGTGGCCTTCCTAGAATGCGTCTTGGTGGCATTCTAAATCTTGAAACGTTGGGTTAGTCTTCGTGTAAGCTTAGAACGAACCGGGATATATATATATATATATTATTTGTGTAATTTTATTTATATAATTAATTATTGTTATCTTAAGGTAATGGAGTGTAACATATATTTATCCATAAGATAGAAGGGTAAAACAAGAATATAAGAGCAATTGTTTCACTAAAACACATAAATATTATTCATGAAAATAAATAACGAGATATATCCTACAAAAAAAAAAAGATAACAATCTAATGTAGCGACCCATGAACCAAAATAATTCAAATACTAGAACTTAAACTTCGACGACATCATCCTATGATCTACCGACTCTAAAACCAAAGTTTGTCCAATCAAAGGGAAAGACAATTAAAAAAAAAATAATCTAATCCTCTCTCATGTCTTCCTCCGGATCCACTTCTGGTTCCTCTTCTACGTTATCATTTTATGGGTTTTCGTTTGGGCCCTTATTTGGATCTTCAGACAAGCGCCTAATTATATTACCTTGTATCTCTGTGGTCATACTCTGAGCAAATACTTCACCCCTCAGATTCATTATAGTATGTGCTATTTGTGCACACCTTTCACTAAGACGATCTCGCTCTCTCAGGATAGCATCTCTATCATTCTCCAGACTATACACAACCCTATTTGGATAGTCACCTCCACATCTTTCCCTAGTGTTAGGTCCCACACTAGGACTATATGCTCGTCGTGACCTACGGCAAAGCATAACAATACGGGGGTGAATTCTTGGGTTATTTCCATTGATAACCTCTGGTTCCATCTATGCCTAGGGTGAAAAGAAAGAGAGGAAAAAAAAATTTTGGTCAATTATTTAATCAAAGAAGGGAAAAATAAGGAACTAACTTAATAATCATAAAGCAGCGGAATTTCAAAAAATGTCATCAAAGATTTTTTTTTAAAAAAAAAATAAAAAATAAAGATTTTAATCTTTCAATACAAAATCAATAAATAAATAAAATTTGACTTTCCTATTGTCCTTTCGGGTATCCCAGACTTAGCCCATAATTCACAGTCTAAGGAACCTATCCTAGAGTAGCTCGGTGTAAACCCAAGCTCTGATACCACTCTGTAACAACCAAAAATTCTAACCAAATAGATATCAAACTCAAAACTTAAAATTCAACAATACTTAAAATTCCAAAACAAAATACTTCAACAACTTAGTCTCATCCCAATAATAAAACATTCTAAGTCTCCAGTACTTGCAAAACCGGAAGGTATTCTAGTCTAACTACTACGAATAACAATTTTAAAGTCTAACTATTACAAGGAAGAGTTTCAGTCATCACTCAGCTCTTGATGAAGATCCACAGGCTCGTCTAAAAGGTCATCTAGTGCTGGAAGGAAGGAATGAAATAAAAATAGAAAAGTACGAGAGCAAAAAACTCAGCGAGTTACCATTGTGTGTGAATGGTCCACAAATAATTCTATTTTATCCAAAACGAAAATATGACGAATTATAAAGCGATAGACAATTAATGTAAAAGATTTTCATGCACAAAATTCAATGTTTGATGATCATATAACCATAATTGTTGAAGTTAGACAAGCTTATGACTCTCAACCAATAGTGACAGACCACCTTATCACTCCGGATAAAGAGCTACTTTACCAAATAGAAAACATGATTGAGTACATGTGAAAACAGAAACTCCTCAACACAACCACAAACGGCTTCTGTTGTGCATTGCGAGGGAGTACATTCAGATAGCCTGACGGAAACAATTTTAGTCGACTGCTCAAAAGCCTATAAATTATGAAAATTTTCACACAAGTTGTAAACAAACTTAAATTTAACAAAACATTGTTTACTCATAATAGACCGAGTTTTGATGAGTCAAATATTCCGAAAAGTAAACCCTAAAAACTGCAATCTTATTAGAAAATTTCTTTGAATCAACCAAAGTATCAATCTACCTATTGAACGAATAAAAATGCAGCAAAGTAACACATGGTAACAACTCATTACCTATTAAGTGAGTTACTGATTGAAAAGAGATTGGTTGATCTTCAAAGCTTGATAGTTCTTTCACAAAGGTTGCCCTAAGTTGTTGACAAAAGAGGAAAAATAAAACGTCTATCTCTGTTGGGGAAAAGAAACGTAATACACTAGTCACTTATCTCTCTCAGACTTTGAATCAGATTTTGGTTCAGAATAAGAGATAATGGGAGTGTATATAGGAGAAACCATTCTGAATGGGGAGAGGTGTGAAGGAACGTGTATGTATGGATGTAGAGAATAATCATGTGTTGTGGGTGTATGTGAAGTGTTTTAAAATCTCTAAAGTCTAGATAATAATAAGATAACTTATGAAAAATAAATTATATTAATTTAATTTTTATCTTATAATAATTAAAAAAAGGGGACCTCACACAATTTTGGGTCCAAAATATGTTACTTTTTTGGTAAAAAAATAATACAATGAATATTTATTTAAAAATCTACAACTTAGGTACTGTCCCCTACTTTTGCCTCTCCCCTCTCTTAACTTTCAATCATTAACTAATTATTAACAGACTAAAGCTTCATGATTTGAGTGCTACAGTAACTTTTGTTCCCTTTGGAAACAAAACCAAACACTATTTCACAAAAAAAACACCAAAAAATCAACTCCCAAAATAAAATCAAACACAATCTCATCAAATATACACTTGTCCCCATAAAATTTTCACCATTAATTCTCACCCAAATACCATGCCAAAACATAACCAAACTTAGCCATTGTCATCGAATGCTCATCATTCAAGAGTGTTAATTATTGTGTTGAAGAGAATTCGTTTTGACGTGGAATTGCTCTAATTATTGTAAGTTTTGTTTGAAATTAAATAAAATAAAATTTAATTTTTTTTGACAAAAATTAAAATGCTGAAGCACCAGTTATAAGTTAGAGACAACAAATCATTAGTTTAAGCGTGCAGATATTTTTGTATTTAATAATCAATTTCTTTTTGGAAAATATAGTCATATTTAGGATGTCTTAAACATAAATATAAGATAAATCTTGGCTCGACACTCTTCTTTTCCATAGAGAAAAAAGGCTTTGATCATATGAAAACTGGGTTAAATAAATTCGACCACTTGTAAATTATAAAATGCTTTATTATCTATCCGCCTCCCTGTAAAAAAAATTAACAACAAAACTCCCTAAGAAATTTTAAATTATACTCACCGTCTCCCTTAACATTTTTTGCATGTGAAATTTTTTGTAAAGACAAAAAAACACTTATATTTTTAAAATATTTTAAGTTTTATTTTACATTTTACTAGTTATTTTGTGGGAAAATTGGTCAAAAATCCCCAATTGCTATTAAAATTCATTGTTCCGTCCCTAGGCAAGTTTTTAAAGTCTAAACTCCCTATCTCAACTTATAACTTTGTTCTAACTCCTTAATGCCTAGTGAAATGTCTAAAATACCCCTAAAAGGCTCTAAATTACACTCTACCATTCTTCCTCGCTTTTTTTCAGTCCCGTTTAAACACAAAACGGTCTTCCCTTCTTCTCTTCATCGTTATTCAAGTCGGAGCTTCGCCATCTGTCTTTCTCACTGGAGTTTAAGTCGTGGTTGTTCCTCCCCAGTGCTATAGCGATCGTCTCTCTTCCGCCTCTTCATTTCTGCAGATTATTCGAAGGTAATTTTTCATTTTAAGCTTAAAAATTCTTCATTTTCGTTCTAATTTTTGTTGCTTCAGTTTAGAGGTGTTCATAATTCAAACAAATCTAGGCACAATTGTGTCAATGTGTACGGTGATTGAAACAAACACCCAATTTAATTTGGAAAACCCCAACTATTCGCTGTTTTGGTATAAGAAACAACTTAAAAATTGGGTTTTTTAGCTGATTAGACGCCAAATTGATGATGTTACATGAATTTATCATACGTCATTTTGGTGATCTGATACTTCAACTTAGTGGTGTTCATACGTCAAACAAATACTGGGCACAATGTTGTGGATGTTTCTTGTAATTGCAATAAAACCCCAATTTAATTTTGAACAAGTTTTGCATTACAATAGTTATTTTACCATAAAAAAAACAACTAAACAGTAACAGAACAAAAAGTAGGAAAAAATCTTACATAAATATTCAGCTTTTCAACAACCAAATCTAGAGTAATCAACCGACCTTCTTATCCGGGAAGAGCCGGTTCAATGTCTCAGTCCGAGCTGCAATGTTAAAATTAACATGTGCACCAACATCGTGCAGCCCGAGAACAAGCGAGAACTCGGCGGAGGAGAATGGGATAGTGATATTGTTCCCCACCGAGAAGGGACCGGCCTCTTCATCGAACCATGCAAGAACTGCTTGCAATCGGTGCATGGATATGCCTAGATAAGGCATGTCTAGATATGATGCAAAAAGGAGTTCTTTGCCTGAAAATATGGTGGTCCACCTTCATCTCCTCCCTCAACTTCTCCACGATGTTGAGGAAGTAAGTAGGAGAACACCGGGTTTCCAGTTCTGCCCAGCTGCGTTTATTTGCAATACTCTTAGGTGAATTGGGTGTAGAAGTGGATGCTGTATTGTTGTTTACCTCAAATTTTTTAGCCATCTGTACAAAAGTAATGAAGATTATTACAATATTTATATAAAGCTTCTTAAGTATGAAGTAATAGACATTCAGTATGGATATACATCAGATGAAGTATCGGACTAGATGTATGTCATTAAGCATCACGAATTAGCCATCGTATTAAAATGTTGTATTCAGCAAAGCATAGAGAAGTAATCGAACATTAATCACCAAATGAATGGCAAACTCATAGTATTGAGATGAATTATTCAGACCAAAACAGAGAATATTTAAATTATGATTTTTGAAATTAAATTGGGTTTTTGTTTCTATAATAGTACAAATTCACAAAACTGTTCCCAAATTTGTTTGACGTATGAACACCACTAAGTTGAAGTATCAGATAACCAAAATGAAGTATCAAATAAACCAAAATGACGTATGATAAAATTGATGTGAGATCTTCAAATTGGCGTCAATTCAGCTACAAATACTAATTTTTAGGCTGTTTATAAGACCAAAACACAGAAATGCCACCCTCATCATCTACCTCATCTTTACCCACACCAACATCATCATGATCCCTAACTGGTTCACTGCCCGTGGAAGCATCAAATGGTTGTAAATCAGTGGCAAAATCATCCCTTTTAAATCTCTCTAATTTTTCTAACCTGCTTTCTAGACAGGATAACCTTCCACTTACATTTGAATCCATCGCCCTTACATTTGAATCCATCAAATGACAAGCCTTTTCAAGAGCAGAGATTCTTTCCAGTATTTCACTAAGTACTCTAACAACCTCGTTGTTAGGTTCTGATGAATTACCAGGAACACTTTCCTTTTGGGGTTCTGGGATGGATGAAAAAGCAGGAATGCTCTCAGGCGGAATGGCTAATGAGACGCATGGTTTGATTTGCGGAGGAAGATCAGAAATGTTTCCTGTTTGATATCCAAGGAAAGAACATTCTACGTAAAGATCGTCAAATATAATACGACCTCCCTTCTCAAGTATTGCAGTCCAAGATTCAGTGGTCGGATTCTTCACGGAGGAGTTGGGGGCATTATAAGCAGCAAATTTGACCATGTCAATTGAAGACATTTCCTCCACAGTCGGCTTCATTATGCTTAAAATACTATCCTACAAAGCAAATAATATATACTAATTAGAGGGAGAAGCTAGATGGGGAAATACATACTGAAGCCAGATGGGGAATTCCTTCTAAATTAAGGATAAACATCAGTGAAATCCAATATTTATAAACAATAAATTGATTTTTTCAGAACATAAAACTTATTTCACAGTGTTCAGTTCACATTGCAAAATAGTTAAACACCAACCTTCGTGTCTATGACCAATTTGAGCACCTCCTCAAAAGTGGGAAATTGTTTCTTCTGTTTGAGTTTGGTAGACCACTTGCAAATTCTGGGCAAAGTGGAATTCACATTCTCCCTCAAACGAGCAATACTAGGAGACAGTACGGGGATGCACTCAAATAAAAGAAGCTAACAAAACGAACAAAAGCAATAGCCAAATTATATATGGAGAAATATAAAGAAGACCAATTACAACAAAGAAACGCAGCATTACAGAAAAGTATTTCATTACCATCAGAGGAATAATGAATCCAGGACATTTCCACTGTGGGCTTTGAGCTAGCCATTTCTGTTGCATGTCCAAACTTGTCACGGATTCAATCAAAAAAGAATAAGACCGCCGACCCCAGGGATAGGTTCTGGAAAACTCTAGATCCTCAACAATATGTATCAATTTTGAATCTATCTTTGTATTATCATTACCCCCAAAAAAAAATACCGAGCACAACAAGTACAACAAAGCAAGCTTCAACTTGTCGTCTTCAATGTTCCTTCGAGCTCCATGCCTAATACTCGTTAGATTGCTACTATCATCACTGGGAGGGACACCTTCTTCAGGTTCAGGGGGAGGGATCACAAACTGTGTAAGTGCTTTCTTGATACCTCCAACTGTGATTTTCTTGCCAATGTGTCTTGTACAAAAATTATGAGCTGGTAAAGGGATAGTTGCTTCAAGATACTCATCACAGATCAAGCCAGTCAAAAAGGCATGCTCCATCATAGAGTATCTAATAGGGATGCCATTCAAAACATACCAAACCTCGGATTTATTTTCAGACTTCACTTTGCGGCTTAGCAGCATCCACAAAAGAGTTAAAATCATCTCCATGTTAGGAGCTGCGTCGAAAAAAGGGCCAAACTGAGAATCCCTCAACCAAGCGATCCCATTAGGATGGTCACTCAAACAATCCTCAATAAATTTGAATTCTTTTGCCATTTTGCAGTACGTAGAAATTTTACCCTTGAAATTACAATTTCCAAGAGGCAAACAAAGAGTGGGAACCTGAAACAAAAATAATACAATATTATTCAAAACTGTTGAACTTGTTGTCATACTTTAATGTAATGTAAGGTTCCAAAAATACCTTCTTCTCTAAAATTACCTAAATTCATCAATCATAATGAAGCCAGTATACTTAAAACAATTAATAAAGGAATTACAATTTGTGAAATATATATTGCTTGCCATTTAATAAATAAGATACTGGAACACATGAAGCCAATACTGAAATAAAAGCCACTATACTTACTTAAAATCACTATTTATGCCACAAAATCAGGAATACTTTCATTTTAATAAACTAGTTAAAATAAGATAAGTCTATCTAATCAAATTTCGACTATGTAATTCATATTTCAAAAAAAAATATAAATACTTATATATAAATATTAGGGTTTACTTGACTTACAGGGGGAGTAGATGAAGATGATGCCTCGGAGTCGTGAGGGACCATTCCAAAATCTAGACGACGGGCCATTGACTGACAATGCCTGATTAATACAAAAAAAAAAAATACTGGATACATAAAGCATGAAATATGCTTCAAAACTATAAATCACCTTCGGGAAATTGACGACTAAGCCTGGGCGAAACAAAATCAAACTAAATAAATCCCTCTTCTTCTTCTTCTTTTTCTTCTTCTTCTTCTGATCCTGGGCGAAACAAAATCAAACTAAATAAATCCCTCTTCTTCTTCTTCTTTCAGTCCAGCTCCCTCTTCTTCTTTCTCTTCTTCTTCTTCTTCTTCTTCTTCTTCTTTCAGTCCAGCTCCCTCTTCTCTCTCGATGATGGGGCGTTAAACTGAGGAACCTGCTCCTGTTCATCATGTTCTGAATTTTGTAAATGGAAGGGTGAAATAATAATTACACGCATTTATTTTTCTTTTTATTAGAAAAAAAAAGGGAAGTAGCGTTTCTCTTAAGAAAACGCGCTTCTTTGACAAGGGTTATTTAAGTCTTTTGGCCAAATATTAACAGGGGCTATTTCGGTCTTTTCACCCTCAAAAACATAACCGTCCTTTTAACTTCACAACGGTGCAAATCGATCCCTTCTACCAAAACGTCCCCAAAAACTCCGTATCCCTGTTAAATGGCTTGTTTCCCCCAGGCAGGTTCAAACTTAACACTGATTGAGCATCCAAAGGTAATCCAGGTGTCTCAGCTACTGGCGGCATAATCTGAAACAATTCGGCGGCAGATTATTTGACCAACATCGCTGGCAATTTAGAAACAAGTTCTAGTCTTCTCCCAAGTCAAATCAATGGAAAACTTTCCCGGTATCACTCGTCTTTGATTCATGGAATTTCCTATGCTTCAGGTTTTGTAGTCTTTGGTCCCTCAAAATGTATAGTGGGGCTTTTCTGGTTAGCTTTTTGTTTTTTGTGATGGATGTATAGTTGGGGAATTTGGACCAACTTAGTATGTAAATATTTGTGTTCTGGAAGGCTTATTTATATAGATGTTGGTGGGTCCCGCTCCCCCACCAATGGTGGTTTGAAAAAAAAATAAAAATAGAGTTTGAAAATCTCATTAGTGTTTTTATTGTTTGATCTTGATGGATGTTGCAACCTTCTTTTATTTGACTTCATGAATTTATTTTTATATTACTTTTTCAAGTTGCTCAACATCTCTTCATCACCTCTTGAAGTTATGTTGTTGATGTCCCCATCCTTGTTCGTTTTCAGTTGTTTTGCCTTTTTTGCATCACTTTCTTCATAATATGTGGTGTAGTTATCTTGAAATTGTTTGATGTAGAAACTTTTTAAATAGTTTGGCTTGCACTCTTCTCCCGACCATTTTTATTTTTCTTTGTTTTCATCTCCTTATTTATTTATGGTTGTATTCTTTCAATTGCATCACTATGACAGTAAGTTTTCCCTTAATCATTTATACTCTTTTGCTAATTTCATGGAGAAAGTGGAATTTATTTGATGCTTGTAAGCTCAGTGGTCTATGATACTTTAGGTTATCTTCTCCTTAAGATATTAAAAAATTAAATTAGGAATTTATATATAATGTATTATAGTGAAAAACTTTAAAAAAATATATAAAAATCTAAAAAGACATTCTATATATATAGTATATATAATTACCTCTTGAATTGATGTTATGCATTCATTTATAGGGCATCTGACGTACTTCGTTGTTGCATCACAAACATTGTAATACATGCGGTGTTGTGATAAGTGTTTTATTCGTCTAACAATCTCATCTAATTCTAATGTTGTTATTCAATATTTAATGATAAATGCTCGCCTAAAGTCTTGATTTTATCTTGTAGCTAGGATGTTTGGAGCAGCGAGAAAGAAGCAGAATTGATCGAGATCGAGAGCCCAAATGAAGTTGGAAAGTTCGGGAACAACCGAGAAGACGACGTGAACCCAAATGAGTGAAAGTGCATTCGCTAGCCCACAAGCCACGGTGAGCCCACGATGCAGCGAGCCATTTTGCGAGCTGTGCGTAGCCACAATGGCTCGCGCTGGGCCGAGCCAATGTGCTCCCCCAACGTGCATTATCTAGTTTGGACCCGATTCTTAGATATTAAATTGGTTTTTGACCTATTTTTGTGCAACTTTTCTTCCAAGTATTGTTCATCTTTGTATATTTGCACAATTTTGGATGATTTTAGGTTTGAAGATGAATTTTAGAGGCTAAAAACCTCATCCGGCTAATTGTAATTCAAATTCATTATCTTGGTTCGTGAGATCTACTTTTTCTAATTGGGTATTTGATTTTATTGATTGCATGTGTTAGATAAAACGCTTGACTTAGATGAATACTTTGTTATTGTGTTTCATTAATCCATTGCTGGATAAATTTAAATTGCTATGAATTAGGGTCTTACTTAGTAGCAACTAGGGATTAATATTGATGAATGTTTGATATAGTTTCTTAGTGGAAAATCAATGTCATTGGGTTTAATTCATATTAGGAGGAATAACTCTTGATGTCAACTCTATTTTCGGTTTGATATAGGTCCTTAGGGGAAAATCAATGTCATTAGGTTTAATTCATGCCAGGAGTATTAACTCTTGATGTCAACTCTATTTTCGTGATTAATTCTTCTCCTTTAATTAATCAAACCTAGTCTCTAGATGAATTTTAGGAGTTAGGATTTACTAATTGGCTATATGTTGATAAATTGCACTTAAGAAAAGAGTAAGAGGTTCGCATGCTATCATTGATTTTTTTAGTTGGCTACTTGATTAGAATTAATCATGATCTCATGTATCTATGATCAAATCAAGAAGATGAAGGGCGATTACAATTGACCGGGTCTCTTCATTATTGTTTATCTTAATCATGTAATTGTTTACTTAGTTTTCATACAATTGCAACCAAATACCCCCTTTTTAATTTGTTGTCACCAGTTTCTAACAATTATAATAGATCTACGCTACTTTGAATTTGATCCTTGCTTACCACCATTACTAAATATCAAGGTAATTATAAATAGTAATTTTAGTATGCACAACACGCACTATATTGTCAACTATACAACACTTAAAACCAGCCTATACCATTAAACAATGCGAAATATTTAATAACCACCTAATTACTTTATGCTTGAAAGTGATACTTTTATTATGATCATCTTGGTATGGTCTCTATGCGTTCGTTATTACATTTTGTACAAGTTACGCGATTTGTAGTCTTTCAAATTGAAGTAGTGCATCTTTTGCACGATTATACCATAAGGATGATTTCATAACAATCCTATCAATTATTTCCTCCAAAGAATAATATGCATCCTATAAAATAAAATATAGTTGAAATGAGATGACTTTATTTAGTTTAAAAACAGGGTAAAATTTTTTTCATCTCATCTATGGTGGTCGGAACACTTTGGTATATAATCTATTAAGTATTATACCCGAGTACCCAACCTTTGTACATTGTGACAAGTAAGTCTGTCGGAGGAATAATTTGGAATATTCCCTCCGAAAATTAGTCTGTCACGTGACTTAGATTGTGTACCAAAATGCACAAATCATGCAATGTATAGGTAGTCGAGTGCACAAGATGCCATAGGATAGGGTGCAAAGCACACATATCATGCAATATAGGTAATCGGGTGCACAATCTAAGTCAAATTATTTCTTCGATGGACTTACTTGTAACAATTTATAAAATTTGGGTACTCAATTATAAAAGTTAATAAATTATGTATCAAAGTGCTCTACCCGATATAGGTTGGGGTCGAATATTCTTTTTACCTATTAAAGTATTATGAATAAGAACGTTTTTGCTTAATATACCTCCAATAGTTTATGTCTATTAATGTTTATGATTTATTCAAGTGTTACGTCGAACGTTTGCACTTTGAATTACGTGCTTCATTGCCAACTGACTTATTTTGAATGGACCATCGTTGGTACAATATTTTTTTTGGTAAGTTGATCGTCAATGGTACATAACCTATATAATATGGAGATTAAAAGGAAGAAAATTGTCAATATCAAAATAAAGTATTGTATATCTTATAATATAATGAATACTATTTTTGGGTCTCTTCAATCTCTTTAACATCAGGATTTATTTGTAGCATTGATGTTGCTGTCCTTTGCAACAGTAATTCACCTAATAAACAAAAACAAAAAATTAAAAAACAAATATCGTTACGCAATTTCTAAGCTACCCAATTCTTTTAAATATAATTTTTCCTTATGTATAGTTCTGCCCGCGTGACTTTTGTTGTTGCAACTATTGGCTTTAGATCAACAATTTAGTATAATGCACTTTCTTCATCTGTTGTCATATCTTCCCAAAGACGGATTACCAATGGATGATATTTATCAAAAAGAAATTATAACTGAATAATAATTTAACGACATAATAATATAACTTATCGAGATAATGAAACACATAGGCTTTGTTTGTTTGTGTTTTTATTTTACTTTTTTCATTTTCATTTTCTTCTGAAAATGAAAATACACACTTTACATTGTTTTTAACTGAAAATATTCTCATTTTCATTCTTATTTTTACGTTCCCGAGAAATTTCAATCATTTATTTAAAATTACATTTCACATCACTTATCTCACATTTTCTGTCTCATCACCCATCACCATCCTCTCTCTCTGCTCTCTCCTCTCTCTCTCTCTCCTCTCTCTCTCTCTCCTCCATCAATATTCAACATCAAATCCAATATTATTCATCTAATCATTACTTTTCAATCATTTCACACATCACACTCACAAATTTCAATCATTTTCAAAAACACAACCAAACACACCTACTTTTTTCACTTTTCTCACACGAAAATCAAAAAACACGTTCTCCCATACATTTTAGAAAATGACGGTTGAAAATGAAATGAAAACATATCCAAACAGAGCCATAGAGTTTAAGTAACACACATTTACATTTTTATACTAGATCAGCGACTGAAACGATGAAGGTTATTAATACAAATTTTCTCAACAAAAGAACATTAACAGAGATCCATAGGCAACATTATGTGAAAAATTCCATGCAATTCTTATTTTTTTTTGGGTCCTAACCAATTCAAACTACACACAGCAATAAAATAAAGAAAGAAAATACTTGGACGAGAGTGACCAATGAAATTTGATAGAAAAAAAGAAGAAAACGAAGTGCAGCCACGTATTATTATCTAAGTATTTTATATTTGATGTGAGTGGAAAATAGTTTTTGGGTCAATTTAATTAAATCAATACTTTATGGGCCTAAGCCCAATGGCATCACGGGCTTGGATTCTTCTAGAAGACCTTACATTCAAAACTGTCTAGCTGGAGGTTCGGCCGGCCCTAACCTGCATTGGTAAAACAGGCCCGTCCTACACAGGTAGAGCAGTCCTAACCTACATAGGTAGAACATTCTATATAAGGCAAGTCTGAAAACAAGAATCAATCAATCAAGATACTTTTCATATACGGACCTGCGGAGGTCAAGCCAGCTGATTACTTTTTGTTTACGATATATACATGATTAGATCTTGACCAAAATAAAGGGATCATGATTTATTCTTATTACCTTATGTATTTTAGGCATAGTTGACTTACCATTTTAGCATACCCATCAATTACTTGTATAAATAGTACCCCCTATGAGGATGAATAAACCAAACAACCAATTTACACCTGTGAACGTACGTCTTCATTAGACCGAACCACGTAAATCTCTTGTGTTCTTTACACTTAACCTCGTGTTTTACTATATTTTCATATATTATTATTGGTGTGAAACCCACACACATCAATTGGCGCCGTCTATGGGAATATTGAGCAAGATGTGAGTTATTTTTATCTTTCGAGTAAGTTGTTTGTTTGAGGGTGGAATTAGGTGTAGGATGACGAATCAATCAAGTTTGCAAAAAAGATTTCCAAGAAAAAAATGCACTTATTTTCCTACGAGGGGTACTCAATTAAACAGGTTTACAATTTCAATTTCTGTGCCACTGTATATGGGTAATGTACTATGCAAGCCAATAATGAAATATCATTATCTCATGAAAGTAGTTAAACTAAGACTAATGGCTATGAAAATATATATATATGCCATGGGCACTTTAAATTCTTTTTCAAACTTTTCATTTGGATAAACCCACTAACAGATTTAATTACATGATCCTTTTAGCGACAAAGATGATTCTAGAAATATGTGTGATTTGGGTTTAAAATGAACTCGACCCTCTTCAGTGAAGCTCGGCTCGAACACGATGGCGAAGCTCCTAAACTGGAACTACCTGAAATCAAAGGACCCTCGTTAAGGTCGAGCTGGGGTTGACCCCAGCGTAGACCCTCCGACGATCAAGTCAGTATAGACTAAAGGATCGAGGTCACTATAGTAAATGTGGAATAGTGAAAGACTTACCCCTTAAGTGAGAAATGGAGTGGGGTATTTATAGGAGAGATCACTCTGTACGGATAGGGATAAGACACGCATCATGATCTCTAAGATCCATGTCTTACCAATCTACGGCTGAGGTTCCGGGTCTGTCGGATTGGACGGGTCTGGTCATACTGAACCCGAACTAAAATGCGTGGATCTTGGCTTGTTTGGGGAATAAAGCTAACTTTGGGGGGTAATTTTGTCAAAGTGGGTTTTTACCCATATCATTAATCCCCCACTTCATTAGTTAATGTGAAGCACAATCACGAGGTGCAATCATGACTGATGAAGTAGAAAGAAAAGTCTTTTGATCGAAGTCGTTCCTTTGTGATTTCTAGAAAGCATCTTGGCCGTTAACTTCAGACAATTGAATCCTTGCATGGTTGTCGAGCCAATCCAAGGTGATGAAGAAAAAGGGAATGTAGGGATGCTGGTGAAGATGGTGAGGCTTGATTGCGTATTCGAAGGTCGACAATAGTGATCATAGATATTTGTAATCTACTCTCGTTTGTCGTCCTTTTGAAAGTACTTTTACAGGTTTAGGATCGACGTCATTCGTCGTCCTTTTGGTTGATTTCAGATATAGGATCGACTTCTCGTGTCGTCCTTTTGAAATTTGGATAATCATACCATCTTTTTCAGATGTAGGGTCAAGTTCATTGTGAACCTTTTAACTCATTGATTTTTTTTTTCTTTTAGAGGTAAGGTCGACTTCGTATGTCTTCCTTTTAAATTTGGGTAATTATACCATCTTTTTCAGAGGTAAGGTCGAGTTCATTGTGAACCTTCCGACTTAATAATTTTTCATCTTTTTCAGAGGTAAGATCGACATCATGTGTCAATTTTTTAAATTTGGACTTGTACCATCTTTTTCAGAGGTAGGGTCGAGTTCACTATGAACGCTCCGACTTATGTATTGATTTTTCACCCTTTTTCAGAGGTAAGGGTCATGTTCATTATCACCCTTCGGATTCGTTGATTCCCCCCCCCCCCCCCCCTTCTTTTTCAGAGGTAAGGTCGACTTCGCATGTCTTCCTTTTAATTTTGGATAATTATACCATCTTTTTCAGAGGTAGGGTCGCGTTCATTATGAACCTTCCGACTAATGTATTGATTTTTCCCCCTTTTTCAGAGGTAAGGGTCATGTTCATTATGAACTTTCTGACTTAATAATTTATCATCTTTTTCAGAGGTAAGATCGACATCATGTGTCAATTTTTTAAATTTGGACTTGTACCATCTTTTTCAGAGGTAGGGTCGAGTTCACTATGAAAGTTCTGATTTATTTATTGATTTTTCCCCCTTTTTCAGAGGTAAGGGTCATGTTCAATATGACCCTTCGGATTCGTTGATTTTTCCCATTTTTCAGAGGTAAGGTCGACTTCGCTATCTTTTTCAGATTTAGGATCGACTTCGTATGTCGTCCTTTTTGGTTGACTTCACTATCTTTTTCAGATTTAGGATCGACTTCGCATGTCGTCCTTTTAGTTGACTTCACTATCTTTTTCAGATTTAGGATCGACTTCGCATGTCGTCCTTTTAGTTGACTTCACTATCTTTTTCAGATTTAGGATCGACTTCGTATGTCGTCCTTTTTGGTTGACTTCACTATCTTTTTCAGATTTAGGATCGTGATTCATGGTTCATGGTCCATGAGAAACCATTTCTATTTCTTTATTAAGAAATACTTAAATGTTTGCCAAGTTCTTTTTCAGAATTTGGGTCATAGTTCATGGGTCATGGTCCATGAGCAACCATTTCAATTTCTTTTTTAAGAAATATTTAAATGTTTGCCAAGTCTTTTTCAGAACTTGGGTCATAGTTCATGGGTCATGGTTCATGAGCAACCATTTCAATTTCTTTTTTAAGAAATGTTTAAATGTTTGCCAAGTCTTTTTCAGAACTTGGGTCATAGTTCATGGGTCATGGTCCATGAGCAACCATTTCAATTTCTTTTTTAAGAAATGTTTAAATGTTTGCCAAGTCTTTTTCAGAACTTGGGTCATGGTCCATGAGCAACCATTTCGATTTCTTTTTTAAGAAATGTTTAAATGTTTGCCAAGTCTTTTTCAGAACTTGGGTCATAGTTCATGGGTCATGGTCCATGAGCAACCATTTTAATTTTTTTTTTAAAGTGTAAACAACAATTATATTGATAGTTATGGAGACAAAAAATGTACCTTGTCATAATTATGTAGCTCGAGTATCCTATGCTATTGATTAAGTTCGGATTCGTAAGTGCTGATCTTGAGTTGAATCCTTATTTCGCAGGGTCTCACTTGCTTTTGGTTCATGGATCGAGATTTTGGTTGGAGTTCTTCATTAAAATTTTTTTGCCTCTTTTAGAAGCGGATTTCTTTGCTTCTAGGTCGAACTTAGAGGATGAAACTCATTATCAACCTCATGGGTCGAGCTACATTTTTTTTTTTTTTAGAAAAAGATTTTGCAGGTAAATGACCTTGATCATTTCCACAAGTGTAGTCGATTGATGGGTTAGGTTCGTTTGTACCTTTTATAGAGTTCACTCTCCATAATGGTGAAGAGTTGCTTGATGTATGATCCTTTTTGCTATGACAATCCTCGGGTGGAGTTCCATCCAAATGTTTCTTTAAATCATCCATCCAGCTTGGTTCAACCTCTATTATTACCACTTCAGGTTGATCCTTTCCAGATCTGATTTTCGAGCCTTTAGAGACCATCATTGTAACTTGCTTGCTTTCACTACCTATGAATTTAACTAATTTTTTGCTTCTTCCAATTGAGAAATGGGATGTTGTACCTTGTTCAGGTATATCGTCATGCTTCTCTCCTTCAGTTCACAAAAACCATCAACCTAGTTTGCAATGAGCTGAGGGTCGGTATATATGTCGACACTTTTTCCACTTAGTTGCAAATGTCATCGTGAGTCATGTAATTAGTGCTTCATATTTTGCCTCATTATTGGCGATTCCAAACTCGAGCTTGATTGCATACTTCAAATGACCCTTATGGATCCTAGAGCTAAACTTCTATCCCTTCTCTTTGGGTCGTTGATGAACCATTTACATAAGGCATCCATGCTTCTCATGTTTTGCTCTTCTTGGATCGATGTGACCTTGATCACAAAGTTAGCAATGACTTGATTTTGATGAACCACGACTGTGATAGTCCACATCAAACACCTGTAGCTCGACTACCCACTTTACCAATTTATCCAAAACTCATGGTTTGGCTAGAACCTGATGTAGTGGTTGTGTTACGAGCATTATGATTCGGCATGATTGGAAGTAAGGTCGGAGTTCTCGCAGAACTATAACCAAAGCTAATGCCCATTTGTCCATTTCAGAATAACTATTCTCTGGTTCTTTTAGAATCTTGCTTGCGCAATAGATCGGCCTATGGCCGGTCCCGATCTCTCAAGTTAGTATAGTATTGATAGCACCGTAAAAAATTGCTAAGTGCAGAATTAAAGGTTCATTGAGGATCGACCTCATGAGCCATGGTAGCGAAGTAAGATAACCTTTAAGCTCATTCAAAGTTATTTTAAAGAGATGCAAACCATCGAGGTTGTCATTCCCGCTAGTGAGTTTTTGCACATCTTTTACAGATCGCGGTGGTTCCGCATCAAGCATCGCTTGAATCTTTTCTGGATTCTCTGGGAGCTCTGACAGTTTCATCCTTACCTTTTATCTTTCTTTTGATGGGAGCTTCGAGCTCATTAAGAGCATTATTTTGCTCTGCTGATCCTCCCTGTGATCTGGATCGAGTTCGCATGTTATCTTTTCTCTTTTCAGGGAAATGGTATAATACTCTCTCACCATCTTTTGGTCACATCAGACCTCTCTTAAACTCGTCAATGGGGTGCTGACCCTTTGAATAGAGAAATTGGCTACATCCATAGTGATCATCACGGGATCATCCTGAGATCCTACCAAAACACCCCCATCGCCATCACAGAAAATGATCCTCCTCTGTGGCATTAACTGTTAAGATTGACTTATTTTTAAACATTGGCCTATATGACCTTAACTTCCGTATATGTTTTCTTGCATTCACTGAATCTTCATTTGATGGCCTTTCTGCTATCAAATTGATTACCCCGAACCTAGATTTTTTTATTTTTTTTTGGTTCAGGATCATTTTACCTGGCCTATTTGTGCCTATTTCCTTTGCGTCCATGTCGAGGTTGATGTTTTTTGGTGTTGATCATTTCTTGCATGATCATTTATTTGCCTTCCTCGTTCCCTGGATTGACCTCTTTTACACGATCGAGGCTCTTCGCGTTGTTGATCCTCGAGGGTTCTATTAATGAATTCTCTCAGGTAACCTTGCTTTATTAGCCTTTCTATCTCATCTTTCAACTGTGAAGCTTCTTCGGTATCATGATCCTTATCCTTACTAAAATTGCAGTACTTGGAATTCATTTTATTTGGAGTTAACCTCATTTTTCTAGGCCATTGGAGCATATCTCGATGCTCGATAGTAAAATTTAAAGTGATATACTTCTCGTACCTTAGAGCCTTTGATGGGTCGTTCATGATCTTTAAAATCGGCTCTATTATCCTTCTTGTTTGCACCCTCCACTGATCCTTAAAATTTCTTTGATCTCTAGTAATGTTCCCATAGACGGCGCCAACTAATTTGGGTCTAAAATGAACTCGACCCTCTTCAGTGAAGCTCAGCTCGAACACGATCGCGAAGCTCCTAAACTGGAATTACCTGAAATCAAAGGACCCTCGTTAAGGTCGAGCTGGGGCTGACCCCAGCGTAGACCCTCCGACGATCAAGTCAGTATAGACTAAAGGATCGAGGTCGCTATAGTAAATGTGGAATAGTAAAAGACTTACCCCCTAAGTGAGAAATGGAGTGGGGTATTTATAGAAAAGATCACCCTGTACGGATAGGGATAGGACACGCATCATGATCTCTAAGATCCACGTCTTACCAATCTACGGCTGAGGTTCTGGGTCTGTCGGATTGGACGGGTCTGGTCATACTGAACCCGAACTAAAACGCGTAGATCTTGGCCTGTTTGGGGAATAAAGCTAACTTTGGGGGGTAATTTTGTCAAAGTGGGTTTTTACCCATATCAATGTGATTTATCTTCATTTCTCGTTTCTTAAATTATGTTGGAAATCATTAAAGGAATATTTTTTATAAAATTGAATGTTCTTATCTAACATTTGGATGACATTTTATCATTGGATTAATTCTCCAACACGTATAGTTAAGACAAACGAGATTTTCCTATCCTATTATCCTATTGTGTTATATCTGATGGGTGTCGAATCCACACAAAATATTTCCTACTCCTAAATTTGCAGAAAGTGGTGAGCAGGGTCGAATCCACAGGGATTGGTTCAGATTTAATTCTCAATAAACGAATAAATAAAAGGGGGGATTTTTAATACTCGATTAAACTAAACTTAAAATAAATAACAAAAATTGTTAAAATCAAGAGATGCAAAATTAAACAAGTAGAAGAAATCAATTTATGGTGAGATTCTAGCCTAAGGAGTTATCTCCGTTTTGATTCCAAGAGTCGATCCTTGATGCAAAGATACTTCAATCTTCATGAATAAATTGGCTATAGTTATTAACAAACTCTAACAACCTAGTTTTTCCTTAATTTATTGATAACCAAAACAAGCTCTTTGATACTTCTCTTATGGATTAAACAACCCTAAATAAGCTCTTAGGATTTAATTTATCAATAGCATTAAGAAATAGAGAAACATCAATTCTAACCAACAAACTCGCAAGTTCGGTTCATTTAGATTGAATCACATATTCCCATAACAACAATCAAAAACTTGTCCATAATCAACATTATTAACTACCACAAATATTAGAATTGACCAAACAATTACGGATTTGGGATTCTAAATGGCTATATACTATTCCGACAATCAAATAACGGCCCTTATTATTTAATTAATCAAAATAATAATTTCAACAAACACATAAAATATGCAAATACTCAAGAACATAGAAGGAATAAACATAAATTAGATCTCACAACTTTTGTAGAATCAAAACTTCAATAATCCTTAGCTAGAAATTAAATCTTTAGCAATACATCTTGAAGAAAGAAAAAACGTAGGAATTCTTCTATTCTCCATGAAAATAACGTGTGTTGTCAAAATGTGTGAAGGAGAGAATAAAATTCCAGCAATTCTAATTATATATGCCTAGCCAAAAGACTCCTACCTAAATAAAACTCTAATTCTAATGGAATAAGGAAATTAATTCCTTAATAGAATAAAATACTAATAAGACTCTTAAAAGAAATAGGAAAGATCCTAAAAATTAGGAAGACTCCTACAAAGGACTTTCTCTTCCTCATCACACTAAAATATCATGTCTTCATCCTTTTCTTCTTTTTCTCCATCTTTTTCTTCATTTTCTTCTTCTTTGAAATTTCACCTATCAAAATTAAAAATCATAATAAATATCTATAATTTAAACTTAAATACTAATAAAAGAATAAAGGAATTATATGAAAAATATGCATAAAATGCATACTAACAATATCATTTTTCAAGGATTAATACATGGAGTAAATTGTGGAGTATAATAGATAATTTCCAAGCTTATGTTATTTCCTTTTTTTATGTTATTGCGTGAAGTAGGGAAGTTAAGACACATATGGAATTAGATCATGCTCTTACATTACATTATTTTTAATTATGGAGTAAATGGAAGGTCACAAATAAAAAGGTCACAAATGGAAGGTCACAAATGACATTGAAATGGAAGGTCACAAATAAAAAGGTAAAAATCTAGACCTCACTAATATTGTTATTCCTTAAATAGCATAAATTGATTTATGTAGAAAGATATGGTTTGCTCTTATATTTATGGAGTGTGTATAGATCAACGACAAATCTAGGTGTTGCGATCCAGGTAAGCAAGTGTAACCGGCATACCTGAAGCAGAGGTAGGTAATAGCTAGAGTGGCCAAGGCTGCCCAACAAAGAACGGTAATAGCTAGAGTGGCCAAGACTGTGCGCCCAACAAAGAGGGTAATAACTGGAGTGGCCAAGGCTGCCTAGCAAAGGACGGTAATACCTGGAGTGGCCAAGGCTGTCCAACAAAGGACGAAAAAAATGGCCATAGCTGAGGCAGGTCATGCTGCCCAGCAAAAGTGGAAAAAATATGCAATAGATGAGGCAGGTCATGCTGCCCAGCAAAGGTGGGAAAAAGTAGCAATAGCTAAGAGAGCTCAACCTGCTCAGCAAAGGTCGAAAAAATCGGCACTAGCTAGAGCAGCCCTGACCTGCCTAGCAAAGGTGGGAAAAAGTGGCAATAGCTGAGGTAGCTCAACCTGCCCAGCAAAGGTCGAAAAAAGTGCCAATAGCTGGAGCAGCCCTGACCTGCCCAGCAAAGGTGGGAAAAAGTGGCAATAGCTGAGGCAGCTTAACCTGCCTAGCAAAGGTCGGAAAATCGGCACTAGCTGGAGCAGCCCTGATCTGCCCAGCAAAAGTGGTAAAGCTGGGGCAGCTCAACTACCCAGCAAAGGTCGAAAAAATCGGCACTAGCTGTAGCAGCCCTGACCTGCCCAGCAAAGGTGCGAAAAAGTGGTAATAGCTGAGGCAGCTCAACCTGCCCAGCAAAGGTCGAAAAAATCGGCACTAGATGAAGCAGCCCTGACCTGCCCAACAAAGGTGGGATAAAGTGGCAATAGTTGGAGCAGCTCATGCTGCCCAGCAAAGGTGGGAAAAATCGATCATAGGTGAGGCAGATGATGCTGCCCAGCAAAAGTGGGAAAAATCGGCAATAGCTGAGGCAGCTCATGCTGCTCAACAAAGGTGGGTAATAGCTGAAGCGACTTAGGCTGCTCAGCAAAGGACGGTAATAGCTAAGGCAGCTCGTGCTGCTCAGCAAGTGCCGAAATCCAGGTTAGGTCTTTGCAGAATCGAAGGAAACGTAAAAAGTTCCCTAACAAATCTCTTCCTTGGACATCATTCAAGTATTATGAGCATAGCATTGCGTGTGCATCATACTCATGGTCAGGCATCATCTACGCATCATGTGCATAGCTATTTATCAACATCGTAAACTAAGTTGTAATATTATTCAATTAGTATTAAAGAGGTATACTTACTGAGAGTTCCACAAGCGTTTTTGCAGGACTTACAATTTTCACTAACATTTGTCTTCGTGAATTTATGATTTTTTTATCTTTTCAAGAAAGTTACTAGCTAGAGGAGCGTACAAGGGAAAACAACTCCCTCGCCCATGGAACATGCAAAACCTAAAGAAGTTCTACGTGTAACCGCGAGATTGTACTTTTTATTTTATCATCTTATGTTTTTTACCATTTGAAAAACTCATGCGTTGCTATAATCTTTATTGGAAGGTTATTATTGTCATGATTTTCATGTAAGGCCTAGAGATTGTAAGAGCCTTCTTTGCAGGGTCACATGCAAAGCTCCAATAATTAGTAAGTTTTTATCTTTGAGATTGAGTTATGTATATAATTATGAAGATATGAATGATGAATTGTGAAGTAAAGGGGAGTTGGTGAAGTGGAGGTAGTCAGAAGTAAGACTATACCATCTGAGTGGTTGGCCCGACCCACCCAGATCGTCTAGGTAGGGATAATTCGCCTACAGATCAAACGGTCCCCAGGCCAGGGAGAAATAAGGAGGGGTAGGTCCTTGGGAACATTTATGGGCCTACCCTAAGGAAGATAGGGGTTTGGAGCGATAAGGAGGAACGAGCAGCCATAAGGATGGAGGTGAAACAAGGAGGGAAATTCGGAGAATGTGGGACATAAGGAAGGATGCCGACGGTATGGGCTGGCCACCCTAGCCCGTCTAGGAAAATTTTGATACAGTGGGAGAACAAAGGAAATAAGGCAGGTGTAAATGCAAGTCCCCACGATTGCATAGTTGCGGTGCAAGTCTCCACAATTATATGCGCCTAATGACGGTGTTCGATCCATTGTGCAAGTCTCCACGATTGTACAGAGGTGGTACAAATCCCCACGATTGTATGCACCTGGAGAAGATGTTTGATCCCAATGCAGTCCCCACGATTGCATAAGAGAAATACCAATGCAAGTCCCCACAATCGCATAAGAGAAAACACGAATGCAAGTCCCCACGATTGCATGAGAGAAGAAAAGTGAGTGCAAGTCCCCATGATTGTATGTAAGCACTTTCTAAGAATTGGCGGGTGTGGAAAGGCAGTCCCCCAATTGCAAAAAATGTGACCACACACCTGACCCAACTGGACATAGTCAGTGCAGGTCTGGTATGGTACCACTTGGAAACTATAATTTCAGTTAATTTTGGAGGAATCATTTAGTTACGGATTCATAAGAAATTTAAGGAAATGGTTCGAAATGTCAGGATGAAGGTATGGTCCGGAGATAAAACTAGGTGTAAAAAAGGGTGGTCCACTGCTTCCTTTGCAAGACAATCAGCACAACCGTTAAGCTCCCTGTAGCCAAAATGAACTTCAACCATGTTGAAGTCAGTCGTGATTTGTCGGCAGTCCATTAGAAGGGCCTGCATTGTTCGAGGAGGTGGATGGTCCCTGTTAAAACAATTGATCAAAAATACAGAATCAGTTGGGATTATGATTTTTGTAATAGTAGATGTAAGAGCAAGTAAAAGGCCATCTCTCAACGCCCATAGTTCTGCCGTATTGTGGGTATTAAATCCTATGTTCCGATGGTACGCCTTGACGAACTTCCCTTCCGAGTCTCGTATGACCCCACCTACTGCTGCCCAACCTGCTTCATTGCGAGACCCATCGATATTAAGTTTGAACCAAGAGGGTGGCGGTGGTTGCCATTTGAGTTTAAAGCTTTTTGTCTCACCTTTCGTACTCACCCTATGCTTACTGTTCTTGATCAGGTGTTGAGTTTTTAGGCAGATATTTTTTGTGTTAATCACCATATTTTTAAATTTTGCATTATTCCTTTCATTCCACATTTGTCATAGTAAGTAAATAAGAGTAAGTTGTCTGTGTGCATGATTCTTAAGTGAGTGTAGCAAAATCAGGAAGTTCCCATTAGGAAAGTTTTTTAATTTAGTGAATAGGTATTGCCAAATATGTTTATAGATATTACACTCTTGAAAAAGATGAAAGGTCGTTTCAACAGCTTGGTTACATAGTGCACAGCCTAAATTGGTGAAAATGGAGTGGTCCCTTTTTGTTACCATCTGCCCATTCGTATCAGTATTATTTTCATTTGTTATGGCATCACACACAAATATTTGGAATTTGTCAGACATTTTGAATTGTGGTTTCTGTTTTCTAATACTTCGTGTTTCTATTTTGTAGATGGAGCATCACCCAAGTGCTAACTGGTTGTTCTTGAAGTCACATGATCATCAACAGCAGGTTCGGTTCCGTAGGAACAAAACCGAAAAAGACGCGATGCATCAGACATTTCCATGCCTTACATGTGGCCTACTTCTCGATTCTGCAAAGCAGGTCAAAGAACATTATGAATTAAAGCAGCGTGAGTTTTTCAAAGGAAAAACGGGCTCCAACCGTGAGAAGGGTATTGTGGAATGTGGAAATTGCAAGAATTTATTTCACAACCGCGATGACTACAACAATCACAAGTGCCCCGAACAGGGTTTGGAAGCAACAACCAGATGGCTAAGATCAAGGGAAATGAAATGCGAGCTTCTCGCAAGAAGAAGTGATCTTTAGATATAGCAACAATATGAGCTTTTTACAGTACTAGCAAAATGTACGTGTTTTGCACGTAAAATCATATGATGTGTAAACAATAGAACGTTAACAATACTTGAATAATTACAAGACTTCTATATTTATACTACTCTATATTCTCATCACATGGTGGTGGTCAATTCTATCTAACGGTAGAGGTTCATTTAAACCTACTACACATAGATATTTCTAGGATATTTATAAATGAAGATTTTATATATGTTTTACATACTCAAAAAAAGTTCTTCATTCTTTTACTATATTTTTATAATCTCTAAATTCATAGCTTGAATAGACTAATAAGTAGCATGACATTACATTTAACAACTTAAATGAATTCAAAATTTTCATTTCATTTCAAATTTTCGTTAATTGAAAGCAGATTATTATTTAGGAACATACACAATCATATATTATCTATGACATTTAAGAGATGGTCACCACGAAAATTATTTTTCGATTCTAGTAGTCTAACAAAAAATATACCAATAAAATAGAAACATACTATTTCAATAATTTTTTCGTGATAATAAAAAATATGAATACCTCGACTATTATTTATCACTTTTGTGGACTCTCATCTCCTAAAGTATTTGAAATCTAATTACTAAAGAATAATAAATCTGTTGGGAATTATACGAATAAATCGCAGCGGAAAGTAAATTTAATTCTCAAAACCCAAATCATCTCTAATCCTCGTGTTTAATTGTGTATAGAAAGATTACCGTTCTCGCGTATGTTGATTTATGAACGTGATCCTTTTCTCTAACGCCGAATTTGCCAAAGTCTCTGTTGGTCCCAAGTGGCATACGAAAGGGTCTAGAAGGGGGGGGGGGGTTGAATAGACCCTTAAGTCTTTTTCGACTTAAAAAAGATTTCGTATTAAACGTATTTGGACGCTTGAAATGATAGGCGCTTGAAGAGTATGACGCTTCACCTTAGCGTTCACATAAGATATTTGAGACTTTGTGAAGCGTCTAATGAAGACTGTTTTATAAAGTTAACTTAGACTTCAGGAATTGAATACTTTGACCTTGTAGGTTAAGCGTTCAGTTCTTTTAATCAGGGTTAGCACAGCGGAATGATTTTGGAGTCTTCTCTTTGAAAGTTTTAGCGTCACAAGATGTTTCTTAGGTGCTTAGCTTTTGATTGTGTTTTACTTATGCAATGATATGATAGATGAATGAAATGACTGAAAAGTAAATAACACAATATTTGTAAGGTTCGTTGGGTGGTGTAATCCCAACTACGTCCTTCTTCTCCTTTGCACTTGGAGGCAATCCACTAAATGATTCTCAAGAATCACACAGAATCTTCTACAAATTAGGGAGAGATGGATGTCGATGACTTGAGCTCCTTGATCACACAGATTTCTGCTTCAAATCACTTCAACCCTCTTGCTTCTTTCACCCAGAAATGATGCAAGTATCCAACTTCGACTTCACACAGATCGCGAGGCTTGGATGGGATTTTCTAAAAGGTTTGTTTGATTTTGATGAAGTTCAAACAACTTGGTAATATCTCAGTAGGAATCTGGTTTCTTCAAAAAGAATGTTTGAGATATTTGTTGACTGTCTCAGGAATATAAGAAAAGCAATTTGGATGTTTCTTGAAGTTTCTGGCTTTTCTGAGAATTTAAGGAATGAGATTTTAATGCAACAGCAATTTGGCTTTGATAAAATTGTTGCTCTCATTTTGTTTGTTGTTGAAGTCCTATTTATAGGTATTCTTGGAGAAAGTGTCCGTTTGACACATGCACTGGCGCGTGTCTCTCACTTTCGCAAGTGAACAGCTTTTGTCCTTTTTCCTGAAAATCTGCTGCACGAAAGTTGGTGCTGCAGTCTGAGATAGTTGACAGTCCAATAGGGTGGCTTCTCCGTACGTCTGACATTGCTTATCATATTAAATGCTCTTATCAACATTTAATGCATTTGAAATTAATACCCGTTGGTATTTAATGCTTTGAGAATATTTGCATTAAACTCCTTCTGGACTTAGAAGTAAATTCAGGTGAAATCACTTCTGTCCCATAAGGTAACGCTTGATATAGCTGGCCAAAGTGGACGCTTGGAGACTGTATCTATCTTCTGAGATCAGGCGCTTGAGTCTTCGAACTTTACCACTGATAAACTCACTCAGAAATCATCAGACGCTCAGCCTAAGACTATTTTGCCTAACACTCTAAAGTAAGATAACAAAGCCTAATAAATCTATTACAAATCTAACGCTTCAAAGCCTATACAAGTTTTCTACGAAAATAAACTTACAACTTTTTTGAGGTCTAACAAAAACTTAATTGTCATCATCAAAACTTCTAACATGAAATTCCTAACAGTCTCTAATTCGTCACGCCGGAATCAAAAATGAAAAACTCCTCCTTTCTTCCTTGTCAAAGACGGCTAGAGAGAGAGAGAGGTGGGAGACTTTTTCTTGGAAAAAAAGTTATGTAAGTTGACTTGTGTTATTTTTCACCTTGTGATATATTTATATCATTATGAAACAATAACCCTAGCATGCAAGAGCCCTATTTGGGCGTCTATTTGGCCGCCTCTTAGTGGGCTCGGAAGCCTTTGGGCTTTCGTCTTGCTTGCTAATTAATTAATCGGATAATTTATTTATGCAATAAATAAATTGATAATCCAATTAATTCAATTCTTAATTAATTTATAATTCAATTTCTCCAAGAAATTAATTAACTCATTAATTTAATCAATTAATTAAATTATCCAATAATTAATTAATTAATTACGGCATCCAATGCCGTGAATTTCTCTAAAGTCTTTTTCCCATGTTTTTCCTTTTGCACTTCCTTTAAGCGCGACTCTTTAGGTTCGTATCAAAAGGCAATTGGGAGGAATCCAAAGGGGTGTGAGTGACACCTAGCCAGTCTCGTGGCTCACACCATAGCCCAATTGAGAACGAATGAATAGGATCATTCCAAACCTTTACGCCGTGAATACCGTACGTGTATAAACCTTTTATTCTTATATCCCAATCAAGTAAGAGTCATGGTTTAAAGTCAAACTCATATAACTTGACCATATGCCTAAGCTCATAATAAGTCGAGGTATTTAAATGTTTTGGCCAAAGACTTTCATCCTCACTTATTCATGATCGCATAAGATATTTTACTCATTCACTTATGAGAGAATAAATTCCATATTACAAATTAGTTAACAATGCTACTTGCCCATCAAGTCGCACTTCGAGGTCGATTCCACCAACAGGTGATTTGAATCTACTACTCTAATGACAGACGTGATGTCACAAGTACATCTTCAACTCGATTTCTCAGGTCAGAGGTTCACACGTACCTATCACTACTTATCAGTTTCATCATTGACTGTCAATGAGTGAATACCCATGTGATGAACTGATGCGAGCCGTGTTCGAACATATCAGTCCAACTGACACGTCTATGATATAAGTTCCCACTACCATTTCTATAGTGTACGATTGACACTTTCTCTGTCGAAACTTACATTATACAAGTCTTTATTCACTATTGATACCCAATCAATATTCTTAGACTTGCGAACCCTTTTAGATGTCAAGGGCAGTGTTTTAAAAGGCAGTCTCGGGGCGCGCTCGGGGCGTACGCCCTAGGCGGGGCATTCGTAAAATGCCCTGGGCAGTATGAGGGGGGCGTAACCCCTCATGGGCGTACGCCCAATCAATTGGGGCATGCGCCCAGTCCTTGGGCATACGCCCAATGTATTTCATGTCCATATGGTATGATTTTAGGCATAAATTGATTGTTTTTCCAATTTTCAATCTAAATCCCACTTAAACTTTTTGCACATTTTATTCTTTTAGTAAAAACTCATGGCCCACTTATTCAATTAAATCAAACATTAAAAAAAAATAAGCTTCAAGAGCAACGCAGCTTAATGCTCGAGTATTGAGAACCGAAGATGAAGATAATGATCTTAATGATGAGACTTTTGATAGTGATTGAGTAAATTAGTGCTCGTTAACTATTATTTTAAATCTTTATTTTGCGTAACGCTAGAATTTGAAACAATTATTTGTCTATCTTGATTGTTTTCTGCAAGAGTTGAGATTGGACTTTTAGTTTGCATGGTTTAATATATTATTATTTTTAACTTTCTCTATCTTATTTTTTTACTTAATTCTATCCTTCAATTGTCGTCTTAGTGTTTTATTGGATACATCAAAGCATTTCTACTAAACTGTGTTGACAACTCATCTTTTTCTTTTTGCATTCATCATCTCTAAACTCAAAATATTCTTCTAAAAAACTATAGTTATATTAAATGTGATAGGAAAAAAAATATTTATTTGTACCTAGCAACAATTTCAAATACATATGGATAATGAAATCTAATATTGATATTACCCGAAAATAAGGTGTAATTTTGATGAGTATGCTAATCTAAAAATCAAATCATTCTTTTAGGAATTTAGAGTTTATAAATAATATATATATATATTATATATATATAAGTTAACAATCTATGCCTACCATATTGATAGTACTAATCTTTCAAGCTTTCGATTCCGTACGACGATATAAGTATGTATAGCATAGTGTTCTTGTGCAATAGATATAACAAATTAGGAGTACAATTAAAGAGGAACCAATGTGGCTTAGCCTATTGGAAAAGTTGATGCCTCAAGATATTAAGGGTATTAGGTCCTACTTTCATCAACGTGTTAGTCTTTCTCTACTTGTTAAGTTATTAGTTAATTGATTGCTTATTTATATTTAAAATATGTATTTGTAACTGATTCACTCATAAAAAAACTATCGGGGGAAATCTAAATAAAACATTTCACGAGAAACCAAGATACGATATAGGAAAATGCTATATTTATAGATTTTAAAAGGTGTCTAAATTTTAGATGAATATAAATGTGGAATTTTTTAATTTCATTGACTGTAGAGATTCTAAAGCATTGTGATTGAGAAGTTGAGAAGACGTATTTTAATGTCATAATTAAAGAGGGATATTATGTATCCAAATAATTTAAAAACTTGTATAGGTAATATATTATTATTGTATTCATGTTGTTGTAACTATCATAAACTATTTATTATTATAATAAAAGTATTTATGGAAGTATTTGATTGTCTTTTATCAATTGGAAGAAAACTTTTAACATCCATACTTTTAGTATAGTATACATAGATATAGATAGTACTCCATAACAAAATATAAAATGCTAAGGCGACATTATTCTAATTTACATTCTTAATATAATTTCATTAGTTAATATTTTTATTTTGTTTTTAACTTAATCTATTTAATAACATAGATACTTAGGTTTTATATTAATCTTATTAATACAGGACATTTGACTTGATACACATTATCAAATTATACAAGCTTAAGATCGAGTAACTAATAATATATGATATATATCTAATTTAATTCGACAAAATCACATAATTCAATCAAATTACCTACAACTATTAATTCTTAACTGGTAATATTTTGCTTTAAAGCATTTGCAATTTAGTTATATGTCATATGTGATAAAAAAAAAAAGAGCGGGAAAAAAATTAGTTTTTCAATTTTTTTATCCGTGTAACAACTACTTGCACTTTTATTTCTAACACATTTGTCAAATATTGATCGTCATCCAAATTATGCAAACAAACTATGTTGAATACCAATGTGTAGGGTATTTTGTATTATAGTTAATTTTGCGGTGGAAACAGTAAACTATCGACTCCTTGTAAGGTTTACCTCTTCGCTCTCACCCTACTGTTTTTTTCTTTGTCTCATTATTTTAAAATTCGGTGGAACTCTGGTTCTGTCAATTAAATTATGGATACTATTTTAGAATTATGGGGTTTACTTTTTTCTTTAGTATGTATTTTTCTTATATCTTCATGAGATATTTGGTCTGCTTAGTCCATTTATGTTCAATTAATAAAACATTGGTTCTTGTACAAGTTAATACGAAATTACTAAACATCGTATATATTAATTTTACAAATGGGTGATAATGTTACTATTGTTATTTCAAAAGGTAAAAATGTTAAAAATGACATTGTTGGTGTCATCTATTACTTGATCTCCCAATGTGAATATTTAAAAGTTCACAACTTCAAATTTATTCATACATGAGAAAATAAACTGAATAGCAACACATAATTTGAGTTCCCGGCCTCCTAAAGTTTAATATTTATGAAATTCAAGTGGAATAAATGTCAAAGTTATTAATTACATATTCTTTCATTTAGAGCGAAGTTAAAAGTATACTGCTACTAATTAAGCATTTATGAATAGTTATCTAAGAAAATCTTATGGTAGAAGATGACAAATTGCGTATTGTCGTGTAGTTTGAATAAGATTAATGTTTAATTTTAAAAAAATTAAGAACTGCAAAATATGATCAATTATTCATACTCTATATAAAAGTTAGGGTTTTAGGGTTTTTTTTTATGTGTGTATATTTCTCTTATATATGTGGATATGTAGCATAGATGCTTTTAATTTGGTAGGAAGAAAACAAAAACAAAAAATATATATTTAATGGTCTATAATTTCACAAATAGTCTTATTTGAATTAAATTGTTTCGTATCTTTCGTTATTTAAGCTTGCTTAATACTACATGACAAATAAGTGTTACTATATGTGGTAGATTAATGTATTTTTTATTATTGCAAAAAAGTTAAGAAAGTACACTAATCAAATTTAATGCTCATGCGTGTAATTTACCATCTATTCTCATTATGCTAATACATTTCATGGATTATGAACATTGCTATAATAAAAGATAATTAGGCATCGGCCAAATCCATTTAGAGTTTATCTTTATGCACTATTGTGGATTTTTAAATTTTATCTCCTTTTCTCAACCACTATCTTATTCCTTTATATTTGCAGAGGGTAACAATTTACAACCAAAATGTAAATAAAAATATTAATTTTATGACTCCTTATCACTTAACTAAAAAAAAAATGAATAGATAAGTTTTAAATAAAATTTTTGTTTGTTCTTTTTGCAAGAGGTATACAGTGTGAATTTTTTTTCTCTTTTCATATAATTCCTTTTCACTTTTTCAGTCATGTATTTGTAGTGAACTCTCGTAGTTTTGGAATACTTTTCTAATACTTATTATTAATACTCTCATCTCTACTACCGTGGTTATGTACCAAATGAAATGAGCCATTTTCTAACTAAATCTTTTAATTGAAACTTGAAATTAATGAACTAAGAAAAAAAAAGAAAAGCATATCCCGGACTAACAATACACTATCTTTTCCTTCATATTTTAATTTTATATTTTATTATGTTATGGAATTAATGTGGAATACACGTCAAAATCTTAAACAGGTCATATAACTCATTTAAGATTCATTTAAGAGTCTACTATTGCTAATTAAACTAATACAATTTATTTATTTACTGAAAATGTGTAATGAAATATAGAAAAATACTTACTACCATGTAAAGTTATATTTATCATACCCAAGAATTATTGGTCTATTGGTATTCATCTTCCACTTTATGTAAAAGGTCTTGGGTTTGAAACCTGTCTGCCACAAGTTGTGGCTCTCCCCTCCTTTATGGAGCTAGATAGAGTCTTTATGGTTCAGAATTATGACTATTAACCCAAATTTGTTGGGCTAGATATTTAGGGAATCCCCTTCGTCTTGAATTAAAAAACAAATTATATTTATCATTTCTACGAAAATACTATAAAATACCCAACAACAAAAATTTAGACACATATTACTAATAAATATATACAAGGAAAAAGTAACTCACTTATTAGAGTACTATATATCTATATAACGAACAACAATAATTCTTTTTTTATTTAATTGAAATCCCCCTTTATATATTTTCACAAGCGACATGTGGATCTAATTTATTTCTCTTCATGCTTTCTTTTTTATTTCAATTATTTGTTAACTGTAAACTCTTCTAATTTTGAAATGTCTTATAATTTAAATACTTATTGTTTTATGGTCTTGTCTCTACTGTCCTATACTAAATGAACTTCTTCATTTCCTTACTAAATTTTTTAATGAAAATTTAAAAATCAAAGAATGAAAAATAAAATAATAAAGTGGACCCACAATCTAATATTTTTCTTTATCAATTTTTTTTTAAATTTTCTTATGTTATGGAATTCACATCAAATCTATAACATGTCATATAATTCATTTTCGGTTCACTTAAGAATCTAATATTTCTTATTAAATAAATAAAAATTATTTATTGTAGAAAAAATATTTGGTAATTTAGAAATTACTTACTAGCTACCATGTAAAAAATATTAATCATTTTTATAAAAATACTAAATAAAATATCAAATAAAAATAAATTAGATACATAGTACCTATGAATATGTACAATGAACAAAATAATTCACTTATTAGAGTGAAATTCCCATTTGTTTCTTTTCGCAAGAGGCATATGGAGCTAAAAAAAATTTTCTATTCATATATTTTCTTTTCTATTTCAGTTATGTGTTGATTGTGAACTCTCATAATTATGATATATCTTTTAATTTAAATATTTTTTTATGTTCTTATATATCTCTATTACCATATACTAAATGAAATTCGTCATTTGATAACTAAATTTTTAATAGAATTTAAAAATCTATGAATTAAAAAAAAAAAAGTGGACCAACAATCCAATATTTTTCTTCTTTGAATTTTATTTTTAAAATTTTCTTATATTATGGAATTCGCATCAATAGCTAAACATGTCACATAAATAAATGTAGAGTTCACTAATATTTCTAATTAAAAAATGAAAATTATTTATTGTAGAAAAAATGTGTGTTAATTTATAAAATTACTTACTACCGTGTAAAAAGGTACATTTATCATTTTTCACAAAAATATTAAATAAAATATCCAATAAAAATATATTAGATACTACCTATGATCAATGAACAAAATAATTCATTTATTAGAGTGGTATATACATTGAACACATTAATTCTTCTTTTAATAAGGTCTAGATTAAGTTTATTTTTAATTTATTTACAAAAAAGGATATTATCTTACTATTTTGTCATCTATTATTTTGATTTATTTGGACAACAATATTATTTCAGTTTAAGATAGCACAAAGTTGGAGCATAAAATAGAGGAAATTGTTTAATGTTTTTTGTGCTGTAATTTAATGTTTTCTCTGCACTCATTTTAAGTTCAACAACAAGATATGACACACCAGAAGCTGATGACAAGAGACAGCAAGAGGATAAGTTGCCTGTGCTCTGTCAAATGTTATAAGTTTTTTTTCTTTTAACCTCCTTCCTTCTTCTTTCCCCAGCAAAATGTTAGCTGCTGTTTTAATTTTTCTTTCTCCTTTCTATTTTCTCTGCATTACTCCCCTTCCCTTCCACAATGTATTCACTGATTTTTTTTTTTGGTTGTCCACCCGATTTACCGAAGTTTTGCCCGGACTACATCCTGATCCGACCCGGGTCGCGCACCTGACAGTGGTGGGTGAGTCTCCCAGTGAGGGTTTTCTGCATTCACAAGGTTTCGAACCCGAGACCTTGCTTATGTATTCACTGATTTACCTTTGTTTTGACATTCTCTCTCTCACAACTCACATCTCTCTCTACAGCAACAGCCATCTTTTTCTTCTTCTAGTCTACAAAAGTTTGTTAGATGGAATTTCTAATTCATACACGATAGTTTGAGTTTCATAACTCTTGTTCCGTTTAGTTGTTCTTGGCTAGAGTTTTGATTATTTTATTTGTATCTTTGATTCTTGTTTTCTATATTTTAATTGTAATGAAATGATGATGTCTTTCAATTTTCAACATTAAAACCCTGAAAAATTTCCAGCACTTTTCTATAGAAAAGATAAATATGTATGTATATTGAACTGTCTGTAATGCATCTTTTCGCCGCCCTCTCACGAATGTTATCCGAGATTGCATAAATTTGATTTTCATAAGTATTACAGTCTCCAAAGCTAGTAAGGATTTTCTTAATTCCATGCTAGATTATGAAAATGGTGACCTATTCAATTTCTCTATTTATTTTTTTTGTGAAGCGTAGAGAATGAATATTAGTTGGTTATAAAGTTTGGGAAATTATAGCTCGCTCCCGGCTCGGCCAAACCCATGTATATTTTACAAAATAATTTACCAATTATATGACAAGTGTAATACACTCTCCTTGTAAAATACAATTGGATGCGGCCAAACCGGGTCTGGACTAGAATTTTCCATAAAGCTTGTGTTCTTAATTTGTAAAGTCGCACTATGCTACGGAAGCACCTGATGATATTCCATCCTAAATCAGCATGTAAACTTTACATCTAATCCAGACGTTTAAACTTAATGGCAATGTTTATGCAAACCATTTCTCTTTTGCTTATAAAAAATTGTAAGAGTTTATAAAAAGCTTTGTAACATATGGCATTAATTTTTGTAGGGAATTAAGAAATTACACTTGGATGCTGATACCATTTTTTATTTTATTTTCCAATCAAAATTTTTTATAGACTAATAAATAAATAACATTATTTGTTAAATCGGATAGTCAATGTAGTTTGAATTACTTTCAAGTTTCAAAGCAAGGACGGATTTACGGGGCCTGGGGGGCCTCGGCCCCCCCGAGATTTTAAATTTTTCTAAAGGGTATATTTAATTTTATGATATGGCCCCCCAAGAATATAGAATTTACCTTTTACATGTATAATTAAAAGTAGACTTGGTGAAGTTGGTAAAAGGTATGGGCATAAGACATTGAAGTGAGAAAATGTGGGGGAGTGTTGGTTTGATTCCCAACCCCACTTTTTATTGCTTTTTTGTTTTTAAAAGCTCCACTTTTTACTTTTTAATTGCAAGTTAGTTTCTTTTTTTTTTCTTTTTGCACTTGGTTGTTGATATTACAAGTTTGACTATATACTTATAATTAAATATTAAATTTTTTTTGTTAAAGGTACTTCGGCCCCTCCAACAATAAATTCCTGGATTCGTCCCTAAAAATTAGTAGTTTTTTAGTTAATCAAATTTAGTCTATTAAAGCAATATTGGTAATAGGTAATACACTAACGCTTAAAAATTTAACGTACAAACATATCACTAAACTAGTTTGTCGAGTCTGTGCTTAGTTTCCTTTTTCACAACAAACATTTTTTCCTGAATATTTCTTGTATTAATCAAATCAAAAAGTAAGATCACTGGACTCCTTATAAAATTACGACCATATATCATTAGCCTAACTTTTGTTTTAGTAACCATAATTCTTTTTATAATGTTAGTAATCATGAATAATTAATTCACCCCAAGATGAGTGCTCTCTTATTCTGACTTCCCCAAAGCTTCCGGTAGCACAGCCGAGATAGGGATGGGTTATCTGCCCCTGCGGGGATGGAGCAACAGAAGTTTTGAGAATTCAAGAGAAGGTCACAGCGAGATGAGCCGTTTATCATTACGATAGGTGTCAAGTGGAAGTGCAGTGATGTATGCTGCTGAGGCATCCTAACAGACCGGTAGACTTGAACCTTGTTCCTACATGACCTGATCAATTCGATTAGGCACTCGCGGTTAAAAAAAAAATGCTCAATTGATTACTAAATTACCCCTTTTTTTGAAATTTTTCATTGAAAGAATATACACAATTGAAAGAATATACACATAAATATTTTTATCTATCATTAATATTCCCAAAATGAATACAGAACTTTTTTTTGAATCAACAAAAAAAATTATTGATAAATCCATTTACAATAATGAAAGAAAACAAGAAATAATTAATAAAAATAAATAAAAATCCAATTGCCTTTATTTCGACTATAAAAAAGTCATTAGATAATATTAATAATGGTAAAACAAATTCACTTATTTTTTGACTTATCATACATGTCACAAGCATATGTGAACGAGATTCTTTGTTGCTTGGCATTTTGATTATCATCAAATCATTATGATCATTTCAACAATCATTATCATATTGCTTATATATTTCTTGCTACAATAAAATCTATTAAATTATTTACTCCCAAAATCTATTAAATTATTTAATATCAATTATTCAATATTTAATTTAGGGATAGAATTTATTAAATCCCTTAAATATAAATAGATGATTTTATTTGATATTAATTTACACATGTCGCCATTTAATTGGCTATGAATTTTAATTGTCTACAACGTGGTTGGCGACACATTCAGGTTGAAGGAGATTGTCTGTTTCTGATAAATAAACTTCGAACAAAGGAGAGGGGTCTTTCCCCAATTGATCCTTTAGTTGGTGATATTCTTGCTTTAGTTCCCTTTTTTGATTCGATTTCGTTTTGTTTTGTTAGACGTTTGGGCGATAGGCCAGTACATCTGTTAGCGCGTTCTGCTTTAGAGGATCTTGAAGGGATTGGTGATTGGCCCCCTCAAGTTAACAACACAATTTAGAGTAATAATATTTTACAGTTTCTTTTAAAAATAAAAATAAAAAGATTAATAGATATCAGGGGCTAAATTGTATTTTTCTCGAACAAAAGGCCTGATGAAATGAAATGCTTCTTTAAATTTGGCACCATACATTTTTGATCTAAACAAAAAAGAAATCAATCAACGGCTAATTGGGGCCACCACTCACAGCTTTTGCCAATTTACATTCATTTTCCTTCTCTTTCCACAACAAATTCAATTCCCCTTCATTTTATTCTTTCCAACTGAACAATATTTCACATTATTCTTCATTCCCATTTAACCAGGAGTGCTGGTTTTTGATGCAGGAATTTTTGTTGGGCCTGGGTCTGGATTGTGTTTGTTGGGCCCGGGCATGGGAAATGCCCAGCTAGTAACAGCTTGATTAATAATGGGGTAATTGTCTTTCCATTTTTCAATAGGTTTCCTCTGCTCTCTCATATCAAGAGCAACATGCCACCCATCATTTAACTCAACACTCAATATTGGATTTGGAGGTGGGACTATGTATGTATAGGTAAGATAAAGACACCTTCTTCACCCTCGTCTTTAATCTAGGTGAATTATTTTTGCATGTACCGTATCCTGCCTCTCACACATAAACTGTATATTAAACTTCCCAACTTCTCCTAACTTGAATGCTAACATAATTGCCAGGTAGTGCCCACTAGGCAATTTCTTAGCGGAACGGATCTTCTATCCAACGATAGTGTACCACAATAGTGTCATGGGATTGACAAGTGTTCATTTAAAAAAAACTGCTAATAATCATTCAAAATAAATGGACACTTGTCAATCCCACAGTAATGTGAGACCATTGTGATACGGATAGAAGGTCCGCTCCGATTTCCTAGGTCTTCCAAGTTGTAATAATACATACACGCACATTTTCTTTGAAAAAGAAACAAAAGTAGTGTAGCATGGACTTCCAATTATATAGGGCTCAATTGTATTATATAGGGAGTTATTAGTTATGCAGCATTGAAGAGTTTTTTATGTGTAATCAAGGTCAAGTATTTTCCTAATCAAGTTGTCTGTTAGTTTGTTTGTAGCTTCGTTATCTATGATATTGTTAGCCCCCTATGGTTACACACTTAACGGCTGAATTACAAACGTATTCCAGTGTTATAAAACATACCGTCTCTCAATCTAGCATGCTACTACTGGCTTTTCATTTTTCTGGGTTTTGATTATACTTGAACTTGTACAGAACGCAAGACTTTGAACATCTTTATAGTTGGTGATGCTCATATGATGTGAATGAATGAAAGAAACATCATCTTTTGCAAAGAAACACTTGTGAGTGATGATCATTCAATCTTCTTTTTGGTCTACATTTAGAAGACAAGCGCGTCGCGTCTGTTATATATATAGTGCATATTTATATTTTTGTTGATATCTCTACTCGGAAAATGAGGTCTGTATCACGCATTTTGTACTTGTTTTGCAGGATAAAACTAACCATTCATGCTTTGTCAATGTTATTTTCTGAACGTTCTCTCTGCTTTTCCATTGACAAAGATGCTTCTAACATGTAGGATGAAATTGCTTGGCAAACTTACAGTGAGCAGCTTACTTAGAAGCAGAAAAAAACTCGAGAAAGAGTTATTTATAAGAGACTTGAAAAGGTTAGCGAACATCTGTTTTTACAATGCATTATTATGTGGATGCATTTGCCCAAGTATTATCGCCAACTATGTAATTCTATACATTCCACCATATTCCAGATCTCTTTGATGTGTAAATTGAAAGAATCCAGTTCATATGATATTGGGGTTCATTTAACCAAATACCAGGAACTGTATCTTCCTTTAACCATTCAGTGGCCGGGAATCTGATTTTTTTTTGTAATTTCTTTTGGCGCTGGTGGTGCTTGGGGAAGGTATAGCATAACCCCTTTCACCTCACTATCAATGGTGGTTATTATTCGGTCAGATGTATGACTTTCAACATTTTGGCTTAGAAACCGTGAATCTGTGTTATGGAGAGGACATGCATCAACCCCTGAACGATGCAAAATAATAGCATGACTAGAACCGTATCGAAAGCCTACTGGGGTATAGATCAGGATACTTCTCAACCAACATCTAATTAATGACACAATAACCACACTCCACCCTAGCTTCGTACTACTAACTACTAAGATCATAGATATGAATTATTGAACCAAAACAAAAGTTCCTTATTGCCTGGCTCAATCCTCTTTTATGCTTTGCACGTCACATAGATAAATTATTAAACTTAGAATGAAAGTTCCTAATTAAAGCGAACTAGGAGTGAACCACATTGGTGCTGGCTCAATCCTCCTTATGCTTTGCACATCACAGGGGTAATAGCAGGGCGAGAATGTCCTATCCTCGTAATTGTAGATGCCAACATCATGCCCACCAAACTTACACACATCTTTATCTGAACCCTTTATAATTATATTCGGTACGTCTGTATAGTAGATGGAATTGGGCTTCAATTCAGGGAAATCACTCACTCTCAGACCAAACGAATGGTTGCTACCAATAAAGATAGCGAGACCATCCAAGGAATCGTCCATGTACTTAAGTTCTTTTTCCACACCGTCATCACATACTTTATGAACATCAAAACCAATTGTCTTGTATGGATACCTCATACCGTCAGCATCAAAGGTATATTAGTTGGCGTCTATTTCAGCATTGGAACCATCGGGGCCCATTTCTGTCAATACAAACCGCCGGACAAAGAGGAGGTCGGCGGTGGAATTAGGCTGCTCAGCAACGACCAGGAACTTATGATGTTCGCACGATTCTTCGAGAAGCCTTTCTTCCTCGGATCGGGCGCGGTAAGGGAAATTGTCATCGTCCTCGTAGATATCCATTGGAATGCACTTTGGAGAAGAAGGATGTAGGAGGTCCCAAGCCTCGAATTTGAGCCAACTTGTGGCGCAGAAGAACAGTTTGTGTCTGGTGGAATAGACACACTGTTGGTAAGACGAGTAATTGCCCATGGGAGTCCACTCGGTGCTGCGTCCGGGACAGCAGAAAGCCAGTTAATGATCGGGACCGTAAGTCAGAATGGCGCGGCAGTCTGTATCTTCTTCATCAGGAGACGAAAAGGAGATCATCACACTTGTTACGCAGCCGTAACCACCTTCCAAATTAGGGTTGGGGATAGGTAAAGTACGAATTGGGGGAAGCTTTATGTGACGACGAGTAAGGGGATTCGATAGAAACAAATCCAAGTTTTCTGGATTGTACAAAGCTAGCTACCCATGTGAAGATCCTTTGAACTCTGAGTCCTCGGCTGGTACGCCATCAAAAGATTGTACAAAACTTAGGACTCTGTTCTCGGCGAGGCTGTAGAAGTTATAAACCATATTTCTGTTGCCTTCAAAAGATGGAGGTAGCATCAGCCATGGGAAGACTCTTGAAGGTGACGTTGATGGGGAATTACGGACTGCATCATATGGAACGACGTCGCTCAACGTGCTTACACCAGCAACTCTAGCTTTCCGAGAAATCCATCTGGCTGCATCTTTCCGACATGCACAACCAACTACAGAAGAAGCCATTTTTCGGAGATATTGTTTCCCAATTATATGTTTTCATACCATATTTGGTCCAAAATTCTAACCAAATCATGTTTGGTTCACAAAATATGTGGTAAAAAATACACTACCCTTTGTGTCAAAAAAAAATAATAATTATTTTTTATCTTTCTACACCCACTACAAGAAAACAAGGCTTCAGCCACGAAAAATCAGAGACGAAACAAAATTCGTGCCAAATCAGAGACGGATTCAGCCACCGAAATAGATTCAGTCACAAATCAGCGACGGATTCTCGAATCCATCTCAATTTCTTAAATAAATTCCTGATGAGAAAAGTTAGTGTTAAACAGAGACGGCTTCAGCGACGGATTTAGAGACGGAAATAAGTGAATCGCTAAATCCGTCGCTAATTTGATTATGTAATTTTTTCTATTTTAGAGACTGATTTTTTCCGTCTCAGTTTTCATATTTAAGACGGAAATAAAAATTTGATTTTCGTGGCAATCAGCGACGGATCTGAAACGGAGAAAATTGAATTGAAAAAATAATGGAATGATAAAATATTTATGTGTTTAAGAGCTTGAACCCACGACCACCCACATGAATTTTGCTATTTAATGCCATTGGGCTTGTTTACAAATGTTTGTGTGTAATACATAAGTCTTACTTGTTTAATTAAAAAATAACTTTCACTTAATTAAAAAACTAAATGGATTGATCCAAACTCCAAGAATCGAACCTGTGACCTCCAACTTCATATAAGGAACTGAATACTACTAGAGCACATGATAATATATGTGCTAATATAAGTGTAGAATTAAATACTTCTTATTTTATTTTATTGAAAAACTAAAAAATCCTTTACATCACTATGAATCGAACCTGTGACCTCCACTTATCTATAAGGCATTACTTACCACTAGACTACAAGATAATTGGTACACTAATTCTTGTGTGTGATACATAGCCTTATTTGTTTAATTAAAAAACTAAAAAGATTAATTCAAACTTCAAGGATCGAACCTTTGACCTCCAATTATATACAAGAAACTGAATACCATTGGACCAGATGATAATATATGCACTAATGTAGGTGTAATATTAAGTATTTGTTGTTTTCTTTCATTAAAAAAAATAAAAAAGTCCATTACATCAAGATGATTCGAACCTGTGACCTTATCTACCTAAAAAGGACTGCTCACTACTGGACCACATGGCAATGTACTTAAGGTGGTGTAAGTTTACATACAACTTGTTTTTTTCATTAAAAAACTAAAAAGTTCCAGTGTAACTCCAAGAGTCGAACCTGGGATCTCTATTATCAATTGGGGTCAAATAACCATTGCACCACTGCTGCCTTTGATGCTTATATCTTGGTAATTAATATATATATATACGAAATATTAACAAATTCTATATATAAATACAAATCAGCCCTAAATTTTCATTTTTGCTGCTCGCCTCTTCTCAATTGCTGCTCGCCTCAATCGATTCCAGAGCAAACCGATCTCTTTGGGTAATTTTTTTTAACTGTATATGATAATTAGTTAGAAGTAACTTTGGTTCAACTATATTTAACCATTTCTTCATCTAATCATATATATTATTCCACCGACAGTTTCTTGATTTCAGTTCGGTTAAGCGATTTTTCTATTAAATTTGTGCTTGCTTTGAGATTGAGTTGCGGGGATAACATGAATTCTCGATTTGTGGAGAGGTTTTTGAGTTATTCTGTCCATTTTTAGTTGTTTTCTGTCCACTTTCAGTTGTCTTTATATATATATATATATATATATATCATATACATATCAGTTGTCTGATATACTTATATTATATATATAATGTCGTTATGTCTATATATATAATATATATCAGTTGTCAGATATATATAAAGACACAACACTAGTGGTTAAGAAGATAAATGGGTAATTCTACGTGTGATCGAGATCAATGGTTCAAAATGTATTTTGTATCTCTCTCTTTATATATATAATATATAATTTGTCTTTATATAATATATATATATATATATATTTATATATGGAACACTAGTGGTTAAGAAGATAAATGGGAAATTCTACGTGAGATCGAGATCAATGGTTCAAAATGTATTTTGTATCTCTCTCTCTCTTTCATACAAATATAGGCGGGGATCTCATCTTACTATGTGAGAGATAGACATTATGACCATTGAACTTAGTTTAGCTAACATAGATTTATTCTAGGATAAACTCAAATTTATTCAGATTTCAGTTTAATCGTTTAACTTTAATCTCAATTTATTTGACTGAGAAAGATTTATCTTTATTATCAGTTGACACACGTTTGCTAAATGATAGTGACATTGTGGTTAATTAGTTATTGCGTTCTTAGTCATATTGTCACTTTGACAAGTTCTTGTACTGGATTTTACTTCTTTTTATTCTAATTTAATAAGACATAGTCTGAATTAATTTGAGTTTTATACATGTATGTATTCTGACTTTAATCAGAATCAACAGGAGCTTGGTAATTTAAACTTTGCTGGTTGGACTTTTTTATTAAGTTAGATAATTATTCAATCATATTTTTATAATGGTTTTATTGTGAAATCATATTGATGGATCACCCTCAAAAATTATTTCATGCTTCAACTATTATATCCTTCAAAATAGATTGAAATAGTCTCTTGAAATCAAACATGCTAATAGTAATGAAATCTTAGAAGTTCCAATAATTAAGCTTGATGTTATTTTTTTTTTGACAGGATGACGACTAGAGGGCGAGCCGGAAGACCACAAGGACGAGCTTCGAGCATTCGGGATAAAGATAGTACTTCATCACGTATCTCCAGGGCACACTATGATGAGACACAGGTATATAATTATTGTATACATATAATTATTGTATACTAAGTATCGTTTATATTGTTGTATATAGAGATAAATTATGCAGTCTTATTACCATGCTAGCAAACTTGAACTTGAATATGTATGTGGATGATACTTGCAATCGAAATTATAGTTACGCCTCTAGTTAATTGATACAGGTTGAAGAGACACCATTGGAGTTGGAGAATGGTCTCAATAGTACAAGGAGCAATGAAGAACCTTCTTCAGAAATGCGACGAAGGTAGATAACCTTGGGACACAAATTCCAATAGATCCTGACAAACGGCCTAAAATAACTATGGTGGACTCAAAGTAATGTGTACAAGTTATGTTTATATGAAATAAATTTGTAGAAATTAATGGCTATAAATCTTATATGTTATTTTCATTTATTTTGTCAACAAGGTTCATTGAAGTGGATGTCTCTCGAAATATCTCAAATGATATAAAGGGCATTTTTACAAAGGCATACCCAAAGTGGCTCGCGGTGTCAGATGCGACTAAAAATTTACTTTGGGAGAACTTTAAGGTAATTTATATTTTCATTAACTAATTAGTATATAGTGTATATTTTCATTAATTAATTAGTATATAGATATTTTCATTAACTAATTATTTAACGTGATCATTTGTTTGGAAATATGTCAGTTGAGATATAGATGGGACATCACCGATATAGAAATGAGAAAAGTATGGAATGAAAATGCGGGTTCGAGATTCAGGAAAATCCTATACAAAGCTAAGCAAAAAGCAATGAAGAATGCCGAGAAGGAAATTAGTAGAGATGTGAATGTATTAGACATGGTTGGTCATGGCCCAACTTGGATGACCCCGGAGATATGGCAGGAGTTAGTAGAGAAGCATTGGGCAGTAGATGATTACCAAAAAAATGTGAACAAGCTCAAAAGAATCGCTTGACCGAGAAGGACGGCTCCGTTACTAAACATACATGTGGTTCTATTCCACGTGAAGCCCACCGTCTGCGAATGGTAAAGTTCATTTTAAATCTTTTGTCTCTTCTGTGCAATTATGTTGATCAGTGATTAATATTATTTATATAATTGTAGTCAAATGTACTCAAACGCCCAGTGGATAGTTTTAAGCTCTTTGAATGATGCCAGAGAAGCAACCGAGGGGCTGGAGATTTTGTTGATAAAAAATCAAAAAGAATAAGTGTGAGTACCTTTTACTAGATAACTTATTTATATTATTATTATCTAAACTTCTATATGATATTTGTATATAGGACGAGAATAGGTTAAAACAGGGTTGTGATAATCCCTTCACCCTACCTTCATTCGATTTTTCTTCGTGGTGTGAAGTGGCTGGGGGCCCGTCTAAGGGCCGTTTGTATGGAATTGGTTGTAGCCAAAGTTTAGGGAGAGCTTCTAGTGGAAGCTCAGTTGATTCTACATTGCATCAGAGAGGTCCTAATGAACAAGTAGAGGAGCTATCAAAAGTAATTTTTGATATTGAAGGAAATCATCGAAGGGGGGAGATTTGCAAGAAAAAGCGCTTGAGAAGGGTCGGGATTTGCGAAAAATTAATGAAAGACTTCACGAGGTGCTTAATAAACTGATGGAACGAGTTGAATTTATGAACGACAAGCGTGAAGGTGGATTCGGACAATGTGATCTTAGTAAAAACCATTGATGGAGGAATTGTGTCGAATGTTGCTTAAGTATTGAAATGTTAATAGGTTTTCTATCCTAACCTTTGATGGCAGTAGTTATTTGCTTTGGCTAATTTTGAATTTGGTACTTGCTTTGGTTAATTTTTATTTTGGTATTGATGTATTATGGAGAATGGGTTTTGTGTGTAGATATATCAGTACCAAATGCCATAATACAAAATTAACCAAAGCAAGCACCAAATTCAAAATTAACCAAAGCAAGTGCCAAATTCAAAATTAGCGAAAGCAAATAACTACTGCCATCAATGGTTAGGATAGAAAACCTATTAACATTTCAATACTTAAGCAACATTCGACACAATTCCGCTATCAATGGTTTTTACTAAGATCACGTTGTCCAGATCCACCTTCAAGCTTGTCGTTCGTAAATTCAGCTCGTTCCATCAGTTTATTAAGCACCTCGTGAAGGCTTTCATTAATTTTTTTCAACTCCCGACCCTCCTCAAGCGCTTTTTCTAGCAAATCTCTCCTCCTTCGATGATCTTCTTGAATATCAAAAATTACTTTTGATAGCTCCTCTATTTGTTCATTAGGACCTCTCTGATGCAATGTAGAATCAACCGAGCTTCTACTAGAAGCTCTCCCGAAACTTTGGCTACGCCCAATTCTATACAAACAACCCTTAGACGGGCCTCTAGCCACTTCACACCACAAAGAAAAATCAAATAAAGGTAGGGTGGAGGGATCATCACAACCCTGTTTTAACCTATACTCGTCCATATACAAATATCATATAGAAGTTTAGATAACAATAATATAAATAAGTTATCTAGTAGAAGGTACTCACACTTATTCTTTTTGATTTTTTATCAACAAAATCTCCAGTCCCTTGCTTCTCTGGCATCGTTCAAAGAGCTCAAAACTATCCACTGGGCGTTTGACTACAATTATATAAAGAATATTAATCACTGATCAGCATAATTGCACAGAAGATTCAAAATGAACTTTACCATTCGCAGACAGTGGGCTTCACGTGGAATACAACCACATGTATGTTTCGTAACGGAGCCGTCCTTCTTGGTCAAGCGATTCTTTCGAGCTTGTTCACATTTTTTTGGTAATCATCTACTGCCCAATGCTTCTCTACTAACTCCTGCCATATCTTCGAGGTCATCCAAGTTGGGCCATGACCAACCATGTCTAATACATTCACATCTCTACTAATTTCCTTCTCAGCATTCTTCATTGTTTTTTGCTTAGCTTTGTATAGGATTTCCCTGAATCTCGAACCCGCATTTTCATTCCATACTTTTCTCATTTCTATATCAGTGATGTCCCATCTATATCTCAACTGACATATTTCCAAACAAATGATCACGTTAAATAATTAGTTAATGAAAATATACTATATACTAATTAATTAATGAAAATATACACTATATACTAATTAGTTAATGAAAATATAAATTACCTTAAAGTTCTCCCAAAGTAAATTTTTAGTCGCATCTGCACCGCGAGCCACTTTGGGTATGCCTTTGTAAAAATGCCCTTTATATCATTTGAGATATTTCGAGAGACATCCACTTCAATGAACCTTGTTGACAAAATAAATGAAAATAACATATAAGATTTATAGCCATTAATTTCTACAAATTTATTTCATATAAACATAACTTGTACACATTACTTCGAATCCACCATAGTTATTTTAGGCCGTTTGTCAGGATCTATTGGAATTTGTGTCCCAAGGTTATGTCCCCTTCGTCGCATCTCTGAAAAAGGTTTTTCATTGCTCCTTGTACTATTGAGATCATTCTCTAACTCCAATGGTGTCTCTTCAACCTATAGCAATTAACTAGAGGAGTAACTATAATTTCGAATGAAAGTATCATTCACATACATATTCAAGTTCAAGTTTGCTAGCATGGTAATAAGACTGCATAATTTTTCTCTATATACAACAATATAAACGCTACTTAGTTATACCTGTGTCTCATCATCGTGTGCCCAGGAGATATGTGATGAAGTACTATCTTCATCTCGAAGCTCGTCCTCGTGGTCGTCCGGCTTGCCCTCTAGTCGTCATCCTGTCCAAAAGAAAAATAACATCAAGCATAATTATTGGAACTTCTAAGATTTCATTACTATTAGCATGTTTGATTTCAAGAGACTATTTCAAACTATTTTGAAGGATATAATAGTTTTTGAGGGTGCTTCATCAATATGATTTCACAATAAAACCGTTATAAAAATATGATTGAATAATTATCTAACTTAATAAAAAAGTCCAACCAGGAAAGTTTAAATTACCAAGCTCCTCTTGATTCTGATTAAAGTCAGAATACATACATGTATAAAACTCAAATTAAATTCAGACTACGTCTTATCAAATTAGAATAAAAAGAAGTAAAGTCCAGTACAAGAACTTGTCAAAGTGACAATATGAATAAGAACGCAATAACTAATTAACCACAATGTCACTATCATTTAGCAAACGTGCGTCAACTGATAATAAAGATAAATCTTTCTCAGTCAAATAAATTGAGATTAAAGTTAAACGATTAAACTCAAATCTGAATAAATTTGAGTTTATCCTAGAATAAATCTATGTTAGCTAATCCAAGTTCAATAGTCATAATGTATATCTCTCACATAGTAAGATGGGATCCCCGCCTATATTTGTATGAAAGAGAGAGAGAGATACAAAATACATTTTGAAGCATTGATCTCGATCTCACGTAGAATTACCCATTTTTCTTTTTAACCACTAGTGTTCCACATATATATATATAGGGTATGGATCAAATACATCCCTAGTCTTTAGGTAAGATATAAGACCCAATCTAAGCCATTAAATCATTTGATCACATGGTCCATAATTAAAGCCATTATCTCGGTTTTAATATTTAATTTAATGATGATAGGGGCATTTTAGTCAATAGGTCCAACAAACCCATGCAAATAACATGCAGTATCATAACAGAATCCCTTATTATTCGCAGTAACAGAATCCTCTTCCATTTTTAATTATTCATTCCAATTTTTAATCCTCTTCCATTTTTAATTATTAATTATTTGTCATCAATCTCAATTAATTATCAAGCTCGATTCATCATCATCGTCAATTCATCATCATCGTCAAACTCAATCTTATAAACCATTATACAGTATCTTATAACACAGTATACAGTACCATATAAACCAATATACAGTATCATATAATCCATTATACAGTGCATACAATATCTAATAAATATTATACAATAGCTAATTAATCCATTATACAATAGATAGTAAACTTTATTTGATTAATCAATTACATATATGCCAAGGATAATTAGATAATTTCACGAATTAGGAATAATTGAATCAAGGAGTACGTCAGCATTATTAGTCCAAGTTTCCAAGATTTATATGAAGAGAGAGATACAAAATACATTTCGAACCATTGATCTCGATCACACGTAGAATTACCCATTTATCTTCTTAACCACTAGTGTTGTGTCTTTATATATATCTAACAACTGATATATCTTATATATATAGACATAACGACATTATATATATAATATAAGTATATCAGACAACTGATATGTATATGATATATATATATATAAAGAGACAACTGAAAATGGACAGAAAACAACTAAGAATGGACAGAATAACTCAAAACCTTTGCACTAATCGAGAATTCATGCTATCCCCGCAACTCAATCTTAAAGAAAGCACAAATTTAATTGAAAAATAGTTTTACTGAACCGAAATCAAGAAACTGTCGGTGGAATAATATATATAATTAGATGAAGAAATGGTTAAATATAGTTGAACTAAAGTTACTTCTAACTAATTATCCATAAAAGATTACCCATGAATTCAAGATTAAAAGTACTTCTAACTAATTACCATATACAGTTAAAAAAAAAATTACCCAAAGAGATCAGTTTGCTCTGTAATCGATTGAGGCGAGCAGCAATTGAGAAGAGGCGAGAAGCAGAAATGAAAATTTAGGGCAGATTTGTATTTATATATAGAATTTGTTAATATTTTGTATATACATATATTAATTACCAAGACACAAGCATCAAAGGCAGCAGTGGTGCAATGGTTATTAGACCCCAATTAATAATAGAGGTCCCAGGTTCGATTCTTGGAGTTACAATTGAACTTTTTAGTTTTTTAATGAAAAAAACAAGTTGTATGTAAACTTACACCACCTTAAGTACATTGCCATGTGGTCCAGTAGTGAGCAGTCCTTTTTAGGTAGGTAAGGTCACAGGTTCGAATCATCTTGATGTAATGGACTTTTTTATTTTTTTTAATGAATTAAAATAACAAATACTTGATATTACACCTACATTAGTGCATATATTATCATCTGGTCCAATGGTATTCGGTTTCTTGTATATAGTTGGAGGTCACAGGTTCGATCCTTGGAGTTTGAATTAATCTTTTTAGTTTTTTAATTAAGCAAATAAGTAATTTTTTGATTAAACAAATAAGGTTATGTATTACTCACAAGCAATAATGAACCAATTACCTTGTAGTCTAGTTGTCAGTAGTGCCTTATAGATAAGTGGAGGTCATAGTGTTGTAAAGGAATTTTTTACTTTTTCAATGAAATAAAATAAGAAGTATTTAATTCTACACTTACATTAGGACATATATTATCATGTGCTCTAGTGGTATTCAGTTTCCTTATATGAAATTGAAGGTCACAAGTCCGATTCTTGGAGTTTGAATCAATCCATTTAGTTTTTTAATTTAGTAAATAAGTAATTTTTTAATTAAACAAATAAGACTTATGTATTACACACAAGCATTTGTAAACAAATTACCTTGTAGTCCAATGATATTAAATAGCAATATTCATGTGGGTGGTCGTGGGTTCAAGCTCTTAAACACATAAATATTTTATCATCCCAATTTTTTTCAATTCAATTTTTTCTGTCTCAGATCCGTCGTTGATTGCCACGAAAATCAAATTTTTATTTCCGTCTTAAATACAAAAATTGAGACGGAAAAAATCCGTCTCTAAAATAGAAAAAATTACATAATCAAATTAGCGACGGATTTAGCGATGCACTTATTTTCGTTTCTAAATCCATCGCTGAAGTCGTCTCTGTTTAGCACTAACTTTCCTCATCGGGAATTTATTTAAGAAATTGAGACGGATTCAAAAATCCATCGATAATCCGTCGCTGATTTGTGACGGAATCTATTTCGGTGGCTGAATCCGTCTCTCATTTGCCACGGATTTTGTTCCGTCTCTGATTTTTCGTGGCTGAAGCCCTGTTTTTTTGTAATGATACTGATTCACACATAATAAAATATGAGATTATATAGTTAAAGGTAGAATAGTAAGTGGGGATATGTTTTGCTTTAATTGATGCATATTGTGTTCTAAAGTTTATGAAATGGGATTTCCCTTGAATTGGACCAAAATCATTTTGGAATGTACCACTTCGGCTAAACTCTCCCTAATTTGGAATGGGGAAAAAACTGAGTGGTTCAGTCCAAAATGAGGTCTAAGACAAGGAGACCCCCTATCACCTTATCTCTTCATTTTTTGCATGGAAAAGTTAGGTACCCTCATAAATCAAAAGGTACGCGAGGGCCTTTGGCATGCTGTCCCAACATCAAGAACTGGACCCTGACTATCACATCTTATGCTTGTCGACGATCTGATTCTGTTTGGAGAAGCTTCTACTAAACAAATCGATAGCATCCAACAAACAATGGATACCTTCTGTTGCATGTCAGGGCAAGCGGTTAATAAAGGCAAATCTCGAATTTTCTTCTCACCAAACACTCCCGAGCATATGGCCCGTCATCTAGCTAACCGTCCCGGACTTATCATGACCGATAACTTGGGAAAGTACTTGGGCATGCCTCTTCACCATACTAGAGTTCTCAAGAAGGACTATCAATTCTTGGTAAACCGGATTAAACACCGACTTAAAGGATGGCAAAGGAACCAACTATCTCTTGCGGGGCGAGTTACTATGGTAAAAGCAGTCACGTCCACCATCCCCAACTACTACATGCAAACATCTTTAATCCCGGCGGGGATATGTAAAGAAATCGATAAGGCAAACCGCAACTTTATTTGGGGCGGTTAGGACGTAAGACGAAGAGCTCATCTGATTGCTTGGCAAAACTTATATAAGAGGAAAGAGTATGGAGGGCTTAGCCTAAAAGACACTCGGATTGTGACAATTCCAAACTTTGGGTCCAAATCATTAGACACAAATATTTACTTCCGATCAGGGCAAGGGCCCGTAAAGCGTCTCACATATGGCGTAGCATCCAAGAAACTTTCACGTTACTTGAAGAAAATGTGATTTGGAAACTAGGCAATGGAAAAACTATCCGCTTTTGGACGGATCTGTGGCTTAACAATCAGCCTCTTATGAGAGGCCTCAATATTCACCTAGACCAAAATACAAGGAAACGAACGGTGGAGAGCTACTGGACAGCGACGAATGGATGGAATTGGGCGGAACTTTCAATCCTACCGGGTATGATCAAACGAGAATTGGAACTTGTCAATCTTCACACCATGATGGATGCAGAGGATACACCTCGGCGGAAACACACAAACTCAGGCCTCTATACTTGTAAAAGTGCTTACGATTACCTCACACACGAAGAAAAAAATGTGGAAGAAGAGAAGAAGTACCGAAAGATATGGGACCTTAAAGGAACCTACCGGCGTAAATTTTTTCTTTGGTTGCTCCGACATAAGCGGCTGTTAACGAACAATATTTTATTATACTTAAACCTAAGAAGCTGTAGTTATTTTGTTTAACATTATTGTTTATGTCTTTTTTGGAGTATATCGTAAAGATCAAATAGTAATGATATATAATCAATAACAACTATTACGATCAATGAACAATTATTATAAAAGTAGATACAAGACCTCCAATATTTTGGGATCTCAATTTCTCTAGTGCAGATAAACTTGATCAGTTTATTTTCAATTTATCGATGATCAATCATGATTTATATCAAATTACCTTTAAAAACATTATGTTTTCTCTTGATTTCGTGTATAGCACGGGTCAAATGTTAGTATATATGTGTTAGACACATAATATATACTATATGATTAAGTTAAAGGGAATCATTGCAATTTCAGAAAATTGGCAGGCCCATTCACGCAAAAGTTGTACAGCAAGCCCATTGAGGAAAATTTTTCATGTGAATTGCCGTACGTGAATGGGGTATGGGGTTTTATTGGAAGAAAAGTTTTGAGTATTCCCTTGTATCATTACATCAACAATTTTTCTTTCGGTCAAAGTGTGCACGATATTTGGATCAAAAACCAAAAAGTGTGTACGATAGTATGAGGTGGCTGTGGAAATATGGACTTGGAGTCCAACTTGGATTTGGAATCTAAGAGAACCTTGTGTTTGACGTGTAAACTTTTTTTTACCAATGGTAAAAATTGATTTGTCAAAAAAAAAAAAAAAATCTCTCCGTTCAGGTTAGAAAAGGGTCATTGCTATTGGGACTCGTCAGATCAAAGTTTGGTGACAATCACAATAATTTATTTTGTAGGATTCATACCGATTTCATGATACAAAGATAAATTATACTAAGACTTAAAAAGGTGAAGTACTCACTAGAATCACTCATTTACAACTTCATACAAATTTGGGCTTTTTAATTTGCAGTCTGTTTTAAAATATTTAAATATTACTGCAAGATAAAATATTAAGAGTGTGGTATTTGATGCACTTTAAATCCAATTGGTGTTTTTAATTTATAAGCTTTTGTCATAATTTTAGGGTGGTAGCTGATATCAGTGGGTGGTTTTTCCTACTTCAATTTGTATTATTCATTTTATGCTTCAAAATTCCCTTTTAAACATAATTAAATGGAATGATCAGGTGTAAAAATTTCAATTCATGAATTCATTATCGTTGAATCATGAGAAGTTGGGTAATGAAAATCACAATCTCTTATGATTGACTAGGGTAAAAAGTACTTTAGAATGGACTCTGTGTATTTACTTTCTGTTAATTTATGCACAAAAATCTGTTGTGACTAAATATAATTAGAATATCTATCTTGAAATACCTCAAAAAGTATTTTATAAATAAATAATTATAGTGATTGATATATTTCTCTATGTAAGTAACATATGTGTGTAGAACATATAAATAACTAATAAATACACCAACGATCTTGCTATTTGTAAAATAGATTGTCAACAACGAAGACGATATTTTTTTTTAATCCCTATACTTGATATAGTGAAAAATGAGATTTTAAGAATTTAAAATAGTATATTTTGACGTGAGATAACTTATATTTTTATTATTCCAAACTTCATTTTAGAAGATCCCTAATGAAAAATCACTCTCACCCTTCCTCTCTTCCAATACAATCCTTTGTTTCATGTATATTTCACTTGTTATATATGCATAATTCCTTTTCTTAAATAGATAAATGTCGGAAATTTTATATAAGCAATATTGGTATACCAAATGAAACATAATTTTAAAATATAGGATCAATCGATTAATAGACATCTTTCAGTGAGGCTCGTCTGAGATAGATGTAATACGTCACTTCTAAATTTATTACTTTTTTTTATCAGCTTTTTTTGTTTTGATAAATGAAAGTTAACACAGACACATGATAATTTTTTATCTTTTATCTTAAAAACAAGTGACTTAAATTCTATTGTATATAATTAGGGAAAATTTCACTTTTAATCCACCCAAATTTTATGTCTAGTCTAATTTTGATCCTCCAGTTACACGACTAATCAAATGTAATCCCTAAACTATCACATTTTCATCAAATGTGGTCCATCAGTCTAATTTTCCATCAAATGTTTGGTAATTTTTTTCTAATATATTAATTTAAAATGTTAAATGATTTATAATAATTTAAACCATAAAAAAAATTGTAAATATTTTGCTATTTTACATGTGGCATGATGACATTCGCCCACTTATTTTTCCCCCAATTGACAAGTTTGGTATCTAACTAGGCACAATTGGCTAGATAATCAAAAATCCCGAAATTGAATTGGTCATGACCATTGGCCATGCACATGACCAATTCCGGTCAAATTAGGGCATTCTGGTAATATTTTCCTCAAATCGAGAGTTTTTGATAGCTACGGGATCAATTTTGCCTGTTCAAAAAGAACAAGACCAATTTTGTCACCCTTATATCTACGGGACTAATTTTGCAAATATTTTTCTGTTTTTTTTGGATGATTTTGTTACTACGAATTCAAACTGGATTAGCTCTATATATATATATATGTAATATTTGCGGTGGAAATTGAAAAGTGGTTTGGGAATAACAACTTGTCAACAAAATTATGGTAAAATTGTGAAATTTGTTAGTTATTATTTTCTTGGGTGAAAATAAATCAAAATTTGTGCTTTGGGGGTGCAAAATGTAACTTCTAATATATTAATTAATCCAAACTGTCATTAATTTGATGGAAAATTAGATAGAGGGACCTCGTGTCATGAACATGTGGTATTTAAGTGACTACATTTAATAAGCGATGTAATTGGGTGACCAAAATCGGATTAATCGTACAGCTGAGACCAAAAACGAAAATCTTCCTATATAATTATATGGTTATTTTACTTTAATACTTGGATCCACCACCAAGCCCAAATAGCCCAAACTCTCACCCGCAACAGTACCCGGATCCCAATTTCTTTGCCTTGTTTCCAAATCTCTCCGATGTCCACTACTCCGTACGGTGTCATAGCAGACTCCGCCACCATGGATTACAACAAATGGGCGGAAATGCAACAAAACCCTAACCCTAACCCTAATTCAGATCCATCCCTCACCAATTACTCCGCCACTTACTACCACCCCTCACATTCTTATCCTTACCAACAACAATACGCAGCCGCCATTGATCCCAATACCGCATTGCTTCAGCCTCAGCCCGCCCCGCCCGGAGTTGACCAGCCATATGTGCCGCCGCAGGTCCCCGTGGCCGCCACGTACGCCCAGCCGCCAGTCAGCTTTGAGCCTCAACAGGCGGCTGCTGCCGCCTCCGTGTCTTATTATCCGGACCCGAACGTGAGCTGGCAGCCCGACCCTAACGTGAGTTGGCAGCCCGACCCGAACGTGAGCTGGCCGGTTGCTGTCACTCAATATGGAGCCCCTACTTATGCCGCTGTAAGAGTTTTTCTATTTGTCTGTTTTCTTTATTTTCTGAAAAAGAAAGTTTTGGATGTTTTGCTGGGTGAATTGGAAGTGCATTTGTTATTCTTCGGTATCGATGCAAAATGCTGGATTTCGATAGGAATTGGTTGGGTTATTCAGTGTGTTAGTCTCTGTTTGTTTTTATCATTTACCCGTAGGTATACTAACCGAATAGAGATTAGAGTCTGTTTTGGATATACGTAAGAGCTTGAATTTTGATTTGATGTTTCATTGTTGGAAATTGTTCTGTAGAGAGAAAGAATGATAAGTTGGGTCCTGCATTGGCTTTTAGTATTACTTGAATTCTGCTTAATATGCCACTTTGTAATAGGCTGATTGAAAGAGTCCCTAATTCTGCACTGCTAAAGCATCGGAAGATAAAGGATCTGAAATACCCGACCTTGGAGATTGTTCCTATTTCCATAATTTGTGAAGAAAACCAGTGAGTTTTGCTGAGAAGCAGGCCACTTATTGATTGCCGTTGCTGATAGCAATGCCTCATAGGTTGAGTGTTATTCTTAGACTCTTGTTGTAATACACTTTGTAGATTCGGTTTTGGTGATCGGTTGATCTGATTACATGACAAAAACAGGTAAAAGAAGAATTAGGAACATGTGGATTGAGGTCACTTGTCGTTGTATACATGTAATATAAGCACCAAGAACGGTTAATAAGCCAGGATACACTTTTTATACAAGAGACGTGTCATTGATTTAAGAAAAACACTCCGAAGATGTAGAACAAATTTAATGTTGGGAGAAAAAGATTGAATTACACACATTCCACGACACTATGCATGATATATTGGAAAATTGATTGAGCTTAGTCCTCTGAGAAGGTTATATCATATGGAGGAAATTTGTGTCCTCCGTACAGCAGGAACATATTCTAAGACATGCCTGCAAGAACCTGAGACTGCATGGTGGCAAAAGAGTTGATGTCACATGGTATATATTATTGCTAATAGTTATGTTCGACTACTCAAGTTTGAGAGATTTTTCCCTGTAACTCTATATTCTCAGAAACCATGATCGCTGTAATTAAATCTGATATGGGCTATGAAGTATTCGCAATTTGCAAACCTGATTTGTTTCTATACTAAAAAGCCATTGCTGGTAAGATTTTAAGAATCAAACCGTTAGATTACTTGCTTTTACTAATCTATTTGTTATGCTAATGCGTTTTACAGCACTCCACATGACTTCTGTCTTTAAGGTTAATACCCTAATTTCTTTTTCTCGTCTTTTTCATCAAATGAACTAACTTATGGATAGTATATGAGTTCAAAGGGGAAAAAAAAAAAAGTCAAATGAACTAACTTATTTTTGGTTTTGTATAGGGTGTAACCAGACCTAATCCAGCATTTCGCCCCCAAAGAAGTAAAACTCAGATAAAGAAAAAAGTCACCAAGAAGAAGACGACGACGAAAATTGTGCAATCTGCATGGTGTGAAGTTTGCAAGGTTGCTTGTAACACCAAGGAAATCCTCGACCAACATAATTCGGGAAAGAAGCACAAGAAAAACCTTGAAAAATTAAAAGTAACGAGTACAAGTCTGCCTGGCCCTCACATTTTTGCTACTCCCCCTCCCAATGTTGTTTACCCCCCTGCCATTGTCGCTACCCCCCCTGCCAATGTTGCTAGCCCCCCTGCCAGTGTTGCTATCCCCCCTGCCAATGTTGCTATTTCCACTGCTGCCATCGTTGCTACTCCCCCTGTCAGTGTTGCTACTTCGTCTGCCACTCCTGCTACCCTCCTTGCCACTCTTTCTACTTCCCCTGCAACTGTTGCTACTTCCTCTGCCATCATTGCTCCTTCAACACCTTTATCTGTGGCTACTTTAGCTTCTACAGATAAACCAATCATTGGACCAGAAAAGAAACCGCGCAAGTCCAAAACTTCAAAGGCTAAAAACAAGGCCAAAAACTTAAAGAAGAGGGCAGCAGCATCATTTACAGAGGATTTGGAGACAAAGAAAAGAAAAGTTATGGAAGGTGGAGCACCGGAGAATAATGTTCGGGCGTGCAGCATCTGTAATGTTGTGTGCAACAGTGCAAAGGTATTCGACTCTCACCTTGCTGGTCAGAAACATCTTGCTATGGTCAAGAAGCACATGTCCATGCCAGAAGTTTCTTCTGCTATGTGAAAAATGGTTAATTTTGAGGAGATTGAGAATGAAGTGTAGATACTGTTTTTTGTTTCTGGTCGGGCTTAGTTCATGTCTACGGGTTTAGATGAAACTATCTGTCATTGTTACACCTATTTTAGGATTTGTTACTTTAGTTTTATATGAAACCACTTATTTTCCCAAAAAAAAAAAACTATTTATTTTCCCAACTTGCTCTCTGTAAGCTAATTGAGTTATGAATTTTGCTTTAGCAGCATTATCTCAGAGATGCCTACTTTTCAGATTGCAGTTTTTCGATCATTTTTAGGAGTTCGTGGCTTTGGATAGTGGGGCAATCACAATCATTCATGTGAGCTTCACTGCATTTGGATGATTATGATTGTTGCCATGATACTGTCCAAGAATCATGGGCAAAAGAATACATTTATGCTGTACTGTACTGAAGTTGCACCTTTTTCATTGTAATTTGCTAGTCACCACAAAAACCATCACATTTAACTGTTTGCGCTGGAATGACAAAAAGTTGTGAAAAAGTAACTTCGCTAGCTGAATTCTAGTTTAATATAAAGCTCAACCAGGATTGTTTTATGTTTTTACAACAATTGATGAGCTAGGCATAGTCAGACTGCTTAAACCTTTATTACATCGGTACATTGTTGTATCGTACATAATTTATTAATTCACAATAACTATAGACAAAAACTTCTATCTAATGAAGTCTTGGATTGGCTGGTGAGCTGCTTTGGTTAAAGTTGTCTCTCTCTAAATCATTTCCAGAGGTTCAATGTTCCAAATGTCCTTAGCATATTCATGAATTGTCCTGTCACTGCTGAACTTGTAGGAACCTGCTGTGTTCAATATCGACATTTTTGTCCATCTCTGCCAAATGACAATTGCAGGTATTCAAATCAGGATTTCCAAAGCAAAATTTGTATTGAGAAAACACATGATTGCCTAATATCACTTACCTTTTGATCTCGATAAGCAACATCAACCTTCTCTTGGCATTCAATGTAAACAGGGAAGTCCTTGCCCACGAGAAAATAGTCTCCAAGCCCAAATCCTTCATTCCCTTCCAAGGATTCCATCAGCTCATCATAATTATAAGGCCCAAAAGCACCACTTTTCACAAATTTTTTTACTTCTTCGAAACGCTCATCTGGTACAAACTGCAATCAATGAAGACACTTAGTGTATTGATTTTGAAGTTACGTTTCAAGGAAAAGCTTGGTGAAAATGTGAGCAAGCTTTACAGATAGATTCAAACTAAAAAATGAGAAGTTGGATATTTTAGCTGAGGTTGATTTATACCTTGCCTGCAGCTCTTTCTTTTCTAAGTTCTGCTATCTCGTGAGCTTCAGCACCGAAGAGGAAAAAATTGTCCTCTCCGACTTCCTCCCTAATTTCCACATTGGCACCATCCAAGGTCCCAATCAAGACACAACCATTCATTGCAAATTTCATGTTGCTGGTTCCACTGGCTTCCATTCCAGCAGTACTAAAAGAGGGGTGGATCAGTAGACAAGCAGGTAAAATAGATTGAAAGATAAGATTCTCTGTTATATGCTTCTTTGTGAGACTAATCTTTCCAATTGCCGTAGTATTAGAAACTATATTTTGGAGACTTTCTATGAATAAAAGCAAAAGCATAATACCAAAATCTAGAATGAGGTCGGGAATTATGCATGTGAAAGCTTAATTACCTGATGTGCTGCGAAAGCTCACTCGCAGGAATTAATAATTCAGCAACACTGACATTGTAATCTGGGACGAATATGACCTATAGATAGATAAAATGAATCAGAACCAGGGAAAAGAAATGTATGGGTCTACTTGTGGACAGCAAATAGAGATGGCATATATCAAGCAAATCCACCAAGGAATTGTAAGAAGATCTGTGCAAGAAATGACCATCCAAAAGAAATAAAGGACTCTGACTTTAGATGAAATCATACCTTCAGTAAATCACCAATATCTGAATCATGATTTATGGTAGCACCAACATCTGTGATAAACTTTACAATTCTTTTGGCTTGCACATATGTGGCAAACGCTTTTCCTCCAAATATACAAACTCGAGGAACAAACTTTGCTTCCCTTTCAGCTGCGGTCATTTCTTTCATCTTTTTATAGCGATAAACAATTCCCAAGATGTTTAATAGCTGACGCTTGTATTCATGAATACGTTTTACCTGAAAAATGACAACTTTAGTCCACACTGGACTCAGATCTTCAGAGTTTAAATAGTTGGAAAATTGTGTCATTTTGTACATGAGAAACCAGAAAATTTCTTCTCGACACCCCAAATTAGAAAACTTTGAATATGATAAGTAGACCCAAATATGTGCTCAAGGTCCATTGACCTGAATGGTTCAAAGCTGAATAATGGAATGGAGATGGCTAAGCAAAGAAAGAACCTGAATGTCGAACATTGCATCAGGGTTAACGGAATATCCAGTTTTTTCTTTGAGGAATGAGGCAACCTTAATCTTGTTGCTCCTTTTTGCAGTCCTCCACTCGATTTGAAGATCCTCATTATCCGCAAACTGCCAATGTTCCACTCAATCTAGTCAGAAACTATCCGCTACTTAAGAAAACCAAAACATCAATAGAGTTTATGATAGAACACAAAATTGTGCTCTTCGACTTTTGCGCTGTGAAAAATCAAGGATGAAAAGGAGTAGGGAGGATCAGACAGAGAAATGATGGGACCTTAAAACCAGAATTGAAGAACAAGTTGCTCAGAGAGGCTACTTTTTACCGAACAATGTACCAAATTTACGTGGAAAAACAACTAAGCGAATAAAGAAGCAAGTGAGATGTTTCAGAAAATGAGTGTCTGATTTGGATTTGGACAACATTGGGAGGACCAGGAGAGTGAATAAATTCTAGCTTGGAAGGCCTTTTAAAGTAGACAAACTTGCATCTAAGACCAGTTAAATTTCACAAGATTCCGATTTGGCTATCCTATTCATGGTAGCTATGTAGAAACTACAACAAATTATCAATCAGCATGAATGTTTATATGTAGACAGATACCATGGATTACCTTTCGCAGTTCTGCTAATTTCTCAGTTTTCAGGACCCAGTCCCTATTACCTATCCACTTAGTTATTACAGCACTTAGATCATGGTTGCAGAAATCAATCCATCTTCTAGGTGTAACCCCGTTTGTTTTGTTCTGGAACTTCTCAGGCCACAACTGCAACAGATAAACTTTTTAATATTGAGATGAAACATGTTGCTCGCAGAGAACAACAGTAAAATACAGATGGAGACGTTTACCTGGAAAAAATCATTGAAGACTTCTTTCTTAACTATTTCACTGTGGATCTCAGCAACGCCATTCACAGCATGACCACCCACAACACAAAGATTAGCCATCCTGACCATTTTTGGAGGTATAGGAGCTGGTTCCTTACTTAAAGCTTTATTCTTCTGTGTGTCCTCTTCTTCAAGTTCAGTTGTATCACTATGCGAAACTTCATCATCAGCTTCAACTTCTAAATCAGTCTCATCAGTAGGGCTTTCTTCTGGTTTGGCAAATAAATCCGCAATTGAAGCAGGCAGCTCAAAGTTTTCCAAAATTCTCATTGAAACCAATTTTTTCTCCAACATTTCAGGATTTGATGTGCCATATTCTGATATAATGTCTTCAACTAGCTGAAAAATGCATGCAGGGCATAAATAAGTCAAGAAAGTATATATTACAAGGAAATTAAGCGTTATATTTTCATGATAAATTCATATTTTTCTACCTGCTCGTCAATCATCTCTATGATCTCGACATGTCTTGGAAGTAGTCTCTGCATTATGTCATAACTCCATTTCTCCAGCGCCTCAGGCAAAACAGTATGGTTGGTATATGCCACAGTTCTGCAGAGGCATAGAGTTAATTTAGTTACAGGAAAACGAAGTTTTGAAACTTACTAAATAGTACTGCACTACCTTTCCAAATAGCTATCATGATATAAGTTTAGACACAAATTGTACCACATGCATATTATAATTTAATGTCGCATCTGATGGAGAGAAATTTTTAAGTAACAATAAGGTACCGCTGTGTAATCCTCCAAGCTTCCTCCCAACTCATGCCCTTCAAGTCCATCAAAATTCTCATTAGCTCTGGAATACATAGTGTTGGGTGGGTATCATTCATCTGAACAGCAACTTTTTCAGGAAATTCTTCCCATCTCACATTTCCACCAGACCTCCTCTCAAACCGTGAAATAATGTCTTGGAGAGAAGCTGAACATAGAGTGTATTGTTGCTTCAGTCGAAGAATCTTGCCCTCCTCTGATTCATCCCCAGGGTAAAGTATATAGCAAATCTGATGTCAGAAAGATGCATCACATATATTCTTCTTCCAAATATATGTACACATTATGTACTAAAATTGCATTCAGAAAATGAAAGAATGCTTTAAACTACAAACTCAGAAAAATCAACATCAACGTGATTCTTTTCTTATGTCAGCTGCTTCATTTATTAAATTCCGTCAGAAGGATACATCCCAACAGGTTTTAAATTAATATAAAATAAGAACTGCTATACATAATTTCTTCTTCATTCTAGTAGAGCCACTACAAAGCATTCATGCCCTTAATTTTGCCACATTTATATTTGGATCATTATTATTCAGGAAATAATTAAGTGTTACCAGTAAGCAAGTCAATTGAGAATTCTTACTGAAAGTCCCAAAGGAATCAATCAAGTATATTGTACATTAGGACCCAAGAAGAATCCTATGGCTTAATCGATATATTTATAGTTAAATAAAGACAATAAGAGAAAGAAACACATGCATGACATTGAATGAACTTACTTTCTCTGCATTTGCTTGGGCCTCACATGCTTTTGTGTGTTCTCCAGCATTAAAGGAGTGTAAATCAAACTGTTCAGAAGGTACTTTAGTTGACCACAACCTTAAATTGATTGTGGTTTTGGTCTTATATCCTGGTATTGGCACATCATATGCAACGGCAACAATATCTTCACCACCAATCCAACGCATCTTCCCATCTGACCCCGTAACAACTTTTCCACCAAATTTCACAGGATAAGAAACGTCATTCCTGACAATTTCCCAGGGGTTGCCATTCTGAAAAGACAAGTTGTGTGTAGAAGAGGATATCATCAAATGTCAAGTCGGGGAAGGCAAAGACAAAACATAGAAAGAAAGAATGAAAAGAAAAGGACAGAACAAGAACAAATACAACTGCTAAGAAGAAATTCCACTTTCTGCAAATTAAGAGGAAGCGATAAATGATAATTACATTAAGTTCAACTAATGAAGCAATGGATTAAATAAGCAAAACAACTTTTGATCATAAAGATTAAATAAAATAGTGAATTTTGAGAAACCATACCTCAAGCCAATTTTCAGCAACCTCCTCTTGGCCATCCTTCGTAATTATCTGCTTAAATAGGCCATGCTTATACCTGAGCCCATAACCCCATGCTGGATAATTTAAGGTTGCCAAAGAGTCCAGAAAACAGGAAGCAAGCCGGCCCAAACCCCCATTCCCAAGAGCAGCATCTGGTTCCTGTAAGGAGTAGAAAATTAAGTTAGAAGCATAGAGAAATGAGCTAACATGATGCAAGGAGCTTGTAAAGATCAAAACGAAATAAGCATGTAGCTAATCGCTATTGCAATAAGTGAGCCGCAAATGAGCCAATCCAATTTATTCATTAATCTTGTATATTAAAATGATTATACTGGTCTATGTTTCCTAGAATGAGTTCACCACGACTCCTCTCTCCACATAATTCTTCTACAATACATTATCAAAACCCAGATAGCAACAAAAACAGGAAGACAGTGTACAAAGTGATTTACAGAGGCTGAGAAAAGACAACCAATTTAACAACCAGGATGTGAATACTTATGCTGACATTTTACAACGAAGCTATCTTTAAACGTATGCAATATAATCTAAATGCAAAGAAAGACAACTCATAAGTATTACGACTTCAAATTAATCACAAAATACAAATAATAAAACGAGGCAAACTGACCTGAGAAGCCACATTTTCCAGAGTGTGACCAAGTTTTTGCAGAGCTTTTGCATATTCACCTGTGAGCTCCAAATTACCAACTGCGTTTAACAATGCTCTACCCTGCCAAGAAACACACAATTTCCACAGTGAAGAGAAATAAGTACATTTATAATGTAGTGGTGCACTTCCGGTGTTTGATATTCAAAAGATTAAGACAGAATGTGGACAAACCTGTAAGAACTCCATGGACAAATAGTAGGCCTGTTTTACATTCATCCTTTTATGAAGGTCATATGTTGCGTTCCAGTTAATAATAAGCTCATCACGCACGCTTTGTGCAGTGGCAAAGAAAGCCTTGGGGAGCTCAAAACTCTCAGAAGAAAATAATGGTGTGAACTCCGCATGGTATGTGATGCTTGACGCAATTGATTCAGCATCAGGAGGAACTCCTGAATAATCACAAAACGGAAATAACGATGTACTTTATAAGCTTAAACATGAGGAATGTGACAGCGGTTTTATTTACTAATTATATTCTCTGTAAGTCCATGATTTGACTTTCAACATGTTTATCAGGTATCATCATAAATCGAAATGGCCAATAGCACACCGATGACCAACTAACTAGCAAACATTTCATTTGCAATATCTTTAAAAGATTTATTGATGAACAACAAATTTTATACATGATCTCGAATAATCCCTCTCTTTTCCTAGTGAAGATAGATATTATTATATCATATTTCATTCATCTATTTATTAATTTGTTGACTTCTAATTGAAAACTCCGGAGGAAAATAAGATGGCCAGAACATTGCTACAGTAGGTAAGGCTATGTAATTGAACAAAACAAGGCCTATAAAATGAGATATTCTTCAAGATACAACAACAGCGATATTGAATATGCACTTAAGTTTTCAAGTAAAGCTCTAGGTCTAACTTGGCAATCACGATCTGCCATTTCAGCATTTACAGTACACACCAATTCCCCAAATTCAATCGAAGGATGTACTTTACATTTTCAAATTTCGAGAAATTACAAGTGACCAAAACTCAATCAATCACAGCGGTAACTCCTAAACCGTCAGTTAATCAACAAATTAGCAAGAAGAATCAAAAAAGGACATCACTGATCACTGCATGAGTATATAACAAAGCAATAAACGGAAAAGAAACAGAAACAGAAAAAACTCTATAGAAATACAACAAATGATATATATATATATATATATACCTTCATCGGCCACCGGATCACGCAATTTCTCCATTGGCTCACCAGACACGCACCTAACGCAGAAAGACGGTCTATTTACCATTTTCAACAAAAAGACTCTGGAATTTCGATTTCTAGAGGTGAAATCGATCAGCCTGGAATTGAAAGAACAATGCGATAACGCCATTGCCGCTGCACCTCCGGTGGACGAAGTCGCCATTGAGTAGAGCTCACAATATCCTCTCTCTCTCTATATATATATATATTTCTTTCTCTCACTAAAATATACTTTTTCTCTATATCAGTGAACTGTGAGTACTCTGAAGAAGAAGAAGAAGAAGAGTGAAAAATATGGGGAAGAGTGAGTGATGGAGTGTGTTGTCTGTCATGTAGCGAGAAATGAAATTGACATCTTCATTCAACGGTTCCCGATACTTTCTCGTGCACTGGTACACTGTACGCCTAATTAATCAATCTGTTTTTTTTAATTCACCTTGAAAAGGAATATCGACCTCCATAAACTCGAATTAATAATTATAATTTAAATTGATAAACTTGAATTGATAGTTATAATCGTAAATCATAAATGAAATATGAGAGAGTCCCAATTTGTATCAATTTGAATTTGAACTCAGGATCTCTTATATAAAATAGAAATGGATAGCACTAAACCAATATTTTTAATTTAATTAATCATAGGATGGAATTCTTTTACTCTACAGTCAGGTTTCCAATAATGCATTGTACCTGTCCAATTAAGAATTGACATTTTTCCCAAAAAAGAATGATGAGTATAGATGAATCAAACTTAGGATAATTCTATATTGATTCTATCAAATTTATGAGAGTTCATGTTGCACCATTATTACCTACTTTGTTTTTTATTGATCATTTATCCCGTCATTCAAATTATATCAAAATGTGAATGATTAATCAAACAAAGAGATTTATTTACTGATGTAGGTAAAATATTGAATGATTACAAAATTAGATATTTTTATGGACTAATTGTGGCTTAGGCTCAGCTCAACATGCTAAAGTCAATTAGGATTTTATGTGTCCTATTATTCAATACTTTTATCTCTGCAATTGGACGGGAGGTAAGTCGATATATATTCTTCAATCTTGTACTTGAATTTCGCTAGTAGACTTTTGATTTGAGCGTCAGAACACCAACGCCGAATAAAACCCTTGTCGCATCTTCTAACACTCTATTCGTATTGTAGGTTTAGTAAATTCATCCGAAAAGGAAATTTTGTAAATATATGGTGCAGAGTTCGCCCGCGTCAACTATATATGTGATTTATTTCAAAGAAATTTTGATGTTAACTATCAAACATCTACATATTTTTCCATGTCTAGAAGTACTTCGAAATGGAATTTTTTATTTTTTTTTTGGTATATACTAAAGTTTTTCCAACCGGACGCCGTATATTACTTCGAAATGGATTTGAAACATTCCCAAAAACTCTATTGTGGTTTGTTAAACTTGGTTTACATCAGCCCAACTCCATTTTTCCAAATGCATTTAAGATTGAAATGGGCTGAACTCAATCACTCAAAATTTGTAAGCATTAGGCCGAAATGTAGCCCATATGGGCTTGGAGAGACAGAGACCATTTAATCTAATTAATCGAGGCCCATTCTATCCCATTTTGTAATAAACTGCTTCAAGTCTTTAAGCTACAATGAAAGTAAAAAGTCCATTTCTACTCATAATTGCCTTTTGAATAAAATCTAATCTAACATCTGTATGAATAACTCAATCTGTTTATTTTATTATGAAAAGACTTTCATACCTTTGTGTAAATTTGAAATCCTATTGGTAGTTGGAATCTATTTAATTAATTCATAAAAAAAAAAACTATTAATAGTAGGACACGATTTAATATATATATATATATATAAAGAAAAGAATCAAATTTCTATCTTGTTTGGCAATAATACCCAAACAATATATATTTTTCAAAGTCCAATAATTTTTGCCCCCACTAAATATATGAATGTTAATTCGATTCTGAATTAGTTTCTTCTTTCTCGGCATGATAGCTTGTTGATTGCATTATCATTCATTACTCTTAATTAGTCATTGATGTTTGAGTCTACTAATTTACTTTTTTCCATGTTTATAATATGAATTGTTAGAGTATGCTTAGCAAAACTACCCAAACAATATATTTTCCAAAGCCAAATAATTTTGCCCACTAAATATATGGGTGTTAATTCCATTCCGTATTAGTCTCTTCTTCCTCGGCATGATAGCTTGTCGATTGCATTATCATTCATTACTCTTAATTAGTCATTGATGTTTGAGTCTACTAATTTACTTTCTTTTCACGTTTATAATATGAATTGTTAGATTATGCTTAGCAAAACTACCCAAATAATATATTTTTAAAAGTCAAATAATTTTGGCCCACTAAATATATGGGTGTTAATTCGATTCCGTATTAGTCACTTCTTCCTCGGCATGATAGCTTGTCGATTGCATTATTATTCATTACTCTTAATTAATCATTGATGTTTGAGTTTACTAATTTACTTTCTTTTCACATTTATAATATGAATTGTTAGATTATGCTTAGCAAAACTACCCAAACAATATATTTTCCAATGCCAAATAATTTTGCCCCACAATATATATGGGTGTTAATTCCATTCCGTATCAGTCTCTTCTTCCTCGGCATGATAGCTTGTCGATTGCATTATCATTCATTACTCTTAATTAGTCATTGATGTTTGAGTCTACTAATTTACTTTCTTTTCATGTTTATAATATGAATTGTTAGATTATGCTTAGCAAAACTACCCAAACAATATGTTCCGTAGTAGTCTCTTCTTCCTCGGCATGATAGCTTGGTAATCGCATTATCATTCATTGCTCTTAATTAGTCATTGGTATTTGAGTCTGGTAATTTACTTTCTTTCCATGTTTATGATATGAACTGTTAGATTATGATTATAAATTAATTATAATTCTCTAATTTCAAAATTGAAGTCCTTACATAGCCAACAAATAAAAGAAAACTCAATCAAACATTAATTCTTTGGTGGAAGGAGTCTCTCTCTCAAGTTTTCTACTATCGGCCGCTTAAATAAAAGGATTAAGGATTTTTGATCAATAGAAATTTGATTGTGTTTCCCATATGTAAAGAAATATGGAGATTGAACATTATATTTTCAACATGATTAGAAAAATTGATTGATGAAAGAAATGAATGGCCTTGTGTGGATCTCACAAAAGAGAAAGGATGATATTATTTATTTAATAGGAAAGATACACAATTTATAATCATATACATATTCTTAGAAATATTATTTTACATTCAAATAGATTAAAATATTTCATGTGCTTAAACATATTATAATAATTAATATATAAATGATTAAATAAATTTTTTAATAATATGAAGTATTTAGTACAAGAGAAATAAACTTTTAAGTATCTACAATATCTAATAGTAATTGGGCATTGTGCTTACAAAATTTAATTAATGTATGAAAAATATAATAAAATAAGATACCTATAGAGTTCGTATATTTTTTTTAACAAGATACTATATGAGCTCGAGGATATAAGTTGAGAGAAAAAAGTTAAATTGAAAGTTAACTCATCAAAGACAACACTCACGTCATTCCAATTTTAAAGGTCTATTTTGACCAACTTATAAGTTTTAAATGAGATTTGAAAAAATTTAAAAATATATATTACGTGTTTATTGGTTATCGTAATTAGTTATATTAATAGTGTCTAAAATTGGAGAAATATTCTTGAAAAAAATTACTTATACACAAACGGGTGTAACAAAAAAAAGGATAGAGTTCTTAAGATCGTTATTTTTTGAATATGAGATGTTGGAGATAAGTTTAGATAAAAATTGTTAATAACAAAAATTTGCTCACTTGAGATAGCACTTCTTTTAACCCATTTTCGAAGGTCCATTTTGATCAACTTATAAGTTCTAAATGAGTTTTGAAAATGTAAAACTTTTAGCATTTGATATCTTGTAGTTAATCATATTATGGTGATACTTTAACTAAGTGATTTAGAAAGAAAAAGAGGTTCTTTAGCAAGGAAGACATCTTTGAAAAAATAAAATCTAGTATGGCATGTCTCAAGATGAAAGAAGAAATAATAGTTATGGGAGACATTCAATATTGTACTTGATGCTACAAACACATGCGTATATTGTGAAAATATTGATTAGTTATTTCTATTACATATAATTATTTATATATATGGATGTATATAAGGATACAAAAGTTAAAACTGTACATGACTGCACAAATGTATACACGAAATATGAAATATGACATGTTTGACGTTTACTTGGAAAATAAATCGGCAACACGAGTATTTTCTTTGGACACATGATGCTTATGGTTATTTTGTCTTTAAAATCTCATAATAAAGAGTGTAATATATATGTGAGATTTGAAAAAGTGTAGTATATATGTTATTGCATATAAAAATATGAAATTTGACTTTATATTTTCAACACTGTTAGAAAAAGTGATTGTAGAAAATAAATAAATCTGCTTGTATGGATCACAATTAAGACAATATAGTGTCAATTTATATATTTTAAAGAGATATAGGCTTATAATTATATACATGAGCGTGCTAAAAAATACATGAGACATTTCGTTGATATTCAAATAGATCGTTATATTGCATGTGTTTAGGTATAACATAATAAGTGTTGATCAAGAAAAAAAAAATATTAGCAGTAGGAAACTATTTAGCAGAACGAAAATAGACCTTGAACTTCAATATTGCCTAAAAGTATTTAGACATTATGATGAAACAATTAATTGCACATGAGAAGGTATAATGAAAAAACATGACAAAGTTCTTAAATTTGTTATTTTTGAAAGGGAAAATTTCATTTTTGGCCCCCCAGTTATACGGTGAATGCTATTTTGGTCCCCCAGTTACACCGCTCATTAAATATAGTCCTTAAACTACCGCATTTTTCATCAAATGTGGTCTCTCCGTCTAATTTCCAGTGAAATTGATAATTGTTGGGATTAATTGAAATGTGAACAATTACATTTTACACCCCATAAGCACAACTTTTGACACTTTCCACCGCAAAAAAGAATAAACAGAATATTGACAAATTTCACCATTTAATTGTGATTTTTTTCACAAATTACATCACTATCCATTTCTCATCAATATCTACGGCTTTAATACAGTATTCAAAACACCAAAAAGCAAAAAAAGGACAAAGAAAAATGTTTCGATAATTATATTTAGTTAGTGATCTACATTTCAAATTGTATATAACCTATGTTGCACGAACACAGATATGACACGATAATTTAAAAAAAAATTAGGAGACGACACAACTAGGACACGTGTATATATATATATATATACATATACATATATTTAGTGTGTATATTATACATGTTAAATAGAAATTAGATAAAATTATTAATATTTTATTTTTCAGTTAGTCTTAAAAGAATAATTGTTAAAGACACAGTGGCAAGATTGGGCCATGAATTTTATCTTGGAAAATTTAGTTGTATCAAATATTTAGGCGCACTTTGATCCAATTAAAATCCATAAAAAGCTGATTAGATCTCCTTTGCAGCGCCGTTGCAGTTCCTACAGAAAAGTTTGAAACCCATCTTCTCATCTTCTCTGGCGCCGCTTCACATCACAATGTAGTTCTTCATCCAAGAGAAATCAATCAGAAATCCCTAAAACTCACAATGGTAAATTTAGAAAAAATCTGACTTTTCATACAATTTACTACCAAAATTTTATTCTTCATCCACACGAACTAGCAACAACCGGGGAAAGGTTTTGTTTCAAATGCATCCGACACGGCTCCACGCCGTGTCTGCAATTTTTTTTCTATTTTTTTCGAGGGACACATCTATGTACGTGTCCTACGTGTCCGACACTTGTTGGGGCCTTGTCGAACGCGTACTATTTTGAGGCATGTCCATGCAACTTAGTATATAACTGATGCTAATTAAGGCAAAAAATCATTAGAGTAATGGTAAATTGCTAATTCTATTCTTAAGTTAGAAAATTTATATTAAAAGGGTGAAATTTGTTAGTGATTCTTTCATTGGTGGAAATGATCAAATTTTGTGCATTTGGGATGCAAAATATAATTTTTGACATTTTAATTAACCCCAACAATTGCAAATTAGACCGAGGGACCAAATTTGATGAAAATGTGGTAGTTTAGGTACATTTGATGAGAGGTGTAACTGGTAGACCAAAATTGGGCTCGCCATATAACTGGGGACCAAAAATAAACTTTTTCCTTTTTAAATATGAAGTGTTAGAGATAAATTGAGAGGAAAAGAAAAACAATAAAAGCTACCTCATTTCATTCCAATTTCATCAACCTATTTTCACCAAATTACTAATTTTAAATGAGATATATAAATTGAATAAAAAATTTCAGTTTATTAGGTCAGATAATTACTATTGGACACCTACAGTATTACATTTAATAAAGTCACATGAATATATTATAGAAATATTGATGAATTAGTTTCTTATACAAAATATTTATTAAATTCTTAGTGCATGTATATAAGGATGCATCAGTTAAAATTGTAATATACTTGCACAAACTTACTATCATCATATGTACTTAAAGTTCATATGCACTTGAAATTATTAGAATAAATAACAAATATAAAAAATTGCACTTAACAATAGAAAACATACGTAAGAAGGTGAAATTAGAAAGTTTTATGTACTTAATTTTGAACCAACTTATAAACATGAGTATTCTTATGTATACATTTTTAATAATCTCATTATATAAGAAATATAATCTATATATATGTATATTTTGTATTATTAGAGAGAGTGATAGAGGAAAGAAATTGATCTACTTGTATAGAGTACACAGATGAAAAACCAATTAATAAATATATGTATGAATATGTAAAAAAAAAAAATATATTAAAAAAAATCAAGATGAGTTTTAAACAAATAAACAAAATGTTATAAGAAATATATATAAAATAATTAATTATTTTTTTGAACAATTATTAATAAATAATAATTAAATTTATTTGTCAATAAACTAAATACATCAATGTATGCTCTTGATATATGTAATCATAAATTTCATAATTTTTTGCATCAGTTTTGTTTATCATTATACGATCATGTGCAACATACGTGATATTTTGGAAAAATTTACGTTAGACCAATTAATAATTTTAATGTCTATATCTCTCATTCAGTAAAATATATTATGTGCAATATGCTATACATTTGTGTGAATTTTTTTTTTAACAAAATGCGCACTTAAACCATTAAATTCGAGCTCGTATAAAATTACCCAAATTACTCTCTAGTAAAAGTAAAAAGACAACATCAAAACCATCAAACCCCTATTCTCAAGTGCTACGCATCACATCACACCACACCAAATGGCTTCTCACCACCACCCCTGCCACCACCACCCCACCACCACAACCACTACTTATTGCGACTGTTACTACCCCCCCTACCCACCCTGCCACCACCACCCTCCGCCTCCACCAGATCCCCACCTCCTCTACCACCCGCCACCTCAGCACCACCTCTATCCCCCCCAACCCCACCTCCCTAATCTACATCAATACCACCCCCATTTACAAGACCATTCATTCCAAGAAGAAAGACCAAACCACCCCACCGTCTCCTCCCTCCTCCGCCGCATCGCCGCCCTCGAGTCCGCCCTCGGCCGCCGCTCCTCCTCCACCTCCCTCCGCGACGCCGCGGCCCGCACCATTCAGACCTACTTTAGAGCCTTCCTTTTGCGCAGATCAAGAACCCTAAGGCAACTCAAGGACCTCGCTTTTATCAAGTCTAAGCTCAGCGCTCTCAAATCCTCAGTTTCTGAACAGACCCACTTCGATTACGACGTCGTTTATCGTAGAGCTATGGATTTGCTTCGCAGACTTGACTCAATTCAGGTAAAAATAGAATCTTTGCTCTGAAAGCTTTGTGTGCAGAATATTTTTACATCATTTTCAATTTTGAATGTTCTGTAAGGATAATGTAGGCAGATCTGATATGTTTATTGTATTGATTATTCTGTGAAGGGTGGTGATCCAATGATTAGAGATGGGAAAAGCTCGATACGAAGAGAACTTAACAATTTTTTCGATTTTATTGATGGGTTTTACTCGGAGAGGAGGAGGATTTCGAGTGGAGTAAAGGTGCGGTACGAGAGGACTAATGTGAAATCTAAGGTCCCCATTATGGAAAGAAAAATGAGCAATGTGAAATGTGGGGATTTGAAAAGAGAAAATATGCAGAAATTGAGGGGTCTAGTTGAACGAATCGATAAATTAGCTGAGGAGCTTGATGAGGAGGAGAGTGAGGTAATCGAAAGCCCTATTATCATTACAAGAAAGCAAAATGTAGCTGGAAATGTAAGTGGAGTTATGGTTAAGCATCATGGTGGGGCTCAACCGAAAGTGAAGAAAAGTGTGAGCTTTGCAGAGGATGGGAAGGTTTACAGGTTGTTGAGGAGAAACCGTGAGCTGGTTTTAGACGAGGATTGTGATGACAACTTGGTTGATACTGAGAGAGAGCTCGTGGATGATCTTTGTAGAGAAGTTGAAGAAATTGGTGTATCTTCAAAGGAGGCTGATGATGAGGCGGAAGCTCACTCTGAAAACGAAGGTTCTCTTCCCAGCAGTGATGAGAGGCACGATCAGGATGAAACTGATAGTTTTGCATTCTCTGCTCCGTTGCCTTTGAAGATGGAAACAAGAGCCGGACTTAATTGACAGGAGATAAATAACATTAGTCAGTCACATTTTGTCGGGCATAATGTTGTGATATTAGGAAAATAACGGTAGTTGCTTCTGAGCGTTGGTTTGCTTTTGTTAGCTTGTGATTGTTGTATGACCACGAAGAAAGAAACGACTGGAAAACCTTAAAACTGTCGAAAGGTCATAACCATGTTGTAGTTGGGGCGTGTAGTTTTCGTTCTTTTCGTTGTACGTTTTGGTATGGGGAAGAGGGTGTGGTGCTTGTTAATTTCTCTTAGTGTTGTATTTTGTCTTCCTTAATTAATGAGCATTTTATTGGATTGGAATACATTAGTATTGTTTTCTCAATTCTCATTTGCTTTATCCTATTAAATCTGCTTTTTTTTTTTGAATTAAATCTGCTTTTAGTGTACTATAAGAAGACGTGAAAGCATTGGTTGTGAGAAGGTTTTTGAGGGGTAGGGGACATTCTTCATGGCAATGGAAACTGGGCAATATCCCCAAGAAGAAGGCTACAATATCCAAAAAGAACTTTATAGCAATGAAAATTGAAAAAACTATTATGGTTTCATGATTACAAGGAGCAATTTGAGGGGTTAAATGTAATTAACTTTTAAGTTAAGGGCTAATCAAAGATAAGTTGTCTTTACAATTAAGATAGCTCAACTCAGTTCATAAGAATTACACTACAAGTATCCAAATGTCACGTATGATTATATTTTCTCATTCTAATTGTTGCCACAAAGACGTGATAAGTGTTACTCGATGTGCAAGTAAATCGAACTGAGTCAAACAAAGTACGATTCAAGTTTTGATTTTTTATCGAACTTCAAAGCTTGAGTTATAACTTGGTCTGGTAACTAGTTCAACAGAGCTTGAACGAGCTTAATCAAATCAAATATGAGACAAATTAGATTAATTTGATATTTTTGCACATTTTATCATTTTAACATTGATCGAGTGGAGCTCAAGCCGAGCTCCCAACATTGTCAAACAAAAACATATCTTAGCCTTTTATTTTGAAAAGTGAATCGAGCTGAAACGAACTTTTAATGATTTACCTCACATTCACTAGTCTGATATATTTTTTAGTCCTAATTGTAATGTCCAAACTGTAATGTATAAACATGTCGTGTACTCATGTGCCATTAGAATCAGATTTGACTCTTCTTCCGGTTTTAGATCAGAGTGAGCGCAACTGAATTAGTTTACAGTTAATGAATGGCCAAAGCCCACCTTTGTCCAACACACTAAAACACCTCTTCTCAACCACCGTCGGACAATGCGAGTCACTGTTATACCGCTGCGCCACCACAACCAAATCCCTTCCGACCACCAAGAAGCTGCACGCCCACACCATCACCTCCGGCCTCCTCTCAAACCATTTCCTCTCTTTACTCACGTCTGCATATGGTCTCTGTGGCCATGTGTCGTATGCCTGCAGACTGTTCGACGAATTGCCTAAACGAACTCTGGTTTCATATAAAGGCATGATAAGAATGTACACCGAGAATGGGTACCCCCGAGGTGCAGTAGTGTTGTTTAAGGAAATGCACGGGTCGGGTTGCTGCGTGGCGGATGAGTATGTATACCCGTTTGTTTTTCGAGCGTGTGGGGATTTAGTGTTGCTTGAATTGGGCGTGGTGGTTCACGGGTTGGCGATTAAGAGCGGCCTTGTATCGGGCAGCAGCTTTGTGGGGAATTCTTTGCTTGCAATGTATATGAATTGTGGGGACCAAAAAGGGGCTAGAAGAGTGTTTGGTGCAATGATGGAGAAAACTGTGGTTTCTTGGAATACAATGATTAGTGGGTACTTTCGAAACGACAGTGCCAAGGAGGCCTTGATGATTTTCCGGGGAATGGTGGATAATGAGGTGGAGTTTGATTCTGCCACGGTTCTTTCGGTTTTGCCTGCTTGTGGGTATCTGAAAGATTTTGAGATGGGGAGAGAAGTTCATCTACTGATCCAAGACAAGGTTTTTGGGAAAAGATTGGCAGTTCAAAATGCTTTAGTTGATATGTATGTGAAATGTGGAAGAATGGACGAAGCACGTGGTGTTTTTGACGGGATAGTAGAGAGAGATGTCGTGACCTGGACTACTATGATTAATGGTTACATATCAAATGCAGATGTTAAAGGTGCATTGAATCTGTGTAAATTGATGCAGTTTGAAGGTGTGAGACCTAATGAGGTAACATTAGCTTCACTTCTGGCAATGTGTGCCAGTTTACCTGATTTGAAGCTTGGCAAATGTTTGCACGGATGGGCGATTAGGCAAAACATTGAAAATGATGTTAATGTGGAAACTGCTTTAATTGATCTCTATGCCAAATGTGGTTCTGTTAGGCTCAGTTTTGGTGTTTTCTCTAAGACTTCTAAGAAGAGAACTGTGCCTTGGAATGCAATTCTTTCGGGGTGCATTCATAATAAATTGGCTGGAGAAGCTATCGACTTTTTCAAGCAAATGCTTCTAGAAGCAGTGAAACTCAATGATGCAACTTGGAAGAGCATCCTTCCTGCATATGCCATTGAGGCAGATCTGCATCAAGCAATGAATATACACGGTTACATGATAAGATCAGGATTTATTAGAAAAATTGAACTTGTCACCGGTTTGGTTGATATATACTCGAAATGTGGAAGTTTACAGTATGCACACAAGCTCTTTGATGGTCTTTCTATGAGGAGTAGAGACATTGTTTCGTGGAGTGTTATAATAGCGGGTTATGGAAAACATGGAAATGGGAAAGTTGCGGTTTCTCTTTTTAATCAGATGGTTCAATCTGGGGTTAAACCTAATGAAGTGACGTTTACTTCTGTTTTGCATGCTTGTGGCCACGCGGGATTGGTGGATGAGGGATTAAATTTATTTAATTTCATGCAAAAAAATCACCAAGAGAGTCTACGGAGTGATCACTACACTTGCATTGTTGATCTTCTTGGTCGCGCTGATCGACTTGATGAAGCTTATGAAATGATTAAAACAATGCCCTTTGAACCGAGTAGTGCTGTTTGGGGTGCTTTACTTGGTGCTTGTGTGATACATGAAAATGTTGAACTTGGGGAGGTGGCTGCTAAGTGGCTATTCGAGTCAGAACCCGAGAACACGGGGAATTATGTGTTGATGGGAAATATTTATTCTGCAGTTGGAAGGTTTGATGATGCACAGAAAGTGAGGGGGATGATGGATAACATAGGATTAGTAAAAGCTCCTGCAAACAGTGTGATAACATAATTGAAGCATGTTTATGAATTGTTGTCTCAATTTGATGGACTGATAGATGTATATGCAATAGCCATATAATTTGATGTTTTCTTACAATCTTGACATTCTTATATGCCTTTGTTTTTCCATGTTTGATGTTAATGGTTAGAACTTAGAAGCAGGCTTTTGTTAATTCCCCTGCTATAGTTCCTCTAGCATGATTAGTGGATTAATAATTTATTATTTTATCTTATAATAATGCCATCCCAAACCTATTAAATCCCTTTTTAACACCTAAATCACAACATTAACTTCTGCTGCAACAAACTTAATCCCCATTGCCAAATCCCAAAATCAAAGGTAACCCCGATTCAAATTGTAAATGCAGTCCCTATATTTATAAGATCTATAATCTTAGGGCGAGGAAACATAAATATGTGTTTCAACTCATATTCTATTTTAACTATACATGAATTGTATACACTTGTTATGCACAATTCAAGTGAAAATACAATTAAACACAATACATTATTCCTAAATAGAAAATTTGAAACGGGCAAGATGAGTGGCACTCAATTTAGACTTTCATACTATGATAGCCGCATTGTTGTAATTTGAGAAAATTACCAAAAGTCTCCCTCACTTTAGTGTAAATTACCAAAAACCTCCTGATCTTTTTGAAATTACATAAACTTCCCCTCATGTTAAGACATTATTACAATTACACTCCATCTGTATTAACTTTTTTTTTATAATTTCACCACTTGTAAAACTTAGAAATAGATCAATTGCAGGGGTCTCATTGTTATTTCCAAAAATTAAGGGGTTTTGATAATTAGTACTAAAGTGAAGGGTGTGCATGTAATTCACACTTGTAATCATATTCGAACAATTTGATTATTTCTAAATTCAATTTCAACCGTTTAATCACACCCATATAACTTTTTCGAAATGACAAGTGTGTACAATCCAATTATGACAAGTATAGTTTACTTTCCGCAATGTTAATGTTGGTGCAGACAAATTCCATGCAACTAGAATTTCCCTGAAATTTTGCTCTCATTTCAGGTCTTCTACCTAAGTTCTCAAAGTCAAACCTGTCTTTTTCTTTTTTCTATCTGTAGCAATAAATACGAATTTGACAAGCGAAAGTATTTCTATGTATTTCGGTCTCACAAATATTACTAGTATTTAATACTTTTTTTTTTGATAGATAGTATTTAATACTTTTCTATTCTACTTTTCAACTTTTTAGCTTTTTGGGTCAAGTTCTATGCATAATTAGAAGAAAACTATAAGCAAAAGTAATTATACACACACATATACATATATATATATATCTATATATATTGCGGTGTTCAGCTAATCAAATTATATTTACCTCTCTACATTCACTCTTCCGACTTCTGATCCAGGGAGAGAAATTCAATCGTCAGCCATTAAATTATAGAGAGCGGCGACATTGTGAAAGAGAGAGCGAGAGAGAAAACTATTATGCTTTGCTGTGATGATTAGATTGATGCATTAATCTCATTTTACATTCATTTATTCATTCGTTTGCTGAATCTGATTTTAGATACAGACACCAGAAATTCGAATAGCAATCGGAAACCCTAGGCTTAGTTGGATTGGGCGTGATTTATTGGATTACAAATTCCAATGCGGTGGTATTCGCCGCCGGGGAGGAGAACAGGATCGTTGAATAGCTGCGGTGGCGGATCTGATGGTGAGAAGCGTATCGTCATTTTCGAAGAATTGTCGGCGCAGAGTTTTTCGGAAGAGTATTAGCTGTGATAGTATTGGTAAAGGCGGTGTCGGTGTTGAGAGCGTTGATTTGTTGAATTGTAGGAGGCTGAAAAGGATACTAGTGGAGGAGAGGGGTGGCATTCGAGGAAGATGCAGCTGCACTTCTCACCTAGCATGAGAAGTATAACGATATCATCCAGCAGCAGTGGAGGAAATGGCAATGGAGGAGGCGGAGATTTGATGAAGATCAAGGTCGCAGCTCGCAACATTTCATACCGCACGCTGTTCCACACCATTTTGATTCTTGCCTTTTTGTTGCCGTTCGTGTTCATTCTTACCGCCCTCGTCACCCTTGAAGGCGTCAACAAGTGCTCCTCGATCGGTACTTTTCCAAATTTCCTTTTCTTCTCAGTCTTGGATCAATGTCGCCCTGTCATGATTGGTTTTCCGATGGTGTGACTTGGATCTCGATGATGTTAGTTTTATTATCTGGATTTGTTTCTTATTTTTTAAGTTATATAGATTGATGTGGATCTGAATTGTGATTCGTGATGTTCATCCTGTGTTCTTACGCGCTCGTCTATTATAGGTAAGTTGAAACTGTTTTGTGAATAAAAACTTATTGCAGTGAATAGATTTAAAGATAAACAGGAGTGGTTATGTGTTGGTTTGCAGTCGCTGATCTTATTTCAGCAATGTTCCTCAATTCAACTCTTGCTTAGGGCTGCATGGCTGTAGTTTGATTTTCTGGTTTCAATAGATTTTTGACATAAATCTTATTTAGGGCATGTTTGTTGAGTTTTGCTTGAACTTATTAGGTCTTTCATTCTAATTTAAGTAGCCTTTTCCCGTGTTTCTGCACATGTTAGTCAGCTTTTCACTTACTCCTCTGGTAAGGCAAGTCATCGATTCATTCAAGTCTTATTTTCATGTTTTGATCTGTTACTAGCTTAAAACTGGAACTATTCTGGTGATCCACCAAACATATAAACGGCTGGCTGTTGCCGAGCTGATTTCTTTCTGTTGGCATGCAAAGCTTTAAACAGTACCTGATAGTCGTAAAGCCAAGTAGAAGCAACCTTCTTTGTCCATTTACCAATTTTGCATTTCTGTTGCAATTAAAACCAAAAGGAACTGATACTGCAGTATATCATATCTATGCAATTTAAATATTCCAAGCATACTTCATTTATGCACGACCACACAAGGGTACTTCAAAATAAATTTTTCCTATTAGTGTTTTCCCTTTCTTTCCTTTGAAACTTGTCGTTGTTTAACTTTCTAGAGGGTCTTCCTAAATTATAGATTTCTAGGACCACTGTTGTTCCTCTTTGCTGTTCGAACTTCTTTTGTTACCAAGGTTTTCCTCTCCCTGAAAGCATTGTATAACTCTTAAGATCTGGCCCATTAACATGATGTGCTTACTTTATGTCGAGCTACATTGCAAGTCATTGCAGTGTAGGAGAAAAACAAATTAAAAAGTTTTTGACTAGTTGTGACTGCTATTTTATTGCACTCTGGCAATCCTGGACTTTGTTTTTTTATTATGTGCTCTTTGTATGCTTTGTCCCTTTCTTCATATAAATGTTGAGTTCTGAAAAGCGTTCTGAAAAGCTATTAGTTCATTCATTTATTATGGTTTTATAATTTGCTATTTTATTGTTTCAGATTGTTTAGGACGACGTTTGGGGCCAAAGCTTCTTGGTAGAACTGATGATGGGGTAAACTACTATTATTATTTTCGTTGATATTTTATTGTATTGATTTGTTATGTCGGCACAGTTTAAGGAGATAATTTTTTATGCCAGTGATCCCTTTTCGAAAACAATGCCTAAACTTGGTTATTTTGTTGTTCTGACAGAGGCTGGTCAAGGACTTCGTTAAGATCCTAAATCAAGTGAACGCTGAGCAAGTCCCTGATAGTATGAAGCTCCCAGAGTCTTTTGGTCTACTTGTTTCAGAAATGAAAACTTACAAGTACAGTTCAAAGGAGTTTGCTTTGATTTTGAAAGGAATGGTATTGTAACCTGACCACTTCTCTCTTCATATTACATATTGCTGAACTTATTCCACTGGCCTCGTTTCCAGCACTACTTTTTGCTGACTCTTCTCATTAGTGGATTATATAAAAACTCTGCATTTGTTTAGCTTTCCCTTTGATCTCCTTACCAATCACCTATTTCCATGTGATCCATCACTATGTAAAATTCATCTGTTTGTTTTTCAGTTCCCAAGCTTATGACAAACATATAACTATATAAGTAATTACAAAGCATATGTTCAATTAAATGAATTTATGGAAATAATTAAAAGAAGAATTCTAGTTCCACTGTTTTGAACTAGCTTATTTTCTTTGGGGATCTGTGGTATATTATATGCACATTCTTTTGGATTTACTGAGAAAGCTTTGTTTCAGAAGTAATTCTTTTAGTTCTGAAAATCTTTCCTTTTACCCAACAGATGGAGAGATCTGAACGGGAGATCAGGCAATCGAAGTTTGCTGAGCTAATGAATAAGCATTTTGCAGCTAGTGCCGTTCCAAAGGGCATTCACTGCCTTTCATTGAGGCTGACTGATGAATATTCTTCCAACGCTCATGCACGCAAGCAGTTACCTTCTCCAGAGTTACTTCCATTGCTTTCCGACAACTCCTACCATCACTTTGTGTTGCCAACAGACAACATTCTTGCTGCTGCAGTTGTTGTCACATCTGCTGTCCAGTCAGCTCGAAACCCTGCAAAAATTGTTTTCCATGTGATAACTGACAAGAAAACTTATGCAGGCATGCATTCATGGTTTGCCCTAAATCCTCTGCCTCCTGCCATAGTTGAAGTTAAAGGTGTTCATCAATTTGATTGGTTGACAAGAGAGAATGTCCCAGTTCTTGAAGCTGTAGAGAACCACAATGGGATTCGGGATTACTACCATGGAAATCACATCACCGGGGCCAATCTTAGTGATACAACCCCACGAACATTTGCCTCAAAATTACAGGCTAGAAGTCCAAAGTACATTTCATTGCTAAACCATCTTCGCATATACCTTCCAGAGGTAACCAGTTGCAACTGAACATTTACTTCTTTCACGCCCCGTCAATTTTATAGTTGTATTGGATGTATTTCAAAATAGCTTGTGCAAGTTGGAGACTGGGGGGATGGATTTTATCCACTTAATAAAATGGTTCCTGACTTTTGCACAAAGCTAATCAGCCCCTTCATCATAGGCTCACCAGTCACGTTAATGCTTAAGTGATTTTAATTTTCTGTGAAGTTTTAGATTTCGGTTGATTCATGATTTAGTGACCTTGTTAGGTAATTAGAGTTTGCATTTGATGTCTGAATGAATAGGATTGTTCCTGGCACATGTGGCATACAGTTTCTGTTTGCAGCCTAACTGCTTGTTTCTTGCTGTGTAAACAGCTGGGATAGAAAATAGATTATATCATTATTTTATCAGACATTTTGTTCGTTCTTCTTTTTCCTATGCAGGACTTAGAATAATATTTTTGTTATGTTTTGCAGCTCTTCCCAAGCCTTGACAAGGTGGTTTTCCTAGACGATGATGTTGTAATTCAACGTGATTTATCTCCTCTCTGGGAAATTGACCTTAACGGAAAAGTTAATGGAGCTGTTGAAACTTGTAAAGGTGACGATGAGTGGGTTATGTCTAAGCGATTTAGGAACTATTTCAACTTCTCACATCCACTAATAGCAAAGAACTTGAATCCTGATGAATGTGCGTGGGCATACGGGATGAATATTTTTGATTTGCGTGCATGGAGAGCGACAAATATCAGGGACACTTATCATGCCTGGCTGAAGGAGGTATATATTTGATTTTCATATTATATATTTGTCTGCCCTGACTTGTGTCTACGAGGATTGCTTGTACAAGCAAATGTTTCTGCGTTTTTAGTTTACCTGCAAGAGTAGCACATCTTCTTTATGCAGCTTTAAACTTTACTCATTAGAGAATCAGGCCCTTGCCTGTTTGTGTTTTGGCACAATGTTGTTTACTATATATTTTGTTCCAATAGTTGTTCTTGTGTTTCTTGACATTTTTAAGGATTCCTTCAGAACATGGGCTGGTCCCAGTTGAAGCACTGCACACTGCAATACACATGATCAGCATGTCATTACTATTTAAGGACTTCTAGCTGACAGATTTGTGATGTAAAATTTACCACTGCTTGCTTTTGGAACTTCTGTATATTTTCATTTGATTAGGATTAATTTTGCTTCCTGATTTACATAGACAGACAAAATAAGACGATATATTTTTTTTTGCTCGAGCTAGATTGCCAGCGTGAGATGATCCTGTCTTCAGTGCAATCATAATAATTGTTCTGTTAAATTTTTTCATGGTTAAGGAAATATCTTTGATATATAGTCAATAGACATCTGAAATATTACTTTCCAGGATATATCATTCTTGAAAACCTACTGTTACAATTATTATTTCTGCTGAAGGTGTGGGGCAGCAGCATCTGGGACAGGGTGGGGGGGGGGGGGGTTGGTGTTCTGGTCGGAATTGGGGACGTGGGAGAGTGTTGGATGGAGAGATGTAATAATGATATGATGCAAATTATTTATTGCTGAGTGTCAAATTGGGAATTTTTTAAGAGCAATAATTTGGCTAATTACTCCCATCAGCTTGTGGTTGTTTTCCGTATTATATTTCTTCTTACTGGGGTTTTATGTTGTTGCAGAATCTGAAGTCAAACCTCACATTATGGAAACTCGGAACTCTTCCTCCAGCTTTGATTGCATTCAAGGGTCATGTTCACCCAATCGAGCCCTCCTGGCACATGCTTGGTTTGGGCTATCAGAATAATACCAACATTGAAAATGTGAATAAGGCAGCAGTGATTCACTACAATGGCCAATCAAAACCATGGTTGGAGATTGGTTTTGAGCATCTCCGGCCGTTTTGGACCAAGTATGTCAATTACTCTAGTGATTTCGTTAGGAACTGCCACATATTGGAGTAGTAACAAACAAAGCAACGGGCTTGCACCAGTGAAACAATGTTACAAAAAATTGGAGGTGTGATGGGTTATGCATCTCTTTGGGGGTTATAGATGCTCATCAACAGATTCAAGTGAGTAAGAAAGAGAAAATCTCAAAACGTATTCGCAACGGTGAGATGTGAAATCTGGATGCCCCGATTCTCTAACAAGAGGATATGTTACTAAACTGGGCATGAGATCCATTCTTTCCTGTATGTAAAGTAGCAGTTATTCATCTATTGTTTTGGATAGGATAAAGGACATTATTTTTAGTGCTTAGAAGGGAATAATGCTATATGGCGCTTGGGAATTGCATGAAACGACAGAGCTAGGATGCAGCTCCGCTGTAAGCTCCCCCACTCTAGCTCCATTGGCTGTAGAGATTATTATTCTTTTTCCTTTATTTTGTTCTCGTTTATTCAGATTTTCACGAGATTCGCCAATAATTTTTCATTTTGCTTTTTCTGATATTATATCTTTATTTCGATTCTAGTCGGGTAGGTTGTGGAGGTATATTACAGGGACCTGGTTTAAGTTAGGGAACAACACATAGGTTATAATGTCCAGGTATTTGTTCTGTACAATTTATGCGAAACATTATTGGTGTGCAGATTCTTATTTGATCAGCTGTACAACTTGATATTTATTATTTCACGTTTTTTACTGCTCAAATGCTTTTCATTTATGGAGTACTATTTTCTTGAGAAAGTATTCTTGCCTTGTTGTTAGTGTAAGTACAGTTGGCAACAAGAAGAAGTTAATAATGAAGGATTTGATTGACACTGACATATAATATCATAGATTCCTAATTATTATAATAAATAATTGTCCGCCTTAACTTAGATAGTTTATCTCTTCGCCTTTTTCTGGAGATACTGTTCTTGTTATTATAGTTAAATGGTCACCATTCCCACTTGTTAGGTATAAGTAGTTCAATATATTTGTTACCTTTTTTATCTTATTTTTTTAAAAAACTTATTCTAGAGCTGTTTAAATGTTTCAATCAAACATGTAGTGGTGGTTTTTTTATTTATTTCAAATAATTAATTTATCCTTGTCCTCTTACTATATTTGAAATGCTGTCCTCTGTCGGTGATCCTAAGTACACGACCCTCTTTCAATTTTCTAATGTGAAGTAATTTGATACTCGACTCAAAAGCGATCATTAAATTTTCGTTTGCCATCGACTCGGTCGGTGACATAGTTTGAACACTTTTGTATTCAATAAGTTTTGAAATTCAGATTAAGTTCAACCTGATTCTTAAAAAAGATGACAAAATATGTGCAATATTAAATTACTCAAGTTCGACTCATGTTCGGTTTGATCAACAATCAAACGAAGATCAAACACAAAGTTTGAAACTCGATACTTATTTAAATAAGTTTGAACAATGACTTGTTTAACTCGACTAGACTCATTTACAATTCTAAACATAAGCAAACAAAAAGTCTTTTTTGTGGAAATCTCTATTTATGAAACAATTAACTTTATTAATTCAATTGTGAAACAATTCCGAAAAGAAAAAAAGTGGGATCACTGTATAGATGCTAGAAAATGGAAAGAAATTATATGCACTATGCAGTAAATGATGTAGATCACGCCCCATCAGTATATTCATATATTAATGCTGGCGTGTGACATACTCTACACTTTTGGTGTTACAACACTGAATGCATATAAGAATTTTTCCTAAAAAAATGGTCCCAAAAACCTGCCTCATAAAGTGAAATAAAAATAAAACAAAAACAAAAGGAAATGGAGTTCATGTAATTATCATAACTAATCTAACTACTGCCTCGTACACATGGAAAATTAATATTCTTAATTGCTGAGAATTTAAACAAGACACAATGTCAATAGCGTATGTTAATTTTTCCATGGATTTTTCTCAAGAAAAAATTGGTAGCTGAAAATCAAATTAATTAATTGCAACTTTGAAAACTCCGAAACAGCTATTTCTTTTTATTAATGTCTGGCCCTTCACTAATTGATTAATTTAATTAGGTTTATTCATAATCGTTTACTACTGCTAATGCATTCCACGCCTTAGCCGCTTATTCTTCTTCTTCTTCTTCATTTTTTTCAGCTTGGTTTTTTATATAATTTCTTAAAAGTAATAGAAATTTTTACAGGGGAAATAAAAAGGAAGAAGATCCCAGATCAAGTAAGTGTGCTATTAGAAATTTTTGTATCTCATTATAGAACAAAAGTTTGGATTTTATTTATTTTTCCTGAAATATGAAAACTGAGAAAAATTAAATAATTTTCTTGAGTGCTTTGTGGGTTTGACTTTTTAATTGATTTGGAGTGATGAAAAAGAAGACAAATAGCCGATAAAATAGTAAAAATTCCATCTTGGATATTTTTTTTTATTTTTTTTTGGTTTGCTACAAATCTTGGGGATTGTTTTGAGGGGAGGAGAATAGCTGGTAAGATTCTACTGTCACTCTCTTTCTTTATTTGTGTTCATTTTCGTTATCTTTTTGTATCAAAGTGGTGTTTATATATATTTATATGTATGTATGTGTGTATGTATGTATGTATAGATTCTTGGGATAAGTCCAGGCTTTGGTTCTTATTCTTTGCTATTGGGCATGATTGGAAGATTTTGTTATTGATAGTGGTTAATTTCTTAGATTTATTCTTTTTTTTTCCTGCACCCATCTGATTTTCATTATATATTCAAGACTATACATCTGTCTCCAATCTAACTTCCTTTATGTAATAATATTCCTTGCAATAGGTATACCTGTGCACCTCAAAAATTTCAAAGATTGGATTTTTCGTATAATTCTAAAACTGTCTCTCAGATACACATAAAAGAAGGATGTGGATGGCTACTGCGAATCGATACCAAGAGAAGCTTATAATTTAGTGGGTTTTTTATTTCGACATAAAGTACTTGAAGATCTTGGAGATTGATTGGTTTGTGAAAGAGTGAACTGAAGATTTTGGTGTTCAACAAAATTGTGGAATATTTTTGAAGATGTCTGGAGCACAAGATCAGCTGGAGATAAAGTTTAGGTTGACTGATGGATCAGATATCGGCCCGAGAAACTTTCCTGTGGCGACAAGTGTTTCAACCTTGAAAGAGAATATCATAGCTCAATGGCCTAAGGGTTAGACATATCTTTCGAGTTTTGTGTATATGTTTTTGTATGTAGTCTTTTCCTGAAATTTATGTCATGAAATATGTGATTATGATTCACTTAGCACGAATATGAGTGCACGCTTTAATTTGTATTCCTAGTGGCTTGGGTCGGTTCTTGAAATTCTATTTACGTAGCGTGAAGTTAGACATGGATTGAAAAGTGCCAGATATGTCTAGCTGAAGAACAACTGGTGTAGCATCTTTCCTATATGGTTTCCGAAATTAGAAACGATAAACTACCATATTCTCCTATAGAAGAAATTTTTTGGATAATCCTGTTAGTTAGTTTAGTAGCACCAGGAGTTAGGACTTAATTAACATGTAAGTGCTCTGTCCTCAGGATAATGAGCAGCGACACTTGGGCTTTGTTTGGCCAATGGATTTTAGTACGGAAAACACACCGGAAAATAACTTCCTCACTTCAAAAGATGGTACTTTGTGCTTTAGTTGTTAGACCTTTTCCTTTTATATTTTCTTTTTCGTCACTAAAATCCTTTATCTAATCATAGCATTAAGATCAAAGAGCAGAGTAATGGCTCTAATTGTTAGTTTTGCTTCGACAGGGAAAGAGAGAAAAAATAGCGACAAGCCAAAAAGGATATTTTGAATTGGATGGAAATTTTAGGTATTTAGTGTGGACGTAGTGGAACTCTCATTGTTTCCTGCATTTAATGATGTTTTCTGCCTTGGAGTAAATAAGACCAGCACAAATGTCGCATTTTCTACTATAGTGCTATAATTACTGTTCATTTTTATGCTACACATGCTAACGTACTTATCTTAAACAGAGAAAGAAAATGGCCCACGTACGGTAAAAGACATCAAGTTAATCAGCGCAGGAAGAATATTAGAGAACAACAGAACTGTGGGGGAGTGTAGGAGCCCATTATGTGATATTCCAGGAGGCGTCACGACCATGCATGTTGTTGTTCAACCACCACCCATGGAGAAAGGTCTAATTTTACTCTTCTGCAGAGAATTGATATCGTGAAACATGTCTAAGTTGCCGTTCATAAAATCTGACCATCTTTATAATAAGATCCTTGATTGTGTTTGATTACTTCTCATAACTGATAATCCATATTGTTTCATTAGTCTTCTCTTCCACTTTGCCTTATGTCCTTTTGCTGTTGAACAGTTGAAGTGCCCCATTGGATATTATCTCAAATGTTTAATTGATTATTTGTTGTTTTGATGAGGCATCTGATAAGAGTGACTTTTTCCATGAAACAGAAAAGAAATTGCCAAGTGATCCTAAGCAGAATAGATGTATGTGTGTGATTTTATGAGACGTAGCTTCAGAAGCAGGACGACCATTACTTGCAGGTTTGTAGGTCTTTTAAGTCCATTTATGTTAACATATGGAAATTAAATTAACGTTCTTCTGGTTTTCCCGATATTGTGCAGATGAAATTTATGGGATTGTTCATTTGATCGTGTTTATACAAAACAAGTGGTGAAGTGTGCAGGCATTATCAAGTCATATCTTGATCCAGGTCACTTGTGTTCATATACCAGTCAGTTTCACATCCATATAGCTTATATTGTTATTTATTTTCAAATTGTATTGCTGTATTTGTGTCAATTTCTTCAATTGGAAAAAAGATAAAAGAAAAAAGTCCTGTTTTGTAATAAACCATATTAATAGTTGCAGAATGAGGCAACTGGTTAATTACATATTTCTGTTATCTTCCTGAATGTGAACTCTCTCTGCAGAATAACAAAGAAGACAGAGGAAGCCTGAGTTTATTTGAATTATAGGTTTATTTGCAGATTTTGTACCTTGATTTATAAGTATTTTGGTTCAATCTTGATTTAGATATACTTGTTATGGTGATATATAAGCTTCTATTTATTTATTTTCCCTTTAAAATAATGGCATACATAGATTTAAATGAGGAGATTCATTAGAAATGTGATTAAGATCTACATCCTACAAATACTTGGTTACATTCTCATATTGTTGAAATATTATTAACCAAATTTGATAGAGGAATGCATTTCACAACCAAAATTGGGATATTGTGATTACTTCATGTTGAACATGCAACTTCCTCTTTGCATTCTTTCCACAATCAAGGACTGCTACCAGTATACATCATCTGATCGGGTGTTTGCCTTATCGTACATTGTGATTGGTTCCAAGAGAATCGTGTAACCTCCGAGGATCACGTGGACATAATTAGATATTGGGTTAAAAAACGATCGAACTATTTGATATTCAGTTCGAGAACGATTATAATTATTAAAAGCTTGTTTTGGGTTTGGTTTGTTTAACATAACAAGGAACAAATTTTTCTGTTCTATAAAGTTTGAGGCGAGGCTCAAGTTCGACTCGATTAATTGAAAAAAAGAATAAAATATGTATGAAAATATCAAGCAACTCGATTTTGATTCATGTTCGACTCGATTTAAGCTTGTTCCAACTAAAACTAACTTAAACACAATTTTTATAGCTCGGTAAAAATTAATCAAATTTGAACAATACTTTGTTTGACTGGGACTCGATCTACTTGCACCTTTAATTAATTCGATCTTCTGTATCCAAAATTAAGGGTGAGGAATCAGCGGCACACAGATATGTGAATATTTCAAGACTTAATACGTTTAAAGGAGATACTGCGTATATCTGCGTCAGAGTCAATCTCAAATCCAGGAACACTTGCACAGGCTATTTTTGCTCTACTCCCACAGAATGATAGAATGACTAAATTTATACACGTATTCATTTCGAAGCATTTTAGCTGCTATTTTCTGACTAGAGAATGTATCGGTACCCACAAAACGACGACACGTACCACATAAAGATGACTATGAAAGACCTGAATGTATGTCTCAGTGAGTGAGTGAGAGAGAGAGACGAAAACGTGAACATGGCTAGTCAGGTTTCTTATGGTCTGAATATTAAAGCACAAAACCTAACATAGTCTTTTCTGATCAACGTTTTCGTAAGTTTTGCAGCATTAAAGCCCGAGTTTTGCCATCAGGTTTGAGGCCAATCTCACGCATTTTCACATACATTTTTCTTGCCAAATCAGTCTTGCTCCTCAAACACATACCCTGAATAGCAGCATTATATAGAGATCCATTTGGTGCAGACTGCAACATACCAAATAACATCATTTAGTCAAAAATAACATTTTTTTCTCTCTGAAAAATAAAGGAAGAGGAAGAAGAAATAGAATTTGAGATCATTTTGAAAACTTACATTCAAGATTTCCTCTACTTCATACCAAAACGAACCCCAGATACAACATCTTATCAACGACAAAAGAGTAAATACATCTGGAGACAGTTTTTGCTGAACCATGTGTTCATAAACTTGCAATGCAACTTTTGGCTTCCTTGCAGCCTCACAAGCTCCAATAACAAGGTTATATGATGTAACAGAGACGGGAAAACCCGAACCTTCCATCTGCCAAAGTAGCTGCATTGCTCTATCCCATAATCCTAGCCTCTGGCAAGACATCAAACATGTATTATATATATGCGTATTTAACACAGAACTCTGCTCTTTTCTGATGCTCTCAAAGAGCCGAAGAGCATCAGCATGTTGATTCGCCCTGTTTAATGCACCAATAAGTGAGTTCCAAGTGTATGCATCGGGTTCATAGCCTAATGATTTCATTAGGCCATAGACTTTAAACGCGAGTTCAACTTTGCCCGCTTTACCAAGTGAATTGATCAAAGCATTACAAGCTATGAAACTAGGCTTTATCTCACTGTTCAACATACTTTCCAAGACATTTAGTGCCATATCCCACTTTCCCTCCCTTGCACATGCTCCTATTATAGCTTGCATAGAATCATCACACGGGCCTAACCCGTTTTGAACCATCTCATGATATGCATCAAAGGCTAATTCATTTTGACCACAACGAACAAATATGCAAACTAAGAGGCGATAAGTGACCAATGTCCCTACCTGGCTATTATCTTGTAAACTTCTCCATATTCTCTCGGCTTGAACCCATTTGTTCGTTTTTGCAAACATAGATATCATCGTGTTGTAAACAATTGTATCCATATATTTCTTGGATTTATCGTCCCTTTCTGCTTCCTCAAACATACTTAACGCCTCGTCACAGTTCCTAATATCAGCAACTGCTTTCAAAATCAAGGTATAAGTGTGCCCAGTAATGATCTCAGTTGACTTCATAAACTCGAATATTTTCAAAGCATCATCGAGTTTTCGGTTCCTTAAGAGACAGGAGAGAAGTGAATTACAAGCATGTGAAGTGGGAAGAAGGCTTGAAAGCTTCATTGATCTGTATAATGCTAATGCACTTCTAACTTTATTTGATCTGCTGAGCCTCAAAAGCCGTTTTGATAATTTTTCTTCATTCCTCTCTTCCAAGTAAAATATCTCGTTCTCAGTCTCATCGTAAGTGGTTCTTATCGATATCCTTGAACGATCATCCAAATTATGATTCTGAACTTCCAAATCTTGATCACACAAACTACCCCAAGGTGGCAATATTTGCTTTTCACTAATACCTTCTTCATTTTCATCCAGATTTGGCATTTTCCCTTCTTCACAAACTGACTCAAACTCAAGACTTCTTGCAACCTTATTAGACATTTCCCAAGAACTCTTAACCTCAATGGATTTCCACAACGAATACGTTTCTGAAATCCTCGGTTTTGAAATTCGAATCGACCCCTCAGCAATAGCAACCATACCGAAACCACGATTTTTGGCGAAGATTGTATTTATTTTTATTCCCGAATTGAAATATGCAGAACAACTAATACACTGAAAATGGACTCTGAAATCATGGCTTGCAGCTGAACTGCTTAGCACTTCTGCCATTATCGTATTCAACTCGAAAAGCAAGCAGACAGATACAATTTATATATATAGATATAGATAAAGATATATAATGGCTATAGCAAAACTAGTATTCAAGAAAGCATTTATCATCAATTTCATAACACAACCTCATTTCATGAATTCCAGAAAAAGCCAAAAAGAAGAGTTGAGAATATTTGCAAATCTAAGCAAGAATGAAACTGTACCTACCTCGAATTGGATTACGGAATGGAAGCTTTATCCGAGATATAGGATATTAAGCAAGATTGCAAGGCACGACGTCGTTTTGGCGAATTACGTTATAAACCCTCTCAATGGCAGTAAATTTGGATCCAAAACCCTGCTGCCCTTATTCAAAACACGAAATAAGAGGAGAAGAACGAGTATAAGGCCCGATTAGATGGGAGGCTGTTCTCGCTTTCTCAAAGATTTTTTTCATTAAATATGCTTTTGTTTGATATTTTTCAAAAATATTTCAAAAAAATACTACACATAATTTCTCGAATTTTTTTAAAATTTCTTTAGAAAATGGATTTATTTGGCATTTTTCTCAATTTTTTATTAGAAAATCAGAATTTTTACTATTTATAATTAGACAGCTCGCCCAATAATTAAAAATACTTTATCCGTCAATATTTTGATATAATCATCAAAATAATCACATACTTTTATTTGAAATGATGTAAGCTACGAAATAAGATCCACTTTACATATTTTTGGATGTTTTAATTGATGAGATTAGCTTAAATATGTTAAATATTCTTACAAAAACAAATTTCATCCATACCATTTTCCCACGATAAAGGATTTTTTCTTACCAAAAAAATATATCACATCACTTAATCATTACATTTTTTTCTATAAAAAAAACTCATCCAAGCATACTTCCTCTATCATATCTCTATTTTTTTAAAAATAATTTCTTTTACTTTATTTATAAAAAATAAAAATTCAAAAATAAACGTCCATTTAATCGGATACTAAAAAACCAAACCTTGTTGCATTTTCCTTCAAAAAGTGAGAATTTTCCAATGGGTAAGTCGTTTTCTATCAAATCAAAGGGGTTGGTTCAATTAAATCTTGGAAAAATTACTAAAAAAACCCCTAAAATAAATATTCATATCCAAAAAATTCTTGATAAAAATTTTCAATAAAAAAATTCATTCCACCAACTTTTCATTCTAAAAAACCCAAGATTTAGGGTTAATAAATGTACGGACTTAATTGTCCTTAGCCTTCTAGATTGAAATTTAATTAATTGTAGTTTTGTGTAGATATTTATTTATTTAGAAATTTCATATTGATAATTGACAAAACATGATTTTATTTTTAAATTTTTCAAATTTTTAATCTTCTTAAAAAAAATTTAAAAATATATTTTTTAGATAATTATCATAGTAAAATAAAAAATAAATTATATAAAAGTATTAAAAATATTTAATACTAAAAATAAAAATCTTTATTATTCAATTAATCAATTTGAAAATTTTAAAACAAAAGAAATTTCGATAAAAAAGGTCAATTGATCAATTTTTAACTTAAAAAATGAAGGGTAGTTTAGTCAAAAAAATTCTTAATCTTGACTATTGGGGTTTTTTGAATGAAAAGTTTATAAAGTGAATTTTTGAGATTGAAAAATATTTTCATGGATTTTTTGAATATAAAAATTTATTTTAAGGGGGTTTTAGTAATTTTCCCTTAAATCTTTTGCAAACGGAAAAATAGGCATAACCGTAGCTTTGATAGTTGGTTGTGTGTGGATTTGGCACGAATACGCCCTTACACAAGAGCATTCATTACTATATGTACAAGTTGAAAATATGCTTTTTATCTTTTATTTTTTTTAGTAACCATAAAAATAAGATAAAGAATATGCTTTTTCATATTAAGGTTGTAGCGAATTTGCGTTTCTGGACCTCCATTTGAAGGTTATTGCAATTCATTTGGCCCACTCAAAATTTTCTATATATATATATACATATCTTCCATTATTTATCCAACTGAGTTGATTTATGGCCCAATAATGATCAGGGAAAGCCCCATAGCTTATAGTGGTAAAGTCAAGGAATAGGGCAAAGCTTATAGAATACAACATACTATAAAACCTCACAAAATCATTAGGGTGGCTTAATTTAGTAGGGATTTTTGATGGTTACGGGCCCCATAGACGAGAGGTTTGTTGTTGAGACGTGTGGTTAACATCCGATCTACCGCTAAGAAGTCAATCGTGATGGAACTGTGGGGGCCACTAGTTTTTGAGTTGGTTTAGTTTCAAAATGCGATGTGATGACGTGGCACCAACGTCGCCGCAAAATTGCTCGGATCCAGAGCATGATGTGGTTTGCAGATGAAAAGTGGACAAGGGTTTTGGATAAGGGACTATTGAGTGGGATATTCTTTGGGGGCAATTCTATGCTACACCCACCCCAATGGACTAGTAGCATAGTCTTGCCCCAAAAAATATTGAAAGTGAAAGTCAAGAATAAAACGCTATTCAATAGCCACGTTTTTTAATAAGGTCACAACGTTTAAAAACTAATAATTATATTTCACTTGCATATTCACTTTAGAATTCAGCACCTTCACAAAAGTCATCTTCGTCCCTCAATTTTACGTTCAAAATCACTTTGGCCCCTTAATTTCTAATTGCGTCGATTAAGTCCCTCAACTCAACAATTTGTTTCAATGTGGTCCTTCTGGTCATTTTTGAAGTTGGAAAGTTGGCCACGTGCAACGTACACGTCATGTTTTATTAATTATGAAATATCGATTTTGCTCTTTAAGTTGGTCATGTGTGTGACACGTGACCAGCTGTCCAGCCAAAATTGACCGTAAAATGAGACGAGAGACCACATTGAAACAAATGGTTGAGTTGAGTAACTTGATCGACGCAATTAGAAGTTGAGCGGCTAACGTGATTCTAAACGTAAAATTGTGGGGCTAATAGTAACATTACTCCTAATTTCGATGTTGGTCAATTACTAATAATCACTCGAAATGTATTATTAACTGTGTGGAGGAGTAAATACATTTCATTGTAAATTGAGTAAATAATTATTATTAAAACCTTTCGTGTATTATTTTTAGTTGGTCAAAAGTGGAGGAGCAATCACTTGGCAGTGAAGTAAATACATTTCATATTCTGTATAATACATTTCAATGTTATGGATTCAAATTCTTGATTGTTAAAATATTATAAAAAATTAACAATTAATTAAGCTTACTTATACGTCCCGTTTTCACAATTTTTAAAAATGCAGGTAGATGTTTTCATATCAAAGTATTATTTATGTGCTATATTTTACAATTTTATAGCATTGATCTTGAAAAATAACCACAATTGTTTGTGAGATATCAACACGATGAGAATTGTGATCTTTTCGGGTCATGTAAGGTCTTATATATGGCCTAATCAAATTAGCTTATGCACATGTACTTTTAATAAAATATGAAAATTTATTTGGGTCAAAATGTAAAACAATCAACTAGAGTTATCGAAAAACGAATTGTGATTAGATGTATTTTTGTCCAACAACTAAGATACTTTAATTATTATGCATTAAAAACTTAATCAGCCATGATTTAGGAATCCACATGCTCAAATTAAATGGTAGTTGAGTGGCTATCGTGATTCTAAACGTAAAATTGAGGGGCTAATAGTAACACTACTCCTAATTTCGATGTTGGTCAATTACTAATAATCACTTGAAATGTATTATTCACTACGTGGAGGAGTAAATACATTTCATAGTAAACCGAGTAAATAATTATTATTAAAACCTTTCGTGTATTATTTTTAGTTGGTCAAAAGTGGAGGAGCAATCACTTGGCAGTGAAGTAAATACATTTCATATTCTGTATAATGCATTTCAATGTTGTGGATTCAAATTCTTGATTGTTAAAATATTATAAAAAATTAACAATTAATTAAGCTTGCTTATACATCCCGTTCTCACAATTTTTAAAAATGCAGGTAGATGTTTTCATATCAAAGTATTATTTATGTGTTATATTTTACAATTTTACAGCATTGATCTTGAAAAATAACCACAACTGTTTGTGAGATATCAACACGATGAGAATTGTGATCTTTTCGGGTCTTGTAAGATCCTATATATGGCTTAATCAAATATGCTTATGCACATGTACTGTTAATAAAATATGAAAATTTATTTGGGTCAAAATGTGATACAATCAACTAGAGTTATCGAAAGACTTTTTCTGATCAGATGTATTTTTGTCCAACAACTAGGATAATTTAATTATTATGCATTAAAAACTTAATCAACCATGATTTTGGAATCCACATGCTCAAATTAAATGGTAGTATAAAATTTTATGTGTTAAGCGAAAGTAACCTCAAAGATGATAATTCTTTTTCTTGATCATCATAAAAACACTTCTTTGCTTGTACTCAGCGTGAAGGTTTTCTATGTTTCAGGACTGTGTACTCGGTAACCTCATTGACTTGTGGTGCCACGTCATCATATCGCGTTTTGAAACTAAACCAACTCAAAAACTGGTGGACCCCACAATTCCATCACCACCGACTTCATAGCGGCAGATCGGATGTTGAACAACAAACCTCTCGTCTATGGGGCCCAAAACCATCAAAAATCCCTACTAAAACCAAAGATATACTTGTTCAACATTCAATCTCGATATGGAGGAGTTATGGCTCTTAAGATGCTCCAAAAGAGCCTGACTGGAGAAGTAGATCTTTCGACATATGCTGCATTCGCATTCATTTCGTCGTGGGTTTCTACATTCATTTTGTCGTGGGTTCCTACTTTTAGGCAGTATTTTAGTAGGGATTTTTGATGGTTTCGGGCCCCATAGACGAGAGGTTTGTTGTTGAGACGTGTGGTTAACATCCGACCTACCGCTAAGAAGTCGGTGGTGATGGAACTGTGGGGGCCATCAATTTTTGAGTTGGTTTAGTTTCAAAATGCGATGTGATGACGTGGCACCGACGCCGCACAAATTGCTCGGATCCAGAGCATGATGTGGTTTGCGGATGAAAAGTGGACAAGGGTTTTGGATAAGGGACTATTGAGTGGGATATTCTTTGGGGACAATTCAATTCTACACCCACTCCAATGGACTAGTAGCATAGTCTTGCCCCAAAAAATATTGAAAGTGAAAGTCAAAAATAAAATACTCTTCAATAGCCACATTTTTTAATAAGATCACAACGTTTAAAAACTAATAATTATATTTCACTTGCATATTCACTCTAGAATTCAGCACCTTCACAAAAGTCATCTTAGTCCCTCAATTTTACTTTGAAAATCACTTTGGTCCCCTAATTTCTAATTGCGTCGATTAAGTCCCTTAACTCAACAATTTGTTTCAATGTGGTCCTTCTGGTCGCTTTTGAAGTTGGAAAGTTGGCCACGTGCAACGTACACGTCATGTTTTATTAATTATGAAATATCGATTTTACTCTTTAAGTTGGTCATGTGTGTGACACGTGACCAGCTTTCCAGCCAAAATTGACCGTAAAATGAGACGTGAGACCACATTGAAACAAATGGTTGAGTTGAGTGACTTGATCGACGCAATTAGAAGTTGAGTGGCTAACGTGATTCTAAACGTAAAATTGTGGGGCTAATAGTAACATTACTCCTAATTTCGATGTTGGTCAATTACTAATAATCACTCGAAATGTATTATTAACTATGTGGAGGAGTAAATACATTTCATTGTAAATCGAGTAAATAATTATTATTAAAACCTTTCGTGTATTATTTTTAGTTGGTCAAAAGTGGAGGAGCAATCACTTGGCAGTGAAGTAAATACATTTCATATTCTGTATAATACATTTCAATGTTGTGGATCCAAATTCTTGATTGTTAAAATATTATAAAAAATTAACAATTAATTAAGCTTACTTATACGTCCCGTTTTCACAATTTTTAAAAATGCAGGTAGGTGTTTTCATATCAAAGTATTATTTATGTGCTATATTTTACAATTTTATAGCATTGATCTTGAAAAATAACCACAATTGTTTGTGAGATATCAACACGATGAGAACTGTGATCTTTTCGGGTCATGTAAAGTCCTATATATGGCCTAATCAAATTAGCTTATGCACATGTACTGTTAAAAAAATATGAAAATTTATTTGGGTCAAAATGTGATACAATCAACTAGAATTATCGAAAGACGAATTCTGATCAGAGGTATTTTTGTCCAACAACTAGGATACTTTAATTATTATGCATTAAAAACTTAATCAGCCATAATTTAGGAATCCACATGCTCAAATTAAGTGGTAGTTGAGTGGCTAACGTGATTCTAAACGTAAAATTGAGGGGCTAATAGTAATATTACTCCTAATTTCGATGTTGGTCAATTTCTAATAATCACTCGAAATGTATTATTAACTAAGTGGATGAGTAAATACATTTCATAGTAAACCGAGTAAATTATTATTATTAAAACCTTTCGTGTATTATTTTTAGTTGGTCAAAAGTGGAGGAGCAATCACTTGGCAGTGAAGTAAATACATTTCATATTCTGTATAATGCATTTCAATGTTGTGGATTCAAATTCTTGATTGTTAAAATACTATAAAAAATTAACAATTAATTAAGCTTACTTATACTTCCCGTTTTCACAATTTTTAAAAATGCAGGTAGATGTTTTCATATCAAAGTATTATTTATGTGCTATATTTTACAATTTTATAGCATTGATCATGAAAAATAACCCTGAAGGATTTAATATGCCTGAAGCATATAAATCAAGTTCTCGAGAACATTATTCAATTAAATTAAGTAAATCATTGTATGGACTGAAACAATCTGGACGAATGTGGTATAATTGTCTCAGTGAATATTTGTTGAAGGAAGGATATAAGAATGATCAAATTTGTCCTTGTATATTTATGAAAAAATCTGGAAATGAGTTTGGTATAATTACAGTTTATGTTGACGATTTACATATCGTTGGAACTCCTGAAGAGATTCAAAAAGTTGTTAATTGCTTAAAGAAAGAATTTGAGATGAAAAATCTTGGAAGAACAAAATTTTGCCTTGGGTTGCAAATTGAATATTTAAATAACGGAATTTTTGTATATCAAGACGCTTATGTGTCAAAGATGCTAAAGCGATTCTACATGGATAAATCACATCCATTGAGCACCCCAATGGTCGTAAGGTCACTAGATGTGAACAAAGATCATTTTCGACCTCGAGAAAGTGATGAAGAACTCCTTGGTCCTGAAGTACCATATCTAAGTGCAATCGGTGCACTAATGTATCTTGCTTGTCATACTCGACCTGATATAGCATTCACTATTAATCTATTAGCAAGATATAGTTCTTCTCCTACACGAAGGCATTGGAATGGTGTTAAACAGGTACTCCGCTACCTTAGAGGAACAATTGATATGGGCTTGTTTTATTCAAATGTACACACGTCCGAATTGATTGGATATGCAGATGTTGAATATATGTCTGATCCTCATAATGGTCGTTCACAAACAGGCTATTTATATACATGTGGTGGCACAGCCATTTCATGGCGATCAATGAAACAAACTATATCGGCCACATCATCTAATCATGAAGAAATCTTGGCTATTCACGAGGCAAGTCGAGGATGTGTTTGGTTAAGATCCATGATTCAAAACATTCGAGGGACTTGTGGTTTATCTTCTGGAAAAATGATCCCGACGATCTTATATGAAGATAATTCCGCATGTATCGCACAATTGAAAGAAATGTACATTAAAGAAGATAGAACAAAACATATTTCACCGTAGTTCTTTTTCACTCACGATCTTCAGAAGAATGGTGATATCAATGTTCAACAAATCCGTTCTAGTGATAATCTTGCTGATTTGTTCACCAAGGCACTTCCCACAGCAACATTTGAAAAACTAGTCCACAATATTGGCGTGCGTAGACTTAAAGATCTTGACTGATATTGTCATGAGGGGGAGATAACACGCGTTGCACTCTTTTTCCCTTAACCAAGATTTTTCCCACTGAGTTTTCCTGGTAAGGTTTTTAATGAGGCAACATTTGATTGTGTATTGATATGTACTCTTTTTTTTTCACTAGGTTTTTGTCCCAATGGGTTTTTCCTAGTAAGGTTTTAACGAGACATATTTTTAAGTGATAGACATCCAAGGGGGAGTATTATGAATAATTATTTGTGGATGTCTATTCATCTTCCAATTTCTTCATGGCCACTCAACTTTAATCAATATAATTTACTCTTATTATAATGTAATAAATCTTTAATATTCTTGTTTTGTGCTATCAATAGGCTATACCATTGTATTGTAAAAACACACAAAAATATCAATAAAAGAGTTATCTACTTAATTCTCTCATTCTCTCAACTTTATAATATTTGAGGTTATTTCATAACAATATTAAAAATTGTGTAAATCCTCTCAATTATAGGGCTAGTCAATAACATAAAATCAGGATAATTACATTTTTCGTCTCTAAACTTGTCACCAAAAATACATTTGGTCCCTTATGTTACAAACTCGATACATTTGGTCCCTCAACTTGTCAATTTTATACACATTTAGTCCCTACCTTTAACTTTCCGTATAAATTAATGGAATCCTCCCAAAAAATAAAAATTAGGGTTTTGTTAGGTTTTTCAATTTGAAAATTTTCAAATTTGAAGTCAATTGTGCCTAGGTAGTCAAATTTCAATCCGCCAGATGGAGATTGGACAAAAAATAAAAAATTTAATAAAAATAAAAAAATGTTTAAAATTTTGAAAAGTTAAATATTATTTTAAATAATAAAATTAACTAAAAATAGAAAAAAATAAAACAAATAAAAAAAACTAATGAAAATATTAATATAAAAAAAATATTTCAAGAACAAAAATTTAAATATTATTTTAATAATAAAATTAAAAAAAGATATAAAATAAAAAAAAATAGAAACTAATTATAAATATTAGTATAAAAAATAAAAAAAATATTTCAAAAAAAATAATAATAATATACAACGCAGCTCACGTAAATTGATGGCAGATACTACATTTATGCACATTGTGTAAGTTGATGGACCAAATGTGTCAAGTCTGTAACATGAAAGACCAATTATGTTTTCGGCAATAAGTTTAGGGACGAAAAATATAATTATCCCACGTAAAATCCCTAAAATCATCTTTTTCAACCCCTTGAAACAACTACGGGAGAATGTCCATCATCAACCTCGAAGCCTCAATTTTCACCATTGTTGTCTCAACATATAAGAGGTTCTCTACCCTAAAATCATCTTTTCAACCCCTTCAAACAATCACGGGAGAATGTCCATCATCAACCTCAAAGCCTCAATTTTCACCATATTTTGTCTCAACATATAAGAGGTTCTCTAAGAGATTTTAGGTATCTTAGTTTATTGTCCAAATTGCAATTGGAATTGCGAGGGAGGACTTCTATAAATATTTATGGTAAAATTTTACCGTTGAACTTTACAAATTTTCACATTTTTTACTTGGTACAACTCCGTTACTTTTGTATTCATAATTTTACCCTTCTAAATTGAGTGAATTCGTATTTTTGGTGATTTCAATTATGTAAATTTGCTTTTGGCCGTAAAATACCAAATCATATGCAATTCGAGGATGCGAACTATGAAGGCTTAAAAGATGACATTTTTTGAGTGTGGAATCTGCCAATTACCTTAACCCTCTTAATGGGTTAATTTGGGGTCATTCTACCCAATAGGGGACATTTACTAAAATACCCGATTCAATGATGTATATGGGGACCACTGATATCGGTGTGACATAGAATTTCACGTTAATTTGGAACCAAAACCCTGCTGAAGTCTTTATTAACACACGAATGAAGAGAAGAAAGTACAAAACCAAACCAAACCAAACCAAACCCTGTTTACATTTTCCTTCAAAAAGTTAAAGAATTTTCCAATGGGTAAGTCGTTTTCTATCAAAGGGGGAGTTCAATTAAATTCTTGCAATCGCAAAAATATGATTTTTAAATTTATTTTTTAATTTTGTTGTTGGTTGCAGAAGGAAGAGGAGAAAAAGAGGGAAAGGTGATGGAGGGTGTGGCGTCCATAGCCCTTTTGCCGAATGGGTCTATTTCAGGCCATTTTATTCATCTTCCCAACTCCATCTGCTATGCCCTCCATGGCATTGGTATGTACCATTTATCCTTCACTTTGATACTACTATTTTGATCATACTGTTTTCTTAGGTCCATTATGTTTTCATTGCTTTGTATTTCTACTGTTTTGAGATTTTGTATTAGTGTTGTCTTTGTGTGTCTACTCAATTTGTCTTGAATTTCTTCATTTGTCACTCATTTTGCCTTAATAGCTCGAGACTTGTATAGATTCCTGAGTGGGTTTATAATCAGGGACAAAACCAGAAATATAGGTTAAGGGGGTCGAATACAAAACAAAGGGAGCCAAAACGGATATTTTTAGATTTTAGGGGCGAAATTTTAAATTTCAAAAATTTGTAGGGTAAAAAATTAATTTTTCAAAGTTCGGGGGGTGTGGGGGAGTACCCCCACCAAACCCCCTGGCTCCATTCCTGTTTATAATAAACTCGAGTTGTACAAAGCGGAAGCTTGGGGTGACAACACAAGCACACAGAGAGTAGAGAGAGAGGAAAATGTATATGTATCTTTTTCACTTGTGTGTTTACCCTGCACTGGAATTTGCTTATTCATTGTTTTTTTGCCTACTCTCTTGGTGAAAGAGCTGGAGTGTGAAAGAGAGTGCAGCAGGGGTGAGGATTACCGCTTGATCAAGCTCACGATTACAGACTATAGTGTTAGTTTCATCTGCTTTTGCTGTTTAATACTTCTGATGCTCGCTCACATTTCTTGTTTCGATTAGAAGAAAAAAATTTAAACTGACATCCACCCGCTTTCGTCCTAGAACAGAGTAAGAAAGAAAGAGATATTGTGGTGGAGTGTAGAGGACATGATGCCGCCAAGATATGTAACACTGATCATGCTCACGGGTAAGTGAGTCATTGTCTAGTCTAGGAATATTTTCACACTATAATCCCGTTTACTTTAGTAAGCCTCTTTTCTTTTTGTTCACGCCTTTTCTTCTTCATTACGATGGACAAATACATGCTGCTCGAAATCTTAAAAAAATTTGTACGCTTTTGTCATAATTCTAGTGAGTTTCAATGTCCGAATAGTTAGTTGATTCATTGTTTTGCCTTTGGAAATTGGTCTCTCTCTGGCTTTTGTGAGATTGCTCTTTTATTGTGTTTCGGTGTTTCATTTTGCAAACAGTTGGCAGAAGGATGTTGTGGGTATGGTCGAGGAGAAGCACGGGAAATCTAAGGTTTCGGTTTCTTTCGAATGTGAAACACTGAAAGCTGAGAAAGCAGCTGAGGACCATCTCATGAAATTCATGCCTAAGTTAGCTGGGATGGATGCTGTTGGTAAAATTCCAAACACTTTCTAATTCTTGTCATGTTAGTTCATTTTGTTCTGACTTGTTTATATATGTCAACTCCAAAAGTTTAGTAAGTTTAAATAGATCAAGCAGCTTGATGTCTATCGTATTTTTTGATTCGTTTGGCAGATTCCTTTGTTCTTAATTAGAAATCTGATTTTGCAGTTAATATTGGCAACATGACCATCGTGGGTTTGGATTTTGAAGCGGAACCTGAACCGGAGGGCGAGAGAAACGGGCGACAGTGATTAGTATTTTGTATATGAAGGCCCTTATGGATTCTATTTATTACCTAAGAGCTCTTCTGCGTTTCTCCTTCGTGTTTTCTCAAACATGTAAAGATGGTAGACTATGTTTGGTCATTTCTATGGATTTTTAAGTCTCAAGCAACAATCTTTAACCTTTTTTTTAACACAGTTTACCAAGAGTTGTTTTATATACACACACGTTGAAAAATGGTCATACAATTTTACGTCGCATAGGTATGGATTTTCACAATCGCTGTACAAATGATTCCAAATCCACCCAAATATCAGTCATGTGAAACCCTTCCTTAAATACGAGAAGTCTTGTATCAGAACAGCACAACCGAATTAAAGAAGAATAGGTCGACAAATATTGTAGACAAAGTTAGTGTGTTTAATAATAGTACACATTTTCATTCATATAAGGTACATACTAAAAGCCATATAATGTACAAAACGATACATTTTAAAAAACAATGGTGAATACGTAATGGTTAACAGTAATACTGTGCTAGCCTGCGAATAGGAAGACAAAGGTTCCATAGCAGTGAAGTTGAGTAGAATGGAACTCAACCTAAAACGGCCCATAATATCCGACTCACCCAATTCTTCATATAGCATCCACAAGTTTTCCAAGGTACAGGTGCATCAAATCTTTTATGCCAATGTAATACCTAGAACTTACTTTTTAAAAGAAAAAAGGTTAGGAAATAAATAAATAAGGATCAAGGCAAATCAAGGAAGAATGCAACCTCCTATAAAATTGTGAGCTCAAGAATTGAAAAACAAAGCTGATCAACGAATACCTGAGTTACACTAAATAATCATTCCTCCGATGCTTCATCTGTATCAGATAAGGGCAATAGAGTACAAATCCCAAGCACGTGCCCATTAAGACACACATAATACTCAATGCAATCGTCATAAGCACCCAACCGACAGCTAGCACTTGATGGTATCATCTTTCCTGCAAGCATGTTCCACAGCTTCGCCTTACAATATGGGCACACCTCCGTTGGATGCAGCGGAGCATTTCTCTTGATCAGCGTTTTCCTGACCTTTGATGTTGCAAAAGATTTAAATAACCCACGAAAAAAGCCAACATCCCCTTCATCACCTTGGTCAAGATGCTCGCAAGGATCAGAAACATATAAAACATCTGTTCTGCATTGTGGTAATAGAAAGCTCTTTCCTGATGTTCTTGAGAAGCGTGTTCGGTACACAAAGTGTCCCGGAATGTGAATACCGTTGAATAATCCGTCTTTTCTACATCCAGAACAATATATAAGTAGCTTGCCAAGTGCTGTCCAGTTACCATCTGCGCTGTGACTTCCACTGGATTGCAAATCGAGCATCATTTTAGGAGCTCGAGTTTTGCAGAACTCTTTCCAGAGAACTCGTTTGGCGAGATCATCAAACCATTTGCATGCACATGAAACCGCTGCAATCAATTTAGGGTTCCATTTCAAATGATTAAAAACTAAGAATATCACGTCTTCTGAAAGGTGCCCTTTCGTACAAACACAACTTGATGAGTGAATGCAGCGATGTTGTTTTGTGAGAATCATCGTCGTTACCTGGTGATAGAAACAGAATTCACAATAAATATCTCTTTTCACGCCTTTAAATTTTCAGTGGAACACGTATTATCGACCCGGAAAGTGGTAATGGCGTAGAGAACTTTATTTAGCAGGAGTCCAAGATAAACTCAGCATTACAAACCAAGAACACAAGATTGACAAAGCCTAGTACTAACAATAGCAAAGTGGACACAAACTTAAATTGCAAAAGGCTGAATTTGATGGAAGATATCAATTGTAATGAGAACCACAAATAGATCTCTAACAGAAGGAAGAACTTTAAAGTGTTACAGAACAAGAAGGAAAGTATCTGAACTAGGCTTCTCTAAGCATTATATTTAGACGTGTATCTGCCAAGGGCGATAAGTGATAGCCATAACATGAATTCCTCAAACATGTTATATTTCTCAAGGGACACACTAATCTCATGTTATAGCATCACAATCATTTAGTTATTGGCTCCTAAGAACAGCTCATAATTAAAAATGAAAGAGCTCTTGTATCGAAGCTGAAAAGCAAGAACCGCAAGTTCCAATCCACACAGCACCGCATTGATTATGCATCGATAGGTACACCTCATTCACACGAAGTTAAACGACTAGTTATAAGAGCTCCTTAGTTGCGACCCTGTGCACAGGAACAAAACTAGGATTTCTGGGTTGTGTGGGCGAAGAAACCACCGCTAAGGAACTCAACATGTTAATCTAATTTCTGAGTATAACCCAAACTAATATGAAAATTATGGAGTTAGGTTGGGGGCAAAATATGCATTTTCAAAAATATAACATGAAATTTAACTAATGTTCGTTTTTCTCTTCTTGAATTTTCACATAATCTCTTCAAAAAATTCTAAAATTCCAAGAATATCTAAAATTAACAGATTACAAAAAATAAAAATAAATGAACAAAGAGCTTGATTTCCCCCCAAAAGAAATAAAATAAGAGAGCAACAAATACACCAGATCGTTTCAAACTTGAAATCAAGACCCCATAATTCTAACCTCAGTTCAAACACAGCTCACTGTCAGCATATATATATATATATAGATATAGATATACAAATTTCAGCGGCATGAACAAGAAAAAGGAAAAAAAAAACAGATTTTAGGGATTTTGCATGAATTTAAAACGGCAAATATTTATGCGAATAAAGCTGAAAAATCACCTGAAAACATGCAGAAATGCTGATGATTTTATCTAAACTGCACAGAAAATAAAAAATCAATCTTGAACGCGGAGATTTGTATTCAGGGATTTAGCAAGGCAAAGTATGGAGTAAAAAATGGGACTTTGGAGTTGCATATCTTGAACAAGAAATAAAAAACTAGATATTGTGGTATGTGATAAAGACACCAGAGCGTGATATATCTCGGAAACAGACGTATCAGTTGTTTACACGTGGATATTAAATTTCAGCTTTTCTGAATATGTGGATGTTTTACAGGCAATCTATTTGACGTGTTGTTCACCCATTGGATGTATCGAATGATGGTTGTGCCAGCTAAGCAAGCACAAACCGATAAATTTGGACTGAACCGTACCCTATTATTTTTTATTGGACGAGCTATCAACTCTGTCATAAAAGTTTCAACGAATTCATTACTACACGTTGTCGAGTGATTCTTAGGAGCACCAGGAGCCCAACTCCCCTTCCACCACAATCTGCGCGTAAATTTTCACTATTTCAGCTACTATTGTTGACTTTGCAAAATGATTTTTTATTTATTATGTTTATTTCATTTCAGTCCATTTAAGTTTCTTGTAAATTTATTTAAATTCATGAGAAAAATTATACATATTTAAAGAAAAAGGAATCTCAACCCACTTTTATAAATCTGCATAAAAACTTTTTGTTGCATTCATAATTTACATACATGTCAATTCCTGCTCATATTTTAAATGCTTGTATTGATTGTTTTAATACTTTAAAAAACGTAGATTATACTAATACAGAGTTAATATTAGAATTATGAAATCAATTAATAATTAGGAGAGAAAATTTGGTTAATAATTATCTTAACATACCTCCTAGATTAAGAGATCACGAAAACTATATTAAGTACCTTTTAGTCTTAAATATATTAATAGCAGCCTTTTATTAAAATAGTTTTTTCTAATTATAAAAGATTAGAATATCTAGATTTAGAATATAGTTTAGCTGATAGAACCGTAATCTCGTTAGATAAACATAAATTTATTTGTAGATTTGATTCAAGTTTTAAGCACAATTTACATTCGAAAAATAAACACTTAAATAGTTTAACAGATTTATTTATATCGTTAGCATCAAACTTAGAAATAAATAATGCTAAACTTTGTAAAATTTTAGAATCATTAAAAGAAACCGTTTTAATAAATAGAGAAATAATAAAGAAAGGTGAAAATAATAATTTAGATTATATTAAACAACAATCTGAGGAAACTCTAAAAATAGTTAAGAAATATAATAAGTTTTTCCCCACTAAAGACGAAATAATAGAGTTAAAATATAGTTTGGAAAGTAATAAGCTAAAACAATTAGAAATTGAAACTAAGAAAACTCTAAGCCCAAGTAATAGAAAAAATAAATAAAGTTGAAGCTCAAAACCTAGAAACAAGTAAAACTCTAAAAAATATAGAACGAATAGTTAGCGGGTGAATAGTATAGAAAATAGATTAGAATATAAAAGAGCCATTGAACTAGCAAATAAATATCTATATACGGAAGAATGATTTACTACTTATCAAGGAACTAGTACTTCAAATAAATTATATCCTAAACTTTGGAATATTCAATTCGCTTTAATTCTACAAATATTCGAAAGGCTAGATAAATTAGAAAATAAGTTAGAAAAATTAAGTACTAAAATAGACACCATATCTCAAGTGATTAAAGGAGATTTACAAGATAGTATAGAAGAAAGATTAGCAAATATAGCACTAGAAGAATCTGAAAAACCTAAAAAAAAGAACCTAAAAAATATATATATTGGTAAAAAATGTTGAGATCATTTAGTGGTACTAGTAGAACTATAAGTGAGTTAAGTAATAAAGAAAAATAAAAAGGAAAAATAAGTAATACTTTCACTAAACGAATGTTTAGAGGATCAGGAAGTCAAAGCTCAGCTAGAGAAGTAATATTAGAAGAGATAATAGACGTAGAAGAAAATCTTAATTTATATAATAACAAGGGAATAGATAAGTTAAAACCTAAAACATTATACAAAGTGAGAAAAATGGATTTTAACACACATTTAATTAAGAAATTTAGAGAAAAAGAAGTAAAGGTTACAACAAATGCTGAAAACATAAGCTTAGTTAGTCCGGAATGTGTAAAGCAATTAAAACAATTAAAGCAAAGGTATATACATATAGGATTAATTATTATAGGAATAAAGGGATTAACTAGAAAGGGAATCGGTGGAAATGTTTTAGTTTTATTATTAGATAAAAGTTGGTCTGATGCTAGGAGAGCTGTATTTGCTAGTATGGAAATAGATATGATTAATAATATAGGAATATTTTATGTAGCTCCGAACATGATGAAAAGTATTAAAGATATTAATAAAATTACTATAGGATTACAAACTAGATGATATGAAACATATGATGGTAACAATTTAGTAGTTTCTATAGCGTTTTTAGGAAGAGTAACCAATAATAGTTTTCCTCAATATAAAATTAATATAGATAGGATAATAGATGGTTTAGCCTTAGTAGGAGTAAAAATGATTAAACCTTTAAATATTGATAATAACGATTTAAATGGAGAAGAATGGGAATTAACCAAACACTTAGAAGAAAATGAGACGGTTAAAGTTCCAGGAGAAAGTGTAATGTATACAAATAGTAGAGGTCAAACTTCTATTAGATTTCTTAATTACCAAAAGCAAGATCCTAAAGAAAATTTAGAAGATTTAGAAGAAGAAACTGATAATGAAACAGAAACAAGCTACATGAATATTATAGAAGGAGAAGAAGTTAGAATAACCAGTAGATTCGCAAATTGAGAAATAATATCTGATATAGAAAGCGAAGAAGATGAAGAGGAAGAAAATATAGAAGAAATAGATGAAGAGATTAGACAATTAGAAACTCAGCTCAAAAATGATTATAAACCAAAAAATATGAAGAAATATTAAAAAAAAATTGAGATAAATAATTTAAGAGAATTAGTAAATGAAATGTATTTTGAAGCAATGAATTTAGATATCAATTTAGAATCAGTTGAAGAAGAATTTAAACAATATTATAATATTGATTTAGTAGATGATATATGTTCAGGAAAAATAGAATTTGAAAAATTCTTTAAAAATAAAGAAAAAAGTAATAACGAAGTAACCTTTATGGCAGATAATCAAGCAAGTACTAGTAGTAATATAGGAAAAAGAACTAGAGTAGAACCAGATTATAGTGAAATTCCAGCTAGAAATGTGGAAATGACTGGTAGACCATAATGGAAGAGTCCCACATATGAATATGGATCAACCCAGCCAAATAAGTATATAGGATCAAGACAACTCATAGGAAAAACCATGAGTTGAACCATGTTAGTAATTGAATTAGAAAGTCCACAAATGTGGCCAGAAGAAATAAATATATGGGAACAATGTGTAGTAAGACATTGGGAAATAAATAAAAAAGCAGATATGGATATGTTTAACTTTTTAGAAACATGCTTAGGACCTACAGCATTATCTATCTGGCAAAGCAAGAAGAAGAAAGATCCTAATAGAATTAATGAAATAAAGGCCTTAGGAAATAATCCTTATAATTTTACTAGTTTTATTAGAACGTTAATGATAGGAATAGATCCAGAAAGAGAAAATACATTCATACAAGATACGACACTTAGAAATCTAGAACAACTCACTATAATCGATATGAAATATATTATACCTTTTAGTCAGGATTTTACAAGGTTAATAGGAAAAGTTAATAAAGCATTTGATGAAAAATTATGTAATAGATATTTTACGAAATTACTCCAAAATTTAGGAAAAAGAATACATGAAGAATGGATAAAAACTAATGGTAATCTTACAGGATTAGGTATAGGACCTAGAGTACAATATATTTTCTTTAAACTTCAGGAGTGGTGTAAAGAAGAATTTATTAGAGAACAAATTAGAAAGCAAACTTATGAGTTTTGTAGAAAAGCTATATACACCCCACAACAATATGGGCAGAAAAATTACTTTAAGCCAAAACGCAAAAAATTAAGGAAGTCAAATAAACCAAAATCTAGTTTTAGACAATATAGGCAGGGAAGAAAGCCACCTAATTATGTTAAAAAGCCATCAACAAGAATATGCACATGTTATATTTGTGAAAATCCTAAACATTTAGCTAACAGATGTCCGAAAAGATAGTTTAATATGGAAAGGGCAGCCATAGCAGAACAATTAGATGAAGATGTAGTAAGTATAGATGGTAATGGAAGTGATAATGAAAGCATATTTAGTATAGTAAGTGAAAAAGGACCAGAAATTCCAAATATAATAGAATATACATTTATGAATAGTTCATGTGAACATAAATATATAAATGGAAAGGGAACTATGAGTGTAGCCTGTAGTATTTGTAGATTATATCCTAATATGCATTTAAGATATCAGTGCAATATATGTTTTGACGAAATTTGTTTTATTTGTGCTAAAGACGCATATAATATAGAAACAGATGTATTGCCCAAACCTAGTAAAAAACTAGAATCTATAGAAGTTCTAAGCCATAAAATAGAGAATTTAGATTTAAGAATACAATTAATAGAATTAAAATTAAAAAATAATGAAAACATAAGTAGTAATCAAAATAAAGGAAAATGTGTAGTTATAGAAGAACTTGATGAAATTAACCAACAATTAGAAGAAACTCATTTACAAAATACAGTGTATGAACCCCAACTACAAGTACCCTATACTAGTAGTCTAATACTTTTAGATTGTCGAATATGGTGTAATCAAGAAAAATATATTGAAACTAAAGCCATTTTAGATACAGGAAGTACAAAAAGCATGCTTAGCGCTAGTCTTGTGCCAAAAGAATTTGTAACACAATTAAGTTATACGGTTACTAGTAGAACTGCGGAAAATAGATTAATGAGGATAACAAAAGAATTAATTAACATAGGGATACAATTTAAAGATTTTTCAGGAAATTATAGTAGTAAATATACATTAGGACAAGTACTTATAGCACCAGATAGCATAAATAACCACGAATTCCTTTTAAGGTTAAACTTCATTTGTGCATTAAATGACAGTATATTAATAGGAAAAAATTATATTACTATTAGAAAACATAATTATACTTTTCCAACTAATAGATACATTAAACAATTAGAGTTGACTGCGAAGCGTGGTGGATATGGTAATAATGAACTCGATTTTTTCAAAGAATTAGAACAAAATAATATAGAATCTGAAACTATAGATATCCTATTAGATGAAGAAATTAGAGACATAGGAAAGGGATTAGAAGTTTTAAACCTAGAAAATGAAAGACTTTTGCATAAATTAGAAATGTTAGGATTTATAGGAGATAATTTAGCTAAAAACAAAGTAAATTATACTTTTAAACTAAACATATTAAACACAAATATAGTGATAAGAACAACAGTTATAGAATATACTCCTGAAAATATAAAAGAATTCAAAACACAAATAAAAGAAATGTTGAAAATCGGTGTTATAAGAAGAAGTGATAATCCTCATAGATCAACAACCTTTATAGTAAAAAATAATGCAGAAATAAAAAGAGGAAAACCTAGAATAGTATATAATTATAAGAGACTTAATGATAATACAGAAGATGATGCTTATAGAATACCTAATAAAGATGAATTAATTAATCTTATACAAAATAAAAAGATATTTTCAAAATTTGATTTAAAAAGCGGATATAATCAAATTAAAATGATAGAAGAAGACAAAAAATGGATAGCATTCAACTGTAGTGAAGGACATTTCGAGTGGAATGTTCTATCTTTTGGTTTAAAAAATGCTCCAGCTATATTTCAAAGATTTATGGATAGTATATTTAAACAATTAGATTTATGTTTAGTATATATAGACGACATTTTAGTAACTTCTGAAAATATTAAACAACATCAAGATCACTTAAAATAAGTATTTAAGTTAATAGAAGAAAATGGAATAGTAGTATCTAAAAGGAAAATGGAACTTTTTAAAAGAAAAATAAGCTTTTTAGGCTTAGAAATAGGAAACGGACAAATTAAATTACAACCTCATATAGCTCAAAAAATTCTAGATTTCCCAGACAAGCTAGAAAACTTAAAACAAATACAAGCGTTTTTAGGAATATTAAATTACTCTAGAAAATTTATTCCTAAACTTAGTAAATTAGTCGGACTATTATATAAGAAAACCGGAAAATCAGGCCAAAGACATTTTAATCAGGAAGATATTAACTTAGTCAGAAAAATTAAAGAAATTGTTAAAGATTTAAAACCTTTAGAATTACCTTTAAGTACTGATTATGTCATAATAGAAATAGATAGTTCTATAGAAGGATGGGGAGCAATATTAAAATGTAAACCTTATAAATTTTCTAGAAAAAATATCAGCTTATTCCAGTGGTAATTTTAACAAAACAGGGAGTAATTGGACTGGCCTAGATTATGAAATAGCAGGAATAGTTAAAGCAATAGACCATTTTAGACTATATTGTAAAGTTGTAGTTAGATTCATAAAAAATGAAAATTCTAGAAAACAAAATAATAAAAGATGGTTAAATTTTAGAAATGCAATAGAAGGTAATGGATATAAAGTAGAGTTTGAACATATTAAAGGACCAAACAATAGCATAACAGATTTATTAAGTAGACAATTAACTTTAATTTTGGGCAACAGATCATGGCCTCCAATGACTAAGACAACCAGCAAACAAGACCTCCCTCTGCAGCTTACAACCAAATAGTCCGAAGACCAGCTTTCAGGCCTAACTTTCACCAAATTAGCCCGAATAGACCAACATTCACAATAGAAACTTGATTTTTCAATCCAGCTACACAAAGCGTTTTTCCTAGACCAGCTTTAAAAACTTTTGGAAAAATAGTACTTCCAGTCAGACATACTTTCAAGCCTCCGAGAGATACACCTTATATAACTGAAGAACAGAGTATTCTACTCAATGCTCTATGGAAGCTCATAATTCATCCAGCAAATTAGCAGCATTAAATGCCCTCTGCTATTACTTTGAGAAAGAAAATAAAAATTTTCCAGTAAAAGATGCAGCAGTTTATCTCGTTATTAGAGGAGACCAGTTGGAATCTTTGAAGGTTATCAAAAAGCCCTAGAAAGCATTCAAAAAGTTTCAAATGGCTATATGGTACCTTTTAAGCAATTCTACGAAGCAATAGCAGCAAGAAGGAGATTACTAGGCCCAAATTTTTACATTCAGCCCAATGCTGAAAATGCAAAACCCAAGAATTTATCATCAGAAAAACAGCCTATAAGCTCAGATGTTGATCAACTAGAAGAAGATCTTGACATAGTAACAATGAAATTCTCCAACTTAACCAAATTATACCAAGACCTTTTAATTCAACATGAAAACCTTCAAGAATATGTTTTAAAGCCAAACCAAAAAGATGTACCAAAGGAAATACAACAAAAATCCCTCCAATTCCTATCAGTTAGAACTTTTCTGTTGGTCCTAAGTGGCATACGAAAGGGTCTAGAAGGGGGGGGGGGGGCTGAATAGACCTTGAAGTCTTTTTCGACTTCAAAAGATTTCGTACTAAAATGGTTTTTGGATGCTTGAACATTAGACGCTTGAAGTGTCTAACGCTTGACTTAAGCGTTCACTTAAAATATAAGCGCTTTGGTGAAGCGTCTAACGAAGATTTTTTTTAATATATAAAGTTAACTTAGATTTCAAGACTTGAATACTACAACCAAATAGGTTTGAGCGTTCACTTCTTTGATCAGTGTTAGCACAGCGGAATGATTTTTGTAATCTTCTTTTAAAAGCTTTAGCGTCATAACAAGTTTTTTAGTTGCTTAGCGTTTGATTAAGTTTTACTTTGTCAGATTATGATATGACAATATGAATGCTGAAAGTAAAGTAAAGAACAGTATTTGTAAGGTTCGTTGGGTGGTGTAATCCCAACTACGTCCTTCTTCTCCTCAAACACTTGGAGGCAATCCACTAAAATGATTCTCAAAGAATCACATAGAATCTTCTACAAATTAGGGAGAGATGGATGTCGATGACTTGAGCTCCTTGATCACACAGATTTTTGCTCCAAATCACTTCAATCCCCTTGCTTCTTTCACCCAGAAATATGGCAAGTATCCAACTTCGACTTCACACAGATCGCGAGGCTTGGATAGGGGTTTTTCTAAAAGGTTTGTTTGATTTTGATAAAGTTCAAACAACTAGGAATATCTCAGTAGTAATGTGGGTTTCTCCGAAAAGAATATTTGAGATATTGGGTTGACTGTCTCAGAATTCGAAGAAAAGCAAAGAGAATATTTTCTTGAAAGTTTTGGCTTTTCTGAGATTGTAAGGAATGAGACTTCAATACAACAGCAATTCGACTTGATAATTGTTCTCTGTATTTGGTTTGTTGTTGAAATCATATTTATAGGCTTCTTGAAAAAAGTGTCTGTTTGACACATGCAAGGGCGTGTGTCTCTCACTTTCGCGAGTGAACAACTTTTGTCCTTTTTCCTGAAAATCTGCTGCACAAAAGTTGGTGCTGCAGTCTTTGAATAGTTGACAGTCCAATAGGGTGGCTTCTCCGTACGACTGAAAGTGCTTATCACATTTAATGCTCTTATCAGCATTTAATGCATTTGAATTAAATGCTCGTTGGTATTTAATGCTTTGAGATATTTGCATTAAAACTCCTTCTGGACTTAGAAATAAATTCAGGTGAAATCACTTCTGTCCTATAAGGTAACGCTTGATATAGCTGGTCAATTGCACGCTTGGAGACTTTATCTTCATTCAGAATTCAGGAGCTTGATTCTTCAAACTATACTTCTGATAAACTCACCCAGAACATATCAGACGCTTAGTCTAAGACAACTTAACCTAACATTCTAAAATAAGAGTAAAGCAAAGCCTATTACAAATCTAACGCTTCAAAGCTGAAAAACAAACTTACATATTTTTGGGGTCTAACAAAGGTCCTAATTGTCATCATCAAAACATCTAACATGAAATTCCTAACAATTTCCCTCTTTTTGATGATGGCAATACTTACTCTTTTATAGTTCAAGAGTTAGACAACCAAAATAAAAATTAGCTTTGATTAGATACGGTTAGTTAAAGTTAGTTACGCTTCAACGAGATGTTTCAGCTGAAAAAATGCATTTTATATATATCAAGGATTACAAGCATTTTTACAACTAGACAAACAAAATATAAGAGACAAGAATATAGATAATGCAGATCAAAAGGCTTTAACGTCTTGGTCTAACTTTGTATCGCTTGGGCATTTCAGCTCGGATAGCTTCAGTTAGATTATCTTCCAGAGTCATCATTGCTTCATGATCTTTGTTGATTATGAGCTTATTTTCTTCTTTCTGTCTCTTCTTGAAAGCAGTAAAGTGATTGTCCCAATCAGTTGAGTCAATACCAATATACCTTAGGCAAATTTTGAAAGATTGGATGAAGTCAGTCAACTTCCTTTCTTTAGCTAAGATTCTTGGATCTGTAGGTTCTGGAATAGATGTTCTTTGAAGAGGGATGTCAAACTGTTCAAGCAGTGCCCGAGAAGGTATTGGTAGATTTGGATACAGTGCTTGTGGGGTTTCTCTTAGCGTTCTACTAGACGCTCCAGCAGAAGCACTTACCCCAGAAGCAGTTATCCAAGAGTGGAGATTTAACGCAGAAGGAGAAGGAAAAACTTGACGCTTAGGAGACGGAGGCTCTTGAGCTCTTGAACTAGACGCTTTCCTCCTTTCTTCTTCTTTTTCCCCTTTCTTCTTCTTTTCCCCCCTTATTTCCATCATCAGACTTTAGAAAATGATCTGTGAGTAAAATGACCTGATGAGCAATCTGAGACATAGAATCTGTGATGTCGTCCAGACGCTTGTCGAATCGTTCCTGCAGGGCGAGGAGCTTGGCGCTGGTAGCATCATTCAGAGAAGTCTCAAGGGTTTCAAGGGACTTTTCAAGCTCTTCTTTCATGGCAAGTTGGTTTGCTTGAGTGGCATCATGCATTTCATAAAAGTCTTGTTTGCACTCACCAACAGCCGCTTGAGCTGAACTACGCATATGAGCAATCTAAGCGCTCATAACGTGAGTCTCAATTTTTGCCAAATCGTCTTTAACCCAGTGGAGAGATTCTTCATTCTGAGTAGCATGGACACTGATATTCTCCAAAACGGATTTGAGCAAAGGACCGAAAGATTGACTCTCACCTAGACGAACCGCTTGAGGAGCCGGTCGCTTAAACCTGGATGAGTGTTTGAGAGAGTCAATAGGAACTTGATATGCGGGATCAAAGATAGTACCTCGTATGTCAAGAGAAATATCCTCAGCAATATCATCAGCAACGGGTTCAAGAGCGTTAGGAAGATCCTCTGGTGGAGACGCTTGAACGGGTTCTTCAGCAGACGCTGGAATACTTGTGACTTCAGACGTGAACGCTTCAACTGACTTAGCAGGCGCTTCCTCAAGCGCTGACTCAGGTTGACGAAAGTCATCGAATTGGAAGTTCCAATTTGCGAAATCGGCATAAGAAGTGGACGCAGCTTTCAAAAGTTCCGTGAGTCTGGTTCTAGTCATACAAGTACTGGAAATGAATGTGCGAAGGGGACTATCAATGGCCCTGATGTGCATTGGACCAATGATATCTAGCACATGATTCGGAAAGACTTTGGACGGCGCTTGACAGATGGAAAAGATTGAATCTGGGCAGTAATGTCTGGAAAATCCAATCAAGCAGTCAGAAGGAAGAGACTTGAGACGCTGATCCTCAGGCACGTAAGCAGCGTAGTACTCTTCTAAATATAGATAGATCGCTTGAGCTAGTCCCTGATTTCTTTCAAGCAGGGAGAGGACAAACTCATAATGATTGAGTACTTCTTTGCGGATAGAAGGGAGCAGGAGATATCCTTGAAAAGAGTTGATGACGGAGCCGTTCCATTGTCGGAGATTGGCAGTGAAGATTTTGTCGAACAGAGATAAAGGAGTCATAATCTTCACCATCAAATTGAAATTATCCTCGCAGTGGCTCGGAGCGAAATTCAAGCATGATACAAAAGAGGTACCACTGGAAGATGTTTGAGCATTGAAAAGTAGAGGAGTATTGGACAATCGGTAAAGCTCTTGACGCAGACACTGCTCAATTTGATGTCTAACGAGTGGGAGCTTTAGAACAGGTCCAACTCTCTGTTAACGCTGCTTTAGGCAATACTTGGCGAACTGACGCTTCTTGTCATCCATGCCTATGCCAAATAAATAGGGAGCTTGGACTAACTCTGAGAATGTATATTTGTTTCCCACATACGCTTCAACCCAGTTAACTTCATTCATGCAGTAATCTGTTCCAGCATTGACCATAGCGCGAATGCCTTCATGATGAATATCTCTGATAGATTCAAAGCGATATCTATCAGTCTGATAGTTGGCATTCCAGACGCTGTCAAAATATGCATCAGTTTCAGTCTGGATCAAATCCGTGAGAGATTCTAGACGCTCACCGACATGAACTGCTTTATTTTTCCATAAGCGGAGTGGATTGACCAGGGCTAGGTTTTCAGGACTATTCGCAATATGAGGAAAGTGAGTGTAACCTTCTCGGTTCAATACTGCCTCTGATGGATTGAGAAAGCTAGGGCGAAGAGGCTCGTATACACGAATATTATAGTCTCTGAGAGCAAAACCTGTACTCTTGTTGTGGCCATAGTCTAAGTAATATGCCAGATCCACATCACATCTAGGAGTTCGACCTCCTTGTCTGTCTTGTTGAAGAATGAGAGAGAATGGTATTTGACCAGGAGTTTTTCCCAGTTCAATGGCTCTATAATACTTTATCTCAATTTCTGTTAGTGCAGCGTTAAACACTGTATCCCTGATTTGACGGTCAGAATCAATCAACAGGGCAATGTCATTCTCAGCAGCAATGTATCTTTCTTCATTGTATCCTGAAGGAATGAAATCTTCTTCGAGCGTTGGGGGCATATAGTTGATTGAATGATCAATTGTCTTCAGCGTGTCGAGTTTGAAGAAGTGCTTAGGCGCTGGAACGTCTTCAGCAACGCTCTGACCTTCTGAGCGTGCCTCTGTTATAGCTGGAACAAGGATTGATGTCTGAACCTCTTTAGTAGCAGGTTCCTCAGCATCAATTGCAGCAACTTCTGCGGCAACATCTTTAGCAATAGCCACAACTTCTGTCATCTCAACATCTAGGAGGACATCTGTTGATGCTTCAGCAGCGGCTGGAACTATAGCTGTAATACAAGAACTATCCTCTATAAGAGCAGGATCTTTTACAGATGTAGGAATAGAAATGTTGTGGGAAGAAATAAACTTATCCTGAGAACTTGTCTTAACAGCAATACTTTGAGCGCTTGGCTCAACAGCAACTTGAGCGCTTGGCTCAACAGTCTCAGGCTCTTCAGGAACAGGAGCAACTCGACGCTTGCTAGTCCTGGAATGCACGTTGACTCCTTCAACGAGCTTAAGCGGTGGAGCGGGAGGATCAACAGCTGGTTTTTCAAAGTCTATTTGTTTGATGATCCCTTCCAGCTTCCTCCTCTTGAGAGGTAACTTGTCCTCAGCATCTTCATCGGTTTCCTCATCATCCTTTTGAGGAGAAGGGACAAATTGAGTCTTGGGCTTTCTGGGAGCCCTCTTCTTTGTTGCAGCCGAACGCTTCATGGCTTCTTCTGGCACTGGACGCTCCGCTTCCTCATCGGACGCTTGACGTACTTCCAGACGCTCAGATAGTGGTTTAGCAGCACCACCAATTTTGGGAGGATTGAAGAGATTATTCAGAATCCTTCTTCCCAACAACTTGGTCTTATTCAACGGGAGACCAGACGAGTATACACACTGTGATTTGTACAGCAGGTCACTTAGAACAAGCCCATAAGGTTTATTTGAGACGCTTAAACAGTCCCGAAACCTTCCAAAAATGTACTCACTCCAGTTGATCTTGATGTTGAGGAGTATAATAGTCATCATCTGAAATTGTACCGGGTTCACCTTATCAAAGGTTCCCACTCGGCATTCAATGATCTTGCTGCAGAAATCAGCCAACAGTCGGTATTTGGATACCAGTTCTTTCTTTTCAAAGTATTGAGTGTAGGGTACACCGTCGTACGCACTCATGGTTGTCCATGCTTCCTTGATTTGTTTTAAAGTAACACAATCCAATGCCTCGCCCTCATTTGGAAGATTGAAGTTCTCGGCAATGGAGGCAGCAGACAAAATAAATTCCTTGGGAGGCTCCTTCTTGGATAAAGGAATTAGACAAGAGATAGACTTCTTGTCCTCTGAAAGTTTAGCAGTCTTCCAAAAGGTGTCGACTTCAGTCGGAAACAGATAGGAGTATTGGGTCAAGAAAGGTTTCTCGAGTTAGTTATCATAATGGTGTTTCTAAGTTTAAATTATTAAATAAGTTAAGACTATATTTTAAAATTCAATAGGGTAAGATAGGTACTTTACTCCAAATCCAATATAAATCTTCGTTAATGAAGCAACCGGATTTATGAAGCAACCCTCTTACATGAGAATTTTAAAATAGAATGCTTAACTCGTTCAATAATAAAAATTTGGTAACACTGTTCATTTTATATATATTTGCCACTTTTATAAAAATGTTAAAAACTATGAGGACCAATTTGTAATATCTTTAGAAAAGGCTGGACCATTGGGCAATTAGAGAAAAGTGGCCTGGAGCTATACTCCAGGTGCCACCAAGAATGACCCGATAGACTCGGGATCATAATCGTAACTCGAGACCAAGTGATCACTATTTTATCCATTTCCACATGCACAGTTGTCTCCTCATCCGAACCATGCATATATTCTTAGTTCATAATTCATTCCCGATTTAGCCATCTTATCATCCACTTGATTAGCTTAAGCGAATTCGTATTTCAAGAGCACTCAAAACTGATATACTTTGCTCATACTACTGAGCCACCACGTCATGTATTTAAGTCAGATGTTCTATCGACTATCGCAAATAAGTTCATATTTAAAGCATTGGAGACCAATAAACGTTTTGCCCCGCCAATGAGTTATCACCCCATATTGATAATGGTCAAATCTAGTAGTAAACTAGTAATAAGTGATCTCTTCGTTTGGTTGAAAATTAGAACACTTATTTTAGTGTAAATTAATAGTTTTCATTCCGTACCACTTTGTCTGAATAAGCATTCAAATGGATCGTACGTTGATGAATGATACATGGTAATATGAACATTATATTCTATGATTTTATCATATACATATCTAATATTTGTAGTTTTGTACACACGTCAAGGATAATATCCGAATCTCGGAAATCATGTTTCAATCTTCATTTAAACCTAGAGACGGCATAATTTACAATGATAATTAGCACATAACAATATCTTCTAACAAACGAGATTGAAACCAATCAAAGGAAGAAAATGATCTCTGTATTTATTACCAAAATGTCTACATCCAAATACCAAGCATTCATGGATGTCAAAGTCATCTGGAAGAAAAATTTAAACCAGACAAACTACCTCAAAAAACCAAGAAAAAATCTGTTATTGTGTCAATACCAAAACCATCATTCGAAAACAATTATAAACTCGACGAAGACACAAAAAAATATCAACACGATGTAGTTATACTTCTTCCTCTTCTCTTTGACAATCTAAAATCAAGAAAGAAGAGAGAACAGACAATACCCTCTAAGAAATCAAGTCAAAACCACTAGACTTGTAAGAGCACACCATGCAACAAGGCAGCAGGTTATCTAATTCTACCCTCCACTATATATTTATATTTGCAAATTAGAGACTTGCAAATGCCACTCTCATATTCACACCACTCGTATTATTCTCCTAAAATTACTCTAAACTGTCAGAAACACGATGAGAAGTTATTTAACGCTCAATTGACAGGCTGCACAGAAGGTTTACTACTCTCTTGGAGGGAGATAACTGTTTCGAAAGCTCCCACCAGAGCTTTCACTTTACTTTTCCTGCTTTCCACGAGTTTACTTGCTGTCTCTTCAATCACATTGTTGAATAAACCTTGAGCATCTTTCTTACCCTGCACATCTTGATGCTTTAAAACAATTTTTTCAGAAGAAAGCTCTGCACCAGTTGCATCATCATTGACTTCAGCTTTTTTCAATGTTCTCCTCCTTAAATCGCCCTTGACCTCTTCTGATTGGGCTCTTGCCCTTCTAAATCTGAGTCTCCTCGGGGTGTTATTTTCAGACCGAAGGTCCACTACCTTCCCACTCCTAAACTTTAACTTCACGGGAGAGGAATTTTTTGCTTCAGAGACAACCACCCTACTCTTTCTCAGAGTCTTGTTGTGATTATCTTTTACGGGTTGCACCTTCTTTTTTACGGGTTGTACCTTGACAATCTCCATAGCCTCCTTATTGTCCAAGATAGTTTTTTCATCCACTTCGCTAACACTGTACTCTGTTTCTTCATCGTCTTCTACGTAAGACGACAAAGAAGAAGACTTTGAATGAGACGACAACATGGATGAGGATGGAGAAGGAAATGATGGAATGGTGTGTTCAGCAGGGGTGGACTCCAATAGATTGTTCTCTGTTTCAGTCTTGATAACATGCAAGGTTTTCACTGAGACCTTCTCATTGTTGGATGTTTCGGTCTCAACCCTCTTCCTATTTTGATTCTTCAGAGGAGACAATATTTTCAAGTTTCCAACTTTTCTTGATTTAATGGATGCCATCTTAACAGGAAGTTTAGGCAACAAAGTAGCAGACGGAGGAGGTGTCAATGCTTTCTTTGTGTATGCTTTGGGTTCTGTCGTCTTTCGGCCTATTCCCACATCACTGTTTCTTCTCGCTTTTTCACGTATACCATCTGGACTAGTAGAAGACAATGTTGGTTTAACAACGTTAATTGGTTTTGACTTTACAGAAAAAGAAAACTCATAACCTGTCTTTTTCTCAGTGCCTGACATTTTATTATCAGTAGAGGAACCTTGTTTTACTGGAACTTCCACTTTTTTAGATGGGAACAAAACTCTCTTGATAATTTCAGGGGGATCTAGTGAAGGAGATTTCTTAGCTGGTGAAGGCTTGTACTTTGGGAAATGAGTCTTATTACCGGATGAATCGTTTTGCCTTCCGTTGTCCAACGATTTTTTGGGTTTTGGCAAATGGGATTTGGTATTAGGTAAACGGGTTTTGATATCTGTTAAAGGGTTGTGCTTGACAATCTTTTCCTTATCCGAGGATGTTCTCGGTTTTGGTGAAAAGGATTTGGTATCAGGAGAAGACTTTGGGTCAGATAAATGGTTGTTGGCTAGTACTGAAGGCTTGTGCTTGACAATCTTTTCCTTCTTTTGTTCACCTGAGACTATGATCTGCACAGGACTTTCGTTATGCAAAGGTTTGGCAGTTTTTTTCCGTAGAGGCTTCCATGGCTTCTCCTGAAATGCATGTTCTCTTCCATATTTACAGAAATCATGGCAAGAACCAGTAGAAGCTCTGAGATAATGGGGAACCTTTTTTGGGCTATTGTTTGCAGAATTTGATATTTCTGTAGAATTTCTCATTGAACTATCTCCAACATGATAGGAACCGATGGATGCTCTGAGATGATGGGCTCGAGTTCGTCCATTACTTAGTTTTCCCGAATTTCCAGATTTGTTTTTTCTTATGTTTCCATCATCCAATTGATTGTCTTCAGGAGTAACCAGTGGATCGATACTTCCTTCAGCCATGAAATTGGGAAATGAAAGAAAATTGGAAAACCCAAAATCCTGAAAAGAAAAGCTACATACAACTAAGTAAATATAACTGTGCAAAAGAAACTGATAAAAAAAATATAAGAAACAAACAATTCGAAGAAAACAAATTTGTTTCCTGAGGTTACTTTAATTTAAACATATGAAAACACAACCCTCTACATCCAAATTAAAGTTAATTATGACGGAAAAAGAATGCAAAATGCAAAAAGGATCCATGCCCAATGTGCTTTTCGGGCAATATGTCTTTAAAGCACTGGAATATGACTACATGGACATTGCACTCTTTGGCCTTTCCAAAAAAGCAAATTCAAATAGCTCAATTATATGCACTAAACAATCTGCACGAATTTTAGCTCCATACGATATGATGATTTTGGCAACACACATCAAAGAGATAGAGAGATCATAACAGATTTATTGGCAGTATACAGAAAACATAAAATGGTGAAAGAAACACGATTATTATAAACACGAGTTCAAATATACGTCTCCACTCCATTTGAAAGAAATAGCCAACTACTGACATATGTTACTGTTAGATGTCTATTGGTAATAAAATTATCCTTCACTACCTCTCATACAAAAGCATTCACGAAACCATTCAATATTTAATCATCGTGAATCAGTCAATTATAATTCAGGCACTTCTCGACTTTATCGAATCCAATCAATCGCGAAACAAAAATAAATGTCAAAACACCTTATGAAGACCATGTTTGGATCCATAATCCATACCTTTTTCCCAAGAAACCAAAGGTGAAATTTCATGAGGAACCAATTTTACAAAAAGCCTAAAGCATAAAATCAACAACAAACATAACTTATAACATATATATATATATGTATATATATATATAAACTAGTCAACCAAACAACCACAGAATCATCATAAATCAAATAAACGAAAACACATAATAACGTAGAATTGATACAAAATGAATACCAGCTTTTTGAATGCAGCAATAAGAGACGACTTTTCAACAAACTCAAATCATAGAAGAATGAATTACAGATTAACCCTAAATTTATATATATTTATACACAATAAAAAGGCGGAATTGAATGGTGCATTTAATGAGGGAGCAATAAAGATACGCGTACGCCTACGTACCTTCCCCCCTTCCTTATTTCTGAAGCTCCCTCTTTAACTGCTTTATGGAAAAGCGTTAAGAAAAAACAATAATCGAATGAGGGATATTCAAGAAACAGGATTGTTGAAGCCCAACAAGATATTGGGCCTACAAGCTTCAAGTCCAGTCCAACCCATTCTACAATGGGCCAATAACCTAGGGACTATTATGTAATTATTAGACTAGGTTTTTATATATCAGTTGTGTATTTGTGTATAAATATGTATCTTTCAAAGCAGACATTCTTCCCGTTTGTATTCTTATTGTTTGTATTTGAGCATAAACTTCCTAATTTTAGCATGGCATCAAGAGCCTGAATCTTGAGGTTTTCTTTTCCAATCCTTCGATCGATCTTGGTGTTCTTTCACAGCCTTTGGCCGATTTTTTTTCCTTATCACTGATTCATAATTTTTTATACCTCAAGTACACCATTTCCGCCGGATCTGCTACGGGTTGCGTCTGTTCTCTCTCATTTCGTCTTGAGCAGCAGCTCTGCGTTCCTTTTCGTCGGATTCGCTCATCTCACGGCCGGATTCGCTCGGGAGAGACCTTTTCGTCAAGTCTGCTCGATTCACGCCGTCTCTGTTCGTTTTTTCGCCGGATTCGGTCGTCAATCGTCGGATCTACCTCGGGAGAGACGTTTTCCGCCGGATCTGTTTTTTATTATCGCCGTACTGTTCACTACTGTTATTCGAGTGTGCACTGTTCACAACTGTTCATTCGAGCATTTCGAGTTCGAGCGTTCGAGCGCTTCATTCGAACGTGCACTGTTCACTACTGTTCATTCGAGCGTGCACTGTTCACTACTGTTCATTCGAGCATTTCGAATTCGAGCGCTTCATTCGAGCGTACACTGTTCACGACATACTGTTCACTGCTGTTCATTCGAGCGTGCACTGTTCACTACTGTTCATTCGAGCATTTCGAGTTCGAGTGTTCGAACGCTTCATTCGAGCGTACACTGTTCGCGGCATACTGTTCACTACTGCTCATTCGAACATACACTGTTCATTCGAGCACTCGATCGTGACTGTTCATTCGAGCACTCGAGCGCTTCATTCGAGTGTGCACTGTTCATTGTTCACGGCATTACTGTTCACTGCGCGGTTCATTTGTGTGTGACGCGAATCTCCAACGTACTACGGATCCGATCTCTTACATACCGCTTCCGCTTCATCTCTTGATAATTTTTTCTGTATTTTTTTTATAACAAAAAATACAGTGGTAAATTGGCTTAATCTCTTCTTGTTGGGAGTCTATCTGTGTTATCGACTCATTGTGTGCTGTTTTTTTTCTGTTGTAAATTTGTGTTCGTCTCCTGCATAAACTAAATGGCTGACAATACAAATAAGGATGTCACAGCTGTTACTGTTGTCTCTAATCTAGATGCTAGTAACCCCTTACATTTACATGCTTCTGATTCAACTAGCATGAATATTATCCCTTATGTGCTTACTGGTTGTGATAACTATGTTATTTGGAGTCGTGCTATGTCAATTGCATTAATGGGTAAAAATAAATTGGGATTTGTGTTGAACTCTGTGCCTTATCCCACTGATCCGATCATGAAAAATCAGTGGGACAGGTGCAATGCTGTTGTTCTCTCTTGGATTCTTAATTCTGTAAGTAAAGATATTTATTCTGGTTTGGTATTTGCAAGTAAAGCCTCTGATGTATGGTCTCGACTAAATTCCACTTATAATAAAGTTGATGGATCTAAAATTTTTTCTATTCATCAAGAAATTTCTCAACTTCGTCAAGGTTCTGATCCTGTTTCTGTGTATTTTTCTAAATTAAGCATGTTGTGGGATGAGTATTCTGCTCTAATTGCTTGTCCTCCATGTACTTGTGATGCCTTTACCCATTCTCAGAAACATGAACAAAACCTCAAATTAATGCAGTTTCTTATGGGTCTAAACGAAAAATATTTTGCTGTTAGAAGTAACATTATGCTTCGTGTACCTTTACCTGATGTGATGAGTGCCTTCAACATTATTTCTCAAGAAGAATCTCATCGATCTATATCTCACACGAGCACTATCAAGCATGCTTCTGCGTTCTCTAGTCAATTTTCTGACAAATCCAAAAACAAAGTTTCCACTAGACCTGGTTGTGAAAATTGTGGCATCACCGGTCACACGATTGAGCGGTGCTACCGCCTTATTGGTTTTCCGGACAATTACAAAGAAAAAAGGAAACCTGGACAGAACAAAAAATTTAACAAAAAATCAAATGTTGCTGTCTCTGAAGACTGTGATTCTCTCCAGGCTGATTCCTCAAATGTCGGTTTTACCCCCGAGCAACATAATCAGATTTTGAAACTCGTGAGTATACAAAAGGAGTCAGGTGGTAACACAGCCAGTATGGCAGGTATATCATCCAACTCCTCTTTTGTCTGTCAAACTCCAAATGGTTGGATCGTTGATTCTGGGGCTACAGACCATATGGTCTCCTCCACCAAATATTTAACTGATGTTACATGTGTGGAACAACAAAATATCTTGATAAATCTTCCAAATGGAAATCATGCTAAAGTTACTCACATTGGAAAATTTGCATTACTTCCTAACATTGTTCTTTTTAATGTCCTTGTTTGTCCTATTTTTTGTTATAATCTAATGTCAGTCTCAAAACTAACTCAAGATAACTCTTGCAGTGTTAAATTCTCTAAAGATGTTTTTGTTATTCAGGATCTTCAGAGTGGAAAACTTTTGGGGACTGGTAAGCAAGATGGAGGGCTATACTTCTTCCATCGGCATACAGGTCCCCCCCATCTCTTTGCTAATACTATTGATACATTTGCTTGCTCGGGTGTTCTCTGGCATAAACGTTTGGGACACCCATCTGATGTTGTTTTGAAAGTTCTTAAACCCACCTTAAATATTCACGGTTCTATTGAAACACAGCCATGTGATATCTGTCACAAGGCTAAACAAACTAGAGAGCCCTTTCCGTTAAGTAACCATAAAACCACATTACCTTTCGAACTTATTCATCTTGACTTATGGGGTCCTTATAAGGTTGATAGTCATGATGGTTTTAAATATTTTTTAACCATTGTTGATGATTTCTCACGAGCCACGTGGGTTTACTTACTTGTGTATAAATCTGATACTGTTCCTGTTTTAAAAACTTTTTTCTCTATGATAAATAATCAATTCTCCAAAAATATTAAAACTGTTCGTTCTGATAATGGTACCGAATTTATCACTCATGACCTTCGACAGTTTTTTCAAACTTTGGGTGTTAAACAGCAGTTTTCCTGTGTTGACACCCCTCAACAAAACGGGATAGTAGAGCGGAAACACCGTCACTTATTAAATGTTGCACGTTCTCTAATGTTTCAGAGTAATTGTCCTATAGAGTATTGGTCTGAATGTATTTTAACTGCTGTGTTTCTTATAAATCGTACACCTACATCGGTTCTTCATGGTAAGAGCCCCTTTGAAGTCCTCTTTGGGTTTGCACCTCAGTTTGATATTTTGCGTGCTTTTGGGTGTTTATGCTATGCTTCTATCTTTCATAACAAGGATAAATTTGAATCCAGAGCTCGCAAATGTGTTATGTTGGGCTATTCTGAAAATCGAAAAGCATATAAATTGCTTGATTTCGAAACCCATGATATCATTATATCTCGTGATGTTCGATTTTACGAAACTATTTTTCCTTTTCACACTAATAATGTTGTTACTACAGGAGTGCATGATTTCCTTGATGGGATGGTGGATGTGAATGCTTCTACAATGCCAGGTAGTTTAGTCGATGAGGATAATGCCGTATCCAAGGATAGTATCGACGTCCGTACTATGAGTGTACCTCACACGAGTACTGAAAGTGTTAATACTACAACCATGGATTTGTTATTTCCAAATAATATGGAAAATGACATCGGAAATAACATGGGCACAAGAGCTGAGACTATACCTATTGTCACACCACCTCCTACCTATCAGGAAAGTTCCTCTCAAGTCCCTTGTGACACTTCATTTGACCCAGGTTGCGTTGAAGCTGAGTCAAATATTCCCTTACGCAAATCTGCACGTGTTACTAAATTACCATCTCATCTTCAAGATTATGACGTTTCTTACTCTAATTCTGCTTGTCTTTATCCTTTGTCTGCCTCTTTGTGCTATAGTGGTATTGGTCCTAAACATCGCTGTTTTGTCTCACATATTGATAAAATTAAGGAACCTACCTGTTTTTTTGATGCTATAAAAGATAAACGTTGGCAGAACGCCATGGATGTTGAAATGGCTGCGCTAAACAATAATAATACTTGGACTCTCACTGACCTTCCCAAAGGTAGAAAAGCTATAGGATGTAAATGGGTGTATAAAATTAAGTATCACTCCAATGGCCAAATCGAGAGGTTTAAAGCTCGTTTAGTTGCCAAAGGATATAGCCAAAGGGAGGGTATTGATTATTTCGAAACGTTTTCACCTGTTGTAAAAATGGTTACAATGCGTTCTTTAATTGCTATGGCAGTCGTTAAAGATTGGCCTATCTTTCATCTGGATGTGAATAATGCCTTTTTGAATGGGGAACTTAATGAGGAAGTTTACATGTCTTTACCTAAGGGTTATTTTTCAAATGAAGATACTAGAGTGTGTAAATTGAAAAAATCCTTGTATGGGTTGAAACAAGCACCTCGTCAATGGAATGAAAAATTCACAAAATGCTTAGAACAACATGGTTTCAAGCAAAGCCTTCATGATTATTCTCTGTTTGTCAAAAATGAGGAATCTGTGTTCATATCTCTTTTGATATATGTTGATGATATTGTGATAACTGGAAATTCCTTGCATCATATTAATAATGTTAAGACCTATTTAGATTCACAATTTCAAATAAAAGATCTTGGTGAGATAAAATACTTTCTTGGTATTGAATTTGCTCGTTCGTCTAGAGGTTTATGTTTAAATCAACGAAAATATGTGTTAGATTTGCTTGCTGATTTTGGTGTCTTAGGAGCGAAGTCTTCCTCGGTTCCCATGGAACAAAATCTGAAATTAACTCTTGAAGAGAGTAATGACGATAAATTTCTTGTTGATATTGGTAACTATCAAAAACTGATTGGTAAGCTTATTTATCTTACGAATACTCGACCGGATATTTCTTTTTCTGTTCATGTTTTAAGTCAGTATATGCACAAACCTAAAGAGTCTCATTTAAAATCTGCATTTCGTGTTTTGAGATATTTAAAATCCTCACCTGGACAAGGGTTGTTTTTTTTCGAAAAATACTGATCTTACATTAAAAGCTTTTTGTGATTCTGATTGGGCTGCCTGTCCTATGTCTCGTAAATCTGTCACTGGTTTTTGTATTTTTCTGGGTGATTCATTAATCTCTTGGAAAAGTAAAAAACAAAACACTGTCTCAAAATCCTCTGCTGAAGCAGAATATAGGGCCATGTCCGTTACCAGCAGTGAAATTATTTGGATTTTAGGTATTTTTAAAGATTTGGGAATTTCCAACTTAACTCCTGTTCAGTTGTTCTGTGATAATCAAGCTGCTGTCCACATTTCCTCAAATCCTATTTTTCACGAACGTACAAAACATATTGAAATAGATTGTCATGTGGTTCGTGACTATGTAAAGAAAAATATTCTTTCCACTAAATTTGTTCATACTGGTGATCAGGTGGCAGACGTTCTCACGAAAGCATTAGGTCGTGTGAAACATGGTAGCTTTGTAAAACAACTTGGTATGATAGATATATTTGCACCTGCTTTCAGCTTGAGGGAGGGTGTTGAAGCCCAACAAGATATTGGGCCTACAAGCTTCAAGTCCAGTCCAACCCATTCTACAATGGGCCAATAACCTAGGGACTATTATGTAATTATTAGACTAGGTTTTTATATATCAGTTGTGTATTTGTGTATAAATATGTATCATTCAGATACAACAAGGAAGCAGACATTCTTCCCGTTTGTATTCTTATTGTTTGTATTTGAGCATAAACTTCCTAATTTTAGCAAGGATTATTAATATATCATAAAGCAGATGTATAATAATAATATTAAGAAAAAATACTCACCTTTTTTTCTGTTTATTACTTCCTTATATATTTTCCTATTTTTGAAAACACACACACACAATTATATATATATATATATGTACGTATGAGAGAGAGAAAGATAGAGATCGTGCAAGCAACGCCTTTGATGATTTCTGGGGAGTTCTATGAGGATTGTGAGAGAGAGAACGAGCAATGGTGAATGCTGAAAGGTGAGAATGAGCTTGAGGTAACCTTTTTATGTTGAGATATATATATATATATATATATATGTATATGTATAGGGTTATTTGCATCCTCCTCCCGAGAGATATTATGTTTTGTCAAGAATCTCCTTCATGGATTAAATTTTGGCATCTATCACCATATGCATAAAAAATTATATGTATTATCATTTTTACCCTTACTTTTTCTTTCTTTTGTATTTTCTATTTGACTTTCCTTCCTTTCTTTTTATATTAAATAGGAAAAAAAATGAATAGAAACGCTCATGAAAGTTTTTTAACGATTAGTTGTGTTAATTTAAAATATGTATAATAAACAATACATTAAAGGGCAAATTATATATCCCCCCCAAAAAAAATAAAATAATTATATTAATAATAGATTCTTATATCTTAAAACTCATAATAGCATTTTTTCCCCTGTCTCAAAAACCCATTTTATAATTATTTTTTTTCATTAGGAAATACGAAATTTAAGATTAGCAACTTTTAGGATTAAATATTATCATGGGTTCTCTGAACATAAAAGTTTATTTTGATGAGTTGTTAGTAATCTTCCGTATATATTTAATTTATTTTAAATAAACTTAAATATTTGATCTCTCAATTTTCTTGTGGTTTTTGAATTATATTTTTCAATATTTGAAGTAAGTTTTAAATAAATTAGTAGTGCTTTATTTATTTTCTTTTATAAAAAATAAAAAAATGATTCCTTTATAGATTTGTAATATTGACTATTTCAATAAATAAAAATTTAAAACCTGAAAGAGTAATTTTGTCACTTTGCTTAAGGTCTCGTAGATAACTTGATTGAAGAGGTTTTACATATACATTATTTGATAAATCTAGACATCTCATTGTTTATTTTCACTATCATATGAGATACTTCAAATCATAATATTTTTTCCATAGTGAACGTTTGAATTTCTTTATTTTTAATCGATTTCTTATTCATTTCGTATCTACTTAGAATAAAAAGGATAAGAAGTTGAGAAAACAGAATGTGAGTTCAAAACTAAAACAAAATTATTCTATCAATTTTTAAATTTTTATTTATTACAATAAGCAATAATGTAAACCTATAAAAATATAAATTTTTTGTTATTATAAAAAATTAAAGAGCTACTAAGTTATTAAAAACTTGTTCAAGACAATAAAAACATAATTCAAGAACCACACAAAGGAAATTAAAAACTTACATACTTAAGAATATTGAAAAAAAATTATACTTAAGTTTATTCAAAATAGTTCAATATATTGTTTAATGTAACTAATTTTAAATAAAAATAATTATTTGTTAGAATTGCTTTTAATGAAAAGCTTTCATGAGATTAATTTCTATATAATTAGTTATTATTTAATAAGAAAAAGAAAAGAAGAAATGGAATTAGAAAATGGAGAAAAATATAAAATAAGGGTAAAAAGGGCGGTGCATATAATTTTTTACACATAAGGGAGGTGGATGTCAACATTTAATATATGAGGGGAAGTACTTGCCAAAACACAATACCTCAGGGGAAGTGGATGCAAATAACCCGATATGTATATGTATGTATATATATAGAGAGAGAGGCGCGTGATAATTGTTCTTGATTTATATTGAGAAATGTGGCTGTGTTTGTTTCTATTTTATGGAGTTTTCTTGGTGAAAATTTTGGTGAAAAAAGTTATTGGGAGTTGTGTATTTTGATGAAAATGTGTGATTTTGTTTTTGATTTTATTTTCAGAAGAGATTAAAGTTACTGCAGCAGTCAAATCGTGTAAGTTTTTATCTGAAAAGTTGTGTTTATAATTAGTTAATAATTGAAAAATATAATATAATATAAGTTTTAAATGATTGTAATATTATGGTTATATATATATATATTTTGTAGTTGATGTAATTAGTAGGCACCCTAAAGTAGACACAAATAGAAAGACAATAACTGATAAATTCTTTGACAAACAAAGTCATTTTTAATCAAAATAACATAAAGCAAACAAGTTTTGGCCAAGATTTGCTTGAAAACAAACACAAACACAGCCACAATACTTGGGCAATAAATATTTTGAAGATCTAATAGATAAACAAAGATCGTCACTTTCCACTTAAGTTTAATTTTCTTATATCATTATATGTATCAATTAAATAGAAAAAAAAAAGTTAAACTCAATATTTTCAAATCAGATAGACTTATAAGTTGTTATCCTTGTCATCTGAAATTTAGAAAATAAGCTAAATTATTTGATGCATGTAATTTAATTTGATTTGACTGTAATTTAGTCACGGTACATTAGGCTCGAATTAAAGGTCAATAATGAGATTTTCTAATAATCTAATTCTAATAGTTGACCAAATAATTTCATTGCTTAAATCATTTTTTTATATCGAAATAAAATTATCAATATCCAATGGTGACCAATTTTTTTTTTTAAATGAAACGATTACATTATTTTTTTAAAAAATTATCAGTAATTTTCTATTACAAATTAATAATAATAAACTACAAACTAGAAACAAAGAATTACTATATAAGCAGATAAATAACACACGCATCTGGTGGGATCGAACTCATGATTTCTAAGTCATGGGGTCTCAGTCTTACCACAATGGTGACTAATTATAGATACACAAATTTTATAGTATAATCTAATACCAACTGCAACAATCCAGAACCCATTTTATAAAACTTTACAATTTTTTTATATGTCAAAATTGTTATATGAAATATGAGATATGACTTTGACCATTCCTCATTCATTTATCACTAATAAAATATACTCTTCTAAATTTTAGATCACGAGCCAGTATTGTTGCACCGCCCCGAAAATATTTAATTTTCTTGGGGTCTGTATGGCAATATTTTACTAGCAATTATTTCAGTTCGAACTTCAAAGAACTAATAATTATCAGTTCTAATTATCACTTGATTTGTTTACTGGTCAATCTTAGTTCTCATGCAATAGCTTGCTTTTCTTTAAGCCTCTTTTTCAATAAAGAATTTCATTATACTATTGTTGGATTTGGAATCAAATCTAACATGGAAAATTAAAGAAGCCTAGTTCTAGTAGCAAAATTGAGGGTCCGATGCTCCAAGAAATTAGAAATTTTGGATTTCATTCCACTACATTTATAGTAGTAGTTGTGAGTTGATTGTAATAATTATTAACTTGTTATAATTTATCTCAAATTGATATTCATAACATATATCATGTAATAAATTAATTAGAAATAAAATAAAAGTTAGGCATAACGTTTAAGACGGCGATTTGTTAAAAGTTGACTAAAGTGTAGGCTATATGTATCTAATCCAACGTGTTCAGTAAGTTAATGCAAGTCTAAAGTACATGATTTTATGCATAATTTATCATAAGTACATGAAAATTGAAGGCTGTGTTTGTTTTTATTTTAGAGGTTTTTTTTTGTGAAAATTTTGGTGAAAAAATTTATGGGAGTTGTATATTTTGATGAATATGTGTTTAGTTTTGTGTTTGATTTTATTTTCAGAAGAGACAAAAGTTACTGAAGCAGTCAAATCATGTAAGTTGCTGTCTGAAAAGTTGTGTTTATTATTAGTTAATGATTGAAAAATATAATATAATATAAGTTTTAAATTATTGTAATATTATGGTTATATATATATATATATTATAGTTAATGTAATTAGTAGGCACCCTAAAGTAGATATAAGTAAAAAGACAATAGCTGACAAATTTTTTGACAAAAAAAGTCCGTTTTGGTAAAAAAACAAAAACAAATAAGTTTTGGCCGAAATGTGTTTGAAAACAAAAACAAACCTAGCCTACGATTTTTAATCCCCATGTTACAAGGAATCATTTTCAATTATCATAGAATAAATATCTTAAAATAGACAAGTGTTTGAGAAGGATAAGCATAGGATTCTATTCCCTCATCTTCTCTCTTTGAGATCCCACTTCAAAGCACTCATGCTTGTGGTGTATGTAGCATGTTGTTTGCTTTGGTCATCATATCATATGATAACAAAATAAGAATTGTCACAATCTTAGTAAAATGGCACCTTTCATGGGCCACAACACCACCCTCTCTCTCTCTCTCTCACACACACATTTGAGGCCCAACAACATCTCTCTCTCTCTCTCACACACACACACTCACACTGACACACACACACATACATTTGAGGCCCAACAACATCTGTCTCTCTCTGTCTCTCTCACACACACACTCACACTCACACTGACACACACACACATTTGAGTTGGACAAGTTGGTAAATGGGATTTGTCAAAGGTAGGGTGACCCTCCACCCAAGCAAAAGTGGATTGTCCATGCTTGCCATTTTGATGTTAGACCATGGGTTGCATTTGGATTGAATTATTTGGATTTGAGGAAAGAATTTAAAATTGAAAAATTCACATGACCCCGTATTAGATGGATTCGAAATCAATCATAAAGATAAAAAGGTTGGCTCAGAGAGGGATGCAAAATATTTGAATTACAATGTAACGTAAAGTCATCCGAACAATGTCATTTGTACTATGAATGTGAATTTGAGGTCCTCAACTCCGAAGCCCTTCAATCCAAACGTAACCTAAGTAAAAGATAATTAAGTCGAGAGTCGAACCTAATCGGAATTTGCTCTTACTCTCAAACCTCAAAAACAACAGTGAACTCTTACTTTCATCCCATGCTTTTACTCCCTAGCACTTCTATCCTACTTAATGTAATCTAAACTAGCAAAATCAACTAGTCAAGTCAAACTCTTTTTGAACAAAAGTTTCATCCAACGAACGAGGAACGAACATATCAATCTGCCTTGACTACCAGATCTTTCTTTCATAACATTATCTCATGAGCAAACTCAAAAGACCCATGATAATGGATAAAGACATGAGATATGAGTGGATGGAAAATACATCTTCGGCAGGTATCAATGACAATTGTTATAATACATTTGAAAATTATACTCCGATTCTTCATTGCATAAAGTGTACCCGAGGAACAATGTTTATGAAGACAAAGATGGTCTTGAAATCCATGTCTCAACTTGATCTTAATCACAGCTATCCACTTCACCTCCATTAAAAAGTTTCTATTTCATCTGAAATGTTCATGAAAGTTGTATATTTTACGAGATATTGTTCAGTATACTAAAGTTTATCTACAAAATTACCGGCATTTCATGATGTTTATCATTGCTTACGACCCGAGACAGTTTTTTTGACAGCTCCCACCGATACCAGGAAATCATCAAGAGATGATAATGTCCTCATATCATCTGGAGGGAAATAACTGGCAGCCTTTCCCAAAAGTGATGTGAAAAGAAGGGATAAGGAAGGACGTGTAACATAACGTTCACCCAAAAGATCATCAAGAAACCCAAATGCTGCTAAGAAGTCGGATCTGCTTGCATTAATTGGGGCAGCAAAATGAGCAGGGATTATTCTCTTGAACTTCCAGTCCCGTGTAATTCGATCGATCCAATCTCTGACCTGCAATGTGAATTATCTTTTATTCATTATACTTGGTGTAGTATTGGATTTAGGTTTATTTACTAGGTGGGAACACCACTATGCAATAATTTGGTTATGATTTATACTTGTAAGCCTAAGTAAACCTACATGGAGCACATTTTTTGGAGTGTCTAGCATTAAAAGAGGTAAAAGCCAATTTACTTATGAATACGACAAGTATATATCAGTTAGTGATGTGACACAGTTTCTGCTCCAAGTATCATCAAGAAATATAATTCTTGTATAAAGCATTAACCAACTTGCCTTTTCAGGAACTTTGCTGAAGACTAGAGTCTTTACAATGGGCGAGACGATCAGCTTCTGTGACATTTGAGAAAAGCTAGCGTTGGGCTCCAACAGATTGGAGGGCCCGAGAAACAAGATTTGGAGAACCATTCTCTCCCATCCTGTGTTAAAAAATGTAACCACACGTTAAAAGGGCTGTGAAATATATCCACAATCAAAGGCATCATCACAAGCTGCTTCGGAGATTTACCCTTTTGTAGGTTCATCTTGTTGTCAACAACGGGCTCGTCTGAGACTTTTTTCCCCTTACTAAGAATTTTGACAGCCAAACCATTCTTCGCAGATGATAATAACGACTCCTTGCTAATGCATTGAGGTGGCTGTCTTGGAACATATATAACAGCATCCGTCACTAGCAGCGTTCTTGTACGCTTATGATAGAATGCCACCTCAACATATGGTCCGATTCCTGACAATATTCCATTAAAGAATAAGAAAGTAGATTAACGAAACAATGTAATACTAGAGTTTGTGAAGTATGACAAAAGTGCAGTACCAACTTCAGGAGAGCTCAGAACTTTTTGTTCGATATCATCGGCCCATGGGGTTGATAAATCCTCATCTTGCAACGTTTTGGCACGAAAAATCCCAAAAAATTCAAGACGCAAATTGAGAGGCCAACTCCATTGTCGAGGTGCCACCCACACCTGAGCCTTAGGGAACTTTCTTGAAAACGGGCCGACAAATATTTTGTGTTCATATGCGAATGTAGGCAGGATTATATGTTCTACAGGAGCATTTAATTCTTTCACAAGCTGCCAAACGAAAGAAGCAAGCTATTAAGCACTGAATTTCAGCACGTATTTTAAAATTTGAAACAATTGGACAGAGTAGCTACTGAAGTTTGCTCGATAAATTTGGTTGCAAGACTGAATTATCCAAATGAAAGATTAAAAAGATATAAAAGAGTCAAAATCAAGATTGAAATATCCAAATGTGGTTATTATTGATGACCTGGATGCACTCTTTGGTTGGAGCGATTGGGGCATGAACCCATAATCCTCCTGATTTGAGCTTGATAACTGTCATTCGGATGTTTGTTGAGACGCTGCTGAAACCGAGCGCTTGCTCTTGTTCAAATAACCATATGCTATCTTTCACAGCCTGAAATTCTAACACCAAAAAACTTAGAAAACTTTCAAGCTCTCCATATCTTTTTGTCTACCACCTCAATACGACAAATTTACTCATCCCTTATATTTCACATATCTACATTCAAAAGATTTAAGAATCAACATTCTAAAAATCAAATATCATCGAACTGAGATTTTGTGCAACACTGAACCATTCGGAACTTGGGAAAATCAGTCTGAACTCGAAAGCGATCGTTTTGTACTCTAACTAAAGAAAAGTAAAATCATCCCATGCTACAAAATCAGTATTATCATCAATGATGCATTCAACAGTACTATCAGCAACAATGTTTGTACTTATAAAAAGGTAGCTCATTTATCATAAAATTATTTCACATTTTAGCATCTGGGTAGCGTGTGTGTGTATATATATATATATAATCAAATCAGCAGCTTGATCAATCATAACAAAGCTGGAAAAGAATTAATGGGTATAAGAAGAACACACACACACACACACACACACTAACGGTTTAATGACCTCGTATCTCATAGTGCGGCGGTTGAGGAATGGACCGAGGGGGAAGGGAAACCCGGTGAAATTGAAGTAAAACCTTCCGCCACCAGTAGCCTCGCCGCTGGCGGCGGCAGCAACCACCAAATTCACTTCTTTTTTGTGTTTGGCTCTTGTGGGTTTCACCTGAAAACACAGACCCTTTACCGGAGACCCACTAAGAAAAGTAGAATTGAATTCAAGAGAAGCTAATGTTGAAGATTTTGGTGAAGGCACAGCAATAGCCGCTGCCATCTTTTTCCGAAGAAAAATTAATTAGTTATCATATGACATCAAATAGAGTAAAAATGGTGGAGTGGATTTAGGACAAGACAGGAAATTCAATAAGGATTCCACATTGGTTCAAGTTTACAGGCTCATTATGCGACACGTGGAAGGTTCTTGGTGTTGGGGTTATGTTATCCTAGTTGGAATTTTGTGGATTTTTCGAACCTCATGAATTTTATGTGGATGACATTAAAATATTCACCATGAAATTAAATGAACGTTCGAGGATCTTCTTATAGAAAGTAGCGAGAAATAGTGCGGGAAATTCTAGGCCGGTTCGATCACATTTATGTATTTTATAAAATTCTTGAACAATTATACAACAAATGTAATATATTCTCCTTGTGAAATACAGTAAAACCGAGCTGGGAACGAACCACAATTTTCCGTTCCGACCTACAATCTTGGTGGTAGCTAGTAACATTGATTTATTCGTTAATACTATGATGCTCAAAATACTGAGATCTAGCAATAATAATAAGAAAAGGCGAAATGCAGAGAAGATTGGTAATTTCACCAAGATATCCACTTCAAGAGATCACATGCTCAAAGAAGGTTGTCTACAAATCTCAATTTAATTCCAAGAAAATGCAAGTCACCAATTCTACTAATCCGAAAAACATTTATATACATAAAAAAACAATATAGGCATGCATTAAAAGTTCCAAACAGTTTTGATAATAAAAACCATGAGAAAGCTCGACGTCGTACAATCAAGTTCAACCAACATTCATGGTCACAATACAATTATAGGCAGAATTACCCCGTGCTCAAAACAAAAACAAAACGAATCACCATCATAACCACCCAACCAGGCAATTACGGCCCAACAAATAGCGATTCTTGGTATAGTGATCTTGAGGACATCACTTTTTATGGGAAGTATATCATGTGATGATCTCCCTAACTAGCCAATCCAAGCTTGGATATGCAAAGTACAAAATGAGGAAAGATGGAAGAGCAAATACAACTGTAATGAGTATGTACAGGGCCAAGATGGCTGCACTGGCAGGTATAGCATACAAAATGATGAGAAGGAAAATGATGACCAGTGGGAACTTGGCTGTCAAATGAACAAAGAAGATGAGGGATTTTCTGAGGGACAAATGCAGTCTCTCAACAGTAAGGTAACTGTTGAACTGATTGCCATCGTGATTTGATACTGATGGTTCAGAATGATGAACACAGTTACCCCTTCTGAGGTTATTCCCTGTATAGCCACCTGGCGCTCTCGTGTTTGATGGCCAAACTGCCTGATCTCCACAGACACTGGAATGGGATTGCACTCTATCACCGTTCATGCTCTCAAGCATCCACAAAAGGAAAAAGTTTTTACGAGGGAATCTCAGGTTTCCTCTATAAACCAAACGGAGTGATAAAAGATTGCACCAAGGGCAGGAGATAAAGAGTGGGAGTTGAAGAGGTAATGTTGGACATTTCACAACAGCCCATTGTAGTCCTAGGATGCAGTTTTTACATAACGTATGTCCACACCATAAAACGTAGGGTATGTTTTCGACGAGGTTGAAGGATTCCCAGCATATTGGGCATTCCAGTCCCTCCTCTCTGCTAGTGTTTGAAGAAACTTCATCATCTGAGCAATCCATTGAATCTTGTGTTGGCTTCAATGCATCATTCTTTGGCCCTATATTTCCAGCTATACAACTGGATGCAAAATTCCACATGCTGCAGCTAGGCAGGACCACTACAAACTGACCATTTGATATCTACAAAGCAGAGACCCCAGTTCCTATGAAGTCGAAAAGAAAACAGAAGGTGAAAAGCATAGTCATGACGAAATAGATGAGTTAGTGCAGAATCCAGTTGAATCAACTAAAAAATTAGCTTCTTGACAGGATTTCATCTATTTCTTCACAAGGATAAAGAGTACAGCAGTTATTTTGAAATAAAACAGTGAGCCCATTTATTTATCTTTTTCTCCATACAATATGGGATTTAGTTCTCAACGCTTTCCATTTCCATTTCAACTTTACTCTGCTAAATTCTAGATCCAAACAGAGTGTTAAACATTGTTTACAAACAGAAACATCTTTCATCGTGAGGAAGCAAGTTAAATCTCCCTGATTATGGAAATAATAAGACCTAATCTAGATCAGACGCAAGCAGATTGGAATATTAACAAGAGCTGAGTTTACCTGAGCACAGGATGCACATTACTAGGATATACAATCATTTTTACGAAGTACGAGCTGATAAAAAAATGAGCTCTCATGTAATTTACTTTTTTTCCCCATTTCAGATCCAAATAAAATGGGAAAGGAGCACTTGAATGCCAAAAGTCTTACAAAAATAAGTCAAATTAAGCAAACTTTATCTAGTTTAATACGAAAAATTCCACGAGACTCGGGTTCGGAAAACTCATTATCAGCAGAGTGCCTTTTCAGTTTTAAGTAATTTATTTTCTAGGATACATAAACCCTAATTTCATCAATTCCAGATACTACACTAGATAATTCCTCGTATTGATCTCTTCACAAAAGCAACTCCTCCATAAAAGACCATCCATATTACATTCTTAATCATTCAAAGACAAAAAAAAAAGAAAAAAAAGACGAATTAGCCGATTCAATAGGTGAAAAATCATTTAATCGGATGCTTATAAAGACTGATTGCTAAACTGAAATACATAAAATCAAACACACAAATCCATGCCTAAATGATTCAAGAAACACAAATCTTAAGCACTACGAAAAGCATTGTATCAAAAAAACTCATGAAAAACAGAAACATTAATAATCAGATATTCATGATCCATAAATCAAATCAAATCAAACAATACCTGCGAAGACGATCGTATTACCGATTGATCGGGGAGATATCAGACGACGCCGTAGAGATGCTAAAAAGACGAAAAAGACCCTGTGATCGTCTCTCTCTCTCTCTCTTTACTCTGACAGTGTGTTTCCGGTATGACTTATGAGGCTGAGCTTCAATCAAAACTCGACGACATTTTTCATTTTTTTTTTCCTTTTTCTTTGGTTTTCAAAATAAAATTAAAATTAGAAACTGGGCCCAACACTAACAGGCTTATTTAAGTGGACTATTAATCAGTATTGGGTCAATCTAAGGAGACTCAGGCCCAAACTTTGTAATGCCCTGATAGGCTTGAAAATTATCTGAACCATTCACTAACTAAGTTAACTTTCTTAAGCTTATACCCTATGATGCACCGACACGGACACGATAGGACGGACACCGAAAATGGTATTTTTAAAAAATTATAGGACACGACAAGACTTTGACACGACTGTCCAATTTTTTTTATATATAAATTTGTATTTTACTTGTTTCTTCCTAAAACTATGTATATTGCAAATAATTCAACTACTTATCAATAACAAATACAAAATAAAAATATAAACATAAACTAAATATAACAATAAACATGTTTTCAATCCAAAATATGATATAACAAAAATAAATACTACATTATTCAAATCCGTGCTTTATAAAAAGTTGGTAAGTTTTTATTAGATTTAAAAAATTGGTAAATTTTTATTTACAATTTGACCCCCAAAAGTTTTAGTATATTATAAAAAGTGACCATTTGTGTTCTAACCGTGTAGGACACGCCCCTGGCCGTGTCCTAATCGTATCCAATTTTATTTTATTTTTTTATTAGGGACACGTGTCGGAGCCGTGTCCTTGTTAGAACGCGCCCGACACCGCCCATGGTGATTTTTTAGAATATCCGTGCTTTATACCTTATACCTATTATTTGAGGGTTGTTAGCCTAGTGGTATCAGTTTTCACTTTCATGTTGGAGATCTGGGCTTAATTTCAAGCTGTCACAAGTTATGACTTTTTTCTCTTTATTTGGATAGGGTCTGTGTGGTCTATGATTAAAAAATATCGGTTCGAGTTTGTCGAGTCAGGGTATCCCCTTTCGTCTAAAATTTAAAAATTAATCTTATTTTTATTTTTTAAGTGATATAATTACTTACGAACCTAAACACTGGCAAGTGGGTTGGTGGGGAAATTCTATGCTAGATCGAATCTAATAATCCCGATCTCGTAGACGACGTTGAGTGTTATGGTAAAAAGCATATTAAAAACTTAATATTGTGGACTCGGACCATTGTACTTGATTATGATAGAATCACATGGATTGGTGGGACACCTCAAAATTAAAACTCGAGGTCGAGCTAGCTTTAGTTGGTTTTGCTTACTTTCTTTTAAATTTTGTAATCATATTTTAGTGCAACGTAGTAAAACTTAACCTCAGCATGTACCCAAAAAAAAACCTATTATGATGCATTAAAATACGCTGGAAATATGTGGAAAAGTCAATGATGTCTAGCCTAGTTGGTTAAGGTTGATGCCTCATAATCAAGAGTTTGTGGGTTTGACTCCCACTGATGTATGTGGGTGTTTTCTCTACTTATTTGGTAGTTAGTTTCAGTTTGTAATAGTTAATAGCTTATGATAATATTTGCTGATGATGCTTACTTGTAATAGATTCTCTTACAACTGATGTAATATGATGTTATAATCGCTCCTTCATTTAAAAAAAAAAAAACGCTGGAAATTATTTAATCATAGAGGAAAATATGTTGTATCTTACTCGAACACATTGTTGTCAATCTACTTATCAAAAAAACAAGTATAGCGACAACAATGTGTTCTAGAAAGATGCAACATGTTTTATCTATGTTTTAAGTAATTTCCAGCATATTTTACTGAATCATAATAGGTTTTTCTGGCACATGGTGGGGTTATAAGTACCTCTTGTTTTTTACGAGGACAAAATTACATAAACTAGCCAACAATAAATTTGGGGAATGATATTAACACTCCAATCTCCGTGAGTCACTAAGCTTCAAGTTTAAATTTTATATGAGAAAAAATTACACACAGACTCCCTCATTTATTGTGTAAAAACCAAAACTCCCCCTTACTTATTGGATATTACCAACACATCTCCTCAAGGGGTCTATTTATAAGATTTATAGGGGTAAAGTTGTAAGAATTGGTAAACACACAGGGGGTATAATTGTAAGAAATTTTTAACATGAGAGGGTGTGTTGGTAATTTTCAATAAATGAGGGGGAGTTTTGGTAATTACATAATAAATGAGGTGCATGTATGTAATTCTCCCTATATATTAAAACATGATAATAATGCCTATTGAATTTAAAACATTATGACGCTCAAACTTGCAATATTCTTGCTTCATGTGGCCTTTTAACAAATTTATTCATGGTCGAAAGAGAAAAAAGGAATTATATTAGGAACATATGTTGTGTTTTATTTTAGGAATTCAATAAAACATGTTAGGCGTAGGGGTGTAAGGTGAGTCGAGCCGGCTCATGAGCATATGGTGAGCCTGCTCGACTGAAGCTCAGCTCGAGTCGAGCTTTTCGAGCTCGAGTTTTTTCATGAGTCGAGTTCGAGCTCATTTATAGTTGTTTATATGCTCGTGAGTTTTTATTATTATTTTTTATTAATTTTTAACATATGACTAAAAGTACTCGAATTTCATAAAAATAATACTTACAATTTTATATACAACATAGTTTAATAATACTTAAGTTTGTTTTTTTTCTATTTTGTTTAAATCATGCAAAACAACAACAGTTATAACATTATCTATTTTAGTCGATATGATATACTTTTCTATAAAATAATTTAATGAAATTATGTTTTCACGACACCCTCCTCTATTTTTTAAATAATTATTGAACATAAGATATTTACTTATTATTTATCTTAATAATACTTATTATTTATCTGAATAATGTATACTGTACATTATTCATGCATTGTTATAACCAAAAAATCAGATTTTATTTTCTAAAAAAAAAAAATTAAATTAATTTTTACTTCAAGTTCGAGCTCAAACTCAAGCTCGGCTCATCTACTTCGAACTTCAATTAGAGCCCTAGAAAATGAGGCTCATCGAGTTTGAGCTCGAGCTCGAGCTCAAAAAAGTAAAATCGAGCTCGACCCTCAAAATTTCATCACGTTCGACTTGAGCTCGACTCGTTTACAGCCCTAGTTAGGTGCCAACAAAATTAAGCAATCGCAATCACCAAAAACTAGCATCATTCATTTTTTTTCTTATTTTAGTAAATCAATCTATTTCATTTCAGTCTATAAAAAATAACACAATAAGTGAATTTTCTTAAACAAATCTATATATAATAAAACACAGCCCTTGATGCTATCCAAGTAAGCGTGTATGTGGATAGCCTAATCGATCTCAATTCTGCCACATAAGTAATTATTACACATTTTTTCAATTGAATATAAATAAATGTAGTTAGATTGAAAAATAGTCAAATTTAAGAATTCAAATAAGTTAGTTACGAACTTAATTTGAATTCCAATAATTTTTTTTCCTATCTATGATAATTGTCAATCATTTATTTTTTTATAAAATATTTTACTAAAAATAACGATCATGCATTATACTTTTAAAATTAAATTATATGATTTAATACTCATATAAAAAGATGTTTCGATGAATTACCAAACTTGAATCAAATCTCTTGATTTTACAGATTATAAATAAATACATTATATAGTGATAGATTTTCTTGTTATTAGTTTTATATAATCAATATCCCGTGTCTTTGGCACGGGCTTACAACTAGTTAAGTATATAATAATAAAGAATAAAATTCTCATTGGGCAGAGAAAGTTACAAGATTGAAACTTTATTTCGAGAGAGAAACAAAATAACAACTAAAAACTAAAATATAATAAGTCCCGGACCGTTTGTTGTTGTTAATGTCATATTTAGTGCAAAAATTATAGGTCAAAACAAATATTTTTGTGGCTCTTGTGACGTGAAGATCGGAAGAGAGAACTAGACTATGAGATGGTAAGAAGGACAAAAAGATTGAACAATAGAAGAATGTGCAGCAGTAAACGTGAACAATAAGGAGAGATGGAGGGGAGGGTGTGGCTATAGGAGCCCCTCCTTACTTTTTTTTGGTTTCCCAACGTGTTCTCAAGTTTGAAAGTCAAAGACTAATGCCTCGAAGTATTGTAAGACACAATTGTCTAGACCTCTCTCAATGAAGTTTTGTTGCATTTACAAGGATTTGAACATAAGATCTCTTACTTAATCGACCAGAGCCTCTTCCATTCAAGTCAAATTCTTTTGGTCTATCCCTACTTTAAGTTAGAGAAAAGAGAGAAAGGACAAATGTTTTTGAATGAATTAGAGTTAGGTAATTTGTTAAAAGAAAAATAATCAACCCAAATGGAAAATATATATATATGCTTCCTCCATCCCAGGTTCTATTTTGTTGCCAATCAATTTAAGTATTTTTTACTGTAGGAATAAATCAATCTTTTCAAGGGATTAAATTATATATTACATTTAAAAAGAATTAATCACATCAAAACTATATAAAAAAAATCAATACTTAAGTCAGCTTAAATAAAAGAGTAATAATGTATGATATTAGAATTAGTACTTGCCACAAAAAAATGTATGATATTAGTAGTTTCAGACTTGTTATGATGTGATTAATATCATATTTGTTATAATGGGCCAGAATTATCATAACAAGTCTTTTTTATGAAGAAATTATCATACAAGTCTGAAACTACTAATATCATACTTGTCATGATGACAAATGGACAACCAAAAAAAAAAAAAAACTTGTTATGATAAGTTGACTATTCATACATTATAGACAATATATCTCAAATAATAGTAACTGTCCTAGATGCAACCAGAATTGTGAAGCTATCAATCATGCACTTAGGGAATGCGTCGAGGTGAAACGGGTATGGGAATTCATCATTGTCCCGTCGCAATTCATGGAGTTTATGACACTTTCTAATAAAGATTGGGTGGAGTACATGTTGAACATAAAGGGAAAATTCAAGAATATCATCATGCCAAATTTGGAATGGCATATCATTTTGTTGGCTACACCATGGGTGATTTGGAAAGCACGAAACATTTTCGTGTTTGAGTCTAAACAGGAGGGGCTGAGAGAGTTTGATAAAATAAATCCGTTGCCTTGCTAGTGATTGGACGAGAGCGTATCCTAGGAGGAGGCGTAACTTGGAAAAAACCACAAATGGGATGGACTAAACTAAATACGGATGGTAGCTAGTGTAAGGATTTGAACAACGTGGTTGCAGGACACCTGTTGCATGATCACGAAAGGGAGTGGTGCGTTGGTTTTAGTTGGAACTTGGGGATACACACAATCAATGAAGGGGAATTGCTTGCTCTTCATGAGGGACTGAAAATTGCTCGAGAGAGAAGAACTCGTGGAATTGAAATTGAAATTGACTCTAGAGTTACAATAATTCTTATAAAAGATGCGGATACGTCTAGCCACCCGATGAGAAGTATTATAGAAGATTGTCGAAGGTTTATTCGAATGTCATGGGAAGCAGTGGTGCGTCACACTAAAAGGGAAGGGAACATGTGACGGACTCGTTAGCGAAATTGGGACATCGAGTTCAAGAAATTCAGTTATGGCAAGAGCCGCCTAAGGAAATAGAACATATTGTGTTGGAAGAAATGTAATCTGTTTTAGCAATTTGCTTGTATTCACAAAAAAAAAAAAAAAAAAAAGAGTATTCATACATTCGTGTACAAGTTAAAGTTTTGTGCGTTTATACTCAAGTGCACATGCTTCCTGACATTGTACGTACCAATCCGGGGTCAACATTTATATGTCACAAATTCAAGAAAAAATAAATATATAAAAACATATTCAACTCTTATCACTGGTTGTTATAATTGATTGGAATGTTTTTGTCATTTTTCAGGAATTTCTGGTAATTTCTGAGCTGGAAAAAGAAAATAAAATTTGAAGTACTATTTGTATTATTTAAAACTTTTATTTTGATGTACAGAAACCCCACAGCAACCACCTAGAGAGTGAATAGTGGGCGTTTCGTCTTGTTTCGTTTTATTTATGAAAAGCTATGTTGCACAGACACGAACACTGCACGACACGGACACAGGACACGTTAATTCTTAAAAATTTAGGACACGGACACGGCTGCCCATATTATATATATATATATATATATATATATATAATATGTTATAAACTTATGAGTAATTGAACACCTATTAGACAATAATCAACAATTCAACAACTTATTAATAACAACCTATATATATATATTCGCTATTTGTATATGAGCAACCTATTTTTACACAAAATAACAACTTATTAATGACAATGCTTCTGTAAACTATAAAACTTCATCTATTTATAATTACATATATATATATATATTTATATTAAAAATATAAAAAAATGCAAAAAATCAGCCCGAAGTGTCCTGGCCGTGTCCTAGTTTTATTTAATTAATTTTAATCCTGGACACGCCATTGCCGTGTCCGACACGTCTCGGTGCTGTGTCCGACGTGTGTCGGACACTGCATGGGGTGATTTTTACGCGTGTCCGTGCACCGTGTATTGTAGAGATATAATTTTTTTTGAGTAATGTGTGTCAATTATTTGAATGTGAGATTTTTGGAGAAAATTGTGTAATAATTACGAGTGATGCGATATATTTTTTTCTAGAAAAAAAAAGTTCTCACAATCCCACATCCAAGCTTATACTTGGCTAAAAATGTGTGTTAAAGAAGCTTATACTTAAGTTAAAAATGTGTGTTGAAGACAATTTTTTCTTAAAATATTTGACAACCATCCAAACACCCACTACCTTGTACTCTCCTCCATTATTCGTCTTAATATTAGATAGGGAAAATTACTGAAACTCCCCTAAAATAAATTTTTATTTTCAAGAAATTCATGAAAATATTTTTTAATCTCAAAAATCCACTCTACAAACTTTTCATTCAAAAAAACACAAAAGTTAAGATTAAGAATTTTTTTGACTAAACTACCCTTCATTTATTAAGTTGAGAAGTGATCAATTGATCTTTTTTAACAAATTTTTTTTTCTTAAATTTTCAAAGTGACAAATTGAATAATACAAGTTTTTTATTTTTAGCATTAAATATTTTTAAGCTTTTTATATAATTTATTTTTATTTTACTATGATAATTATCTAAAAAATATATTTTAAAATTTTTTTAAGATAAAAAAATCTGAAAATTTTAAAAATAATTTTATATTTAGTCACTTATCAATATAAAATTTTTAAATAAATTAATCTCTATACAAAAACTACAATCGATTAAATTTTTAGTCTGAAAGGCTAAGGACAATTAAGTACATAAATTTATTAACCCTAAATCTTGGGGTTTTTGGAATGAAAAGTTGGTAGAATGGGTTTTCTGGATTGAAATTTTTTATCAAGAGTTTTTTGGATATAAAAAAATAATTTAGAGGATTTTTAGTAATTTTTCCTATTAAACAATTACATTGTCAACAATTAAATTGTTTCAAATAAAGTGTATAAATTAGTTCGTGGCTACATCCAAACGAACATAATGTATTCTTATATTTATATTTAATCAATTCACACAAATTAATATAATTCAATACAAATTATAAGAAAGTTGTTTAAACTTTAATTCCTTAATGATTGTCGATTTTTCAAAAAAAATCATCTGGATATCAAAATCAAGAAAATATTATTTCGTTTAGGTTTTTAAATTTTAATTGATATTCATATGCATGCATGCTCAATGTTGTAAGATTTCATTTAGGGAAAAGATAAAAGGATTCAAACTTGTGCACACATTATACCTCATGGATAGTAGTACTAACTCATATACCAAAGTATTCGATTCATATATAGAATTCTAAATTTGTGACAATCATGCATATAAAATCAACCATATAAAGATTATTGTAATTATAAATTTCCTTGACCCTTCTATACTCAATAGACACGATCCTCCACACATGGTTTTACAACTTTACAAAAACCTGTGTTTTTTGATAAACAGTCATTCCACATGGTCACTACAATCTCTTTTGCACTCTTACCCTGAAGTTACAAGACTATTCTATCAACCGACGAAAGAGATGGCTAGCATCTTCACCTATTCTCTATTTACCCCACGGTTTCCTCTACAATTGACAAAATTTTGTCAATTTTTTTTTAAAAATTATTTTACAATACAAAATCGATTTGTTTCATTCTCATTTTCATTTTTATCTAGTTCTCCATGATATTCGATAAAAGATGGCCCTAATGTTCTAAATATATGAAATGGTGGATGATAATAATTTAGTTTCATGAGTGTATCATTCAAAAATTATTGTGTTTAAACAGCCCACATGTCCATCAAAATCTATAGGGATATCCATAATAATCACTCGTTCAACTTTTGAGTTGGCGACGACACTTTCTGGGCCTTCACCACAAAAAACATATCTTCAACAGGGAAATTCTATAGGGTGCTAACTGTAGATAATTCAAGCTCTTTTAAGGAAATTCAACACTATGAATAGGAAAGTGGGGAAGATATTCAAGGCATTATGTGATCCCTTTGGTTTGGATTTTTGAGTTTAAAAGGGACGAATGAGAAAGAAGATAAAAGTACGCATCAAATACCCTGAAAGGTAAGCATGAATATGACTTGGTATCTGCTTCATAATAAGAGGGTTTTATATTAAGGGAAAATTACTAGAACCGCCCTAAAATAAAGTTTTATATCCAAAAAACTCATGAAAATATTTTTCAATCTCAAAAACTCACTCTACAAACTTTTCATTCGAAAAACCCCAAAAGTGAAAATTTAGAACTTTTTTGATTAAACTACTTTTCATTTATTATATTAAGAATTGATCAATTGATCTTTTTTATCTATTTTATTTTCAAATTTTCAAATTGATATTATTTTTAGTATTAAATATTTGTAATATTTTTAGTAATTTTTTTTATATTACTATGATAATTATCTTAAAAAATATATTTTTTAATTTTTTTTAAGAAGATTAAAAATTTGAAAATTTTAAAAATAAAATTATATTTAGTCAATTATCAATATAAATTTCTAAATAAATAAATCTCTATACAAATCAACAATTAATTAAATTTTTAATCTAACAGGTTAAGGGCAATTAAGTCCATAAATTTATTAACTCTAAATCTTAGGCTTTTTGGAATGAAAAGTTGGTGCAATGGGTTTTTTGAATTGAAGATTTTTTATTAAGAATTTTTGGGATATAAAAATTGATTTTAGTGGTTTTTGGGTAATTTTCCCTTTATTTTATTACCTTTGGTGGGAAGAGCTGTCTCTTCAAATTCGGAGTTCTAATGTAGTCACAATGAATCATTCAACAATTTTATATGGCATCTGTCATATGCAAATTGTTATAATCTTACCAAAACGTATAGCATTAAACGCCGTTAAGAAATGATGTGCAACTATAGTGACTAATTTGATTTTGGGAATTGATAGACACTCCATAATTTGTTAGAGGCACTCCACTTTTATCTAAAGTTTAGCATATAGACAAAAATGCCCTTTAATCTATCAAGGTAACTCTTATCATTTTCTTGGACAAACTAGTTTTATATCACTTTTCTAACTAAATGTAGATTAAGTATTTAAATTTTGTTAGTTCATAATTATAAAATTTAAAAGTGACGGATAACTACCGTAAATAACAAATAAACAAAAGAATTCGTAGATATGACTAAAACTTTTACTTATTTATTTAGAATCAAATTAGGATAAATGTTATTTTATTTTGGATAAAATTGATAATTATTTTTCATTAAATTTAACAAACAATAAAATTAGCTATTATTCTAGGTGGACATATTGAGTCACCAATACTAACTTAGTGTAATGTAAGATCTAAAGATTATTTTTAATTTTTGGTAGTTTTTAGGGCTTTGATGTTATATTAATTTTCAATATTCAAAAAAGAAATCTTGATATTACTATGGAGCAAATGAACAACACATATCATTTAATGAGTTCGATCAAATCATATCTGAGTTTAAATACCTAATAGCAAGATGTTTAGTTTTATTACACTAATGAATAGTAAGTTTTTTATTTTCAAAAAAATGCTTGAGAAAAAACACAATTTTATTTGGTATTATTTTTAGAAAAAAGAATCAAATAATATTCTTCAAAATTTATTTAGAAGGGATTATTCAGTTCACCTTGTAACATTAATAAGATTTCTATATGATACATTGAGGGGCGTTATGGTCAACTTAGTTAATTTGAAAAGGATATAGCGTGCCTTTAACAAAATGTGGAGTGCCTTTATCATATTGATATTTTGGCAACGATTGAAAAATTCCTACAAATGTATTAAATTAAAGGTGTTGAAACCGGTGTTTTAAAAGACAATTTCATAAAGAAAATTGATATCCTACCAGTAAGTTATATTTGTGAATGAGATGAAATAAAGTCGAAGATTAATTTAATATGCCCACATAATATTTGTTATTTTTTATAATAAAGTCAAGACAAAATCTAGGTCGAAATAAAATGAGGGATGTAGAGTCCGAATTTTTAGTCTTAGGAAGGCGGGGCGAAATAAATGTTCCAACTTTTGGATGATAATAATTCTAAATACCAGCAAATTTAATACATTTCAATTAACTTAATTATATATTAAACTTGTGATTATTGACATGATAGGAGCGCCAAACAACATTTTTACCTATTTTGATCTTATAATACAGAAAGCAAACTTTAATTTGCATCTAAACCATGCGGAAAGATTCACAAGAAGAGAGGGGCATTCAAATATGGGTCATGCTACAATTTATTTATTTTTGCTAAGATCATGCTACAATTTGATTTACCTCAATTTTCCTTCTTTGTGTTGGGGGTGGGCGTAGGGTACAAAGTTAGTGTATAGATGAATATATTGGGTTCCATGTCCCTATGATTGATCAATAATCATCCTCGTCCTTTAGGACCGGGCCGTTCTATGCTGGGCCGAGACCATTGGTCTAGGCCCAGCTCGGCCATTGGATCCCCAAGTAGGAGGGGGGGGGGGGGTCATTTAGCAATTTAACCCCCCCCCCCACTTGTGATCCAACGGCCGAGGCTGGGCCGAGACCAACGTCTCGGCCCAGCATAGAATTTTCCTTTAGGACCACTCAAGGATTGCAAGTGGCTTGATTCACTTGGCCATTGTTTATTTATATTTTTGAGTTAAAATACTAAATTTTTTTCAGGAAATGCGTACTACGAAGATTCGTGTGAGAATAATATGATGTGTGTGTATAACATTACTCTTTTAAAATTATATTTCGTCTTGCATTTTTTTTAAGGGGAAAATTATTTTTTTCAGTCCGTTAACTTGGTCTCCCTTGCGTTTTAATCATTTAAATTGACGTGTTGCAAAATTGGTCCGTTATCTTCTGACTTTCTGTAATTTCAGTCCTTTTATGCTTAAAAAATTGGTAAATTTAGCCCGTCGATATAGTCAGTGGTATAGTCAATTAGTAAAAATTGGAAAATATGATTAGGTAGATTTTCACTACAATTTTAAGTTTTGAAATGCGTAAAGTTATCTATTTCATACAATAAAGGTTTTGTGGTTTTGTATTTTTTAGCTTCTAATTGATGATATGTAATAATAATGTGTGTTGGTGGAATTGATGTGGTATCGACAGACTAAATTTAATAATTTTTTAAGCACAAAAGGACTAAAATTACAAAAAATCAGAAGATAATAGACCAATTTTACAACACGTCAACTTAAAGGACTAAAACGCAAGAGAGACCAAGTTAACGGACAAAAAAAATAATTTTCCCTTTATTTAATATACACATATCACATGTACCATGTCCATATCGCTTGTATGTTTGAGGAAATAATTTATACACATGGCTATGTATATAATAAATGTAATAGATAATAGCACATAAGCACAGTGTACGTAATAGAATATCCAATCTGTATTTCTGTATTGGTTGCGTTTGTTTTTTGTGTAAGCAAATATGAATTTGCATTGTTATATGCTTGCATTGTATGTATTTGATTATTTTTTAATCTATTTTATAGATGTATGTATAAAATTTACCTCAGACAAATGTACAATGAAAAAAACAATTAAATGTTATGTATATATAATGTGAAATGAATACAGAATTGGAATACCGAATTGACATATTTTATCTTAATCTTATCTTATCTTAACTATTCTAAAAGTATGAATGTTTGAAGGTAATTTACATTTCTTAACTTTTTTGTTAAGACCAAAATAACCCTATGTTAATAACCTAATATTATCCTCAAATTTAAAAATATATATATTAATGTTATCATGCATGAATTTAAAATTAATGTTAAAATGCATGAATTTAAAATTAATAATAAGCAAGCTTGTTTAATGTATATTATTAATATGAATATTGAATGGTTCACAAGAATATAAATGGGTGAAAGTGACATAATTTCCTTTTGCATGCCTTTCCATCTTTGAAATTTTAATAATTTATTTGGCCTTAATTGTATCGTTTTCCCAAATATTGAACCAAGATTCTGATTTGAATCCAAATTCACTACAACTTTTCGTAATTCCATCCTAATTATGACAAAAATAGTGTCTTTAATTATGAGATCAGTTACTATGGTAATGCATTACTTATCATGCGGACAAACTATTTTCTTATTGGTAAAACTTGAAATTTAATGAAGTCCATGTATCCATCTTTGCGGTTTGATCCACTTTCCATGCTCCAAGAAATGAAATGAAATGATATTTTGTAAGTATTCTTCTTCCCAATCCCAAATACTATCGGAGCCGAAGAACCCAAAATCTAAATTCAATTGTATATATGTTGAGTCAATGTTACTCGCAATGAAGTTTCTTTTACTTATGTTATTTTGAATTTGTAATAAGTTAGGTGAATGTGATATACATAGTATAATTTCAACTTTTAGGGAAAAATGATTGACGAACACTTTTATCATGTATATAGGGATGTGTCTATGTGTTATCATATTTTCGTGATTATTTTCTGGTTGGAGGGAAAGTGATTTCATCGCTTCGAGTATACTGGTATGTATTTATTCTTATTCACATCCTAATTAATATATCATGCCCTTTTGCTCAAGTTTTCTAAATCCATGGTCTTTTACGGAAATCTATTAACAATCTAGAAATTTTCTAATAAAGGGTCATCACTGCATTACTATTTCTTGAATTTTCGACAATTTTCCCTCTTTTTTTCCTGGATTTGTTTTTCCATATAATACACTTACGCACTGTTTGGTTCAAAGAAATTGACTGGGAATAAAAGAAAAGAAAACACAAGAAAAATTATTTTTCATTATTTGGTTATTAGAGAAAATGAAAAGAAAATAGGAAAGAAAATTATTACGCGCTTTCTAATGTGGTTTTGAATTTGTCAAGTTAGTTGCAATAACTTGTTATGTTATTTTCCCCTTTTCGTATTGAATTATCAACTTTATGCGAGATTTAAAGTATTGACAAAACTATTTTGAGGTGATATTAGAATTATCTTTCAACCTGTTCATTATATTATATGATCCGAATTCCTCACTTAAGTATTGTCAAGTGACCTATTCCTCTTTTCTTTTAGATGCCAATACAAAATAGGTAGATACAAATTTATCAATGTATGAGATTTCTCAATGTTTGAGCATTATGAATTATGATAATGATCATTTAGTTGAACACCATCATTTTCTGTTGTTCCCCTTTGCATTTATACATACCCTAAAGAAGTGTAAGTATGGATCTTGCTTGTGGAACTACTGAAGATAAATTTTCTCATGATAATATATCCATTAGTTCTTAAGTGAAATAAGACGGACCACTTATTCTCGATTGAGTTTAGAAGTTTTATATAATCATATCAAATTGTTGATTTGATTTGATTAGATTTGTCTTATCATAAGAAGTTAGCATTATATGATTAGTCATTGTTCAATCATGATGAGACCGAACCTTGCTTGCGGACCTGTTTTTCTCTTTCTACAATTAGCATTTTAGATTATATGAGATCTTGGTATGTGTTTTAGATCCCTTAAATTAGTATTGATTTACTAACCTTGAACAACTTTGTATTTTTAGCATTTGAATTGTAGTTTCGTTCCTTGAAAAAAAGGCTTAACTTCAAGGATGTTGCAAACCAAATATCAGATGGTCTTGAATCTTGAAGGTATGTTATTATCCATAGCTTTGAGAGTCATACATTTGAACATAACTACTAGAAATATGGTCACTTGACAGATGAATGTATATTGGTGAATTACATAATCTTTTATTAATTAGGGTCCAAATAAGAAGTCATAGCATGACTTTGATTTTAAGATTTTTTGCAGTTCTTGATCGTGTGTACACCTATCCAAGATCTCCATCTCACGGGCCGGCACATCTTATGTTCTTGCATTAACAAAATCAAGCAATTTTTCTAATGTTGAAGCCAAGTTTCATTCCAATATACGAAAATGGATAAATAAAAATAATAGGAAATTCTTATTCAAATATTCTCGATTGAGTTAAGAATGTTGCTTTAATTATGTACCTTTATTTTTTGTGTTAGATTAATTGTTGATTTGATTTGATAAAAGAAAAATTGATATAAGAAATTATCATTATATGATCAATCATTGTTCAATCACGATGAGAATTAACCTTTCACGTCAATCTTTTGTTCCTTTCCCCAATTAGTAATTTCAATTATATTAAGCCTTGGTATGTGTTTTAGATTTCTTGAATTCTTAATTTGTTAACCTTGAACAACAATGTATTTTTAGCATTGAATTTTAGTTAGATGATTATAGAAAATAATTTGTGACAATTATATTAAGTTAATTATGCTAAACCTAATTTAATATTAGCTTATCTCATTTCTAACCAAAATTAATTCAACGGAGTTATTACTTATTAATAAATAATTTCAAATATATATTAAAAGATTCAATGATTGCAGTATATTATATTATATAGGGCAAAATTCATTTTGCCCCCTTCTATTATAGACACCCCATCAAATGTCCCCCTCTACCCATAAAACCTTCAAACAACCCCCTCTATTATATTAGAACACATCAAGCACCTTTCTGGACATATTGATAGACATAAATACCCTTGATTCATGTAAAATCATAAATTCATTTTTCATCCATCTATTATAATCTATAGCACTTTGTCCCCTCAAGATTACATTTCAGCACAATTTGTCTACAAAGTTGATTTAATGCTAAATTTATTATATTCAATATATGAAATAAACAGTAAAATATGATTGTAGTATTATGAATAAGACATATTAAACTTAAAAAAATCTCACATAAATGTTCATGATCACTATTAATATATTATTTTCTTTTATATATGCTAATATTTTAATTTAATTTTAAATAACTATTGATGATTCATGTTATTTATTGTTCTTTTTTAATAAAACTATTCATTTATTTTTTTAAGTATTATATTACTTATTAAGATAAAGTGATAAACTTATTCCTATCATCTTTTTATTGTATAACATGTATTTACTTATTTATGAGCACACCTTCTTTTTTTTACGTTAATTAGTGATAAATACTTATCTTTTTTACTCTTTCTTTAATTGGTATAATTAATACTACTATGTAAATAAGACGTGCATACATAGTTTAAGATATACTAAATAGAATATTACAATAGTTATTTACTTTTACGAAAATGCAACTAAAATTAGAAAGCACAAAATAACAAGAATATTTTCTTATTTGTTAATGCACTAAGTTATCGAAAGAGAAAACAAAAGAAGTAAATTTATTACATTAAATTTACATGACAGAATTTAAAACTTATTTTTTATTTTTTTTATATTATAGCAAACATATCTTTTAATTTATTTAATTTATAATTAATTCAAGAGTTATGTATTTAAGTAAATTACCCTTAAAATTTTGGATCAAATTAATTAAAATTTAATCATGGAGGTGGCAAAGTGCTAGATAGATTGTATTAGTTGGGTTATAAGTGATTTTATCATTTTAAATCAAGGGTATATATGTCCATAATGAGGGTGTTTTATGTATTTGAATATAGTAGAGGGGGTGTGTTTTAGGAGTTTGGGGGGGGGGGGGGGGGTGTTTGATGTGGTGTTTATAGTAGAGAGGGGCAAAATGAATATTGCCCTATTATATATAAAACTACAAACAACTTCATATTTATTTATCTAAATGCACAAAGTGAAAATTTTAACTTCACATTTCTTATAGACTTATACTACAGTAAAATAAATGTATTTTATCAAAAAATATTTAAACCAACATTTTTATAAAAAATATTCATAAATCTTAATTAATAGAATCTATTACCATTGTGTAAATATCCTTCCATGTCCCTTTAAAAAAAAAAGAAAAAAGAAAAACAATGTATACCATAACAAATTAAAACTTCTAATTCGTTCTAGCTACATCTCAGGTCCAATAATTGTCATTAAATTGGATTTCACAAGTTCAAGTTAAAATAAGAAAATATTTAAACCAGCGGGTTTGGAAGTTGAAAGGCCCGAGTCGAAGAAAATTACTTCTTTGGCTACTACATCATAATCACGCAATGATCAACTCTTTTCTCTATTGCAGGCATATCACCACAGATGCAAGCTGCAAATTATGTGGATATGTTGAAGAAAAGCTCCACAGATCGCAAACATCAACCCAAATTCTTTTCTCTCAATTCGAAAGATTGGGTGGATTGGAACTTGAACTTGCCAAGAAACATTTACATTTGGTGTGATGATTGGGACATCACTTTTTATGTAATAGTGAATCATTGTGACAGGGCGTAATGAGATGATCCACCAAGACGTCATCTTGATGTTGTGGCTTGACGTGGCTATAGTATGTCGGAGATTGGAAGAAGCCAGACAAATGACACGACGGGATTGGGATATGACAGACGAGATCAAATATGTCGATTGGTGCAAACCGCCGCGTGGTGTCACCAAGATAAATGTAGACGCAACTGTGTGTTGGGATGGGGGACGATTAAGAGGAGATATAGAGTAGGAGTCATAACACAAGATTATAATGGAAAGTGGCTCAAAGGGTTTCGAGGAACAATTAGAAAAAACAATTCACTATAAGTTGAGCTCTTAGCCATTCTTAAAGGGCTACAGATAGCTAGGAATGCAAAATACAAAAATGGATTGTTTTGATGCATGGCGAAGTACTGATGAAGCGAATTACGCACAACGACATTTTGATATTGTTGCTCACATTAGGGTAATGCTCCACAAAACATGAGATATGGGATTTCATTATATTCCACGCCAAACAAATCAAGTCGTAGACTATTTGGCCAAAATGGGTATTAATCAAAGAGATGAGCACTTGGAGGCATCGGGTCCGAACGTGCAATATGTTTATGATCAAGATATGGCCGGCCAATATGACTAAGAGCTATGACTATTGGTCCGGGTTTGTGGAATTAGGTCGTTAGGGTCACCCCCCTTCACTTGCAAAAAAAAAAAAAATAATGATACTTTGTAGTCTAAAACTTCTGCACAATCAAAAGGGTAAAATTCATTTTGCCTTTCTACTATAGATAACGCATCAAGTACCCCCAAAATTTTCAAACACCCCACTCATTTGACAAAAAATCCTTGAAGCACCCCTATAAATATTGATAAAACAAAATGTCCTTAAATTTATTATATTCTATTTGCCATTTCTATAGTTTAATTTTAATTAATTTTGACCCTGAATTTATTTACAGTAATATTATTAAATATTTATTGAAGTAATTAAAAATTAAACAAATAAAAAAATGTATTATAGATCATTGAACCTAAAAACATCAAATGAGTTCGCTTTCTTATCGAAGTTAATAGAAAAGCAAAAATGAATAAGAAAAAAGTGTGTGTTATAGAGGATGCAATAAAAAATAATACAACCACTAATTAAGAAGGAGAAAACAAAAAAGAAAAGAAAAGAATGGTTGGAAGAAGAATGGAAGTGGAATACTTAAAAAAGTGTATACAAGTGAACTTCAAATTAAACTCAAGACAGAATCTGAAGAAAATAATACAAACAAGAGATTCGTAGAAATATGAAGAAGACATCAACAACATATCAAGTGATGATAAAGAAACATTAATCAATGCGAGCAAGAAATATAAAAATAAAAACATGCAGTCAAGTAAGAATAGGGTTAGAAGGTCCATCAAGATTAATTAAGAAAATGACTGAGTAGACCTTCAAATAATATTAAACCTTATCTATTTATATTTCATAGTATTTACCGTTTCATCTTTTCCTTTGTAGAGTGTTTTTATTTTTTAATGAACTTTCATTGAGATGTTTAATTTTTTGATTTCAATATTGAATTTATGTTCGACATCACAACTACAAAACCATACTAATCTTGTTTGCTTACTACATACATTATAATAAGTAGAAATAAAATGAGTCGTCCCTCCATAAATACATATCATTAACCAACATTTGCCAATTTTATTACATGTCGTCCTTTGTAAAACACATCTCAATTTTGATAAATATAATTAAATAACATGGGATGGCTGGTGGAAAATATGGCTTTGTATCATCTTCTCACCTGATGGCTTGAACAATCAAATTGACTTTGAAGATAATTTATAATTTATTCATATGAAATATTTGCATGTAGATTTTTTAATTAAAAATGCAAATGTCTTTTGTTCATATTAATTGTACATATTAAATATGAATCATTTTTATTTACATTAGGCAATTTCCTAATTAATACGGATGAATCACGTGCAACGCACGTCTTCTTTTTTATTTTCAAAAAGATGCTTGAAAAAAAACGCAATTTTATTTGGTATTATTTTTTGAAAAAAGAATCAAATAATATTCTTCAAAATTTATTTAGAAGAGATTATTCAGTTCACCTTGTAACATTAATAAGATTTCTATATGATACATTGAGGGGCGTTATGGTCAACTTAGTTAATTTGAAAAGTATGTAGCGTGCTTTTAACAAAATATGGAATGCCTTTATCATATTGATATTTTGGCAATGATTGAAAAATTCCTACAAATGTATTAAATTAAAAGTGCTGAAACCGGTGTTTTAAAAGACAATTTCATAATGAAAATTGTGATCCTACTAGTAAATTATATTTGTGAATGAGATGAAATAAAGTCGAAGATTAATTTAATGTACCACATAATATTTGTTATTTTTTTATAATAAAGCCAAGACAAAATCTAGGGAGAAATAAATTGAGGGATGTAGAGTCCGAATTTTTGGTCTTAGGAGGGCGGGGCGAAATAAATGTTCCAACTTTTGGATGATAATAATTCTAAATACCAGCAAATTTAATACATTTCAATTAACTTAATTATATATTAAACTTGTGATTATTGACATGATAGGAGCGCCAAACAACATTTTTACCTATTTTGATCTTATAATAGAGAAAGCAAACTTTAATTTGCATCTAAACCATGTGGAAAGATTCACAAGAAGAGAGGGGCATTCAAATATGGGTCATGCTACAATTTTTTTATTTTTTTTTGCTAAGATCTTGCTACAATTTGATTTACCTCAATTTTCCTTCTTTTTGTTGGGGGGTGGGCGTAGGGTAGGGGAGGGGAGGGTACAAGTTAGTGTATAGATGAATATATTGGGTTCCCTTTTCCTATGATTGATCAATATTCATCCTCGTCCTTTAGGACCACTCAAGGATTGCAAGTGGCTTGATTCACTTGGCCCTTGTTTATTTATATTTTTGACTGAAAATCCTAAATTTTTTTAAGAAATGCATACTACGAAGATTCGTGTAAAAATAATATAATGTGTGTGTATAACATTACTCTTTTAAAATTATGTTTCGTCTTGTATTTTATTTAATATACACATATCACGTGTATCAGGCCCATATCCCTTGTATGTTTGAGGAAATAATTTATACACATGGTTATTCATATAATAAATGTAATAGATAATAGCTCATAAGCACAGTGTACATAATAGAATATCCAATTTGTATTTCTGTATTGGTTGCGTCTGTTTTTTGTGTGAGCAAATATGAATTTGCATTGTTATATGCTTGCATTGTATGTATTTGATTCTTTTTTATTCTATTTTATAGATGTATGTATAAAATTTTCCTCAGACAAATGTACAATGAAAAAAACAATTAGATGTTATGTACATATAATGTGAAATGAAAAATGAAAAATGAAATACGGAACTGGAATATCGAATTGACATATTTTCATGAAAAGAATAAACAACTAAGTTAAACTACATCCATTAATGTCATGATTTGTACGTCTAACTAGGCGACAATGCCAAATATGTACGGATTATGTGAATTATGGGCGTGTTTTGTGTGCTTGATAGTTGATAGTTGATAGTTGATACAAAGTAATAAATTGGATAGCCGTTTCACAATAGTTGCTTGCTTACACCTTAATACGATATTTTAAAGGTGTTTAATGTTTATCACCAACCTTTTAATTAAGTCTATTTAACAATAGGTTATACTTTGGGTTACCCGACAGTCCAACTCCCTGGTGATCTCTACTTTCGTAGCATGGAAATTCCCAATGTATAGTGGGCTACAGCATCACCTATACATATAATGGTGGAGATCATTCCAAGATTTGGACTCCAAAACTGTCTGACAAGTATAACCCATTTAACAACACATGGGTAACAAATAGTCCATATCCAAAATCACATAGGGATAAAGTGCCTTTAACACCACGCTGCAGCCGGAGCTTAACAAACCGTACTAGTCTTTACACAATCTTGTGTCCGTACTCCTCTTGATCATGTGCTAATTAAGGCCACCATAATACACAAAAGATTTTCGTTTCCATTGTTAGAATTTTATGAATTTAATTATATCATGTACGTATATTTAAGTAATTAGCTTTTGAACATACAGATATGTATGCATTGCAGTTGAATTATATACATCTCATTATTTTAACGTTAATGACATTATTTAAGTAATCAAATAAGGTCATAGGGGCCTAAGTCGTCTTATATTAATTATGAGGTTTCTAATTAATGTGTGGATATTTAGAGACGTAATTGTTAATTTATGATGGACTAATTAACTAGTAAGTCCAAAGTTATCCATATAGGAGTTATGATTCCTAATAATGCATAGTAAAAACATAATACAGTTCTTTTCCCCCTTCTCTTTGATTTCCATCATCTAGAGAAAATACAAAGGGTCTGCCGCATAACTAGAAGGCATAATTCAAATACAAATTACATTCTTATGGCTAATTCAAATACAAATTACATTCTTATGTATTCAAGTACGCTTTCACTATATTATTTAACTTCAAAAATTGGGGACAATTAATTTCTATCTAGTATGTCCTTTCTCTTCCATCATCACCAAAATAGTATGTAATAATTTGGACATTTGTCCATGATACTCCGTTCTACAATCAAAATTCACCTAATTTTTCCCTTCCCTTTTCGGTATGTAAATTTCATTTCTCACCCTCTTCTTCAACACGCTTGTTCTTCCAACTTTACATATATCTTCTCCTCCCATGGTTTCCTTCCCTCGGAAATGCCTTCCCACAATCCAGACCCCCATTTCTCCTTCTCAAGGTTTGTACTCTAATTACCATTAATACATTCTTATACATATATTCTTCAATAATATAAAGTTTTGTAAGTATCAACTTTATATTGATGCAAAGTGGTTGTAACTTGTAACTATTCACACAACGTTGAGTTTCTATATTTAATTAATTAACTATTTGTTGTAATCTAAGCGCAGGTGGTTTGGAATATTCCGGCGAAAATCAGTTCAACCAGACAACGGCGGCGACGACGGCGACGACATCCAATTCTCAAGTTCCAGCGAGTGCTACGCATGCACTCAGGTCGGAGTCCCGGCGTTCCACTCCACCAGCTGCGACAAAGCCCACCAACCCGAGTGGGAGGCCTCCGCCGGTTCTTCCTTAGTCCCCATAAACAACCGACCCGGCCACAAAACCAACCGGTCCTCCACGGGTCGGGTACAAACACAACCCTTCTGGAGCGCGTTAGACCCGCGGAGCAAGCGAGTGCAGCGGTGGAACCGGGCTTTCTTGTTGGCCCGAGGGGTGGCGCTGGCGGTGGACCCGCTTTTCTTCTACTCGCTGTCGATCGGGCGGGTCGGGTCGCCGTGCTTGCTGTACATGGACGGCGGCTTGGCGGCGGTCGTGACGGTGGTTCGGACGTGCGTGGACGCGGTGCATCTCTGCCACCTGTGGCTGCAGTTTCGGCTGGCTTACGTGTCGAGGGAGTCGATGGTTGTGGGGTGCGGGAAGCTGGTGTGGGACCCACGTGCCATTGCTGCTCAGTACTTGCGCTCACCCAAGGGCTTCTGGTTTGATGTTTTTGTGATTCTCCCGGTTCCTCAGGTTTCTTTCTCTCGCTAATTATTTTATTTTAGGGCAATTCTATGTCAGTTCGAGTCCAATGCAAATATGTTTGGGGACTGTATATAATATACGTTACATTGTAAAAAAAATAGATATTAGAATTTTTGAACTTGGTTGACGTAGATTTTTTCAACCAATGTGATAAATGAAAAACTGATCATAATAGAATTCGTGGGCTTGATTTTAAGGATGAAGGTATAAAAGAAAAAGTATATTTTTTGATTTATACTTTATTTTTGGAGAAATTTCCCCAATCTAAAATATTATTAAAACAGTGGCTCAGTCAGTGAGTGATATCACAATTGAGAACACAATTTGGGCCCTTAGCAAGCTTCCATTATGTCATAAAGCGCAGGCTTTTGCATGGGCCTACGTTCATATTACAAAAATAGACATTTAGTTATGTAATGTTAGGCGCAATTTGCCGTGTCTGCAAATCAGTTTAGAAATTACAATTTAATTACCTTTTTATGTAATTCTGAAATTTTCAATTTCACAAGTGTCTAATTTCACTCTCTTTTTTAACTGTTGTCTTAATATATTTTGTGTTTTTTACTGCATAATCCAGGCCGTATTCTGGTTAGTAGTGCCTCGATTGATCAAAGAGGAGCGTATAAAGCTAATAATGACTATCCTCCTACCGATCTTCTTGTTCCAATTTCTACCTAAAGTCTATCACAGCATATGCTTGATGAGAAGAATGCAGAAGGTAACAGGTTACATTTTCGGTAGCATATGGTGGGGTTTCGGCCTTAACCTTATCGCCTACTTCATTGCTTCCCATGTAAGTTTATCCGGATCCAACATATATACCGACTTCGAAATAATCATGAAATGTTGTCATTATCGTTTCTTTTAATTGTTTTCATAGGTAGCGGGTGGGTGTTGGTACGTTCTTGCAATACAACGTGTGGCGTCGTGCCTTAAACAGCAGTGTAGCATAAGTAATTCTTCGGATGTGCTTAGAAAACCGTTGTGTTTGGATGTTAATGGCCCGTTCCGTTATGGAATATACAAGTGGGCTCTTCCAGTTGTGTCGAGCGACTCTATTGCCGTGAAGATTCTTTATCCTATTTTTTGGGGATTGATGACCCTCAGGTAATCCTCCAATCCAAACACATCTTAACGAGAGTTGCAATGTCTTAAGAAGTACTAAAGAATGCTGCATTCTGGTATTTGTTTTGCAGCACTTTTGGGAACGACTTGGAACCCACGAGTCAGTGGCTGGAAGTAATGTTCAGTATATGCTCTGTTCTTAGTGGTTTAATGTTGTTCACTCTGTTAATAGGAAATATCCAGGTGATTCTAAAAATCACAACTATACTTTTGAATAATAAACACGAGAGTTAGGACATTGTGTTGAAAATTACGACTAAAAATTTCTTTGAACTAGGTATTTTTGCACGCGGTAATGGCAAAGAAAAGGAAAATGCAGCTGAGGTGCCGAGACATGGAATGGTGGATGAGGAGGAGACAATTGCCATCGCAGCTGAGACGAAGAGTTTGTCGTTATGAACGCCACAAATGGACGGCTGTGGGCGGAGATGAGGAAATGGAATTCATCAAAGACTTACCGGAGGGACTTAGGCGGGACATTAAACGTTTCCTTTGCCTCGATCTAATTAAAAAGGTACAGTTAAGAAATCATCTTTGAGACGAGTTTGAAATATGCATAATGATTAATGCTTGGAAAATTCTCCTATAGACCTGGTGTTGAACATCTTAGGGTGTGGTTGAGCCACACCACCACTGGAATCCATTATATGTTATTCCACTACATGCTAATGTGGCATAACATACATGGAACCGAACGCCAGGTGAATTTAAATTTTTTTTCGTTTTTGTGAAGATTTGCACTTAGTTTCATTTGCATATTTCTAGGTACCCTTGTTTGATAGCTTGGACGATCTCATCTTGGACAACATATGCGACCGTGTTATGCCCCTCGTTTTCTCCAAAGACGAAAAGGTACAAAAATTGCTCGTAAATACTAAGGGACAAGATGGGGGGCAGTGAACCACTGGTCCAGCCTCCCCACTAGCTCTGTCTCTATAACAAAGGTTTTCTTATCTCATATTCCACATCACAAACAGATCACACGGGAAGGAGACCCTGTGCAACGGATCGTGTTCATTGTTCGTGGTCGGGTAAAGAGTAGCCAAAGCCTAAGTAGAGGGATGATAGGCACTAGCCTACTGGAGCCGGGGGGATTTTTCGGGGACGAGCTTCTCTCATGGTGCCTTCGCCGCCCTTTCTTAGACAGACTTCCCGCTTCTTCTGCTACATTTACCTGCATTGAATCCACTGAAGCATTTGCGCTTGAAGGGAACGATCTACGGTACATAACGGATCACTTCCGTTATAAATTTGCCAATGAGAGGCTTACACGTACAGCCAGATACTATTCATCCAACTGGAGGACTTGGGCTGCTGTTAATATCCAATTGGCTTGGCGACGTTATATGCAGAGGACGAGACGGGCTCTGAGCTATGGATCTAGTAATGGTGATAGTGATCGGAGACTTAGGCAATACGCTGCGTTCTTTATGTCAATCCGGCCTCACGATCATCTTGAATAAGAGAAATTGCCGCCAATTTTTTCTTAGATAATAATTTCATATTGTAGTATGAGTTTGTGACGTAATAAATTCAAAATTGTGAGAATAGCCACTTGCTGTGTATTAAGTTTGTCAAATTTCTAAATTAATGATGAAATAATAGTAATAAAGATAAAACTAAATCCTAAATAATCGTAAAAGATTCATAAATGAAATGCATATAGGAGAGAGAAAGAGATGTCACATTGTCCTGCTTATGCGGCCTCATTTTCTCAAAGTTTAAGGTTGTCTGAATTCTGAGAAAAAAAAATCTGAAACGCTCAATTTAGCAGAAAACATTTTCCCCGGATAAACTACACATCTCTCTCACCTAATATGAACATGGGCTCCTTCATCTCTTCCTTTTGGCCCCCTTAAAGAAAACAGCAACAGAGTTTTGCAGAGAGGGACTGAATCTCCTAATTTTCTTGGATCAATCGAATCACTTCGATTGTTCCAAGCAACCATTAATAAGAAGGTACGGAAAATAATATAAACGCTTCTCTTGTTTCTTAAACGATATCTGATCGAGAATATAATCGTATAATTTGGTATGTGTAGATGGGGTTGAAGTTATCGAAGAAGGGGCCAAAAACTCCTGAAAATCTGAGTTTGAACGATATCCAGCGCCAAATGTTGAGTTGTCTCTGGAGAAATTATATACGTAATTTGGTGTCAAAAAAGAGAAGACGAATGCTAGTTGCTGGATACGACCTTGACATGACTTATATAACGGATCGAGTATTAGCAATGTCGTTCCCTGCAGAACGCATGCGGGCCATGTACCGTAATCCTCTGTGGCAGGTTAAATCTGTACTGGAAATGAGACATCATGGTCATTATAAGGTGAAAACATCATTTTTTTTGTATTCCCTTGCTCTCCTCTCTCTAAAATGAGTTTTATGCATGGTTCAATATAGGTGTATAACTTATGTATCGAACAAAGTTATGATGCATCACATTTTAATGGATGCGTGGAGAGATATCCGTTCGATGATAATCATGTCCCCCCATTATCAATGATCAAGGAATTTTGTGAAGATGTCCATTCTTGGCTTTCAAGTGATCCCAAGAACATCGCAGTTGTTCACTGCATGGTAAAATGTGAACACTCTTTCTATTAATTCATTGTTTTCATTGCAATATTTCGTGTTACAATTTTTCGGTTTGTGAATTCGAAGGCAGGAAAAGGTCGTACTGGGCTAATGGTATCGTGTTATCTAGCTTACACCGGTATGTCAGCAGAGAAGGCTCTGCAAGTATATGCAGAGAAACGAACCACCAATAACGAAGGAGTAAGTCCTTTAGAAGTTTCCGATTTTGGGATTTAGAAAATTAATCACTTCGTTAACTGGCTCGATTATCCTCTGTTTAGGTCTCGATAGCAAGCCAACGTCGTTATGTTGGATACTGGGAGAAAATACTATCTTTGTCAAAAAGAGTTAATCTCAATTCTCACTGTCTCAACTTGCCTAAACCATGTCCTAGAGAACTTCAACGTATTCGTCTATACGACACAGTAAACATTGATCGGATTTTTGTTGTCATCTCTGAGTTGCAAAAGGTAAGAAATCTCACATTTCTATAATTTTTGAGAGAGATATGTCCTTCACACTAGTTTAGGCATTTTGTAAACAAACTCTATTGTAGCAATCTTATTCATTACAAAGTCAAAATCAATAAAATGACGTTTTTATTTGTACAGATTCCTGGGCAAAGGTATTGCCCACCAGCTGAAGTTTCCAAGAGCTGTTGCAGAAGAATAGAAGCAGATTATGAAAAATGTAACAGCCCGCGATATTACTACTCCTTTGTTGAGAGCGACGAAGAAAAGAAAGAAGTAAAGGAGCCTCGTTTAGTAGTACAAATGGACACTGAGAGTTCCATAATTTACCAGAAAACTTGCCTTGGTCATTATTATGAGAAACCTGTGCATGTAAGATATTCTTGACAGAATTTACATATTCATGCAAAAAAATTATTTGACGGCATAACTTAATTGATTCAACAGGTAACAGGCGACGTGCAAATAATTTTCTACGAAAGGCTGATCGGAGGGCGTTTGTTCTATGCTTGTTTCAACACAGCTTTCATAACTAGCAGCTTGTTACAGGTACTTGCAATTATATATATCTTATTTAGGAATTTGTTTTATTTTAACTAAATTTATTACTTATAACCGAGTTTGAATGCGTTTTTCTTATGAAAAATTTCAGTTTTCGACGTGGGATTTGGACAAAGTTGGGAAAAGGGGCAGATCAATCTGTGGTCCTTCATTCTGCTTGGAGCTGTTCTTTGGTCCCTCAAATGTTAACTGCTTGGCACCTCCATCTAACGACGATGATCTTCGTACCGACGAGCAATTTCAAATGAATTCAAAAGCAGATTTGTAACTCTGTTTCTTGGAACATAAAAAGAAGTTCCATAAGTTGTGCATTTAGATGTCTTTGTGTTTCTTTCAATGGACAGAAAGACTTTAGAAATGGCTAGAATTTTTTGTACTTAGGATGTCATAGTAAATATGTACTGTTGTGTTTCCAACAGTGGAGAATTTGGGCAAGTGCAACTGTTTTAATCTGTTATCACATGGCACAATGCTATATGTCATCTTTTGGCCATGTCATTTTTTCACTTCTTTTGAATTTTGTAACAATTGTAATTTAATGTTTTTCAAGAAAAAGTTAGTGCTTTCAAAGAAGCGTTGGATCTAAAAAAAAATTATAAAAGTGACTGAAAACTTAAAACTGATTTTTTCATATACTTGTTTTTCTTTTAACTTATTTTTAGCTTTTTTTTAGAGAAGCTAAAGCATAATCTATAGAATCAAATAGGCATTATCAATAAAACAAACAATAAAAAACAGTTTAAATTCAGCAAAAAACACAAAATCACTTTTTCTTCAACTTTCCCAAACAGGACTTATGTATGCTACCTTACTGTGGACTAATTCTTTCTAGAATTGAGTTACTTGTATAAGGCTTGGTTCCTTAATTGATAGGAAAGGCTATTGAAGAGCACTTTAACCTTTTATTCTATTTTATTTAAGATTCACATCAAGTATATATTTAATGAAATATTTTACGTACTTAACATTTTATTTATAATGTAAAAGATGAGATGAAAAATCAAATCAGAATATAGGATTTAGATTGATTGGTGAATTATTATAAGTAAATGAAGAGGTAAAATAGATGCGCCACTGCCAACAGATTTCGGATTTAATTCACTTAAATAAGTCCGAAACTTGTTTGTTAAACTCTTTTTTTATTTTTTTTTGGGTAAAATGTATTTTCGATCCCAATTTACGTTGGTCGGAGCACTTTGGTACTTAATCTATTAATTTTTACAATTGAGTATCCAATCTTTGTAAATTGTGACACTTAAGTCCGTCGGATGAATAATTTGACTTAGATTGTACACTCCACTACCTATACATTGCATGATATGTACACTTTGCACCATATCCTATGAGATTTTGTGCACCCATTACTTATACATTGCATGATATGTTCATTTTGGTACATAATTTAAGTCATACTTAAGACACGTGACAGACTTTTCAAAGGGAATATTCAAAATTATTCCTCTAGTGTACTGAATTGTCACAATTTACAGAAGTTGGGTATTCGAGTGAAAAAATTAATAAATTAGGTACCAAAGTGCTTCGACCGACATAAGCTAAGGTCGAAAATACATTTTACCCTCTTTTTTTTTTTTGACAAATAAACAAAATAAGTTTTAGCACAAATTTGTGCAATCAATAAATTTCGGAGTTAAGTATAAAGCCTAATGTTGTTCGGATAAAATAAAATTTGTGACATGATATTAGAGAGTGTTTGGCTAAACTTATAAACTCTTCTAAACATTTTATAAGATGTTTTAGAGCTTATAAACTCTATAAATTTATTTGGTAATTTTTTTAAAAAAACAATTTATAAGATTAAAAAATAAGTTGTTTGGATCTTATAAGCTGTTTTTTAAAAAATAACCTACCACCACCTTTTTTTAAATATCTTATAATATGTTACATTTTATAAGCTTTTAAAATTTATAAAATGTAGGAGCTTATAAGATGTTTTGGATAAACTTAGCTAAACACCATCTTAGAAGACCTTTGGTTTTTCTATAATTCTAATGAAGACAGTTTTCCTTGCTGTAAAAGTCTCTACTCCCAATTCCTAGTATTCAAAGAAGACCGTATTGTATTGTATTGTATTTCATAGTCTACTCTCCTCTACCCATCTCTTCTACTGATCTACACTTTGAAAACCCTAATTTAAGAAGCTAAAATCGGATTCTTCATTGTTTCTGTACTATTCTTCAACTATGGCGACACGCAAACCCTCACGAACTCCGGCGGAAATCGAGGATATTATCCTCCGCAAGATATTTCTCGTATCGCTCGTCGATTCCATGGAGAACGACTCGAGAATCGTCTATCTCGAGATGTCCGCGGCCGAGATTCTGAGCGAGGGTAAGGAGCTGAAATTATCGCGAGACTTAATGGAGAGAATCATAATCGATCGATTATCCGGCAACTTTCCGGCCGCGGAGCCGCCGTTTCAGTACTTGCTCAATTGCTATCGCCGCGCATATGAAGAAGGGAAGAAAATCGCGTCGATGAAGGATAAAGACGTGAGATCAGAGATGGAAATTGTGGTGAAACAAGCGAAGAAATTGTCCGTTTCCTACTGTAGGATTCACTTAGGTAATCCTGATATGTTTCCTGGTGAGGATACGAACAAATCGAATGTTTCGCCGTTGCTGCCGTTGGTTTTTTCTGAGGTTGGGAGTAGTATTGAGTTTGGAGGGAGTAATAGTAGTGGAATTTCGTGTCCCCCGGGTTTTCTAGAGGAATTCTTTAGGGATGCCGATTATGATTCGATGGAACCGGTTTTGAAGCAGTTGTATGAGGACTTGAGAGGGAGTGTGCTGAAGGTTTCGGCTTTGGGGAATTTTCAGCAGCCATTGAGGGCATTGTTGCTGCTGGTGAATTATCCGGTTGGGGCAAAGGCGTTGGTAAATCATCCGTGGTGGATTCCGAAAAGTGTGTATTTGAATGGGAGAGTGATTGAGATGACTAGTATATTGGGGCCCTTTTTCCATGTCAGTGCATTGCCTGATCATGCTATATTCAAGAGTGAGCCCGATGTTGGGTAAGTTGGATTTTATTTCCTTCTTAATTTATTTCCTTGCCTTTGAAACACAATTCTTATATGTTATTTTTAGTAATGAAGTTCTGATGTTATTTCCAACTTGAGGTGACGATTTAATAGATGGTTGCCTGTTATAATGCAGCCAAAGCTGCTTCTCTGAAGCATCAACTCGTCGCCCAGCTGATCTTTTATCATCCTTTACCACTATCAAAACTGTAATGAACAACCTGTATGATGGATTGGCAGAAGTTCTTAGGTGCCTCCTTAAGAATACAAATACTCGCGAAAATGTTCTCGAGTACCTTGCAGAGGTCATCAACAGAAACTCTTCAAGGGCACATTTGCAGGTAAATTTTTCTCTAATGATAGAAGAGAATACTTTGGCTACAAGTTTTCCTTGATGCTCTTTAAGAGTTTCATCTGAACGCGTTTGATGTCCTACCCCACCCTTCACCTTTCACTACGTGGAATTTGGCTACAGGTTGATCCATTATCTTGTGCTAGTTCTGGCATGTTCGTTAACCTGAGTGCTGTAATGCTTCGTCTCTGTGAGCCATTCTTAGATGCCAACTTGACAAAGAGGGACAAACTTGATCCGAAATATGTATTTCACAGCAACCGCCTAGAACTGAGGTAAAGGATTATCTCTTATCCTTATTCTTTGTCAACTCTTTTCTAGCTTATTACTGAAACTTTCTTTTATCGGATGATAAACTTCTACCAGAGGATTGACTGCTCTACATGCATCATCAGAAGAAGTATCTGAGTTTATTAACAATGATACTGGAAATGTTGATATCCTGACAAATACTAGTGATGTACAAAACCGGTTGCTACAATCGCAAGATGCTACAAGTACTAGTGGTAATGCTAGTGAAAAAGCCAAATACCCATTCATATGTGAATGCTTCTTCATGACTGCAAGGGTGCTTAACTTAGGGGTGCTAAAAGCATTTTCGGACTTCAAACATCTTGTTCAGGTTGTTGCCAGCTGTTAGTTTTACCAGGAAAGATATTTTATTTTTTAAGTTTCCTATCCTTTTGATTATTTATATTTTTGTCTGAACATCTATGTACATCAAAAGCATTATTTTTTCTTGTTGGTTGAAGGTATAATTTGGATTTCATGCTTCCTATTCAGGATATATCTAGATGTGAAGATACTTTGTCCTCTTTCAAAGCCATGCAAGGGCAAGCACCTTCTCCACAATTGCAGCAAGATATATCCCGCCTTGAAAAAGAAATTGAGTTGTACTCACAGGAGAAGTTATGCTATGAAGCTCAGATACTGAGGGTATAAAAGTTTGTCTTTTTCATGTGTCATTAATTTGAGATTTGTCTCTTGTGATTGCTCAGTTTTAATAATAATCTATACAATGACAATAAATGCCTGATGCTTTTTAATTGTGATACTTCAAAGATGTCATGCTAATCTTGCCAGCAAAGCAAAAAGCGACCTTGTATTGGCATTTCACTTATTAATCAGACACTAACTGTTACTCTGATCTTGTACCATTATGAAGTTATTTGCTGTTGTTTACCTCCTTGCTTCTCGATCTTGCTAAATTATGCCTCTCTACAATATTTTTGACTTCAAAATTCTACTCTTTATCCTATAGGATGGTGGGATTCTTCAGCGTGCATTGTCTTACTATCGCTTAATGATAGTTTGGTTGGTTGGACTAGTAGGCGGATTTAAAATGCCTCTACCCCAAACATGTCCCAAGGAATTTGCTTCTATGCCTGAGCATTTTGTGGAAGACACCATGGAGTTGCTTATTTTTGCCTCCCGAATTCCTAGAGCTCTAGATGGGGTTATGCTGGTATACTAGGATTTCATTTTATTCAGGGTTTCATTATCATCTCCTATGCTTGATACGCGATACATTTTTATGTTCATTTTGACAGGATGATTTTATGAACTTCATCATTATGTTCATGGCCAGTCCGGAATACATCAGAAATCCATATCTAAGAGCTAAAATGGTTGAAGTCCTTAATTGTTGGATGCCTCAGAGAAGGTATATATCTTTGGGAACTTCTTAACACAGTGAAGTTTTATTGTTCTTCTTCCTCGCTCCTCTGAATGTCCTCACATAATTCTCACTAAATTGTGTATACAGTGGCTCAAAGGCAACAGAAACTTTGTTTGAAGGGCATCCGTTATCCCTTGAGTATCTAGTGAAGAATCTTCTCAAGCTTTATGTTGATATTGAATTCACTGGTTCTCACACTCAGGTGATTGATATTAAGAACACTTACACCATATTTGTCTGGAACTGTAATTTCTCCACTCAGATACCTAGTTTAGATACTTCTAAATTAGTATTTTGCCTGCCTGGACCACACAGCATAATATAATTTGCTTCACAATTTTTTTTGCCTTGTTGGCTGTTTAATTTTCTAATGCCGATTTACTTGTTATTTATGTGTTATAAGTAAACTATGGTAATAAAATGTCAAGAGTTTCCAAATAATTATTGATTTGCTATTTACTGTCTTAGAAAAGGTACATTAATAACATCTAGCTATTGATCTTGATTTTGATTGTTGCTATATCTATATATATGTGTGTGTGTGTGCGTGTGCGCGCACGCTTCTGATTTGAGTTGTCGCATCTTGTGCAGTTCTATGACAAGTTTAACATCCGCCACAACATTGCCGAGCTCCTTGAGTACTTATGGCAGGTTCCTAGTCACCGTAATGTCTGGAGAAAGGTAAAGCTAATCCATATTGCTGTTTCCTTTATGCCAGCCTTGACTATTTCTGTTTCAATGGGTTCTTACTTTTAAATACTGAATGCTGCACCAGATTGCTAAGGAAGAGGAGAAGGGCGTGTATTTGAACTTCTTGAACTTTTTGATTAATGATAGCATTTATTTGTTGGATGAAAGTCTCAACAAGATTCTTGAACTTAAAGAACTTGAAGCTGAGATGTCTAATACTGTAGAATGGGAGAGCAGACCAGCACAAGAGAGGCAGGAGAGAACTCGACTTTTCCACTCTCAGGAGAATGTCAGTGTTCACTTTGTATATTTTGGTTTAGTACTAGTTTGAAATGGTTTTTGAGATGGAAGTTTCTTGTTATCTGTAGATTATTAGGATCGATATGAAATTGGCGAATGAAGATGTGGGTTTGCTGGCCTTTACTTCAGAGCAGATTACAGCCCCTTTGCTTCTACCGGAGATGGTATGCTTACTCATTCCTATTGATTGTTCAATTTATTCTGGACTTGTTACAATTTAGTTTTCCTGACATAGCTGTTCTATTCCAGGTTGAAAGAGTTGCTAGCATGCTAAATTATTTTCTTTTACAACTAGTGGGGCCCCAAAGAAAATCTCTTACCTTAAAAGACCCTGAAAAGTATGAGTTTCGACCAAAACTGTTGCTAAAGCAGGTATCAAGAATGATATGTTGATGGCTGTGAATCTCATAGAATTATTGTTGATTATATGAAAAACGAGGGATAGGATAACCAAATCTAATGTCATTATGCCATCTTTTTTAATTTGAAGATTGTAAATATATACGTTAATCTGGCCAGAGGAGACAAGGATAATATTTTCCCATCAGCCATCATAAAGGATGGTCGTTCATACAATGAGCAGGTAATCATTGTAATTTTCTTTTTTTCTGTACTGCCAAGGCACACCAAATCATCCCATATGGAAACCTAGCTCCATGTGATCAAAATGAGTTAAATAATTTATCTATTTATTAATATTTTTTCCGGGGGATGGTGGTGCCAGCTATTTGGTGCTGCAGCTGATGTCTTGAGGAGAATAGGAGAAGATGCTAGGATCACACAAGAGTTTGTTGGCCTTGGAGAAAAGGCCAAAATTGCTGCTTCAGAGGCCATGGACGCTGAGGCTGCTCTTGGAGACATTCCAGATGAATTCCTTGACCCGATTCAGGTAAATCACGACTTCTTTTCTTGTCACTATTGGATTCATTAGTAACAAATTATTTCATAAATTTCTATTATTTGGTGTGATGTTGTAATCTTCTGGTCTCTGTGTAAACACATGCAATTGTTTCTTGGGTTTCAGTACACTTTAATGAGGGATCCTGTCATTTTGCCTTCATCAAAGATCACTGTGGACAGACCAGTTATTCAGAGGCATCTTTTAAGTGATATGGTATAGGCCTTCAACTTTGAACTCTTTTCATCCTTATATTTTTTCCTAAATGAAGTTTAATTAACTTGATTTTGGAATTACAGACAGATCCATTTAATCGGTCTCATCTCACTGCGGACATGTTAATACCTGATGTGGAGTTGAAGACAAAAATTGAAGATTTTATCAAGTCCCAAGATTTGAAAAGGCGCGAGGAACGCTTGAGTTCGCAAAGCACCAAAGCCACAATACAGACAACTGATACAACTACCTTGATTGATTAGTTAAAACATGTAGGAGGTCCTAATATCTTGTAAATTAAAGAGGGGTCCTGTACTTTATAATGAGTCAAATATTATATTGATTTAAGTTATGGGGATTGTGGGTTCTTTTGTTCTGGGATGCTGTCTATTAACCATTCAAGTAATTTATTAATATCTTCGTTAAACGTTCAGAGAGCTTGTGAATTAACAGTTTAAGAGACGCTTCGAAGTTGCATAACATTCACCTTTATACATTCAATGATTCGACAAGTGAAGCTGCATTCTACAAGTTTGCGAAATATCTTGGAAGTTTGCATGATGCTTTATGCGTTTCCTTTAATCTTTTCCTGTCTATCTCGTTGATACGTTTCTTAGCAAGTATTTCAGGCTTAATTTTTCTGCAATGCAACAAACAAGAGAGAATAGGGCAACATCAATTCTCTTCAATGATGGTGTAAGGATTTGACCAGAGATTACAAACAATAACTGTTCTTGTGAAATTGCTCAAAGTTATGGAACCTGTTATAATAATATTGCTGAGGCTCGAGTGCAGATGCTGAACATTTTTTGATCTAACGTGACAGTCAGGGGTATAAGCTTCAGACCTTCCACGGGAAAACTGGAGTGCGCCCAAAAATCTCATGACATTGTAGTTTTCCAAATATTGATTAACCTGCATCATCAGAAAATAATTGCAGGAATCTAGTTGAGCACATATAGCATGCCAATATACATTATATGGCCAAAAGATTAAATGGAATCACTAGCCCTGGGGCACTGAGAAAACTGAAACTCAAAACGAAATAGGTACCTTTGAAGGCCTGCAATCATGATTCGCGACACTTCAGTTGTAGGATGTCTATGCAAGTTTACAGGTGGTTGCTTTTTAGAGTTTTGAGACGGGTCCAGCTAACTTCCTTTTAGCAAATTCATTTGCAATGTTAATGGCGCTTTGGCTGTGGCGTAGATAAAACTCTGCTAGGAGAACCTGGCGCTCTTTCTGAGTCAGATCCCCATGACAACCCTAAACCAAAAGCACAAGAAGGAAGCCATTGAGAAATTCATTTACAAGTAATAACGAGGTCAGCAGAAGTAAACAAGAGATCAAAGAAACAGAAATAAGATACTACCATGCGCAAAGTCCTGTCACATACAGCTTGGTGCATAAGAAGGCCAGCAGCAACTGAAACATTAAACGAGTCTACCATGCCTCTCATTGGGATACTGCAGTGCAAATCTGATAGCTCAAGTGCCTCTTCGCTTATACCCCTGAAAGAAATAATTTCACCGTGTGAGATGATCCAATCCACAAAGTAAATGAAACAAGAAAACAATTCAACTCAATCCTGGCATATAGTTTATTGATTTGACAACTTCATTTTAGTGATATTTTCATGATTTCAAATTTCGTTGACACAGAGCAAAATGGAGGTGGCTAGAAAAGACGTACCTAAGTTCGTTCCCAACAACTATTGCAGTAGGGCATGACCAGTCAACATCATAGACGGAGACCTGGATGAAATACCAAAAACATTTTATCATGTTAGCTAGCTCAAAGAACTTCCTTGAATTAAGGGCAATATCATAAATAAACAACAAAATGACATTTATCACTTAGTTAAAAGATGATGGGATAAATTTTTTACCGCATCCATCCCCAGGTGTGTTGTTGCGATTCTATAACCGCGTGATTTCAGAACCCCAAAGCACTCTTCGACTGAGCTCCAAAGTTCAATATCCAACCATTTCTCTGCTCCCATACTCACATGTCGATTGTATTTGTACCTGCATTGTGGAGACAGTAGGATTACAAGTTAAATCAACAATGCAAAACTTCAATATTTTTTCTATAAAATTCTGAATATAATAAAAAGACTATGTCCTTGCCACGTATAAATGACATAAAATTCCTCACTGCTCTTCAGAGAAGTATGACGATGACATAAAATTCCTCACTGCCCTTCAGAGAAATATTACGAACAGACTCGCATTGTTCGCTAAATGAAAGAAGAAAAACCAATAATCTCAGTAGAAATTCAGTTGTAACATTATTTTGATCACTTATCAGCCAACACAAGCATAAATTCCAAAACGAATAAATACAAAGTGCTAGCTTGGTAACTGACTAGGTTTCTCTTCATCATAATTTCATGCAATTACACGGAAGCTCAATTATTCCACATATAGGCAGAACTAAATATATTATCAAGCCAATAACCAAAATGCACCTTTTCGAGCTGTCACACGACACAACATGAACAGATTGAATTCCAAGAGCATCAGCAGACCTAAACGCAGCCGAAACATTCCCGAAATCGCTCAATCCCTCGACAACCAAACACACGGAATAGCTCCGGTTATTCACCGCATTCCTAAACTTCTCCTTCCTCGCGTCCATTATATACGGATCCATGGCTTCCAAAACTTCACCACTGCTCAGATACGCATCCCCTGCTTTACATTTATCCAAATACGGAAACCATTTCTCCCTCTCCCCATCACCTTCAAATACATTATCATTCTCCAAACGGCGTTCCATTTTCATTAACCTTGAAACATCATCTTCTTTATATTTTGAAAGTAATTCTTGCACCGTATCTTTGCAGGGTGTTTCAACTACATTCACAGTTTCAGGCTCCGTACAATCCGGGTTTTCTAAAGGAAGAGCTCCATTCACATGGCCGAAGCTTCTAGACATTGAAAAGGGTTTGTGGGTTTTGATCCTTAACCCTGTTTTAGCAAACAAAAATCAAACTTTGGTTAAAATAAAGTTTATACATTTATAGAGACAGGAAGTATATGTATATGTATATGCCTAAATGCGAGTAGATTGTACCTGAATGAAGTGAAAGAGGAGAAGAAAAATGGCGGAGGGTAGGTGAATTTGGGATTCGAGTTCGGAATTCGAGACATGATAAAGAAGTACGGATTAGGGTTTTGCAGGCGCTCATTTGCAGAGAGTGTGTGGAATTGTGAAGTGTGGAGGTGAAAGGTTATTTTGATTTTTAGCAAATTATTACAAGAAACTACTTTTCCTTTTTGTTTAATCGAAAAATTGCTAAAAACGCATGAAATTAAAGTACTTATATATCCAATAAGGGCGATATATTTATTGATTCAAATAACCAGTACACTTTTTCTTTGTTGGAGACAACCACACAATTAAAAATCATATTTTTAGTACTAAATTACCCTCATTTTTTGGAAACTTTTTATTGATTTTAAGATTGGTAAAGTATACAGTAACAATCTTATAATAAGGGGGGAAAAAAGTATATATTAACTGTTTCGCGTGAAAAACAGACTAGAATAAGGAGGGATTTCGAGTAGACGGTTCCTGCCTCGCGATAATCTCAACTTAGAATTTTCTATCAACGCCTGCCTAAATGGGCTAATGGTGGTTCTACGTCTTTCAATTAACTCTTTATTATTGATTTCGAATTTGAAGACAAATGAATCGAACAACTCAAGTCAAGATAAAATTAACCTATCAAATACTTAAATCTGAACAAAGAATAATTTATACCTCCATGAGAATCTTCGATTTGAAGAATACAAGCAGCGTTCGATACGCTATTTGGTGATTTCAGCCTTTAATTAAATGCTGATTATTGTGTTCGAATGCAAAATATAAACATATCTCAACAGCCCAAAAAGATATATTGAAATTCAAGCAATTAATTAACATTTAAAAGCTTAAATATATATATCTCCATGGATTCTTCGATCGTGAAGATTACAAGCAAATGCAGATACATGCCTTGGAGGCAAATTTCATCGAGTCTAATACTAAATTACATTACAACTACTCCTAATTGACGCTACGATCTACTCCTACATTACGCTAGAAACTACTCCTAAGGCTAGAGCTAATTCTAAGAGAATTGAAATGTAGAAGTTGATTCTGATGATTTTTGTGATGATGGACCTCCCTTTTTCTTTTCTCCGCGACTCCTATATATCTTGTTTTCGGGAACCGTCTTCAACCCACGTTCTCCTTTTTTTTGGGAACTGCCGTCAACTGCATCCAACCGTCTCTTTCAAAATCTTCAACTTGGCGCGTCTTCCTTGAATGCAGATTATTGACTATTTGGACTTTATTTTATTTTTCAGATTCGATTCTTGGGTTTTATTAACCCAGCCCCTTCTTTTCAAATTTCTACAATTTGGGCTATTTGGGCTCTATATTTCGAAAGCCCAATTATTTTATGGTGTAAACAAATGCCCCCCTAATATACATGAACGTTTCGAGTTCATGTGTATTAAAAGACACGTCTTTTGGTTAGACAAATTCTCTCTCTCTTACTTCAATTTCTCGAAGAATACCTTCTCGAAGACTATCGAGAGAGAAAAAACCTATTTCTCATTCCTCTCGAAATATTCATCTTCTTCACCCCAACTTTTTTAATGGCAAACTCCTCCGTTATTGTGTAGAAAACCATTATGATACCCTCTTAATACATCATCCTCCAATAATCATTTCGTTTTATAATTTATGGTAAGCCTCAGGATTAGATTTCCCAAAAACTTGTAGGTTGGGTGATACTATATTTAGTGTGTGTATATATATATATATCGAATATATATATATAGAGCAAAGTGCAAGCCATTCTTCTCGAAAGTCCCAAAAACTTGTAGGTTGGGTAGTACTTTATTTGGTGTGTGTATAATATATATATATATATATCGAATATATATATATAAAGTCCAAACCATTATGCTCGAAAAGGACATAAACCATTACGCTCGAAAAGGAAAAAAACAAAAATCTGACATGCCTACCTACTTATATATTCTCGAAGGACATGCCTACGTATATACATATATATATATATATATATATAGAGAGAGAGAGAGAGAGAGCAAAGTCCAACATTACGGCTCAAGAGAAAAAAAAAGTTTGATATGGCCCACCCCTTTATGCCATCATATTAATATTTAGATGTATAAATAATAATATATGTACAAATCTGCTTGAGCATTTATGCTCGAGCAGTTTGCTCGAACAGCTAGCTCGAGCTTTTTCGGCTCGATCAGTTCGCTCTATTCGGAGCGCTCGAGTTGTTGCGCTGTTACTTTATTAGTTCTTAGATAGATATTTTCGAAAGATGTACTTATAACCATTTTTACTTTATTTGTAAGAAATCTTTGTCCGTTTTGAGAGATGGTTTCCTTATTATTTTTAGCAGGTCTTTCGAATGAAGCTGCAACTCTCGAGATATCTTTAACTGAGTCAGCATCTCTTGAGGTCGAAATGGTGAACACCCTCGAAATTGAAACTGGGCCCCTTTTCGAACCTTCACTTCGAGCAAATTATCGTGTTGAACTCGAACGAAGTATTCGAAATTGCTGAATTTGAACTATCAAGGTGTTCGAGAATCATTTTTACTTGAAATAGCAATATGCTAGAAGTCACTGTGGGTAGTAAACCTTTACTTCTCCTTTTTTTTTTCTTCTTAAATATATATATATATACACATATATTTCGAATATATATATATATATAGAGATAGCAAAGTTCAACCACAAAAAGTTCTGCCATATTCTTATTCACCAATTAAATAACAACATGAATATATATATATATATATATATACACGTGTGTGTAGTTCTTCATGGTGATTGGTTAGTAATTAATATAGTTACAATTATTGGTGGACTTTTGTCATATGGCTCGAGCTGCATATTCGAGCAACTTTGCTCGGGTTGTTTGTTCGAGCAATTAGCTCGAGCAACTTTCTCGAGTTTTTTTTTTTTTTTGTCATAATTCAGTGCGTGGGATTTCGTATTCTCTCTCTTATTTTGTGTTAATCATTTTACGGAATTATCGCGTAAAAGTGATAAATACGTTACTCCAATGAAGCGAATAAATCTTCTCGAATTTCGAAAGGAAGGTTTAATTACACCATTTGGCAGGACAGTCACTCGATCCCTGATTCTGAATAAGATCAGAGAAATCTCCCCCCAGTACTTCCTCCCATATGGGCATCGGGCACAACTTGCCCCCCTACATATGGTTCTCGGATATTATTTGGGAACGTAAGAATTTCTTGACTTATCTGTACATTCGAGAAGCCATTGTTTCTAGTAATAAAAGGAGCGTGCGACTAACTCCCACTGTGGTCGCCAAAAATCTGTTTCGCGTGAAAAACAGACTAGAATAAGGAGGGATTTCGAGTAGACGGTCCCTGCCTCGCGATAATCTCAACTTAGAATTATCTATCAACCCCTGCTTAAATGGGCTAATGGTGGTTCTACGTCTTTCAATTAACTCTTTATTATTGATTTCGAATTTGAAGACAAATGAATCGAACAACTCAAGTCAAGATAAAATTAACCTATCAAATACTTAAATCTGAACAAAGGATAATTTATACCTCCATGAGAGTCTTCGATTTGAAGAATACAAGCAGCGTTCGATACGCTATTTGGTGATTTTAGCCTTTAATTAAATGCTGATTATTGTGTTCGAATGCAAAATATAAACATATCTCAACAGCCCAAAAAGATATACTGAAATTCAAGCAATTAATTAACATTTAAAAGCTTAAATATATATATCTCCATGGATTCTTTGATCGTGAAGATTACAAGCAAATGCAGATACATGCCTTGGAGGCAAATTTCATCGAGTCTAATACTAAATTACATTACGGCTACTCCTAATCTACGCTACGATCTACTCCTACATTACGCTAGAAACTACCCCTAAGGCTAGAGCTAATTCTAAGAGAATTGAAATGTAAAAGTTGATTCTGATGATTTTTGTGATGATGGACCTCCCTTTTTCTTTTTTCCGCGGCTCCTATATATCTTGTCTTCGGGAACCGTCTTCAACCCACGTTCTCCTTTTTTTTGGGAACTGCAGTCAACTGCATCCAACCGTCTCTTTCAAAATCTTCAACTTGGCGCGTCTTCCTTGAATGCAGATTATTGGCTATTTGGACTTTATTTTATTTTTCAGATTCGATTCTTGGGTTTTATTAACTCAGCCCCTTCTTTTCAAATTTCTACAATTTGGGCTATTTGGGCTCTGTATTTCGAAAGCCCAATTATTTTATGGTGTAAACAGTAACAATCAACATTTATTAACCGTGTTTGATTATTTTTTTGGATGAAAAAATTGCAAAGTGACTACTTTGGACTTGAAAAATACTTTCATTAATTTTTTAAAATGAAAGTCGTTTTCCCTTTTTTCTGAAGTAATGAAAGTCCAACTCCACCAATCACCAATACAAGGCACAAAAGCATGTCAAACCTGGCAATCTAGTGAGACGTTTCATGTGATTCTAACAAGAACTTGATGGGGAAAACTTTGTGGCGAAGTCCTATCGAGTCAATCCATCACATGCTTTAATATAGGTGATAAGAGTGTTGTTATTATTGTATCCCTGCATCCAATTGTGTATTATGTGACAGGATATCACAAGGAGTAGGGTAGTTCCTATCAAGAATATGAAAAACATACAGTTAAACTAAACAGAACATTCATACCAGAACGGGTACTGTCATATATGCTATTGATATACCAAAATATGGTATTTGGCCCAAGAATGAAATATTATAGCATGTGAGGCCCAACACATACCCAGAAATCGGCCCATAATAGAAGATCCACGTGTTTTTAAGTGATCCGGGTCGGGTCGTTCACTCGATACGAGTTACGATCCTGACTGTTCATAGGCACCACGTAGCATCATCGGTGCGACCCACTTATCGCTGTCAGATCCGTACAACACTTGCATCTATAAATACCTCCTCATAACACTTATTGTGGGGGGGGGGGGGGTGTGGAGAATACTCTCTCCAGTTTTAGTCTCATATATTCATTAGTAATGAGTCTATAGACTGAGAAGTACGTTCCTATATACATATAAATTTGGAAGTTAGAATCGTTCCTCGAGTACGACCCTGACTATTCACCTTAATATAGAAGTAGGTTGACTTGATCCTAATTAGGTACGTAGGTAGCTTAATTATCATTGAGTGCAGTCTATAATCTTCATTAGCATACTCGTGGTAGGGTTCGAATCCTTCCAGACTGATAGATTTAAGTCCCCGGATTTGAGTTAGATCAGCTACAATGTGATATTATCCTCAACGTTTGTTGTAAACGTCCATTGTGTGTAACAATTTCTACTCACAAATGTAGATATATAGCTGCCCAGATTTATTAACGGTTTAGTGAAAAATTCTAGTCCAGATCCGGTTTAGTGGAACCCAAGTGTAATTCACTTAATCTATGACCAATCATATGACAAATGTAATTCACTCTCCTGTTGAATTATAATTGGGCTAGATCAGGCCGGGTGTAAACTAGAATTTCTCATGGTTTAGGAACCTACATTTCTTGGTAGAAATGCAACCTAGTATTATCTATAAAGAGCAATGTTGTCCAGGGTTCTCTAAACATGCTGTCCAGAGTTCGATCCCTGATCGCGTGTATGAAAAAGGCTTTGTTGGAGAGAGGTAAAATCCACTTCGATAATCTCTGTGCACCGAAGAGATTAGTATCCGGCATCCGATTGGGGGAAACTCTTGGTATAAACCAAAATAAATAAATAAAGAGCAATGTTATATACACAACCGTTTATATACCACATCTTTTTCACCTTCCCAAATTTTGGCTAAAAATCATAACAATTAATTGAATTTGATGAATTTAATACAACAGAACCTCCCAAATCAAAGGGAGGTGAAAAACGGTGACATATTGCATTTTCCATAAATAAACCAACTTCAATGCATAAACCTTAAATCTGCATGCACTATTGATCATTCCCCATAAACAATGGCAACCCTGATCACATCATCACCCCATGTAGCTTTGTTTCCCTGCGCCGGCATGGGTCATTTGCTTCCATTCCTCCACCTCGCGGCCATGCTAACGTCACGTGGCTGCACCGTCACCGTCATCACCGCCCACCCCACAGTCTCCACAGCAAAATTAGACCACCTCTCCACCTTCTTTGCCACCCATCCACATATCAGACGCCTTCCCTTTCAACTCCTTCCGTACAAGAAATCCAACTTTACCAATGACGATCCTTTCTTTATTCAAGTCGAAACCATTGCCAACTCACTCCATCTCTTGTACCCACTTATATCGTCTCTATCGCCATCTCTTTCCGCCATATTCGCAGATTTTCCAGTTACTAACACCATTACCAACCTTGCTTCTGATCTATCGATACCTACATACACAGTAATCACCACTTCCGCCACATTTTTCTCTGTTACCTCCCATCTCCCTCAGCTGGCGCGTAACAAGAATCACATCGAGGTACCCGGTTTAGGCCCAACCCCAGTGTCAAACATTCCTCCACCATTGCGAAACCCCAACCATTTCTTCACAGCCAATATATGCTCAAATGTACCATCACTCAATAAAGTAAAAGGCATTCTGATCAACACATCAATTCGTTCGAATCAGAAGCGATCGAGGCGCTCACTAGTAACGAAATAACATCCGATCATCCAGCGCCGATTTTTCCTATCAGGCCATTGGAATCTTTCGACATCGAAAAAACACATTACCTTCCATGGCTAGACGAACAAGCCCCTGAATCGGTAGTTTTCATCAGCTTCGGCAGCAGAACAGCGCTGACAAAAGATCAAATAACAGAACTAGCCACCGGAATCGAACACAGCGGCTGCAAATTCTTGTGGGTTTTGAAAACCAGCAAAGTGGACAAAGATGACAAGGATGAAATAGAAAATGTATTAGGCGAATCATTTATCGAACGAACAAAGAAACAAGGGGTGGTTGTTAAAGGGTGGGTGAATCAAGAGCAGATTTTAGCACATCCAGCCATTGATGGATTTGTAAGTCATTGCGGATGGAATTCAGTGATTGAAGCAGCTAGATTAGGGGTGCCTATATTGGGTTGGCCACAACATGGTGATCAAAAGGTTAATGCAGAGGTGGTCGAAAAGGCGGGGTTAGGGGTGGGGGTTAGGGGGTGGGGGTGGGGGTGGGGGTGGGGTGGGGAGAGAATGGTGGGTGAAAATGAGATAGCAGAGAAGATCAGGGGCGTGATGGTGAACAAAGAATTGAGGGGTAGAGCGAAGGAGGTGAAAGAGAAAGCTATTCAGGCCATGGTTCGCCGTAACGGTCGCGGTGTTCGTCGCGGACGTTCCACAATTTTTTGACTTAAATTGCTCAAAAATTATAAAAAAAAATCCTAAAAAACTTTATAATTAGTTCTTTCTTAATTAGAAGATTTTGAACAACAAAGGCTAATAAAATGGGTTTATTTACAGCTTCAATTTTGAGAACTAAAAATTGACACGTAAAAATCAGTTTTGTCTGCAGATTAATTCATAAAGCATCCACCCAGAATATAAGATGCAATGGAATCCTTATATATTGAAGTAAAATAAAAAATTAGATGCTTAAGGCGGAACGAATTTTAAGGCGAGAAGAAATAAATTTTAAAAACTTTGTATATTTAAAATTAGATGCTTAACGCGTTTTCTTGGCTAATACGTACAAATTTTAAGGCGAGAAGAAAAGCGCATAGGTATTCTCCCTCTCTTTTTTGTCTCCCTCTTTTTATGTCGTCTTTAAATTTGTTTAGAAGAATAAAAATTGCAGAGAGATGGGAGTTTAGTTTTCTGTCGCCGGCCGGCATATCCACCGTTTCGTACCCGAGAAAACGCCGGAACGGCCGCTACAAAGCCGCATCTCGGCCGTATCGCCGCTTTTCGGCCGTTCCGGCGCGGTCCACGTACAAAACCGAGATGCCCGCGAATTTTGGAACGGCGGGGGCCGTTCCGGCCGCGAAAGCGGCGTTCCGGCGAACCATGATTCAGGCTAAGGAAATTAATGGGAGTTCAGAAGTGATGCTTCGAGGCCTGATTCACTCGTTGAAGAGCAATGAAGAAATATGAGATTTGGAGGGAGTTTGGCTAAACCTAGTTTAATATAAAATAAAATATATATACATATATATATATATATGTCAGCTCTTATATCTTATAAGATATTTTTGAAAATCATAAGATTTCCCGCGTTGTTATAAAAGTAAATGCTTGAAGTGTTTGATAAAATTAAGAGTATGAAGCTTATAAGATGTCAGAAGTAGGGCTCAAAACTAATCGAATCGAACAAGTTGTTTAATCTTGTTTGAGTTGTTATCGAGCTTTAGAATTGTGTTTGAGTTTGGCTTGATTATTAATCAAGTTGGGCTTAAACGAATTTTAATCAAGCAGAACACGAATCGAGCTCGAGTAGCTATTTTCTTTTGGCACATATTTTACCATTTTTTACTAATCGAGTTGAGTTTCAAACTTATCAAACAGACAAATGGTTGTTCAAGTTTGATTTCATATGTTAATAAATCAAGCTCAAACAAGCATTTACTGAACGATCTCGAGTCGAGTATCAAATAATTTAGTTCGTCTTTCAGCCCTAATTAGTAGTGATAATTTTTCAATTGAGATTGTCAAAATTGAGAGATTTATATTAAAGTCTTGAGAAATAATTCTGATGAAGACGACATGAGATTTTTGGTTTTATTTTTTTTCCTTTTATTTTTTTATTTATTTAAATTATTAGTATAAAAAAAATTTGGAATATTAATTTTGTAATAGTTTTAACTTTTAAATATAAGAAATTTGTAATTTTATGCAATTGTCATCCCCAAGTGGCCAGAGAGTCTATAGGCCAGACCCACAATTTGTGAAGCGATTTTGCCACCTCTGGAACCACATCCCCTACCTAACAGCTGAAAAGAATAAAAGAGTTGGTTCGAGTAATTAATCACCTACCAAGTGCAAATGGTAGTAACACATAGAACAACCAACTCTCAATTGCTGCACACACTAGAATCCAACCAAATCTCACCATTATCACCTCACCTGAAACAGCAAGAGATTTTTGCTTTTGCCCATAAACAATGGCAACCACCGATGTAACGGCACCGCATGTAGCTTTGTTTCCCTGCGCCGGCATGGGCCATTTGCTCCCGTTCCTCCGGGTGGCAGCCATGCTCGCTTCACGTGGCTGCACCGTCACCATCATCACCGCTCAGCCCACAGTTTCGGCTGCAGAATCCGACCAACTTTCCAGTTTCTTTGCCATCCATCCACAAATCAATCGCCTCGAATTTCGACTCCTTCCTTACAAGAAATCCAAGTTTACCAATGAGGATCCTTTTTTTATTCAGATTGAATCCATCGTCAACTCAGTTCATCTTCTGCATCCGATTCTATCTTCTCTATTGCCGTCTCTTTCTGCCATTGTAGCAGATTTTCCAGTTATTAGCAGCATCAGCCAGCTTGCTATTGATTTGTCAATTTCTCTATATATAGTAATTACCACTTCTGCTAGATTTTTCTCTCTTATGGCTTATCTTCCTCGGTTGGCACATGATAACTATCCTAAACGTAATGATTGTATTGAGGTTCCTGGTTTAGGCCCAATTCCTGTGTCGAATATTCCTCCACCAATGCTGAATCCTAATCATTTCTTTTCAGAAAATATACGTTCAAATGTTTTATCACTTAATAAAGTGAAAGGCATTCTGATCAACACATTTAACTGGTTTGAATCAGAAGCAATTCAGGCCCTGAGTAGCAGTAGTAGTGGAGTAGCGCCTCTTCTTCCTGTCGGGCCCTTCGAGTCTTTTGAGATTGGAAAGGCCCATAATCTTCCATGGCTAGACGAGCAAACCCCGGAATCAGTAATTTTCATTAGCTTTGGGAGCAGGACAGCGCTATCAAAAGATCAAATCAGAGAGTTAGGCACTGGATTGGAGAAAAGTGGGTGCAAATTCTTGTGGGTATTAAAAACAAGCAAAGTGGACAAAGACGACAAGGACGATAGAGACGAGATACTAGGCGAATCATTTCTTGAAAGAACAAAGGAACAGGGGTTGGTTGTTAAGGGGTGGGTGAATCAAGAACAGATTTTAGCACATCCAGCCATTGGTGGATTTGTTAGCCATTGTGGATGGAACTCAGTGATTGAAGCAGCTAGATTAGGGGTGCCCATATTGGCTTGGCCACAGCACGGTGACCAGAAGGTTAATGCAGAGGTGGTTGAAAAGGCGGGATTAGGATTGTTGGTCGGGGACTGGGGATGGGGCGGGGAGAAATTGGTGGACAAAAATGAGATAGCTGATAAGATTAAAGAGCTGATGCTAGGCAAAAACACGACTAGAGCAAAGGAGGTGAAAGAAAAAGCACGCCACGCGAGAGAAATTAATGGAACTTCAGAAGGGTTGCTTCGAGGCCTAATTGACTCATTTCAAAGCAAGGAGATAAACTGAGATTTACTTTTCATTTTTCTTTAGGATTCTCTTCCGACAACTTTGTCTATTTGCTTCTGTCATGTCTTTGTAATGTTGTTTCTAGGATAATCTTACTTGCCTTGCAAACATTAGACGATATGAAAGCTTGCCTTTTCGGTTCTGTTCAAGAGGTGTACGGTGTATTCTTATGCAAGATGACTAAACTACGAAGCTTTCTACTTCAAATCCCTGTCCTTAATGCAACTTGCAGAGCTCCTCTTAACTAATTGTTAAGACACAGATCACTGTCCTAAATATCAGCTAATGTTTATTAAAACTAATAATTGATGGTAGGCCAACACGAATTCGGTTTTATCACATATAAATAAGAAGAGAAATCGACATATACAGTTTCTTTTGCACAGAGATCTTTCATGGGCCAGTTAATCACATTATAATGATGTTTTATAAGATTCCTTTCAATTTTGAACAACTATCAAACAAGAATGTGATAACAAAGAAGATACATTATAAATTTATAACTAGTGGATTGTAATGTACTACTGGTTTCTTCTATATAAACCCCATGAGTGGCAAACAAAAATCATAACAAAATATATTTACTCACTGCAAGTTTGTGAATCACAATGTCAGATTCAAACGATTTCGATAAAGTTCATGGAGATTACCCCCACCTGGTTTTTCTTCCAAGTGGTATCGGGAACTTGACTCCATTTTTCCAACTTGCTGTCACAATGGCATCACATAATTGCAAAGTTACCTTCATCAACATTCAACCTCAAGCCCATGCTCCCGAGTTGCCTCGTTTCTCCAGTTTCATCTCCAACCACCCAAGAATAGAGCTACTCGATTTTGAAATTCGTTCAAATACCCATCCAGACTCCACCATCAGTGATCCTTTCATCATACATATCGAAAAAATGAATAGCTCACTACACCTACTAAATCCTATCCTATCTTCTTTATCAGTTTCTGCTATATTCTCAGACTTTGCTATAGCAACTTCACTGTCTAAAATCTCTGCTGATCTCAACATCCCTCACTACATTGTTTCCACTACTTCAGCTAAATTTTTCTCTCTTGTAGCATATCTACCTGTTCTAACGGGTGACGACCCAAATATATTTAATGACTCTACTGGCGAAATTGAGGTCCGCGGATTGGAACCAATACCGAAATCGAAAATCCCTCCTTCATGGATGGATACATCGCCATCAAATTATATATTGACAAACTACCTCTTACCAAATGCCCGATCGCTCTCGAATGTAGAAGGCGTTCTCCTAAACACGTTCGACTGGTTCGAACACGAAACAGTAGCAGCCTTAAAAGGCAGCAGAGCTATGAACAATCTGCCGCCACTTTTTCCAATTGGGCCATTGAAATCTTATGACCCTCACAAAACCCATCAAGTATTTTCATGGTTAGATCAACACAAGGCTAAATCAGTAGTGTACGTCGATTTCGGAAGCCGAGAAGTAATGCCAACAGATCAAACGACAGAACTGGCAAAAGGGCTCGACATATGTGGCTGCAACTATTTGTGGGCGAACCCACATAATATTATTATAGAAGGAACTAAGAACAAAGGTAAAATAATAAGAGGGTGGGTGGATCAAGAGAGGGTTCTAGGTCATCCCGCCATTGGAGGGTTTGTTAGCCAATGTGAATGGGGTTCAGTTATGCAGGCGGCGGTGAATGGGGTGCCAATTTTGACATGGCCACATCATGGAGATCAGAGGATGAATGCAGAAACGGTGGAGAAGGCAGGATTAGGGGTTTTGATTAGGGATTGGGGTTGGATTGGGGAAAAATTGGTGGAGGGGAAAGAGATTGGCAGAGTGGTGAAGCAAATTATGGAGGATTTGAATGTCAGGAAGAAGGCTGAAATTGTGAGGGGGAAAAGTGGGGAGGCTTGCGAAATTGGTGGGAGCTCTGAAAATGGTATTGTGGAAGTTATTGAGATGTTGATGAGCGAGAAGAAGTAGAGAAGAGATTGATGCACAAGAATATATATATTGTGTGTGTGTGTGTGTCTCAGTGTGTAATTTTTCGTATCCATGTTCGACGATTTCTAAGAAGCTGTATTTCTGTCTTCTGATTCCGGCTTGATTGTATTGCAGTTGCATAATCTGTTTCAGTGCGAGGAAAATGCTAATATATTACCGTTATGGTCGTTTTCGTACCGCTAATTTTTCAACTTCATATGATTTAGATTTAGGAAGTAGGGATATATTTGATCTATTAAAACTAAGGCCAAAAATGACTAATAGTCCCTCAAGTCTATTATTTATCTCACTTTAGTCCTACATATCTCAAATGCGCTCATATAATCCCTCAAATTTATCATTTGTCTTACTTTAGTCCATCATCTCTCAAATGTGCTCAAATATTCCCTAAACTCTCATATTCATCTCATTAGCATTTTTTTAACTTTTGCAATTAAACTAGGTAATAGGATAGTAGCAGCGAGAGAAGATGAGCAACAAGAGGGGAGTTGACGGCGGTATTTGCATATGGTGGTGGAGGTGGGGGATTTGTAGATTGTAGAAAAGGAAGTGGCGAGATTAGGGTGGAAGAGGAGGCGGCATTGGATTTTCAGAAGGTAGGGGCGGCGGTCATAGGTTTGGTGGAGGGGGGGGGGAGGGGGGCGTTTTTCCTAAGGTGAGGGGCAACGTCATTTGATTTCCAGGGGATGGCATTCGATTTTCAAAGGTAGGGAGGTGGCAACACTTGATACATAGAGAGTGGAGAGACAGCGGCGGAATTCGAGAAGGGTGGCAGTGGTGTCAACGCAGAAGGTGGCTAGAAGGTGAAGGTGATGGATATGGGATTGAGCTTGGAGAGTGGGGTGAGGGAAAACGTGGGTTAAGGTTATAACTTTGAGGGAGAAGATGGATCGGGGAAGAAGGAAAAAAAATAAAATATTAAATAATTAGAAAAATAGGGTGGAAGTTGGCTAATAGGTGGAGGGGATGAACAAGGGATTGAGCTTGGAGAGTGGCGTGAGAGAAAACGTGGGTTAAGGTTAAAATTTCAAGGAAGAAGATAGGTTGAGGATTTGGGGGGGGGGGGGCGGGGGGATAGCTAAATCTAAAATAATTAGAAAAATATAAATAAAATAGAGAAAGTAGGTAGTTTTGGATGGAGATTTTTTGTAAATAAAAAATGCTCTTGTCCTAACATTGTGCAAGTCAAGTGTCTTAAGTTCTGTCAATTTTTAATGAATAATTAAATCTTGGATTTTTAATGGGATGAATCTGAGAGTTGAGGGATTATTTGAGCATATTTAATAAATGAAGGACTAAAGTGGGACGAATAATAGACTTAAAGGACTATTTGAACGTATTTGGGAGATGAAGGACTAAAGTGAGACAAATGCTAGACTTGAGGGATGATGGTATTTAGCCTAAAATCAATTAATTGAGAGTGATTTCTTTTTTTCTTTTTTCTTTTTTGAGGAAAATTGAGAGTGATTTCAGATGTATATAAAAGATAGTAAATAACATTATTTTTAATGTAATTCATTTAACTTACTCCCAACTAAAATCCACGTCTGAAGTACAAAGGTTATTTATACTATATCTATATATTATATAGAATGGCTAAGTCATAGAAACTAATTGTCAAATTTGACGTTTTTATTTTAAAAGTTTGATAAGTGTTCAAAGTAATTTTTTTTTATAAACTCTCTCTTATACTCTTTTTAACTTTTACTCTCTCTTATTTTTTTTCTCTAACATTCTCTCTCCCGTCTAATTATTCCTAATTCTCTGACACCACTCCTCACACGTTCTTTTTTCTCTTTTCCTTTCATTTCTTTTTCTTTGTTATTAATTTAATTCTTATTCAAAAACTTAAATATTAAATTATTTTAGTCTATACAACTTGATTTTCATTGAAGAATTTCTTATAATTTTTTTCTTTTTGCACATGTATCGAGGGTGCTATGTCGAGTAGTTTTAATTAATATTTGACCCTTTTTCTATGATAATATCGTTTCAATTACATTTTGGCAAAGTTAAAAATTCTAATTTTTGTCATAATTATTATGCGAGAATCAATTATCCTATATAAAAATTGGGTCATTCAAAATCATGTGAAACAGATTTTGGATTAGCAGAAATATTCTTGTAATATCTTTTGATTCCATTTCAACAAACAAATCGGTTCTATGGTGTAGTGGTTAGCACTCTGGACTTTGAATCCAGCGACCTGGGTTCGACTCCCGGTAGGACCTTGAATTTTTTTTCTCGTTACTTTTCCTTTTTTGGGAAAAAAAATTTTTTTATTTTAGTTTTCTGCTCTTATCTTTCATCGTAGTGAAAATGATAAGTGAGACAGAACAGAAATTTAAACTCTACATATACTAACTTACGGGGAAACTGAATCAGTATTATAGTATTACGGTGTTTTAAATAACTTTGGTTTACAAGCTGCAGGAAATTGCTGTATATCAGTAACCTAACTATCATTTGAGATCCATCAAATTCAGTAATGTTAAAATAGTCAGAAAAACTGAAAATTTACTAGTTTGTAGTTCATAAAATGACTAATGGCTGACAAAATTCTGTTCAGTTGAAGTCTATTAGGCTACTATATCAAGGTTTAGAATATCGGCTGATATATGATAATATCGATCCATGCGATATCTATTATTCTCCGAGTTTATATGTACCGCCAATAATGTCAGATGATATCACGCAGGTACAATGATATTAAGCAGAAACATCAATCCTCATAGCTAGTATTAAGCAGCAGTATGAAAATGGAAGAAGCCCCCATACAAAGGTGACCAACAGTGACATACAAACGGTTTACATGACAGCACACAGCTCCAGTTTTAATGTAACTCAACAAACAACACAGTTCTTTCGGCGAGACGAGAAATAAACCAGTTTTCATGAAGTCGGGCATATAAAAATTTCAACTCTATAGCTATCTACATGAATTGATATTAGAGCTCAAGCACGGAGAAAACAAAACCTTCTGTCAGCATTTTACCGTAAAAGAAAGAAAAGAATTAGGACATCTCTGCCTTGGCAGACGCCTCGTCCTCTTTCCCCATCCAGTTAAACTCCTCTCCTCAGGTTCACAAGCAGGCTGCTGCTGCTTCGGTGTTGCACAATGTGCTTTCACTGTTGTACCTCCCGAACGCTTTCTTCCCCTACCATTTCGCATAGAGTTCCTTTGTGACAACCCTGATTGCCCCGTGCTGCCTTCACCTTTTAACAGCTCTTCAAATGCCTGAAAATCCTCAGTCACTTGATGACGAGACAATGTAACCAGACCGGGCAGAATGTCCCTCTGGAAGTCCTTTCTCAGCCTACCCCTCCTTGACCGAGACCTTTTGGGCAGTTTAGCACTGCCCGCCTCGTCATCGCTCGGGTTATGCAGTATAACAGACTTATGATGATAGTTCTCTTTGGTGTCTTCCAATTTTAAAGTCATGAACTCAAAGTAATCCATACCACTGGGAATGGATTCTTCTTTGCCATTATCCTCATATTGAGAAGAAATTATTTCTGCCAAACATTTGAGACGGTCGATAGATACGTCATTTTGAGGCTCATCCACTGAATTATTTTCCCGAGATAATGAAATGGCAATTATAGCCTCAGCTGCAATTTTATCAGATTCTTCACAGGACACGACAGAATTGGCTTCGTTAGGCAATATATCTTCTTCGGGTTCTATAACTGCTGGAGACTCCAAGTCTATCTCGGTGGTTACAATTTTCAAAATAGCTGTCGGGACAGAGGGTGTCAATGGAACATCCACTTCGTCCAAAGTCAAATTCAAGTCAATATGATGCTTCAAATCGGATATATAGTTATTTAATCCTTTCTGTAAAAGGTCCTTATTTTCAAAATCTTCATCTGTTTTAACTTTTCTGACACTATCATCCTTGATAACGGAAAGGTTAACCTTGGAGCGTTCATCTCCAGAATTTGAATCCTTGAGCATATCAGAAATTGGAAAACCAAGAATCTTTTTAGCACTACCATCATTAACATTAACCTCATTTATAGAGGAGGTTTCCTTTTTCTGCTTTGAGAAAAAATTCTCAGAGCAATTTTGCAAGGAGTCCATATTCATAAAATAAGAACTCTTCGTCCCATTACTCGATTCACCACTATATTGAGAATTTCTAAGAAACCAAGGTAATGCTTCTTGCTTGGTTTGACAATCTGCATGCACAAGACCACATTGAGGTGTTGAGTTCACGTCGTCCAAATTCTTGAAAAAAAATCGCGGATCACTTTTTGCGGACTGATAAGGCACTTTGGCAAAGTTTACTTCCGTTGGAGAACAGCCCTTTAACCCTTTCCCTTTCATATCAGTATGATTGGAAAATAAATCCGCTTTCGATCTCTCATATTTTCCAACTTTCGAACTTGACATGTTCGTAGCCTCAAATGTATCATCATTCCCTTCAAAAATTTCAACACCAAATATTTTCCTTTTCCTTCGAGATACCGATGCACCCAAATCTAAAGGACAACTTAAAATTTCTTTTCTTGGCTCAGCAGGCTTCTTGCCAGAACAGAAGTCTTGCATGAAATCTTTCGTCACCAGATTAAAATTTGAACATGAATTTGCAGCAGTCGGATTGGGTATACTTGAATAACTCTGGTTATTGGTGTTTTTGAAGTGAAAACCGAACCTCAAAGCATCTGGACTATTACATTGAGATGTTTGAAGAGCAATTTGAGACAACTTAGCATCTCTATCAAATCCCGGCACTTTAGAAAATCGTTCTTGCATGCTTTTCTCCATATTGCTTAGATATGATAAAGAGTTCGACTTTGATATTTCTTCCTTCGCGCCATCTTTCTTTACTTCTCTCCTTTTGATTTCACTCATAAGCTCTTGTTGTCTTCTATAAAGACGGTGGAGGTCTTGGAGCTGAATAATTTGACACCCATAGAGAGAATATAAGTTGTTAGAAAATAACCAATAGATAAATCCATGTCAAACAAACGAGCGAACAATTACCTGATTTCTGAAAATTGATTCGTGCTCAATAATTGTTTGCCTCACTTTCTCTGTTTCATATCCCAAATAACCATTTTTAAATATTTTGGACATAAATGAGTCGGGATTATGGCCATTTTTAGCTATCTGGTTTTCATGATACAAGGGGCATAGAGCGGTGGTTGTGCTTCCATCAAGATCAATCACGGGATGATAATTACGCAAGAACGCATTGGCTTGAATTTTAGTTCCCATTCCTGGAAATCAACACAGAAAAGATATGAAAAGAATGCCAAAAAGAATCAAACCATATGTCAATCACAGTTCATGCAATATCCAATTCAAATAAGATCAAACGAAATAGGTTAATGAGCTAAGGAAGTTATAAGCAACTCCTTGGCCTCAAAAACGAGCAAATTTAAACTTCTCTGCTATCGTTTAAGCAAATGCAATAAGGGGGGAATAAGCAAATAGCTCAGGAGAAAATACTTTTGACACCAGACTCCAAGAAAAACATGAATAACTTTTGTCCTTACATATCCCTGCTTTTCATTTCTTAACTGGGACGGAATTTAAGTCCGATCAGATCGTTGCTATAAAATTAACGGAAGTTATCAATCCAGTTGCACGCATTGAGCCATCATCGCCCAAAATAATAAAAACGAAAAAATTATGCTTCAGAAGATGGGATTAAATTACACATCTAATCAAACCATCAGTAAACTATTACACTGCACTCACTACAATTCAGAAAATCCCATAACTTTTACCTTTTCTTAGAAGATGTTAATCCACAAACTTTTTTATTTAATACCCAAATGCAATTAATTTTCCATAGGAGATTTACTATATTGATTTCCCAGAATCGGAATTTTGTAATGCTGGTTCTTGAATGATTTATTTTTTACATTCAAGAAATCTTGGGAAGATGTACTAATGGCAAAATTTAGTAATGAAATTCTCATGTGAAAACAGAGAGCATTAAGCAACAAGCACAAGCCAATAATTTCTCAACATGAATACAACCCATAACATGAACATAAGCAAATTCATCATGATTTCTTGAAAAATACAGATGTATAAATGGAAAAATAACAAGAACTCATAAACTATAAGGAAAGAAAATCCAAATATATATATATATATATATGAGATAGAAAAGAGAATTGCCTGAAACCCAAATTCTATTTCGGACTCCTTCAAAGCTCCATATATATATATATATATATCTATAATTATAAGCAAATCCAAAGTGCCAAGATTATCCAGAAGAAGGCTGAAAGCTACAGGGAAAATTCACTCTCTCCAGTTATGATTCTCTGCACTAAAAGGACAACAATTCAAGGACCCCATACAATACAACAAAGCTGGAATCTTTATACTCCCATTGAACAACCTGCAAAATTCAATTATATAAAAAGGAAAAAAAACATGGAACCCCACAACCAAAGAAAATTATTCTAGGGAAAAAATAAAAATCAAGTCTTGATCAATAAGCAGAAACATGAAAGAGAGAGAGATCTCTCTCTAGAAATTTCAGAAATGGTTTTGCAAAGACTTAGAAATTTGTCAACATGTGTTCTCTTACCTTATATTATATGCTTTTCTTTCACTTCTGGCTTTAGAATCAATCATTTCTTTCCCATTTGGCCATCTGAAAAGTTTGATAATAGTACAATTAGACAACACAACACACACACACACACACACACACATATATATAACAGAATATTAGTATTATTATATTTCATACAGATTTTCTTGGGTTTTTGGAAGTGAAATGTATGGCTATCTGTTTGACATTTATTTTAATTTCAATTTTAATTTTAAGTTTTTTTTGGCTTTTTAGATTAGATTCTCCCACCTTCCATGCTTTTTGGGTGCACATAATTTATGTGTTCTTTAAAACCGATGGAAATTTGTCATCTTTTTCTAACTCTCATTATAACTACTTATTTCATTTATTTAATTAAATACACATAAATGGCAATAAATTTTGAATTTGTTGACATGGGATTCTGTGTTTATTATTTAATTTTTATTTTTATTTTTTTTGGCAAATCTTGAAAATTAATTAGGAAATGGACACATGATATTTAACTTGCAACAACAATGCAATTCTCACCAGTCTCCTAAAAGCATCTAACTGACCTCATCTACCTGCTCCATGTCCCACGCGCATGGGTGGCGACTGATGGATATTCTCTGCTGGGGAAGTACAACAAAGTGCGTACGACGAAGATCTGTGTTGGCAAGTGAACTCTCACGTGATGTTTGGGCGCGTGTGTAGAAGATGTTTCTTAGATTGACTCCTAGAGTGGCTGTTTCATGAGAGAATTACAACGACCTAAGTGGGTGAGAAAGATATTTATTGTTACAGATAAGGACCTCATTATCTCCATTATTGTATTTTATGGTTTGTATCACGTTGATACTTAAAATACTAAATGTTACGCTATTGTCTTTGAAGTTTAGTTTTTGTTTCACTTTCGTCATTCTAGCCATTTTTCGGTAGATTTTGACCTGATTGGGGAGCATGTGCGCCTTAATTGACAGCTTTTAGGGGTAAATATGAGGTGCATATGTTGTTATTATATAATCGAGGTGTACATGTTGCCTGATCCATCAAAAAATTGTCAAAAGGACAAAAATGAGACAAACTAAACTTCAAGGATGGTAGCGTATATTAGGTATTTTAAGTACTAAAATGGTATAAAATTAATATTTTAGGAACTATTAATGATATTTACCCCATATTTTATGACTAATTGCTGGGAAATTCTAGTTGATTGATTGACAAATTCAAATATGTTGGCCAAAGGTATTCCAGTTTATAGTAAAATATATAATATTCTTAAATGAAGTATGTGGGTGTTACAAATTTATGGTAGAACTTTAATATTTGTATATAATAAGGTTGCTTGAAGAAATAATGATTTTAAGAGAGTTACGGGTATGTATATATATGTGTGAAATTCACGTAAATTTCACATATTAATATTCATAATATTTAAGACTCTGAATCCCTTTAAAAATAATTAGTATTGAAACATCTCCCCACCATACCAAGGGGCAAGGGGCATTTCTCACCTAACCTAATCAACATATTTTCAAGTTATTTGAAACGAATAAAGAAGGATTAAGTAAAAAACCATTAGTATCGCCCAAGGAAACATGGGCAATAATTGAGAATAATGGCAACGGATGGGGACTAATATATATGCACACTTCTTAGATGGGCATCAAGGAAATCTTCAATACTAAAATTAGTCTTAATTTACAATGAGGGTGGCTTTTAGTGGAATTGTATATGCGATATTTAAAGTTTGGCTTGGGGAAAAAATGAATAATAAAGTACAACTATATTATTATTTTTTTGGTTTACCCACGGGGTGTACGGGGCAATTTTTGTGCACTTCGATTAATCCCCGCTCGCGGTGAGTGGCTACCGCTAGGTAAGTATTATTTTGACAACGTTGAGAATCGATCTTGGGAGCTCCAGCATCGACCCCAAGTTGTCTCAATGGTAATCTTATATTACTAGGTCAAAAGGCTAGTACAACTATATGGATGTACATAAAGGCTTTAATTTGAATCTAACAACAATTTTTTTTAGGAAAAAAATTGTTTTGCTAGTGAGTGGAGAAGATATACACAGGGACGATGGCAACTCGGGTCGGTTTAGTAAAGTATCGATTCCTCCATTCATTCTATACATGCTTAAATTTGTACACAAATTCAATTGAATTAATATCATGTCTTCTTTAAAATGACATAAATACCCTCAACATAATTGAAAAACCAAATCTCACGTTCTAATGCAGAAAATTCTTACTTCATCCTTAAATACATCCCAAATCTACATAAAAACTATTATTTTCATTCTGAAAAAGAATTTCTAGGTTGAGGGGTCATAATAAATGTGAATAATGTATCTCAATAAACTACGCATTAAATAACTTTTTTTTGTGTTGGTGGTAAAATAAAAATATATACATACACATTATTGGTATAGCTAGAAACTAAACCTAGAAAACTTTGAATCAAGATTATATTGTTGGAGAACTTTGAATCAAGATTATATGGAGTCAAGTGTTAGATGGGAGTCATAAATAGCAAGAAATTGATATTTGGCTTGTTATGTTTGTCCTCTTGTCTTGTTAATGCATATGTGGTCCCTTATTCCTTAATATTTTCATGAGCAAACATTAGATGAAGATTTGATATCCCTTTGTGAAATATACGAATGTGATTATTTTTCCTCATCAAGGTAAAGTTTGGTCAAGTAAGAAATTTCATGGGTATGGGTTACTTTTTTCTTTTTCTCTATTGGGAAATATACCTACATATGATGAATAATTGTCCTTTTAGGTGTTTTCACCGGAAAACACTTGTATACATCGGGTCTTGGACCTTATCTGTACATCTTGTGGATATGAATAATACACATCACTTAATATATAATTTTGAATAGAAAAACAAGTGAGGTGTTTTATTCACAACCACAAGATTCACAGGTGAGATCTAATACCCGATTCTTACAAGCATTTTCCATTTTCGCCCACTTCATCATAATTTTTTTCATTTCCTTGTAAACGCTTCAATAATGCATGATATATTTTCTCTACATGACCAGACATCTCACCATTTTAAATGTATTTATTGTCAATATCGTCATTTAATTTGGATAAACATAATTGGCTAAGGATGACCATCCGACTCATAATATTTATGGGGGCGCAATCACTTGATATTGTTCGTTACCTAGTAATGGGCTTTCTGCAATTCAGTATAAAAGAAATTAAAGTTGCAAATCTTGGCCTAATAACCAATGGAAAGCTTCTGACACTAATGTACCGTAAAAAAAGAGTTATAACAAAGAATTTAATTCCTATTATGAGATTAAGGTGTTATGGGTGTGGGAGTACATAAATTTGGTGCATTATGGAGTTACAAGTACATGATGGCAAATGCATCGAAAAAATAGTACATGATGGCAATCAATTATTATTCATTTGTAAGCCTTAGCTGTCTTAGTAGATAATATGAGGGAAAATTTTAAGGTGGATCGAGAGTGTTGTTTATGGTCCATTTTACACCACACATGCAAAATGAGTGAGATGGTTTTCACACCCACCTATCATGTGTAAATCACCTCACCCCAAATGTTTGTATGATGAAAAATGGACCGACAGTGTTGCTCCCTCGAATCTACTGCAGCTTGTTTTATGTGGCATAATAAAGGCCACGAATATGTCAAGTTAAAAAGCCTAAATACTCCCTCGATTTTTGGTAAAGCAACTAGTTGAGTTATCAATGGAAAAAGTTACTTCAAGATGTGGTGAACTGGTGATAAATAATTATTGTCGTTAACGGATATAAATTATAAATTTGGATAACAATATTAAACCTCCGAACTTCGACTATTTTCACACTTTTTTTATAAATTTTTTTTTTTTAACTTTGCATCCTAACCTTCATGGATTTGTAGATTTTTATATAAAACCATATTCCGGCGAATAATCCGATAGAAAATACAATTTAACACAAAGTTGAAGATGCAAAATGAAAAAAAACAAAAAAGTTAAGGATGCAAAGTGCAAATTTATTTTGGAGAAAGTTCAAATTCCGGTGAATATTCCGCCGGAATATGCTGTTACATAAGAATTTGCAAATTCTGTGAAGTTCAGGATGCGAAGTGGAAAAAAAAAATTGTTAAAAAAAGCGTGAAAACGACTAAAGTTTAGAGAGTTTTATGTTTTTATCCCTTATAAATTTGTGATATGCACCTCAATTTAGCATCAAAGCTGATCTTCTTTTCTCTTTTCTTGAAAAGAGAAAACATATACTTTACCTAATATTCTGTTTAACAAATACGAAAAAGACCGCATAGAAATAGATATTAAAATATCTTTTGTATTTTACAAATAAGATTAATGTACGCTTTTGGGAAAATCGGATTGCAACTTAAAGAGGAATTGATACTTTTAAGTAACTAATCCGGGCATTTTCTTTTTATACAACAAACATAAAAATTGAATTTAAATAATCTAAAACCCAATTAACCGGAATTCAGAATAAGCCAAGATAGTTATATATTTACACAAATCCATCACACGTTAATTAGAGGTATTATCCTGGACCCCTTAATGGGCCTACATAGGCATAATCCAGGCCCATAAGGCAGTATTCAGAAAAAATCACCAAACTTTTGTTGGGCCCATAAGCCCAAGAATTTCCTCCCAAAGCCCAACACTACTCACACTACTCAGCCCAATAACAGTAGGACTGCATGCAGCCACAGTCCAATACCCAGCCCTTATCTCATCTCTAAGCTGTTCTTTTTCCCATGCACAATATCCATCAAAGAACCTAAAATCTTCTACTTGAACCACATCCCTCTTCACCATTTCAGATGCACATCCAACACTCTCCTTTGTCCCATAATACAATCCTTTCATTACCTCATCAAACACGCCGCTTTTACAGACACCGTCATTTCCTCGTTTAGGACTAACCAAAAACAGCCCTTCTTCTAAGGGCCCACCAAAGAACAACGGCCTATCCGAGAATGCACCCGATGATACGTCCAATGCCGATGATCGCATTTCCTTAATGGACATGAGTGATGGCCTGTTGAGTATGATACCCGTTGGGCCAATCGGGCCGGTTGATAATAGAAGGATGACTGTCCGTTCGAAGATGTGGACCCCGTCGAGCTTCTCCGTGGCGATCAATAAGCAACCTTTCTCGGGTTCGTGGATGGTGTGGGCCCATTTCTCTCCTAGTGTGATTGGCAAAGGCTGGTCCATTGCCGTGTCTGGATCAATCACGGAGGAAAGTTCTTCGGGACGAAAGGCCCGTTGGCTGGCAACTAGTTTTGCTCTGAATGATCGCCAATCAGAACTATGGATTGTCCCTTCTTCATCTTGTGGTGATGATGATGATGAACCTGATTGGCAGCCTATTATTAAACAAATGGTTTGAATTTCCATCAGGCTTTATTTATAGCATATATAGATATAGTATACAACACATAAACACAAAGAAATCATAGAATAGAAACACATACATGCTACAGAAAGTGGAGCACCAAATTTCCTAATATGATGATTTTTGGAGTTTTTCCTTGCATGAATTCTTCCTCCTCTGACAGGGGCAAGAACTTTAATGGTTTTTGTGAAGGAATTTGAAGACAGAAAGCAAGCTTCCATAATGATTTTCCTTTTCTTTTTGTTTATTTTTCACTCAGTTTAATGTTTATGTATGACTAGAAGCATGTAGATATATATATATATACATATATATAGAGAGAGAAAAGTAATGCTATAATGGATATAGGTAAAGGATAAGGGGCAATATTGTAGACCACAAATTGTTCTAGACCCATAATGTCCCAAGTGGGGTTCTTTGTTTATTTCCAGCTTACATTAAGGCCCCTCACCAACACAAGGTCATTTTGTGAGAAAAGGGTTGATGTGGCATACTTTCAGCCAGTCCTGTATTCCTGAAAAGTGCATTAATTTGGTTGGAGGTGGTGGGGATCAAAGGACCCTACCCTTCACTGAAAAGTACCAAAAAACTAACCTATTCGTGGCATTATGGGATTGGTAGCCTGAATTTTTACATATCTATCAAGAAAGGAAAAGAGAAGAGAAATAAAATTTTAAACTATATCCTAGATGTCATGAATCCATCTTGGTTTTGGGTTCTTTGCCCTCAAACTAGTGAGTAGTGACAAAAGATTAGTCACATATATGCATAAACAATCCATATTCAAGTGTAACAAATTTGACAAAAAGAATGGCTTTTTATGAGTAGAGAAAGAAGAACCTGGGGATGATGGTCTGGTCATGGCTCTGGAGCGACATTTAGATCCTTCAGAATGATGATTGAATTGTCGCACTTCATGTTGATGGACTAAAACTCTTCATAAGGTTCGCAAAGATTTAGAATTTGAACAGAAGGTATCATAAAACATAAATCGAACGAAGTTTCCCAAGTGCGTAGCACGGGATAATTTCATGTATTTATCACAAACAAATTTCATTTCTCATTTAAGAACCATCTATATTTACAATTTCCATGATCATGTTTTGTTCAACATCTTACAATCATACAATTGTAAAACAGTGACCATAATTTCGTTCAACGGAAATGGAATTGCGGCCGATATATGCCCGAATAAAGAAACGTTGCGCCTTTGACAATAACCAAGTTTCTAGATGCAGATATTAGGAACATAAGCAATTTTCTTAAGATGCTCATTCAGTCCATTGATTGTCTGGTATATTCTGTCCGATTTAGGATGAGTTGTATCCATAACCGTGAATTCGTGAAATTCATGATTCAACTCTATTGAACTAGCTCCTGAAGGCCTTTTACTGGCTGTCTTCTTCATTCGCAATCTTGCACTTGCAACACTTCCCCAATCTCCTGTTGCAGCATATATGTTTGACAACATAGAAAACTTCCCTGCATCGGTTGGCTCTAATTTAATTAATTGATCGTTCACCTCTTCTGCAAGTTGCACAGCATTATGCATTCTACAAGCCCCTAAAAGGGAACTCAATATAACTACATTTGGTTCAAACGGCATAGTATGTAGAAGCCTAAAAGCTTCACTGAGCCGCCCCCCACGACCCAAAAGGTCAATCATGCAACCGTAGTGTTCAATCTCAGGAGAAATTCTATAATCACTCTCCATGCTGTAGAAATAAGAAATTCCCTCTTCGACCATACCGGAATGATTACAAGCAGATAAAACACCAACGAATGTCACTTTATCAGGCACAAATCCTTCTCGTTTCATTCTATCGAAAAGCTGAAGAGCCTTTTGTCCATGCCCATGCATCGCCAGCCCATGAATCATGGCGTTCCATGAATATAAATCTTTTCTTTCGATCGCATTGAAAATACTCCATGACCTGTTCAAGCTCCCACACTTCCCATACATGTCAACCAAAGCGTTACTCACCAAGGTACCACACTTATTATTACTACACTTCATTATAGACTGATGAACTCTTTTCCCTAAGCTCAGCAAACCAGACTCTGCACTTGCTGATAAAATACTAACAAACGTCCCGTCATCCAAATCCAATTTCGCCGCCTCCATTTGACTATAAAGCCTAAGTGCCTCCTTCACAAGACCCTTTTCAGCATACCCGGATATCATTATCGTCCACGTAATCAAATTCTTCACCGGCATATTATCAAACAACACCTTAGCCATCTCAACATCACCAGCTTTAGCATAACCCGAAATAACCGTAGACCACGACACGACATCCCTCGATGGCATCTTCTCAAACATCTCAAACGCCGCCTTCATCTCCCCAGCCTTCGCATACCCATCCAAAATCGCGTTCCAGCTCACTCGATCTCGTTCAGGCATTTCATCGAACAGTTTCTTCGCATCCTTCAACTTACCCGCCTTCACCAGCCCACTAATCATCGAATTGTAAGTAACTACATCCCTCTCCCCCATTACATCAAACACCATCTTCGCCTCCCCAACACCACCCAATCCACACTTCGCATACGCATCAATCAACGAATTCGGAACGAACAAATCGGAGTAAAGATTGCACTTCTCCACATGGGCGTGAATCATCCGCACGAACTTCAACCCCGTACACGCCTTTAATAGATACAAATACGTATAATTATCCGGACAAATCCCAGACCACCGCATTTCGCAGAACACCTCGAAAGCTTTCGAAGGCTCAGAGTTCCTAATATAGGCCTTAATCAAAGTGTTGTACAAATAAACATTAGGGTTCTCAATTTGATCGAACACGTTAACCGCCAACGCCATTTGGCGGCACAAAGACAACGCCGAGACGAGCTTCGGCGCAACGAAGGGGTCTTTGTGAAGATTGGACTTGTATATGAGAGCGTGGAGCTGTTTAAGTTCGTTCAAGTTTGTGCATTTATGGAGGTCTGCGAGTTTCTGCTCGAAAAGTCTTCGCCGGGAGACGAACGTCGGAGCTCGAATCGGCGCCGGCAACTGCATTTTTTGTAGTGTGGTGTATGGATAGTAGAGAGTGGAGATAAGGATATTTTTCGTTGCTGTACAAATAATCTGGGATGATATTTTGGGTAAATCTCACTTTGCACCCTGAACTATGAGATGCATACAACGTTTTGCCCATGAACTATTGTATTAGTTACTCCTTGCCCCTTGATATTTTGTGGAAAATTCAGTTAATTGTAGTGATCTGAGCTTTGAATTTACGTTATTTAGGCTCTGTTTGAATGTGTTTTTTCTTTTTCTTTTTCTTTTTTTTTATAAGAAATTTGAACTTGTTTTTATTTTATTTTCAACAGTCATTTTTTAAAATGTATGGGAAAGTGAGTTTTTTTTATTTTTGTGTGAAAATATCAACATGTTTGGTTGTGTTTCTGAAAATTGTTGGAATTGATGATTTGATGATGTGTGAAATGATTGAGTTAGTTAAAAACAATAATTATATAAATAGTATAGATAAAATAATAGATAATATTATATTGATTAAGTAAATTTATAAGTAAAAATGATAAAACTTGGCCCATTAAAATGCACTAGAAATACTTAAAATGTGCACAAACCTATGAGGGTTATGCTATGTATTTTATTCCACTATAACACCATAATTGTTGTCGAAAATACGTATTTTAAGAAGAAGAAGTGATAGAAAGGAAAATGTGAGTGGGATTTCGTAAAGTAAAAAGAAGTTATCGGAGAATGTGAAAGTTGAAAATGAAAATAAGTATATTTTCAACTAAGAATGATGAAAACTGTGTATTTTTATTTTTATCTGAAAATAAAAATGAAAAAAGTAAACTACAAACACATCCAAACAGGCCCTTAAGTTTTGAGATCAAGATATCGTTTATACGTATTGATCTTACTCAAAATCAATCATAGGTATTGATAATAGATATGATATCTGTATGCAAATTTTCATACAACTATTTGTAAAAGGGGTCCAAGGTCGTAATACTACCTTATATACCGGTCATAAGTCATAAGTCATAACTAAAAGATATGGCAGATAAAATCTAATTTTGTACAACCCCTTCATGCACCGAAATTGAAGAAACATATATGCGACTCTTATAGGTTGTAAGAGTCTAATACGACAAGGGTCTAATACGGCAAGAGGTCTATTAGAACAAGAAAACTTCTTTATACAACCACTTAATAAACTTTACGAATTTAACCCAAATGGTAACATGCACCTTCCCAGACCTCTTTTGACAAATATTTAAGAGATATTAAATGAAGATCTTACAAGATTTGTCAGAGATTTGATACATTGAATCGAAAAATAGATAGGTCGTATTTTATTCTACCAATGGACAAATACAACTAATTGACCAAAATTGAACACAATTGGATGCAAAGCCCGATAACTTTTACAGCTCTTCGTGCCGTATAAATACATTATCATTTTCAGCAAACAAATCATCAAACTCTCTTCAACATACTACAAAATTCAGATACACATTTATATTCTCATTTAAAACTTATTTTTCTTGTCTTTTCGATTTTACAAAAATACTGACTTGAGCGTCCGATGTGGAAAATAGGTCTACAACCACGTTGTTTCGTTATTTTTTAGAATTATTGCCACGTCATAATCAAGATGGAAAAATCCCCAAATTCAAATGTTGACCAGAGTTGTTCAAATAATTCATAAAGTATTACTAGAACTCAGATTTAATAAAATCTCTATCATCATGGATCAAACCACAAGAATATGAATCAAATATCCAGAAAATCTTTTCGTAGTGAAGAGAAAACAAGATTACTCGCATGTAATGCAAGAAATATTCACTCTCAAGGGTCCTCAATATTGTATCTATAGGCATACGATTAACATTGGGATTACTTATCATGGGCATGCTTCATGGGCCATTTAGTAGGCTTGCATGTCAACACTTGTGGGTTTTTACGGATCCATGTTGGGTTCTCCAAGCCACTTTTGCCAGTGCCAAGATTTAACTGGACCTAACTCGCGGCCCATTTCGGGGGTCATTTTGACTAATTCAGGTATGGGTATTTTATGCCCATATCACGTGTAGGTTTTGTTCTTTACTATTTTATATTTGTTCTTTACTATAACTAAGGAATTTATAAAGAAAGAAAAAAAACAAATATTAAAGGTATGAACTATGAACAAATAATTTCATACGCCAATCAGCAATAATTTTCCACATTATTTAGTTTAATCTTATAAATATAATACTATTTACTATATAATGTGAAATCAATGTTTAATTAATTATGTAATAATATGTGAATTACTATTCTTCAAAATGTGATATAATTCCTCTCTAAAATTAATTTAACTCATAAATATTTTTGTAAAATTATTCTATTAATTATTAAATTGAATTGTCATATTATATCTAATATTAAATGCTTTATTTAGAAAAAAAAAATGGTTGTTATGTAAAATTTGTCGTCATTGAGATTGTAGTTATAGATTTATGAATGTATAATTCCTTGAAATTTTATTTTTACAGCACTCACACGATAATTATTAATTACCAACTATCGACTACATTCTATCAACATGAGTGTCACAATTCAGCCACGATGCCCTTTTCCTTTCTTTTTGCCTAAAAATTAAATTGAATTGACCTCCAATTATTTGTCACTATATCTTTTTTTTATAAATTCAAAACGAAGGGGGACACCCTAAATATCTAGCCCGATAAATTGAGGTTGATAGTTATAATCATGAGCCATAAAGACTCTATCTAGCTCTATATAGGAGGGGAGGGCCATAACTTGTAGCAGTTTGAATTTGAATCCAGTACCTCTCAGGTTCTCACATAAAGTGAGAAGTGGATACCACCATAGGTAGTAAAATACGGGACGGGAAAAGTTCGTCATTTATTATGTACGTGTATATTATGAAATTTTATTAAAAGTTACGGTGAAATATTCAGCTAAAAAGTACTGGAACGAGAAATAAACAGATTCGTAGACGTACGAGTATAATATTGATATAAATGAATTATTCAGCAGTAAAAATACGACTTAGTTCTATATAAATTTATAAGGTTTATTGCTTGGATTTGCTTTTAATTTATATAAATAATATTTTATATGAGTCATTAATTGACAATAATTAATATTTCGATAAATTATTAACGTTCAGAGTTTTTAATTGTATACTACTCAATTAGTATATATAAAAATTAATAATAATTTTTAAGTTTTAAATTAAAAAAATTATTTATTTCATCAAAATTAAAGTATTATTCGTCGAGTATTATACAAAATACGTAAAGTACGTATATTAAATGGTTCAACTCAAAAATACGAATATTAATCATTACGTTCAGAATGCATAGAAAAAACGAAAATATTTATTCATTATACATATATAGATATATTATACGAATATAATATAAATTTTTACAAACAGGGGCTACCACTAGACCATTTCTTAGTCTTACCTAACTCGATTTGGACTCGTATCATTTTCGTGTTCCAGCCCACCTTTTTAGACTTTTGGGGTTTAAATTCCAATTACGTTATAGCTTATATTGTTTACTTTAATTGGAGTGGCGATTAAAACCACTTGCAGAATTTCAGAATAGTAAACTACTTTATTTTTTTTTTGGTTACGAATTGCAAAGACTAAAGACTTATTAGTCTATGTATCAACTTCACTATTATATGAGAGGTCTGATTTTAATTTTAAATTGTCACAAATTGTGATCATTTTACTCCTTATTTAAATTCTTATAGGAACTTTGAGACAATAATTAAAAAATATCGATCCCGATTTATTGGTTCGGGTACCCCTCGTCTGAAAATACCCTTGTCTAGAAATATAAAAAGAAAGAATAGTAAACTACTAAGATTGATAAGTTCAAACAAATCAGGAAAAGAAGAAGAAAATAAAACTAACTATTCACGTGTAAGTCAATTAATTGTAATTAATTATTTCTAAGATTACCAAACAAAGAGAATTAGTTAGCACTAACCTATCTTAGTAATAATTAATTAGAATTAATAAGTTGAATAGACAGACTCCAACTTTAACAAGACTGTGTGTCTCTCACGTATTTGGTTGAAGGCCAAACAAATCCAAAAAGAGTTGTAGTTCTACCTACTACAATCTCAACTACTACTATCTAGCATAACCACCTTTTTTCTTCTTTGCTTTAGCCAAACGCAGAACCCTCTTTTCTGCATTTTCATTTGCATAATTGTTGTTATTCTACCGCCACTCATAATCATATTCCATATATATATATACACACACACACACACATATATATATATTTTGTATTCTGAAAAATGGAGGCGAAGCTGTTGAGAGCTACTACCTCTTCTTCCGTCCTCAGCCCATGTACTTCTTCCAAGCTTTCAAGACGTAGTACCCTTTTTCCCCCACAATTATGCCTTCAAAATTGCAATTTTCGTTTTCCCAATTCAAGAGTTTCCAAGAATGGTGTTCTGGCAATTCAAGCTTCTGTTGGGTACAACAATTTAATATTTTCTGTGATTCGAAATTTTACTCTTCTTGTTGGTTTTAATTTTTGATTCTTGCTGATCAATGGGCTTTACTCAATTTTATATTTGAATTACTGGAAATAATGATTTATCAAATTGGGTTTTTCTTTTATCTTATATATATATAATAATTAGTATGTAGTGCAATTTAGATGAAGTTGGGTATAGTATAATTTAAGAATTTATATCCATGTTTTTCCGTTGAGCTGAATTTCAACCAACATGATGGAACAGTGCCATAATTCTAAGTATAATTGATAATTTCAATATAGTACACTAAAACTAAAAAAGGCCTAAGATTATTTTTTTATTTTTTGCTAATTAAACGCCTTATGTATTGATGCTATTTTTGCAAGGCCCCTTATATATGTTTATTGTTGCCTAGAATGTGAATGCAACTAATTGCAGCAGATATGTAGCTCTTCTTATTAGGGGTGTCCAAGTGTTCGAGGCTTTAGTTCATGTCACCCACTTGGGTATTACTGAAATGACCTCTTCGTTGTTGTTGACATATTACTAGAAAATCTTGTGCCCTTTTAAATCCTCGTGTCAATTAAATCAATTAAACTTGATCCGAGCTCAATCATGTTTGTTTTCAGATTGGCACAAAAAAATAGGGTAGATGAGACTCAGAGCTACACTCTTGATGGTATAAGAAACTCCTTGATACGCCAAGAGGATAGTATCATATACAATTTAGTTGAGAGAGCGCAGTTTCTTTACAATGAAAAGACATATGATCCCAATGCTTTCTCCGTTGACGGGTTTCATGGGTCTTTAGTTGAGTACATGCTACAAGAAACGGAGAAGCTTCACGCGAAGGTATATTGGACCTTTATACCTTTGGATAGGAAATATAATATATGTATTTAATTGTTTATTTCGTGTAGGTTGGAAGATACAAGAGCCCTGACGAGCATCCTTTCTTTCCAGATGACTTACCTGAGCCCCTTTTGCCTCCACTGGAGTATCCACAGGTAAAATACGGATGTCTTATCACTGGTTAAAGAAGGAAGGGATAATTACAGAAACCTCCTCTGATGTCGTTATATTACATATAGCTCTAGCCTTCAAAAATGATTGTCCATTTATTTATTGTAATATGTATGTATGTGTATAGCATCTTTGTTTTGGTTGGCTGTACTGGTCGTTATATTACATATAGCTCGGGCCTTCAAAAATGATTGTCCATTTATTTATTGTAATATGTATGTATGTGTATAGCATCTTTGTTTTGGTTGGCTTTACTGGTTTATGATTAATTGGAGTCTATAAGAAAGGATGTTATTGAAACTGTACAGGTTCTGCATCCAGTGGCTGATTCAATCAATATCAACGCCCAAGTATGGGATATGTACTTCAAAAATTTACTCCCTCGATTAGTCAAAGACGGCGATGATGGTAATCACGGATCAGCTGCTAGTTGCGACACGATTTCCCTGCAGGTATACATTTTGAGAAAATAATTATTTGCAGGGAAATAATTTTTTTTAGTTGAAACAGTAGACAAACCTAGTTAGCCAGTACATTATGCCAAAAAATTAATTTAATAAATTTTACATTAGTCATCAGCCTCTTTTATCAACATGCCATTCCCACTTCATTCCAGCATAACAATCGGGGCCTTATATTTGTCTTCAGCCTCTTTTATCAGCTTTTGTTCCCTTAACGTGGTTAATTTGTGTTAAAAGCTCAAATCTATTTGCAGACCCTCTCAAAGAGAATTCATTACGGTAAATTTGTAGCTGAAGCGAAATTCCGAGCCTCCCCTGATGTATATAAAGCTGCCATTAAAGCACAAGTAAGATGATATTACTAGTTTTTGTTATATACATAAAACACTTGGAACTTTATTCACCAAATTTGTTTCGTAATATGCAGGATAAAGCCCAACTGATGGATTTGCTGATATATCCAGCAGTAGAAGAGGCAGTTAAAAATAGAGTTGAGATGAAAACTCGAACATATGGGCAAGAAGTGACCGTGAATGGAGGCGGAGATAACATTGATCCAGTTTACAAAATAAACCCGAGCCTAATAGCTGATCTATATGGGGACTGGATCATGCCATTAACCAAACAAGTCCAGGTTGAGTATTTACTTAGAAGACTTGATTAAAATCGAACGAAAAGATCATCATATATTATTATCTGCAATATTTTTCTGTTTATAAGATGCTTTAGCTTCTGAGTATTAGTGTTTTAATTGTTCTGCTGTCTATATGTAATGCACAGACTCTCTTAAATATGTAATATAATTATAAAACCAGCATAAGTGTTTTTCAATTTCAAGGCCCTTATATTTGTTGTATCAATATATATAATTCAAGTTATGGAGTAAGTTTTAAGAGATTTTTTAGTTTGTGATTTGTGAACTATTTTTTGTTTAGACACATTATTTCTCATCTGTTGAAGTATCAAAAAAATTGAGCACACACATTCTAAATTATTGGATTAAAGAGTGTTGGCAAACACTTGAAATAAGTGGTTATTAACTTATGACTTAATAATTTTTTAGGAGTGTTTGCAAACCTAACTTTTGATTCTAATTCTCTTAACGTAAGTAATAATAATCTATAATCTCTAAGCTTGTAAATGGGTTCTTAAAATTGATTATGGTATTTTATAATTAAATTAATTTTATTTTAGATGTATTGCTCACTTTTAATCACTTTTTTTTTTTTTTTTTGCAAACCATCAGCAACTTTTTTTCACTTTTCCCTTGTGTCTGCGTCTGATTTTTTTTATTAATTCTAATTTATTCCACTTATAAGTAACTTTCTATAATCAGTTGAGTTTGCAAACACTCCTTAAAAGTTAAGACTAGACCATTTGACAAATATAGACTATAAGTGTTTTTATCCGGCCTATTGAGGATGCCTTTTGAGAGTGACGCGGGGGACAATTAGTGGGTTCAGCCCAGTATGAGATGGCCCGTTTGGATTTTCTGTCAAATTGCACGTGAGGAATCAATCTACCATGGTTAAATTTGAACCCGCAATGATGCTCGTTTGAAAAATAAATAAATTGCAAATATAACAATAAAGATGCACTCGAAAATAAGAAATAGAAAAGCGGTTACAACTATTGCTAAAAAATGCTGAAAATCAAATCAAATCAAATTATTGAATACTCCATTTGAGATCGATCAATAAAAATTTAGTTCATTAAATGTAACAAATTAGCTTCAACACATTTTATTATTAGTCAATATTTGAAGTTTGTACTCAACTTGATTAAAGTTCTTTCAACTAATAATGAAATTAAATTTGAACACAATTTTTAGATTTCGATAAGAAATATTTTCTTTGACCTGAGTTTATTCATTTTTATATCATTATTAGTGAGACGTGGACAAATCGCGTTAATCGTGTATGATTATATAGGAGTAGTTGTTTTATGCAAAAATTGATCAAACTCTTCACTTTTTTTTTTCAAGGGAAACGGTATTTTATTTCATCCAATAAAAAATTTACAACATTAAGAACAATACAACTGAAATCGTGTCTAATGATGTAGTAAAAAATAATTGAAACACCAAATATCGAGATTCATCAAGATAATAAATTTTTAAAACTAACAAATGAGCCCAAGAAAATTCTTGTGCAACTCCTACTTAAGGAAAAAAAAACTCTCATTCGAGAGAGAAAGCAAACTCTCATACGAGAGAGAAAATAAAATATTAAACAAAATATCTAAGACGTTATATAAAAATTTATGTATTACCCGTCTTCATTTCGTCAGATCTGTCTCTGTCTTGTTAGATCCATATCCGTCTTGTTAGATTTGAAGATGTGATGTACAACTTGAAGAAGAGTGCTCCAACTCAACCCGCCGACGATAGTGGTGGTAACAGTGGTGAAGAAGCGACTACTTCACCAAGCTATCATCGACGGAGGAAAATAGAAGAAAAAAGAAGGTTAGGATTTAGAGAGAGACACAAATATAATATAATTTTATTGGTTATGTAATTAAACTCTTCGCTTCTAGAAGCTGGAAAACAAAAATTTTGTTCTTAAATGGGAATATGACAACTTTTTATCACAAATAAAGGCTTGACGTAAGGGGATTAATTTCCCCGAGCCCAAAATAATATTTTAATTTCTTGTAGCATAATGTTAATTAGAGGGATAAGTAAGTGACTTTGCTATTAACACGGCATGCAAACATGCAATCATTTGACAGAGCTGTTGCCAACTATGTTCAAAATTGACAATTAAAACTTAATTAAAACCTTAATTGGTAAGGTTTGATTTATTTTATAAGCAATTTTAAGAAAATTCCATCGATCAATATATAGAATGTATGAACAACGAAGAATAACAATATTGAAAGTAAGAAGAAATGATAAAATTTTCGATCTATCATTCAAGAAACAAACTCAGTTCCATTCTTTAAAGAATGACTCTTATGTGATAGAAAAAGAAAAATAACAACTAAAAAATTAGAACAGAAGAACGTCGAAATTGTTTACAATTGTCAAAATTATTTGTGGTGGAAAAATTAGAGAAGGAAGCCTACATCATGTTGCTTTTATGACATAGAATGTTAAACTATGGGAAGAGAGGTGAATGCGACGACGGCGATGATGGTAGCAAGAGGGGGAAGAAAGATGTAATAATAGTAGAATTAGTCAGTGCGGATAAAGTGAAAATAAATAGATGGGGTAGATGGGTCATCATTGACCCTATAGTCAAAAGCATATAAATCTAGTTTCACAAACTTATATCTGATATGGAATTGAATATAAAATTGGGCCAAATATATTTTGTAAATTGATAGTCATGGACTAGGTATTAATTTGTATTAGAGCATAGCCCAAGTGAGTTAGGAAAGGCCCAAAGCCCATAATAAATTGTAACCCTAAGCTATAAATAGCTCTTGTATGTGTAAAATCACATACACAATATATACACAAGATAATATTTCTCTTGCAATTAGGATATTCTCTCTATTCCTCATATTTAATATTCATCATTTATATTGCTTATTACTCAAGATTAATCAAACGATATCGTATCGTTTATTGGCGATATCATTTGGCGCCGTCTGTGGGAAACTTTTTAATTTTGTTTGGTTGATTTTTGAGTGGATTTTTGGTGGGTTTGAGGAATTTTGGGGCTGTTTTTTCTGGGCAAGTCATGGAGAACTTGAAGAACAAGGAAGCTGTTCTTGAAACTCCTGGGCAAGAGCTTGAAGGAGAGACAAGGCCGGCCGTCACACCTTCCGCACCTCCAGCTGGGGGAGGTAATGGAGTAGGAACCTCTGCAAGCCCAATCCTACAGATTTCTAAAGAGGATTTGCATAAGATGTTCGTGGAGTGGAGTGAACAAGTGCATCCCCGACAGCCCGTTCACAGGTTGGAGTCTAACGTGTGGCGCAACCCAACCACGGACCCTACCTTCAACAGAGACCGAGCTCGAGCGGTAAGGCCCGAAGTTATGCCACCCCCACGTCAACTTTATCCCGAATTCGAGTCTATCAGCGTGGGACAACCAAGGTCGAGAGGGGTGCCGCTACCGCGTGTAGACCCGGGAGTGCGCGCACCACCTCAACCTCCGCGACCTATGCCTAGGAGGGAGCGTGAAGAGATTGTGATATCGGATGAGGCTGAGAGCAGACCTCCCCCGCCTAGTCGAGCTCGGGGGTTTGCTAGAGAACCGCCGGGCGTCGGACGACATTCAACCTACCAGAGCCCAAGTTGGGAAGAGGAAGGTGAGTATGAGACAGAAATTGTGCAACCAAGGGTCGCGCACCCAGGAGTCTTAACTTTTCAGCGTGCTTCCCCTTTTCATGAAAATATCCTCCGAGAGCGCACTTCACCGAATTTTCGCATTCCGGACCTCCCAAAATACTACGGGACTAAAGATCCAGAGGAGCACCTGATCGCTTTCCAAAATATCATGGACTTACTTGGACAGTCGGAGGCCGTAAACGCAAGGGTCTTTGTAACTACACTGCAAGGACGGGCCCAAGAGTGGTTCACATCTCTACCACCTGGAACCGTTGTGAGTTTCGAGCAGCTGGGGCGAAGGTTCACATACCACTTCGCTAGCAAGAAAAAGCCAAAGAAGTCGGCCACTTACCTTTTGGCCATTAAGCAGGAAGAGGATGAGCCTTTGAGGATGTTTTTCGAGAGGTTTTGCAATGAACTCATAGATGTAATGGATGTGGGCATTGAGATGATAGTAAGCATTTTGATCATTGGTTTGAAGCTTGGCCCCTTTGCTTCAGCACTATCTCGCCAAGCCCCAAAGAGCATGGAAGAGCTTAGCCTTATGGCTCAGCAATATATACACGAAGAGGAGATGAACTCAATGAAAGGGGGCGGATGGGTTCATGGTCCAGACAAGCCAAGATCGAATAAGGATCAAGGGCGGAGAACCCGGGAGCAGCGCAGTTCCCCGCCACGTCGGTACGATCAGTATACTCCCTTGACAACTACTCGAGCTCGGGCACTTTTGCACATCCGCGATAACAATATAGCTAAACTGAATTGGCCAAAGAAAATGCGAGATACGCCCCAAAGGAAAAAATCGAACAAGTACTGTCGCTTCCACAAGGACAAGGGGCACGACACTGAGGATTGTTTCCAGTTGAAAGATGAGATTGAACGACTTATCAAGGAGGGAAAATTGAAAGAATTTATCGCTAAGTCAGTAGGCGAGGAAGGTGCCAGAGGAGGTGGTGGTAACAAAGGTCGCCGTAGGTCACGTAGCAGGTCGCGCAGTAGGGAGAGGCCGCAGGATAGAGGAGATCGAAGAGATCGTCGAGTACCCCATAACCCAGGGCTTGGAGAGAACTTACCTCGAGCGGTTATCAATGTTATTGTCGGAGGACCGACAGGGGGAGACTCGAGCAATGCTAGGAAAAAGTACGCGAGGCATGGTGCAGGGTCGAGTAGCTATCTTTTCAAAACATTCGCCGTTTCCCAGGCGACACCTGTAATTTCCTTCGATGACTCGGATTTGGAGGGGATTTCGATACCGCATGACGACCCCATGGTCATCGCAATGGATGTAGCAAATTTCAAGGTCCAGAAGGTCTTGGTGGATAATGGAAGTTCAGTGGATATATTATTTCTAAGTACCTTAAGGAAAATGGAGCTAGACATAACTTGCGTCAAACCAGTTAACACACCTTTGGCTGGGTTTGGAGGCTCGGAGGTAATACCTTTGGGAACTATTGATCTTCCTACATCCTTGGGGACAGTGCCAGCAAGGAAGACTATCATGGTCAAATACCTAGTGGTGGACACGCCTTTTGTTTACAATGCGATCTTGGGAAGACCAGGTCTGAATCAATTTAAGGCAGTGGTATCCACTTATCATCTCAAGATGAAATTCCCAACCCAGTGCGGGATTGGAAGTGTGGCGTGCGAGCAAGAGGTGGCAAGAGAATGTTACAATGTTTCCCTCAGGCCACCAAAGAAGCCCGACCCTATGACCTTGGGTCAGGCAAAAATTGTGAACAACCTTGGGGATATTCCAAAAATGGCTGAGGAGTCCAGCAAGCGCGCAAGGGTCGAGGAGAGAAAGGTCGAGCCAATGGGGCATAAACCTATAGAACTCTTTCCAGGGGATAAAGAGAAGACTACTCGTATCGGGTCACAATTGTCACCGAGCTTGGAGATGCTAATTATAGAGTTGTTGCGTAATAATGCTGATATCTTCGCGTGGCGACCCTCGGACTTCGAGGGGATTGATCCCGAGGTTGTTGTCCATAGGTTGAACGTGGACCCGCAGGCCAAGCCGGTGCAGCAGAGGAAGCGTAGTCATGGGCCAAGGAAGAATCTGATTATTGAGGCAGAGGTCAACAAGCTCTTGGAAGCCGGGTATGTAGTAGAAGTTCATTTCACCGAATGGTTGTCCAATGTGGTAGTGGTCCCTAAGTCTGAAAATAAGTGGCGGATGTGTACTGACTATACAAACTTGAACAAAGCTTGCCCTAAAGACCCATATCCCTTGCCCCGAATTGACATACTAGTTGATTCCACCGCCGGTAGTGCTCTATTGAGTTTAATGGACGCATATCAAGGTTACCATCAAATATTTATGGCCATGGAGGATAGGCTCAAAACATCTTTTGTGACGGAGAAAGGTATCTATTGCTATACGGTCATGCCCTTCGGCCTAAAAAATGCCGGGGCTACGTACCAACGATTGGTGAATGCGATGTTTGAAGCTCTAATTGGCCGGACAATGGAGGTCTATGTTGATGACATGCTAGTAAAAAGTGCGAGAGAAGAAGACCATCTGGGTGATTTGTCGCTCGCTTTCGATATTATGAGGCATTTTCGCATGAAGCTCAATCCTGATAAGTGTACGTTTGGTGTTCGAGGTGGCAAATTCTTGGGATACATGGTGACCGAGAGGGGAATTGAGGCTAACCCAGAGAAAATAAAGGCGGTTCTTGACATGAAGTCCCCAAGGTCGGTCAAAGAGGTGCAAGTTCTAACAGGTAAGATTGCATCACTCACTCGTTTCATTTCAAGATCTGCTGATAAAAGTGTGCAATTTTTCAAACTGTTACGAAATGTGAAAAATTTCGAATGGACTGACCAGTGTGAGACGGCCTTCGATGAATTGAAAAAGTATTTGACCTCCCCACCCTTGTTGTCTAAGCCAAGGGTGGCGGAGCCTCTTTTGTTATACCTTGCTGTCTCACCGGTAGCAGTAAGTACTGTCCTGACCCGCGAGGAGGGAAATGAACATAAGCCTGTCTACTATGTTAGTAAGATGTTACAAGGGGCGGAGAAAAACTACCCTGAGATTGAAAAGCTAGCCTTGGCCGTAGTCACAACCGCGAGGAAGCTTCGCCCATATTTTCAATCGCATGCTATAGTAGTGTTGACAAACCATCCTTTGCGCCAAATCATATCTAAGCCCGACCTAGCCGGGAGACTGGTGAAATGGGCAATTGAGCTTAGCGAGTTTGATGTATCATATCGGCCGCGCAACGCCATAAAGGCGCAAGTGCTTGCTGATTTTATTGTGGAAATGGAAGAAGAATTAAGCACAAATATAGAAACGTGCTATGAAGCTTGGTTGTTGCACGTGGATGGATCGTCTGCATCGCAAGCCGGAGCAGGGGTGTGGCTACAAGGTCCGAACCAAACCGACTTTGAGTATGCTATCAAACTAAGTTTTCCCGTGACCAATAATGCAGCTGAGTATGAAGCCCTGATTGCCGGGATGTGCATGGCACAAAAGCTCAAGGTCGAATCGCTAATAGCATACACAGACTCTCAGTTAGTGGCAAACCAGTTTGAAGGGGTGTATGAGGTACACGACTTAGTTCTGGGAAAGTACTTGGAAAAGGTTCGGGAGTTGGTGAGAGGTTTCAAAGAGTTTAAATTGCACCAAGTTCCGCGAGCAGAAAATGAAAGGGCCGACGCATTGTCAAAATTTGCAAACCAAGCGTTGGGGGCGAAGAGTAGGAAGATCACATTTCTCGTGACGGAGCAGCCGGTGATAGCTGGGTTTCAAGAAATTTGCCCCATAGATTCACAGCCTAGCTGGAAGGATGATATAGTAAAATACTTAAGTACAGGTGCCTTGCCAGGCGATCGGACTGAAGCCCGGAGACTAGAGAAAAGGGCAGTTAGATATGTTTTGGAGCAAGGCGATCTGTATAAAAAGTCCTTTCAAGGCCCACTACTGAAATGTCTCGATCCACAAGAAGCTAACTATGTGATGAGGGAAATACACTCGGGTAGCTGCGGGAATCACTCGGGAGGACGCTCGCTAGCTCAAAAGGTACTTCGCCAAGGTTATTTTTGGCCAACATTGAGGCAAGACGCTCGTGACTTGGTTAAGAAATGTAGAGAATGCCAGTTGTACGCCAACATCTCGCATCGGCCGGCCACACCTATGGAGCCTTTGAAAATAGCATACCCCTTTGATCAATGGGGTATTGACATCTTAGGTCCTTTCCCTCAAGCCCGGGGTCAGAAGAAATTCATGATTGTGGCGGTGGAATACTTCACCAAATGGGTTGAAGCGGAGGCAGTGTCTAAGATATCTGAGACTGAGATAATGAACTTCTTGTGGAAAAACATCGTATGTCGGTTTGGCATACCTCGAGTGCTAGTTTCGGACAACGGAACACAGTTTAATGGCAAGAAAGTGGTATCATGGTGTAATGAGTTGAGTATCCAACAAAATTTCACAAGTGTGGGTTTCCCCCAAGCAAATGGACAAACTGAGGTCTCGAACCGAACTATTCTTCAACACTTGAAAACAAGGCTTGACGGATCAAAGACGGCCTGGGTAGAAGAGTTGCCAGGAGTATTGTGGGCTTATCGAACAACACCAAGGACGAGTACTGGAGAAACCCCTTTTTGCCTAGTGTATGGTTCGGAAGCTGTCATCCCAGCCGAGGTTGGTAACAAAACCCATAGGGTGAGCTCGTATGATGGGGAACAGAATGAAGGGGAGCGCGTGTTCGAACTTGATACTATCGAGGAGACGCGTGACAAGGCTTACATGCAAATCATCAATCATAGGAATAGCATGGTGAAGATGTATAACAAGAGGGTCAAGCACCGAACTTTCCAAGTGGGCGATCTCGTCTTGAAGAAAGTCGAAGTCTCGCACCACGTTGGTAAACTTGATCGTAATTGGGAAGGACCTTTTAAGGTCACTACTACTACAAAGCGTGGAGCTTATAGGTTGCAAACGATGGATGGAAAAGACTTGCCTCGACCATGGAATGTCGCAAACTTGAAGAAGTTTTACTGTTAACTGCTTTTCTATTTCTATACTTATGCTAGATTTTATGTTTCAATGAAATGGCAACATACGCCTTGCAAGTCTACGTATAAATCTTATGTTATTTTGAGACATTTTTTATTATTGTTTGTACTAGATGAAGCGAATCACGAACACTAAGAATAGTCTTCCAAAAAGACCAAGTCTTAGAGACTAGTCCGAAGAGGACAAACTAAAAATAATCCTCCACCTTGGAGACTAGTCCGAAGAGGACTAAAGATAGTCTTCCATCTTGGAGACTAGTCCGAAGAGGACATAAAATTGAGAATAGTCTCGAAGACTAGTCCGAAAAGGACAAACGAAAAATAGTCTTCCAAAAACCGAATCTTAGAGACTAGTCCGAAGAGGGCATAAACAACAAAGAGTTCCCAAAAGACTAATTTTTAGAGGCTAGTCCGAAGAGGACTTAACAAAAACAGTTAACAAAAAGGCCACCTCTCAAAGACTAGTCTGAATAGAACCCATGGGAATAGTCTTCATAAGAATAAGGTCTTAACACCTAAATTGGTAAATATTTACAATAGCCCCTATCAAATCGCGCCCGAAATAGTATTGGATAGAGATAGACGATCTCTATCAAAACAACTGATGAATCACACGTTGGGAACTACGATGCCACGGTAAAGGAAAGCATTACATATAAGCTTCTACATAAGCTTCCACACGAGTTCATAAGTGAGTGTGTAAAAAGCAAGCCTTAGACCAGACATACCCAAGCAAGGTCAAATACAAGAGAGGAGTATTAAGTTCATAAGGCCAAGTACGAGATGCTTGGGTATACCCAAGCAAAGCCAAAAACGACAAAGCATAAACATACTAGTGCTAGAATAATAAAGTCTTAACTACAAGCTAATAAAGAGCAAAGATAGCACGCGAAGCTCAAGAGGCTGGCGGAGTCGACGAAGCATGGTGAAGGTCAGGCACAGAGTGGGGCGCCGTAGAAGGCTCAGGATCGTGTGTAGAGTATGGATCCTCCTCAAGGGTTTCCACCTCTCCACAAGCATCAAGCTCGGACAGATCGAAACCTCGACGAAAACCCTTCCGAGCTAGCACTTGATTCTGACACTTAAGAAAGCCAAAAAATGCATGCTCAGCTGCTTTATCTAAAAGCTCTTCAAGATACGCAGGGGAAGAGAGATGTTGTTGGATGGCCTCAGATTTCATTTTTTCTTGTTGCTCGCGAAAATCTGAGGAACTCACAATCTCTTCAACCCCCACCGCGCGGCCCCGACTAAAAACACGCTCTACTTCCATCTCTTTTTCAGCAAGTAGAGTAGTGTACTGGACGTCCTTCTCCTTTAGCGCAGCTTGGGCCTCATCCAACTCCCCTTTATTCAGCATCATCTGCTGACGGAGATTCTCAAGCTTTTTTTTTTTCTGTAGAGCTAATTCAGTTTTCAAGCCATCCACAGAAGTTACTAACTTAGCTCGTTCCTCATCACGAGACTTCATCATGGCATCAAATGAATCAGCTTTCTCAGAGTTCTTTTTAGCTCGTTCACTATGAACCGCAGCTCTATGTTTCCAGTAAGTACAATGCAGAGATATCGAGCGAAGATAAGACATAAACTGCATTCATAACATAAAAAATAAGTACAAGTGAGGATATGCATGTGTAAAAGGAAAAATAAAGAATAAAATTCAAATACCATATAGTAAGATATAAAACTTACGCTATGGCCATGGTAAGCAGCCAATTCTTCCTGGGCTGAAACACTTGTCCCTGCTAAGCTAATCAGATCTCGATCCAATACAGCTGACTTATAAAGGTCGAAAGAAGTATGCCCCGGCTTCGAGTCAATCACGAAGCTTTCTGTGGTAAGAGCACATGACAATTGTAACGGTTCACCCCCAACGATAGTCGGTTCCTCTTCATCATCAAGCCCATCTAGAAACTCTTCACGGGCCTCGTCTGAGTACTTAGTCATGGTTTGAAGAAATTTTTGGCCAGCTTTAAATTCTTCATCCGAGAGTGGACCAAGTTTCTCGCGTTTTTTTAACATATTTCCTGAGGACGAGGGCTGCTTACGCTTCAAGCCACGAGTATCCGTAGCAGGCGCCCCAGACGGAGCTGACGGGGCTTGACTTTTAGGGGCTGAAGAAGAAAAAGATCGTGTGGAGTGTTTAGCCTTTTTAACCTGAGTTGCCTTAGAGCCTTGAGAGGCCAACCTCTTTCCTTTGCCAGACGGGCTCAGCCGGGTCGGATCACTAGTAGGAGCAGCAGAGGGAGGAAGGTCGGTCGGGGGAGCCACGGGCTCGGAATGGGCAGTCTCGGCAGGACGAGCTTCAGATCTTGAACTCGCAGATTTTGAACTCGCAGATTTTGACAAAGGATTGCGAACCCCACCCACAAATAAAGGGTACCCACGCGCCCGAGCTACCGAAAGTAGGTACTCTTTGCGCTCATGCATCTTGTTCTCAATCATGGCATCTTGCAAAGACATAGCTGTGAGAAAATAAAGACAGTAAATAATGTGACTTGTTAAACTAATACAGAATAATGCAAGTATGGCAAGTATAGCAAATACACAAGTTACCTAAAGATTGGCCCGGAGGATAAGGCGCAGGGCTAATCCCAGCCATAGATAATATTCTTTCGTTATTTATCACGGAGTCATCGAAACTACAGATGGTAAGGTCATCAAGGATGAAGGAAGAAGGCCATACCACCCGGCCTTCAACCTTCGGCTTAGGTTTGAATGTTTTCCAAGTTCGAGGTACTTGCCAAGGTCGAGAGGGGGGGTGTTTGACAAAGAAGAAGCGTGTTTTCCAATTCTTCCCGTTTGAGGAACGGACGTTATCAATAAACCTATTTGTTTTCTTGACAGCAAGGTAGTAAAAAGGAAGACCATCGCCAGTCACAACATTAGATTCATTTATTTGAAACAAAGTCCAAAAGTGAGCCCATGAAGGCTCGAGACCAAATAACTGCATGATCACTATGAAGCAAGCCATGAGACAATAGGAATTAGGCATCAACTGGGCGGGGCACGAGCCCAAGTGTCGCAAAATATTTTCCATGGGCTCCGGGATCGGAAACCGTAGTCCAGACTCGAGTGTAGACATAAAGAAAGTACGACACCCGTCTGGAGGATCAAACATGAACTCATCCGGCTTTGGGATAATAATCTCATAATCTAAAGGAATATGGAACTCACGGCGAATGATATCGGCGTCAAAGATCTTAAGAACGGACGAGGGGTAAGGTGGCTCCCCTTTGAAAGGAGCATTTACTAACTCCTTGCAGGAAGACGAAGGTTGACTCGTTTGTGGCGATATTTTGAGCTTATTTGGAATTTTTATGACAAGATGACTCTTTGGTGCAGAAGAGGAGCTAGGCTGTAAACGGGGATCGTAGGGAGAGTCGGGAGGACCCTCGGAGCTCGAAGAACCAGGCGGATCAGAATCTACACTACAACCCCCTGGGGGACTCAAATGCTCGGTATCCGACGAATCCTCTCTCGAACTAGACATGTTTTGAAAAATTAAAAGAGATGAAGAGTTGAAAGGAAAGGTTTATACCTAAGGTTGGGAGATCAGATACCTGGCAGAAAAATAGCAAGAAATACAAAAACCAAAGTCAGAAATGAAAACAAGAAATGGTATTTCAAAAATATGAACTACGAAGGTAAGACCATACTTAGAGCTTCGAGAAACGCTTGTGAAACGGTGAAGACCTTAAGAGCTTGAAAGGCCAACTTTGAGAACCTGAAGTTGAAAAGAAACTTATCATAAGACAATAGTGTGGAATTTCAAATTATTATAAGATAAAAGTAAGAGTTCGAACATTCTGCCTAAGGAAGCGAAGGTTAGTCAACCGAGGAGTAAGAGCTTGAAATTGAAGGTCTTAAGGTCTAGACGTCGGGTGTTTTTCCTATTTTTTTTTGAAGGTCGAGCAGCAGAGGGGTAAGAGCTTGAAGGTCTAAAGGTCTAAAGGTCTGAAGGTCGAATATTTCTGCCTAAGGAGCGAAGGTTAGTCAACCGAGGAGTAAGAGCTTGAAATTGAAGGTCTTAAGGTCTAGAGGTCGAGCGTTTTGCCTATATTGTGAAGGTCGAGCAGCCGAGATTAGACAGCTTGAAGCCTGGCCTTTTGAAGGTCGGCGGGTTAGAGGATGGAGCTTGAAGATCGTTCGGATATGTAAGATCCAAAGGTCTGTACAAAGAAATTATCACAACACCATTTTATATTTTCGATTTAAACCGCGGAAGCTACGAGAAACATTTTCAAATTCAAAATCCCCAATACCCCAAATAAGATTCCTATGGCTCGAAATCCAAAGGAATTCAGCAAAATCAAGAACAAACAACCACATAGCAGCAAAACAGGAACCAAATAATCAATAACCCATACCAATTCGGGAGAAAAGGGTGAAGCTTACCTATGCCGACAACCGGCGAGAATGAGAAGGCCAAACTCTTGGAGTTGCAGAAACAGAAGTTTGAAGACCACTTGAAGATGATATAGCCATTTATTTGTGTATGCAAAACAAGGAGAGCTTTTGGAGAATTATGGGAAGAAACCCATTTGTGACTTGCTCATTCCCGCTGCTGAAGAAGAAGAAAGAAGTCAACTTCAATTACAAATAAGGCTAAGGCATGTTTTTGTTGTTTAGTGGGTTTGTTGGGTGAAAGGAAATAAGTTTTAAATTGGGGCCTAAAAGATGCAGCCCAAAAACCAAGTCCCTCAAGCCCAAAAATTCATTTGGAGTCCAACACTCAACAAGTTAGTAGCAATAATATTAAATCCCTCTTTTGAAGACGCATCGAGACAAGAGAGATGGATCCGTTGGAAAATTAGCCGAAGCTCACGATCGTAAATTCTCAAGCTTATGCGAGCATAGGCACACCTAAGCTTAAGAATTGGGGGACTAGATGATATGGAATTGAATATAAAATTGGGCCAAATATATTTTGTAAATTGATAGTCATGGACTAGGTATTAATTTGTATTAGAGCATAGCCCAAGTGAGTTAGGAAAGGCCCAAAGCCCATAATAAATTGTAACCCTAAGCTATAAATAGCTCTTGTATGTGTAAAATCACATACACAATATATACACAAGATAATATTTCTCTTGCAATTAGGATATTCTCTCTATTCCTCATATTTAATATTCATCATTTATATTGCTTATTACTCAAGATTAATCAAACGATATCGTATCGTTTATTGGCGATATCAATATCCAAGGCGTAGAATTTCATTTTCGTAAAATCCTTCTCCTAAATTTACTACAGATTTAAGAAGCAAGATATATATATATATATATATATATATATATATTTATTTAATATGTCAGATCAAATTGTCGGCTCAACAAATCGACGTTCTTTTTACTCTTGTAATCCAAATACTATTTGGAGTTGTGGACATATTTTCCAAACTTCTGACATATTTCCCGTAATTTATTGAAAATTAATACCAAAATAGTACCAAAAAGTTTGTAAAAAGCATAATAAAAAAAGATACTCAAATACGTAAATTTAAGAAAAATTACAAACAGACCCCCACATTATTGCATAATTATCAAAGCTCCCCTTCACTTGTTGAAAATTACAAACACCTATTTTATGTTAAGAATTTCTTACAATTATACCCCTGTGTGTTTAAATTTTTAATTTTTTTTTACAATGTTATCCCTGTAAATGTTACCAATTGACTCTTTTAGGAAATGTGTTGGTAATTTTCAATAATTGAAGAATATTTTTGACAATTGCACAATAAATAAGGAGGTCTATGCAATTTTTCTAAATTTAATTTATAGAGTATCCACACTGACAATGAGTTGTACAACGCAGTTTGAACGTTGCTTGAGAACTGGTTAACATTTATTTAAGGCAAAAAACAGAAGTACAGTACAGGTCTTCTCACATTTATCAGATTTACTGAAATTAATAAATTCATTTAATTTAATCCAACAAATAATTTACAACCTCCTCCTAGAATTAAATATTAACAAACTCAATAAATACATATATATATATATACATACATACAGATCTGTCACTCTACCCCACACGCACACTTTTATAACCGCTATATCTAGCTGCTTCCGCTCCCTTGTACACTGTGAGCGAGTAAAAACACTACTCTTGAGAGTTGCTTTATTGTCCTTTCGCTTTTCAAGACAAGGAAATGGAGAGTTTAAGGCGGGGCATTGGGTTGCCGGCGGTGGCGGTGGCGCTGATGTTTGCGGCGGTGATGCTGCCGGAGGCGGCGGCGGTGCGGTACATAGTGGGTGCGAATATGGGCTGGACCTCAAATGTGAACTACACTATTTGGGCTCAGGACAAGCACTTTTACAATGGGGATTGGCTCTGTACGTATCTTCTCTTTTACTGAATTCCAGATCTACTCCTTTTTTATTTATTTTTATTTTCAAGAGTGTTTCTTTATTATAAAAGTTGCAGACTGTAAAGATTTGAATTTGGAGTTTTAAATTAGATGAAAATGGTTTCAGCTAAATTAAATGTTGCTACTGGGATGTTAATTTTTTAATTTGTTTCTTGATTCCTATTAGATCTGCTTCTTTAGCTTACTTTGATGCATATTCATTGAAGAAAAATGCTGTATTTATTTTCTCCTGATATTCCTTTCAGACATTTTTTCGCATTTTCTTGATTTAAAAAGTATTGATTTGATACACTTATCTAGGCAAATTATTTGCAATGCTATATTTTATATGAGTCATTAATTGACAATAATTAATATTTCGATAAATTATTAACGTTCAGAGTTTTTAATTGTATACTACTCAATTAGTATATATAAAAATTAATAATAATTTTTAAGTTTTAAATTAAAAAAATTATTTATTTCACCAAAATTAAAGTATTATTCGTCGAGTATTATACAAAATACGTAAAGTACGTATATTAAATGGTTCAACTCAAAAATACGAATATTAATCATTACGTTCAGAATGCATAGAAAAAACAAAAATATTTATTCATTATACATATATAGATATATTATACGAATATAATATAAATTTTTACAAACAGGGGCTACCACTAGACCATTTCTTAGTCTTACCTAACTCGATTTGGACTCGTATCATTTTCGTGTTCCAGCCCACCTTTTTAGACTTTTGGGGTTTAAATTCCAATTACGTTATAGCTTATATTGTTTACTTTAATTGGAGTGGCGATTAAAACCACTTGCAGAATTTCAGAATAGTAAACTACTTTATTTTTTTTTTTTGGTTACGAATTGCAAAGACTAAAGACTTATTAGTCTATGTATCAACTTCACTATTATATGAGAGGTCTGATTTTAATTTCAAATTGTCACAAATTGTGATCATTTTACTCCTTATTTAAATTCTTATAGAAACTTTGAGACAATAATTAAAAAATATCGTTCCCGATTTATTGGTTCGGGTACCCCTCGTCTGAAAATACCCTTGTCTAGAAATATAAAAAGAAAGAATAGTAAACTACTAAGATTGATAAGTTCAAACAAATCAGGAAAAGAAGAAGAAAATAAAACTAACTATTCACGTGTAAGTCAATTAATTGTAATTAATTATTTCTAAGATTACCAAACAAAGAGAATTAGTTAGCACTAACCTATCTTAGTAATAATTAATTAGAATTAATAAGTTGAATAGACAGACTCCAACTTTAACAAGACTCTGCGTCTGTCACGTATTTGGTTGAAGGCCAAACAAATCCAAAAAGAGTTGTAGTTCTACCTACTACAATCTCAACTACTACTATACAAGCATAACCACCTTTTTTCTTCTTTGCTTTAGCCAAACGCAGAACCCTCTTTTCTGCATTTTCATTTGCATAATTGTTGTTATTCTACCGCCACTCGTAATCATATTCCATATATATATATATACACACACACACACATATATATATATATTTTGTATTCTGAAAAATGGAGGCGAAGCTGTTGAGAGCTACTACCTCTTCTTCCGTCCTCAGCCCATGTACTTCTTCCAAGCTTTCAAGACGTAGTACCCTTTTCCCCCCACAATTATGCCTGCAAAATTGCAATTTTCGTTTTCCCAATTCAAGAGTTTCCAAGAATGGTGTTCTGGCAATTCAAGCTTCTGTTGGGTACAACAATTTAATATTTTCTGTGATTCGAAATTTTACTCTTCTTGTTGGTTTTAATTTTTGATTCTTGCTGATCAATGGGCTTTACTCAATTTTATATTTGAATTACTGGAAATAATGATTTATCAAATTGGGTTTTTCTTTTATCTTATATATATTATGTAGTGCAATTTAGATGAAGTTGGGTATAGTATAATTTAAGAATTTATATCCATGTTTTTCCGTTGAGCTGAATTTCAACCAACATGATGGAACAGTGCCATAATTCTAAGTATAATTGATAATTTCAATATAGTACACTAAAACTAAAAAAGGCCTAAGATTATTTTTTTATTTTTTGCTAATTAAACGCCTTATGTATTGATGCTATTTTTGCAAGGCCCCTTATATATGTTTATTGTTGCCTAGAATGTGAATGCAACTAATTGCAGCAGATATATAGCTCTTCTTATTAGGGGTGTCCAAGTGTTCGAGGCTTTAATTCATGTCACCCACTTGGGTATTACTGAAATGACCTCTTCGTTGTTGTCGACATATACTAGAAAATCTTGTGCCCTTTTAAATCCTCGTGTCAATTAAATCAATTAAACTTGATCCGAGCTCAATCATGTTTGTTTTCAGACTGGCACAAAAAAATAGGGTAGATGAGACTCAGAGCTACACTCTTGATGGTATAAGAAACTCCTTGATACGCCAAGAGGATAGGATCATATACAATTTAGTTGAGAGAGCGCAGTTTCTTTACAATGAAAAGACATATGATCCCAATGCTTTCTCCGTTGACGGGTTTCATGGGTCTTTAGTTGAGTACATGCTACAAGAAACGGAGAAGCTTCACGCGAAGGTATATTGGACCTTTATACCTTTGGATAGGAAATATAATATATGTATTTAATTGTTTATTTCGTGTAGGTTGGAAGATACAAGAGCCCTGACGAGCATCCTTTCTTTCCAGATGACTTACCTGAGCCCCTTTTGCCTCCACTGGAGTATCCACAGGTAAAATACGGATGTCTTATCACTGGTTAAAGAAGGAAGGGATAATTACAGAAACCTCCTCTGATGTCGTTATATTACATATAGCTCTAGCCTTCAAAAATGATTGTCCATTTATTTATTGTAATATGTATGTATGTGTATAGCATCTTTGTTTTGGTTGGCTGTACTGGTCGTTATATTACATATAGCTCGGGCCTTCAAAAATGATTGTCCATTTATTTATTGTAATATGTATGTATGTGTATAGCATCTTTGTTTTGGTTGGCTTTACTGGTTTATGATTAATTGGAGTCTATAAGAAAGGATGTTATTGAAACTGTACAGGTTCTGCATCCAGTGGCTGATTCAATCAATATCAACGCCCAAGTATGGGATATGTACTTCAAAAATTTACTCCCTCGATTAGTCAAAGACGGCGATGATGGTAATCACGGATCAGCTGCTAGTTGCGACACGATTTCCCTGCAGGTATACATTTTGAGAAAATAATTATTTGCAGGGAAATAATTTTTTTTAGTTGAAACAGTAGACAAACCTAGTTAGCCAGTACATTATGCCAAAAAATTAATTTAATAAATTTTACATTAGTCATCAGCCTCTTTTATCAACATGCCATTCCCACTTCATTCCAGCATAACAATCGGGGCCTTATATTTGTCTTCAGCCTCTTTTATCAGCTTTTGTTCCCTTAACGTGGTTAATTTGTGTTAAAAGCTCAAATCTATTTGCAGACCCTCTCAAAGAGAATTCATTACGGTAAATTTGTAGCTGAAGCGAAATTCCGAGCCTCCCCTGATGTATATAAAGCTGCCATTAAAGCACAAGTAAGATGATATTACTAGTTTTTGTTATATACATAAAACACTTGGAACTTTATTCACCAAATTGTTTCGTAATATGCAGGATAAAGCCCAACTGATGGATTTGCTGATATATCCAGCAGTAGAAGAGGCAGTTAAAAATAGAGTTGAGATGAAAACTCGAACATATGGGCAAGAAGTGACCGTGAATGGAGGCGGAGATAACATTGATCCAGTTTACAAAATAAACCCGAGCCTAATAGCTGATCTATATGGGGACTGGATCATGCCATTAACCAAACAAGTCCAGGTTGAGTATTTACTTAGAAGACTTGATTAAAATCGAACGAAAAGATCATCATATATTATTATCTGCAATATTTTTCTGTTTATAAGATGCTTTAGCTTCTGAGTATTAGTGTTTTAATTGTTCTGCTGTCTATATGTAATGCACAGACTCTCTTAAATATGTAATATAATTATAAAACCAGCATAAGTGTTTTTCAATTTCAAGGCCCTTATATTTGTTGTATCAATATATATAATTCAAGTTATGGAGTAAGTTTTAAGAGATTTTTTAGTTTGTGATTTGTGAACTATTTTTTGTTTAGACACATTATTTCTCATCTGTTGAAGTATCAAAAAAATTGAGCACACACATTCTAAATTATTGGATTAAAGAGTGTTGGCAAACACTTGAAATAAGTGGTTATTAACTTATGACTTAATAATTTTTTAGGAGTGTTTGCAAACCTAACTTTTGATTCTAATTCTCTTAACGTAAGTAATAATAATCTATAATCTCTAAGCTTGTAAATGGGTTCTTAAAATTGATTATGGTATTTTATAATTAAATTAATTTTATTTTAGATGTATTGATCACTTTTAATCACTTTTTTTTTTTTGCAAACCATCTGCAACTTTTTTTCACTTTTCCCTTGTATCTGCGTCTGATTCTTTTATTAATTATAATTTATTCCACTTATAAGTAATTTTCTATAATCAGTTGAGTTTGCAAACATTCCTTAAAAGTTAAACACGACCATTTGACAAATATAGACTATAAGTGTTTTTATCCGACCTATTGAGGAGGGCCTTTTGAGAGTGACCCGGGGGACAATTAGTGGGTTCAGCCCAGTATGAGATGGCCCGTTTGGATTTTCTGTCAAATTGCACGTGAGGAATCAATCTACCAAGGTTAAATTTGAACCCGCAATGATGCTCGTTTGAAAAATAAATAAATTGCAAATATAACAATAAAGATGCACTCGAAAATAAGAAATAGAAAAGCGGTTACAACTATTGCTAAAAAATGCTGAAAATCAAATCAAATTATTGAATACTCCATTTGTTGAGATCGATCAATAAAAATTTAGTTCATTAAATGTAACAAATTAGCTTCAACACATTTTATTATTCGTCAATATTTGAAGTTTATACTCGACTTGATTAAAGTTCTTTCAACTAATAATGAAATTAAATTTGAACACAATTTTTAGATTTCGATAAGAAATATTTTCTTTGACCTGAGTTTATTCATTTTTATATCATTATTAGTGAGACGTGGACAAATCGCGTTAATCGTGTATGATTATATAGGAGTAGTTGTTTTATGCAAAAATTGATCAAACTCTTCACTTTTTTTTTCCAAGGAAAAACGGTATTTTATTTCATCCAATAAAAAGTTTACAACATTAAGAACAATACAACTGAAATCGTGTCTAATGATGTAATAAAAAATAATTGAAACACCAAATATCGAGATTCTTCAAGATAATAAATTTTTAAAACTAACAAATGAGCCCAAGAAAATTCTTGTGCAACTCCTACTTAAGGAAAAAAAAACTCTCATTCGAGAGAGAAAGCAAACTCTCATACGAGAGAGAAAATAAAATATTAAACAAAATATCTAAGACGTTATATAAAAATTTATGTATTACCCGTCTTCATTTCGTCAGATCTGTCTCTGTCTTGTTAGATCCATATCCGTCTTGTTAGATTTGAAGATGTGATGTACAACTTGAAGAAGAGTGCTCCAACTCAACCCGCCGACGATAGTGGTGGTAACAGTGGTGAAGAAGCGACTACTTCACCAAGCTATCATCGACGGAGGAAAATAGAAGAAAAAAGAAGGTTAGGATTTAGAGAGAGACACAAATATAATATAATTTTATTGGTTATGTAATTAAACTCTTCGCTTCTAGAAGCTGGAAAACAAAAATTTTGTTCTTAAATGGGAATATGACAACTTTTTATCACAAATAAAGGCTTGACGTAAGGGGATTAATTTCCCCGAGCCCAAAATAATATTTTAATTTCTTGTAGCATAATGTTAATTAGAGGGATAAGTAAGTGACTTTGCTATTAACACGGCATGCAAACATGCAATCATTTGACAGAGCTGTTGCCAACTATGTTCAAAATTGACAATTAAAACTTAATTAAAACCTTAATTGGTAAGGTTTGATTTATTTTATAAGCAATTTTAAGAAAATTCCATCGATCAATATATAGAATGTATGAACAACGAAGAATAACAATATTGAAAGTAAGAAGAAATGATAAAATTTTCGATCTATCATTCAAGAAACAAACTCAGTTCCATTCTTTAAAGAATGACTCTTATGTGATAGAAAAAGAAAAATAACAACTAAAAAATTAGAACAGAAGAACGTCGAAATTGTTTACAATTGTCAAAATTATTTGTGGTGGAAAAATTAGAGAAGGAAGCCTACATCATGTTGCTTTTATGACATAGAATGTTAAACTATGGGAAGAGAGGTGAATGCGACGACGGCGATGATGGTAGCAAGAGGGGGAAGAAAGATGTAATAATAGTAGAATTAGTCAGTGCGGATAAAGTGAAAATAAATAGATGGGGTAGATGGGTCATCATTGACCCTATAGTCAAAAGCATATAAATCTAGTTTCACAAACTTATATCTGATATGGAATTGAATATAAAATTGGGCCAAATATATTTTGTAAATTGATAGTCATGGACTAGGTATTAATTTGTATTAGAGCATAGCCCAAGTGAGTTAGGAAAGGCCCAAAGCCCATAATAAATTGTAACCCTAAGCTATAAATAGCTCTTGTATGTGTAAAATCACATACACAATATATACACAAGATAATATTTCTCTTGCAATTAGGATATTCTCTCTATTCCTCATATTTAATATTCATCATTTATATTGCTTATTACTCAAGATTAATCAAACGATATCGTATCGTTTATTGGCGATATCATTTGGCGCCGTCTGTGGGAAACTTTTTAATTTTGTTTGGTTGATTTTTGAGTGGATTTTGGTGGGTTTGAGGAATTTTGGGGCTGTTTTTTCTGGGCAAGTCATGGAGAACTTGAAGAACAAGGAAGCTGTTCTTGAAACTCCTGGGCAAGAGCTTGAAGGAGAGACAAGGCCGGCCGTCACACTTCCGCACCTCCAGCTGGGGGAGGTAATGGAGTAGGAACCTCTGCAAGCCCAATCCTACAGATTTCTAAAGAGGATTTGCATAAGATGTTCGTGGAGTGGAGTGAACAAGTGCATCCCCGACAGCCCGTTCACAGGTTGGAGTCTAACGTGTGGCGCAACCCAACCACGGACCCTACCTTCAACAGAGACCGAGCTCGAGCGGTAAGGCCCGAAGTTATGCCACCCCCACGTCAACTTTATCCCGAATTCGAGTCTATCAGCGTGGGACAACCAAGGTCGAGAGGGGTGCCGCTACCGCGTGTAGACCCGGGAGTGCGCGCACCACCTCAACCTCCGCGACCTATGCCTAGGAGGGAGCGTGAAGAGATTGTGATATCGGATGAGGCTGAGAGCAGACCTCCCCCGCCTAGTCGAGCTCGGGGGTTTGCTAGAGAACCGCCGGGCGTCGGACGACATTCAACCTACCAGAGCCCAAGTTGGGAAGAGGAAGGTGAGTATGAGACAGAAATTGTGCAACCAAGGGTCGCGCACCCAGGAGTCTTAACTTTTCAGCGTGCTTCCCCTTTTCATGAAAATATCCTCCGAGAGCGCACTTCACCGAATTTTCGCATTCCGGACCTCCCAAAATACTACGGGACTAAAGATCCAGAGGAGCACCTGATCGCTTTCCAAAATATCATGGACTTACTTGGACAGTCGGAGGCCGTAAACGCAAGGGTCTTTGTAACTACACTGCAAGGACGGGCCCAAGAGTGGTTCACATCTCTACCACCTGGAACCGTTGTGAGTTTCGAGCAGCTGGGGCGAAGGTTCACATACCACTTCGCTAGCAAGAAAAAGCCAAAGAAGTCGGCCACTTACCTTTTGGCCATTAAGCAGGAAGAGGATGAGCCTTTGAGGATGTTTTTCGAGAGGTTTTGCAATGAACTCATAGATGTAATGGATGTGGGCATTGAGATGATAGTAAGCATTTTGATCATTGGTTTGAAGCTTGGCCCCTTTGCTTCAGCACTATCTCGCCAAGCCCCAAAGAGCATGGAAGAGCTTAGCCTTATGGCTCAGCAATATATACACGAAGAGGAGATGAACTCAATGAAAGGGGGCGGATGGGTTCATGGTCCAGACAAGCCAAGATCGAATAAGGATCAAGGGCGGAGAACCCGGGAGCAGCGCAGTTCCCCGCCACGTCGGTACGATCAGTATACTCCCTTGACAACTACTCGAGCTCGGGCACTTTTGCACATCCGCGATAACAATATAGCTAAACTGAATTGGCCAAAGAAAATGCGAGATACGCCCCAAAGGAAAAAATCGAACAAGTACTGTCGCTTCCACAAGGACAAGGGGCACGACACTGAGGATTGTTTCCAGTTGAAAGATGAGATTGAACGACTTATCAAGGAGGGAAAATTGAAAGAATTTATCGCTAAGTCAGTAGGCGAGGAAGGTGCCAGAGGAGGTGGTGGTAACAAAGGTCGCCGTAGGTCACGTAGCAGGTCGCGCAGTAGGGAGAGGCCGCAGGATAGAGGAGATCGAAGAGATCGTCGAGTACCCCATAACCCAGGGCTTGGAGAGAACTTACCTCGAGCGGTTATCAATGTTATTGTCGGAGGACCGACAGGGGGAGACTCGAGCAATGCTAGGAAAAAGTACGCGAGGCATGGTGCAGGGTCGAGTAGCTATCTTTTCAAAACATTCGCCGTTTCCCAGGCGACACCTGTAATTTCCTTCGATGACTCGGATTTGGAGGGGATTTCGATACCGCATGACGACCCCATGGTCATCGCAATGGATGTAGCAAATTTCAAGGTCCAGAAGGTCTTGGTGGATAATGGAAGTTCAGTGGATATATTATTTCTAAGTACCTTAAGGAAAATGGAGCTAGACATAACTTGCGTCAAACCAGTTAACACACCTTTGGCTGGGTTTGGAGGCTCGGAGGTAATACCTTTGGGAACTATTGATCTTCCTACATCCTTGGGGACAGTGCCAGCAAGGAAGACTATCATGGTCAAATACCTAGTGGTGGACACGCCTTTTGTTTACAATGCGATCTTGGGAAGACCAGGTCTGAATCAATTTAAGGCAGTGGTATCCACTTATCATCTCAAGATGAAATTCCCAACCCAGTGCGGGATTGGAAGTGTGGCGTGCGAGCAAGAGGTGGCAAGAGAATGTTACAATGTTTCCCTCAGGCCACCAAAGAAGCCCGACCCTATGACTTGGGTCAGGCAAAAATTGTGAACAACCTTGGGGATATTCCAAAAATGGCTGAGGAGTCCAGCAAGCGCGCAAGGGTCGAGGAGAGAAAGGTCGAGCCAATGGGGCATAAACCTATAGAACTCTTTCCAGGGGATAAAGAGAAGACTACTCGTATCGGGTCACAATTGTCACCGAGCTTGGAGATGCTAATTATAGAGTTGTTGCGTAATAATGCTGATATCTTCGCGTGGCGACCCTCGGACTTCGAGGGGATTGATCCCGAGGTTGTTGTCCATAGGTTGAACGTGGACCCGCAGGCCAAGCCGGTGCAGCAGAGGAAGCGTAGTCATGGGCCAAGGAAGAATCTGATTATTGAGGCAGAGGTCAACAAGCTCTTGGAAGCCGGGTATGTAGTAGAAGTTCATTTCACCGAATGGTTGTCCAATGTGGTAGTGGTCCCTAAGTCTGAAAATAAGTGGCGGATGTGTACTGACTATACAAACTTGAACAAAGCTTGCCCTAAAGACCCATATCCCTTGCCCCGAATTGACATACTAGTTGATTCCACCGCCGGTAGTGCTCTATTGAGTTTAATGGACGCATATCAAGGTTACCATCAAATATTTATGGCCATGGAGGATAGGCTCAAAACATCTTTTGTGACGGAGAAAGGTATCTATTGCTATACGGTCATGCCCTTCGGCCTAAAAAATGCCGGGGCTACGTACCAACGATTGGTGAATGCGATGTTTGAAGCTCTAATTGGCCGGACAATGGAGGTCTATGTTGATGACATGCTAGTAAAAAGTGCGAGAGAAGAAGACCATCTGGGTGATTTGTCGCTCGCTTTCGATATTATGAGGCATTTTCGCATGAAGCTCAATCCTGATAAGTGTACGTTTGGTGTTCGAGGTGGCAAATTCTTGGGATACATGGTGACCGAGAGGGGAATTGAGGCTAACCCAGAGAAAATAAAGGCGGTTCTTGACATGAAGTCCCCAAGGTCGGTCAAAGAGGTGCAAGTTCTAACAGGTAAGATTGCATCACTCACTCGTTTCATTTCAAGATCTGCTGATAAAAGTGTGCAATTTTTCAAACTGTTACGAAATGTGAAAAATTTCGAATGGACTGACCAGTGTGAGACGGCCTTCGATGAATTGAAAAAGTATTTGACCTCCCCACCCTTGTTGTCTAAGCCAAGGGTGGCGGAGCCTCTTTTGTTATACCTTGCTGTCTCACCGGTAGCAGTAAGTACTGTCCTGACCCGCGAGGAGGGAAATGAACATAAGCCTGTCTACTATGTTAGTAAGATGTTACAAGGGGCGGAGAAAAACTACCCTGAGATTGAAAAGCTAGCCTTGGCCGTAGTCACAACCGCGAGGAAGCTTCGCCCATATTTTCAATCGCATGCTATAGTAGTGTTGACAAACCATCCTTTGCGCCAAATCATATCTAAGCCCGACCTAGCCGGGAGACTGGTGAAATGGGCAATTGAGCTTAGCGAGTTTGATGTATCATATCGGCCGCGCAACGCCATAAAGGCGCAAGTGCTTGCTGATTTTATTGTGGAAATGGAAGAAGAATTAAGCACAAATATAGAAACGTGCTATGAAGCTTGGTTGTTGCACGTGGATGGATCGTCTGCATCGCAAGCCGGAGCAGGGGTGTGGCTACAAGGTCCGAACCAAACCGACTTTGAGTATGCTATCAAACTAAGTTTTCCCGTGACCAATAATGCAGCTGAGTATGAAGCCCTGATTGCCGGGATGTGCATGGCACAAAAGCTCAAGGTCGAATCGCTAATAGCATACACAGACTCTCAGTTAGTGGCAAACCAGTTTGAAGGGGTGTATGAGGTACACGACTTAGTTCTGGGAAAGTACTTGGAAAAGGTTCGGGAGTTGGTGAGAGGTTTCAAAGAGTTTAAATTGCACCAAGTTCCGCGAGCAGAAAATGAAAGGGCCGACGCATTGTCAAAATTTGCAAACCAAGCGTTGGGGGCGAAGAGTAGGAAGATCACATTTCTCGTGACGGAGCAGCCGGTGATAGCTGGGTTTCAAGAAATTTGCCCCATAGATTCACAGCCTAGCTGGAAGGATGATATAGTAAAATACTTAAGTACAGGTGCCTTGCCAGGCGATCGGACTGAAGCCCGGAGACTAGAGAAAAGGGCAGTTAGATATGTTTGGAGCAAGGCGATCTGTATAAAAAGTCCTTTCAAGGCCCACTACTGAAATGTCTCGATCCACAAGAAGCTAACTATGTGATGAGGGAAATACACTCGGGTAGCTGCGGGAATCACTCGGGAGGACGCTCGCTAGCTCAAAAGGTACTTCGCCAAGGTTATTTTTGGCCAACATTGAGGCAAGACGCTCGTGACTTGGTTAAGAAATGTAGAGAATGCCAGTTGTACGCCAACATCTCGCATCGGCCGGCCACACCTATGGAGCCTTTGAAAATAGCATACCCCTTTGATCAATGGGGTATTGACATCTTAGGTCCTTTCCCTCAAGCCCGGGGTCAGAAGAAATTCATGATTGTGGCGGTGGAATACTTCACCAAATGGGTTGAAGCGGAGGCAGTGTCTAAGATATCTGAGACTGAGATAATGAACTTCTTGTGGAAAAACATCGTATGTCGGTTTGGCATACCTCGAGTGCTAGTTTCGGACAACGGAACACAGTTTAATGGCAAGAAAGTGGTATCATGGTGTAATGAGTTGAGTATCCAACAAAATTTCACAAGTGTGGGTTTCCCCCAAGCAAATGGACAAACTGAGGTCTCGAACCGAACTATTCTTCAACACTTGAAAACAAGGCTTGACGGATCAAAGACGGCCTGGGTAGAAGAGTTGCCAGGAGTATTGTGGGCTTATCGAACAACACCAAGGACGAGTACTGGAGAAACCCTTTTTGCCTAGTGTATGGTTCGGAAGCTGTCATCCCAGCCGAGGTTGGTAACAAAACCCATAGGGTGAGCTCGTATGATGGGGAACAGAATGAAGGGGAGCGCGTGTTCGAACTTGATACTATCGAGGAGACGCGTGACAAGGCTTACATGCAAATCATCAATCATAGGAATAGCATGGTGAAGATGTATAACAAGAGGGTCAAGCACCGAACTTTCCAAGTGGGCGATCTCGTCTTGAAGAAAGTCGAAGTCTCGCACCACGTTGGTAAACTTGATCCTAATTGGGAAGGACCTTTTAAGGTCACTACTACTACAAAGCGTGGAGCTTATAGGTTGCAAACGATGGATGGAAAAGACTTGCCTCGACCATGGAATGTCGCAAACTTGAAGAAGTTTTACTGTTAACTGCTTTTCTATTTCTATACTTATGCTAGATTTTATGTTTCAATGAAATGGCAACATACGCCTTGCAAGTCTACGTATAAATCTTATGTTATTTTGAGACATTTTTTATTATTGTTTGTACTAGATGAAGCGAATCACGAACACTAAGAATAGTCTTCCAAAAAGACCAAGTCTTAGAGACTAGTCCGAAGAGGACAAACTAAAAATAATCCTCCACCTTGGAGACTAGTCCGAAGAGGACTAAAGATAGTCTTCCATCTTGGAGACTAGTCCGAAGAGGACATAAAATTGAGAATAGTCTCGAAGACTAGTCCGAAAAGGACAAACGAAAAATAGTCTTCCAAAAACCGAATCTTAGAGACTAGTCCGAAGAGGGCATAAACAACAAAGAGTTCCCAAAAGACTAATTTTTAGAGGCTAGTCCGAAGAGGACTTAACAAAAACAGTTAACAAAAAGGCCACCTCTCAAAGACTAGTCTGAATAGAACCCATGGGAATAGTCTTCATAAGAATAAGGTCTTAACACCTAAATTGGTAAATATTTACAATAGCCCCTATCAAATCGCGCCCGAAATAGTATTGGATAGAGATAGACGATCTCTATCAAAACAACTGATGAATCACACGTTGGGAACTACGATGCCACGGTAAAGGAAAGCATTACATATAAGCTTCTACATAAGCTTCCACACGAGTTCATAAGTGAGTGTGTAAAAAGCAAGCCTTAGACCAGACATACCCAAGCAAGGTCAAATACAAGAGAGGAGTATTAAGTTCATAAGGCCAAGTACGAGATGCTTGGGTATACCCAAGCAAAGCCAAAAACGACAAAGCATAAACATACTAGTGCTAGAATAATAAAGTCTTAACTACAAGCTAATAAAGAGCAAAGATAGCACGCGAAGCTTGAAGCCTGGCCTTTTGAAGGTCGGCGGGTTAGAGGATGGAGCTTGAAGATCGTTCGGATATGTAAGATCCAAAGGTCTGTACAAAGAAATTATCACAACACCATTTTATATTTTCGATTTAAACCGCGGAAGCTACGAGAAACATTTTCAAATTCAAAATCCCCAATACCCCAAATAAGATTCCTATGGCTCGAAATCCAAAGGAATTCAGCAAAATCAAGAACAAACAACCACATAGCAGCAAAACAGGAACCAAATAATCAATAACCCATACCAATTCGGGAGAAAAGGGTGAAGCTTACCTATGCCGACAACCGGCGAGAATGAGAAGGCCAAACTCTTGGAGTTGCAGAAACAGAAGTTTGAAGACCACTTGAAGATGATATAGCCATTTATTTGTGTATGCAAAACAAGGAGAGCTTTTGGAGAATTATGGGAAGAAACCCATTTGTGACTTGCTCATTCCCGCTGCTGAAGAAGAAGAAAGAAGTCAACTTCAATTACAAATAAGGCTAAGGCATGTTTTTGTTGTTTAGTGGGTTTGTTGGGTGAAAGGAAATAAGTTTTAAATTGGGGCCTAAAAGATGCAGCCCAAAAACCAAGTCCCTCAAGCCCAAAAATTCATTTGGAGTCCAAACACTCAACAAGTTAGTAGCAATAATATTAAATCCCTCTTTTGAAGACGCATCGAGACAAGAGAGATGGATCCGTTGGAAAATTAGCCGAAGCTCACGATCGTAAATTCTCAAGCTTATGCGAGCATAGGCACACCTAAGCTTAAGAATTGGGGGACTAGATGATATGGAATTGAATATAAAATTGGGCCAAATATATTTTGTAAATTGATAGTCATGGACTAGGTATTAATTTGTATTAGAGCATAGCCCAAGTGAGTTAGGAAAGGCCCAAAGCCCATAATAAATTGTAACCCTAAGCTATAAATAGCTCTTGTATGTGTAAAATCACATACACAATATATACACAAGATAATATTTCTCTTGCAATTAGGATATTCTCTCTATTCCTCATATTTAATATTCATCATTTATATTGCTTATTACTCAAGATTAATCAAACGATATCGTATCGTTTATTGGCGATATCAATATCCAAGGCGTAGAATTTCATTTTCGTAAAATCCTTCTCCTAAATTTACTACAGATTTAAGAAGCAATATATATATATATATATATATATATATATATATATATATATATATATTTATTTAATATGTCAGATCAAATTGTCGGCTCAACAAATCGACGTTCTTTTTACTCTTGTAATCCAAATACTATTTGGAGTTGTGGACATATTTTCCAAACTTCTGACATATTTCCCGTAATTTATTGAAAATTAATACCAAAATAGTACCAAAAAGTTTGTAAAAAGCATAATAAAAAAAGATACTCAAATACGTAAATTTAAGAAAAATTACAAACAGACCCCCACATTATTGCATAATTATCAAAGCTCCCCTTCACTTGTTGAAAATTACAAACACCTATTTTATGTTAAAAATTTCTTACAATTATACCCCTGTGTGTTTAAATTTTTAATTTTTTTTTACAATGTTATCCCTGTAAATGTTACCAATTGACTCTTTTAGGAAATGTGTTGGTAATTTTCAATAATTGAAGAATATTTTTGACAATTGCACAATAAATAAGGAGGTCTATGCAATTTTTCTAAATTTAATTTATAGAGTATCCACACTGACAATGAGTTGTACAACTCAGTTTGAACGTTGCTTGAGAACTGGTTAACATTTATTTAAGGCAAAAAACAGAAGTACAGTACAGGTCTTCTCACATTTATCAGATTTACTGAAATTAATAAATTCATTTAATTTAATCCAACAAATAATTTACAACCTCCTCCTAGAATTAAATATTAACAAACTCAATAAATACATATATATATATATATACATACATACAGATCTGTCACTCTACCCCACACGCACACTTTTATAACCGCTATATCTAGCTGCTTCCGCTCCCTTGTACACTGTGAGCGAGTAAAAACACTACTCTTGAGAGTTGCTTTATTGTCCTTTCGCTTTTCAAGACAAGGAAATGGAGAGTTTAAGGCGGGGCATTGGGTTGCCGGCGGTGGCGGTGGCGCTGATGTTTGCGGCGGTGATGCTGCCGGAGGCGGCGGCGGTGCGGTACATAGTGGGTGCGAATATGGGCTGGACCTCAAATGTGAACTACACTATTTGGGCTCAGGACAAGCACTTTTACAATGGGGATTGGCTCTGTACGTATCTTCTCTTTTACTGAATTTCAGATCTACTCTTTTTTTATTTATTTTTATTTTCAAGAGTGTTTCTTTATTATAAAAGTTGCAGACTGTAAAGATTTGAATTTGGAGTTTTAATTTAGATGAAAATGGTTTCAGCTAAATTAAATGGTGCTACTGGGATGTTAATTTTTTAATTTGTTTCTTGATTGCTATTAGATCTGCTTCTTTAGCTTACTTTGATGCATATTCATTGAAGAAAAATGCTGTATTTATTTTCTCCTGATATTCCTTTCAGACATTTTTTCGCATTTTCTTGATTTAGAAAGTATTGATTCGTTACACTTATCTAGGCAAATTATTTGCAAATGCTATATTTTACCTGATCATATATATATATAAACATATACACTCACATATATATATATATATGTCATGACTACTCTTAGCCTGAGTTGCTATTACTCTTGGAAAACCTTGATTTTTCTTGTTAAATGCTTTTTATTGATTAAATGTTAATTACAGTGCATCCTTAAATATGTAGATTATTAACCAAATTATTTGATGTTGCTACATTAGTTATTGTTGTTTCTCACATAGATTAATTGTTAAAATGCCTGAGGCTTGGGGGTAATTTAGCCATCAGTTCTGGTTGTTTAATAAGTTTGATTTAGTAAAAATCATAAATGGTTATGACTTGTGATATCACAAAGCTCTCAATAATGAATAACTTGCCCATGTGGTAGTTTTTGAGAGATTGTTAGAAAAATGCAAAAATATTACTTATTATTGTAGCTAACAGCAACCTAATTAAACATCACACTTCTTGATAATTTTATGAGTAAATACATAAACACCCCTGGAATCCTAATTACGAAAAACATTCCGAGGTTTGAAAAATTAACAATAACTTCTGCTGCCAGCAAAAACATATTGTATTTTCACCCCTCTGTAATAACAAATTACAATTTCACCTTTATTTTTCGAGTTAAAGCGATCTGACAGTGATTTTTCCTTTTCCTTGTTAGTTTTTGTGTATGATAGGAACCAAATGAACGTGCTCGAGGTTAACAAGACTGATTACGAGAATTGCATCGCCGACCACCCACTTCACAACTGGACTACTGGTGCGGGGAGGGATGTTGTTCCTCTCAACGTGACAAGGACTTACTATTTCATAAGTGGCAAAGGGTTCTGCTTTGGAGGCATGAAAGTGGCTATTCATGTCCATAACCCCCCGCCCCCACCATCTGCTTCGCCCATAAGGAGCGCCTCTCCAGTTCGGTTCTCTACGTTTAGAAGCCAAATTTTCGTGCCAGCTCTTTTCGCTGTTGCCGCTGTCTGGGATTCGTTTCTTATGGCGTTGTAGCTGGCGTGTCATTTAACCTAATCTGTGAAGGAATTATTGAGTTTGTGTTTCATTGTATTTGTTAGTTTTCTTACTTTACATTCATCATGGTTTGACCTGAATTTTAAGAATTGTTCAGATCAAGATTTTTAGTGGGTTTTGTAGCAAAAAGTCTTGAAAAGTCTTTGTTTGTTCAACAACTTCTAAAGAAACTCTTTGTTGGCATTTGAGATTTCCTGTATTCATTTTTCCTTTTTTCAAAACACATTAACATGATAAATGTATATAATTTACATCAAATTTAGTTTTAAAAGAATATATTACACATCCGCCGTGTTTAATACGAAATAGAATATCGAATTGGAATGGAATGCGAGATAGAATATCAAATTTTGAAATTGTGTTCTCTTGATTTAGCTATAAGAAGTTGATTGCTCTGTACCCTATACCATGTGGGTACAAAGCCATTCAGCGCGGAAATTTGTAATAATATTTTACAATCAACTAATAAGTATTACATAAACTAACAATTACTATGAAAGTATAAAAACGCATTCACGCAAGTGAGAGTTGAACCCAGGACTCTTAATATCTTGTTTCAATATTTAAATATATAATTTGATTGGCCCAAAGATAGATTCTGTATTTTGAATTTTAAAATTAGATATCTCTGGATAATTTCAAAATCTTTGCATGTGGTGGTTGCACAAAGTCGACTGTACAGCTACTATCCTCACATGAAACTTGCATAACACAGATAATATTCTCCTGTTTTGGAGATTTTCCTTGCCATCCTATATATGGATCTTGGATTGGATTTTAGTGAGGAATATTTCTTGTTTATTATTTTCCCTTCAAAAGATGTAAAATTTGAAATTTATTAGTTAGATTTTCTCTATTTGTTTATAACCGGTATAATCTTGGGACCATGTAGATGACACATGTAATTGTCAATTTCTGAATTTATTTATCCTTGACTTGTACAATAATTATCTATAATTATACAATTTCCAAATTTACATGTAAGATTGCCTCAGAAATATTTACCCCTTGGTCAATAATTTGTGTGTACCTTTATTTTTAGCGAAAATATTCATTATCGGATCCAAGAAAACTATATGGGGTGATTTCAAGACCTGCGAGAACCGACCCAGAACTGTCCCGTTCCCATCTTTAATTTGAAGAAAGCAGGGTTTAGCGGGCACCGTAGAATGTCCAGCCTCGGCAAAAATATTTGAAAACCTATGGGCTATTTGCCAGCAAACTCATTTGTTGGTTATCTCCGATGGTCTTATTGGGCCTACAAATTAAAGTTGAACTCCCATTTGGCATATGGGCCTTAATCTACTATATAATTGGGCTACTACCATTCAGGTTCTTGTAGCACTTGTACCATAAAGAAGCTAGCTATAATTGGTCAAGCTATTTTTTGCAGGCAAAATTGAAAACAGAAAATTGGCACAAAAATATATTAAATTCTATGCTCTAATTTACGGTTGGTGCTTATAATATGAAAGGTACATCACCAACTAATTAGGTGTAAATTACACCTAATTTGCATCGAGGAGAAGTGAAGAAGGTGGATATGGGTGTTTTGTTGGCATTAGGGTTTGCGGAGGGATATAATGTAATAAGTTTTGGTTTGCGCTTTGGAAATTTTGGGCTTATATTTTGGGTAGGTCTAGGTCTGGGTCTGGGTTTGGGTTTGGGTTTGGGTTTGGGTCTAGACCCAAATAAATATTCAGGTCTGGGTCTGAGTCTGGGCCAGACCCAACCAATGCTAGGCCTAGAAGCCTGACGGAGCAATGCCGCGTGGAGGTAGAAGGCCCACGGGTCATGAACTTCTTTTCCCGGAGAAGAAGCAACGACGGTATCTGGGGAATAAGCACCGGCTAACTCTGTGCCAGCAACCGCGGTAAGACAAGCGTTAACTGGAGTTATTGGCCGTAAAGTTGTAGGTGGCCGTGTAATTGATAAAATTAACACTAACTCCACTTATTAAGTAAGATGTGTCGGGTTCAAACAAGTTTCTCGATCCCAAGGTACATTTTGTACCTTATCATAAAATTCATGCATTTCTAAATTTTTGACTGTACAACTGTACTCGGAGTAGAATGGCATGAATATGGCGTAGTGTGCTGGCTTTTAAATTGTGCCACCATTTCTTGCCAAATTTGGCCCTTTTTCTATAGACAGTCACGATTTATTGCTTATTCTATTCATGCTTATTTTGTACCATAAATAAATTGCTGATTTGCTATTTAAGATATAATATACACCAAAAGGACAAAAAGGCAAAAATGAAGCAAATTAAATCTGTAAGGCTCTGATCAATTATACAGAGGGATAAAATAAGAAAAGGAGAGATAATACCGCAAGGGTGGTCGTGATGGGGTGTTTAGTAGTGGCGTTGACGGCGGCGATGCTAACATGCGCGGTGGGTGAGCTTATCAAGGTTGGAGGGAAGTATGGATGGACACAAAATGTTAACTACACCCAATGGGCTGCTCATCAGAGTTTCGGCGTCGGAGATTGGCTCTGTAAAATCTCTCTCTCTCTCTCTCTCTCTCTCTCTCTCTCTCTCTCTCTCTCTCTATATATATATATATATATATATATATGTATTAATGTATATGTATATATATACATTGTTTAACTTTCATTTTATATTTTTATCAGACTTTGTATTTGACAAGCGCTACTATAACGTGCTGGAGGTGAACAGAACAAATTACGAGCAATGCAACGATCACGAGTTTATAAAGAATGTTACAAGGGGTGGGAGAGATGTGTTTAATCTAACCGATCCAAAATCATACTATTTTGTGAGCAGCGGAGGGTATTGTTTTCATGGAATGAAGCTTGCAGTCCATGTCAAAGAACTCGTACCTTCGCCTAATCCTTCGTTATCATATAAAACCAACCGCGCCTCCTCGGAGACCATAGGCACTCGAATTATGTTCGTTCCATTATTCTTCGCGATTGCTTTATTTTCCAATTTCGTCTTGAAACTTTTGTGATTGTACTAAGATTAGTGTAGATTTTATATTAAAGTTTTTATGAAATGAAGATATTTGTATGAAGTGTTAGTAATGTTCAAATGATGATGATAGATTGCAACTGTATAGCGCTCCAATTAAAAATTAAATTTGACAAGGGCGATCTCTCTTCCATATCTCTGCCACAGGCCCGCATTTCAATTGCCCCGTCAAAAGCCCAAAAGGCCTGCTCTAACTTTATGGGCCCATAAACCATTCTTCGGCCCATTATTTCTTCAATTCAAACTCAAGCACATGTGCCTTTTGCCGTTTTTCTAGGTCCGTCATTGACGCTTTGTGTCTACTGTCTAGGCGGGAGTACATGAATTACTACGAAGAAGTAAATTAGGAATATTACTCGCTTACATTGTACTTCCTAACATTTCGAAGATATTGTTTCGAAAATAAAAACAAATTCGATTAGGGTGGATCCAACTGCGTGTTTCGAGCCCCGCGATAATTTTTATCTTAGAATTATCTTTCAACCCCCACGCTCGAGTTCGATGCGCTAGATGATGGTTCGGACTTTAACACTTCGGCGTGTTGTTTAACTTAATTATTCGGACTGCAATTGACTGAAATGTTTATCGTCTTCGAATGACACAATAATACAGTGAAAGAAAGATTTAAGTCCAGATAAAAACTATCTCTCTAATACTTAAATCTGACACAAGATAGTCTTATACCTACGTGAGAATCTCTCGATCGAATGTATTATTTTTTAAACCCTGCGCTCGAGTCGCATTAATTGAAGTGTTAGTTGTTCATTTCGAATATGAAAAACATTGAATCGAAAGACTCAAGTCAAGATACAAATTATCTATCCGATACTTAAATCTGAATAAAAGATAATTTATATCTCCATGAAAGTTTTCAATTCTGAAACATTACAAGCAATCGAATGCGCTAATGCAAATACAAGCCTGGAGGGCAAAATCTCATCGAGTCGAATAGTAAATTACACTATGGCTAATCCTAAATTACGCTACGATCTACTCCTACATTACGCTAGACACTACTCCTAAGAAAACGAAAATGCAGAAGAAGTCTGATGATCTTGCGATCCCTTTTTCTTTGTCCATGGCTTGTATATATATTGGTCTTTGAAGGAACCCACGTTCCTTTTCTTCGGGAACCGCCTTCAACCGTCTTCAACTGCTCTTTCAAATATTTTTGAATTAGCGCGCTTCTGCAGATGATTGTCTATTTGGACCATATTTTATTTCTTCAGATTCGATTCTTGGGTTTTATTAACTCAGCCCCTTCTTTTCGAATTTCTACAATTTGGGCTATTTGGGCTCTGTATTTCGAAAGCCCAATTATTTTATGGTGTAAACAATATGAAAATTGTAATATATTGATCCTAATAATGCATAAAGAGTAAATTTCTGATCACACGCAATGTTAGGCAATTTATCCGCCGGCTGATTCCTCACCCGAAATACATAATTAAATATTATTTCAATTTTTTTCATCGATTCAACAATTTTAATGAACAAGTATTGAACATTCCAATTACCTTGTTTCTGTCCTTGATTAAGAATTAATACAATTTTAGCATCGACCTCGAGGGTTGAGTCGTACATGTGTTATGTTTCATTCCACGCATAATTTCAGTCCACGTGCCACCCCATTCAATTCCACAAACAGATTTCAGTTCACTTGTTGATAGGTTTGTGTTTGGATATTGAAACATAAGTTAGGGTTTGAGTCGGAATAGTATCCGCTGATTACTAGGATAAGTTACGATATAGTATATCGTAAATTTGTTATTTTCATGAGTGAAGGTATATATCTAAGAAAATTCTAACCCGTTCTCAGTTCGGCAAACACATGTGTATTATATAAAATAATTTACCAATTATATTGTAAGTGTAATACACTCTCCTTATGAAATACACTTAGATGCAATTAAATCAAATCTGAGCTAGAATATCCATCAGATTATTCTCTTTGTTTTACTCCTCTAAGAGCAACTCCAACGGAGCACAAAAATAGAGTGAAATGGAGCGGCAAAATTGACGGTGTTTTTGTGGAAATGAACAGTGTCACGTCATATTTGGCGTGACACTGTTTACCACGACATTTTTTTGAGTGGGTAGGGCCACATTTTTTGTTTTTAATTAATGTGTTATTTATTTCAGTTTAGCATTATAATTTTGTATAATTACAATTAAGTCCTATATAATTAGGTCCCTAAGCTTTGAAAAAGTTATGATTAGGTCCTCTGTTTGTAATTTTTGTTAATTTATTATATATGATTTTAATTCAATTATGAATAATATATATATATATATATATTAAAAGTAGTACAAAATGCATATACAATATAAGTTAAAAACATTAAAATATTCATTTCAACATAGTACAAAATACCAAAATATAATAAATTGTAATATCATAAAATAACACAATATATTTACTTAGATAAATACGTAACAAAAAACTTAAAGTTGAGTGTTATTTGTAAAATAAGAGAATTGGTATAAATGAGGTGTAAAAATAAATATTTTACGGAATATATTTTTTATTTGAAAAATGCTACAGTACATTAAAATATTATTAATGTATATATACAAAAATAATACAAAAATTGCACCATTTTTGTATTACACATTGGTGATGCCCTAAGCGTTGCGTGAAAAGGGTCTAGATTGTCCCATTTGAATTTCTGTTGAGTCAAATGATGTGATGGATTGTTACACACTTATTGTAAATTTTATTCTTTGAACAGAGAGAGAAAAAGATGTTATTAGATATTTTCTCAATAACCAATCAATGTGGTGCCCTGTTTGGATAATTCTATAATACATCGAAAATATTATTTTAAAGTATACCATTGTATTTTTTATTTTTTTGGGTAACAAACGATAATTCAAAGGTAAGAAAATAAAAAATTCAAACTACCCCGCCTCAAGATTGAGTTCTCGAATGTTATCCGGCATCTCATGCCAAAACTTCAGTCCTCAAGGGATGTCGTGACCCATTTTGGCTAAGACGTAATTTATTTCTTTCACACAAGTGTATGTGTGATCCACATACAATACATCTCAATATATAAAAAAAAATAGATATAAAAAGTAATATTCTCAACGTGTCTCTGATCATCCGAATCTAGACATGGGCAACAATGACTAATGATCCGTTTGTGGTTATAGCACGATTAGTCATGATAATAATAAATTAAATTTTTATAAGTTGGGCTAGCTAGGAGCTGGCGGCTTATGAGAAAAATGTGACCAAATTAGGTTAAATAAAATAAAATAAAATCTGTATCAGGGTACAGTACAGGCTGGCCAACTTGAGCTCCATGTTGCAGCTGTCTGTTACAACTTACAGCAAGTAAAGAAATGCAATATTTGTGGTTGGTGCAACCGTGCAAGATTCAACTGATGTTTAATTTGGTTTCTATCGTATTTTCCATGAGACTTGATGAATTGTAATTTTAAATCGACGATACAGATCAACGGATAAGTTTATTTAATAAAATTATCGTTAATATCCAACCTGACTCATGAATACTATTAATATTCTCATTTGTGATATTTTCGCACATTAATGTGAAGTCATTATAAGTTGTTGAA